>CAMPFS010000001.1:6173484-6807300 GCA_946814055.1 Caenorhabditis sp. 36 PRJEB53466
GGAAAAGTACAATAGTGGGGCGGATTTTGAAGTTCTTCTCGTGAAAATCCAAATTTTTGCAGGGAAAAGTGTACGTGTTCGACAAAGTGTTCAAACCGAACACGACACAAGAGCAAGTTTACAAATGGGCCGCCTATCACATCGTGCAGGATGTTTTGTCCGGCTACAACGGCACCGTGTTCGCCTACGGTCAGACGTCGTCCGGAAAGACGCACACGATGGAGGGAGTCATCGGCGACGGCAACCTTTCGGGCATCATCCCGCGCATCGTCGCCGACATCTTCAACCACATCTACAACATGGACCAGGACCTACAGTTCCACATCAAAGTCTCCTACTACGAGATTTACAACGAGAAGATTCGCGATCTGTTGGACCCGGAAAAAAAGTGAATTTGTCGATTCACGAGGACAAAAATGCGCGTTCCGTACGTGAAGGGCGCCACCGAGCGATTCGTCGGCAGTCCCGACGAAGTGCTGCAGGCGATCGAGGACGGAAAGTCGAACCGGATGGTCGCCGTCACCAGTATGTGCCCCTCAACAATTCTAGTCTCCTAAACTGAAAAAAAGAGGCGGGAAATTCGATATTGCTATGTTTTTTTCCAAGAAAAAAACGTGGGAGTTGCAGATTTGGTGTGCATTTTAAACTGAAAAACGGGCGGAATTAGTTGAGATATGAGCACGGACCTGAAAAATGCTCGATTTTCAGTGATTTCACTATCAAACTGTTCCGAAATTTCCAGTTGTGGAAAGCCATGAAAAACATTAGGAACCAGAGAAAATTGCAAATTTGCAGACCTGAACAAGCACTCCTCCCGCTCGCACTCGGTCTTCCTGATCACCGTCAAACAGGAGCATCAGACGACGAAAAAAAGCAGTTGACGGGCAAGTTGTACCTCGTCGATTTGGCCGGATCGGAGAAAGTGAGCAAGACGGGCGCGCAGGGAACCGTGCTAGAGGAGGCCAAAAACATTAACAAGTCGCTGACGGCGCTCGGAATCGTCATCTCGGCGCTGGCCGAAGGAACCAAGTCGCACGTGCCGTACCGTGACTCGAAACTGACGCGCATTCTGCAAGAGTCGCTCGAAGGAAACTCGCGGACTACGGTCATAATTTGCGCGTCGCCGTCGCACTTCAACGAGGCGGAGACCAAGTCGACGCTGCTGTTCGGACAGAGAGCCAAGACGATCAAGAATGTGGTGCAGGTGAACGAGGAGCTGACGGCCGAGGAGTGGAAGCGCCGATACGAGAAGGAGCGCGAGAAGGTACGCTTTTTTTTGGTGTAATTGCCCTTTTGGACAAGAAAATTTTTTCAAGTGATTTTGTGTAAAATGAATGATTTTAGGTGACCCGCCTGTCAACCCTTCTCCAAGCAGCCGCCCTGGAACTCGCCCGCTGGAGAGCCGGCGAATCAGTGTCCGAATTGGAATGGATCAACCTGTCGGAGACGGCGCAGATGGCAGTCTCGGAAGTGTCGGGCGGTTCCACTCCACTTATGGAAAGATCGATCGCGCCCGCACCGCCGATGCTCACCTCCGGCAATGGACCGATCACGGACGAGGAGAAGAAGAAGTACGAGGAGGAGCGGGTAAAGCTGTACCAGCAATTGGACGAGAAGGACGACGAGATCCAGAAGGTGTCGCAGGAGCTCGAGAAGCTCCGATAACAGGTGCTTCTGCAAGAGGAGGCACTGCAGACGATGCGCGAGAACAAGGAGATCATCCGCGAAGAGAACTCGCGCATTCAGAGAGAGGCCGACGACAAGCAGCAGGAGGGCAAGGAGATGATGACGAAGAACAGGGTTTGCGCGTCGCCGTCGCACTTCAACGAGGCGGAGACCAAGTCGACGCTGCTGTTCGGACAGAGAGCCAAGACGATCAAGAATGTGGTGCAGGTGAACGAGGAGCTGACGGCCGAGGAGTGGAAGCGCCGATACGAGAAGGAGCGCGAGAAGGTACGCTTTTTTTTTGGTGTAATTGCCCTTTTGGACAAGAAAATTTTTTCAAGTTATTTTGTGTAAAATGAATGATTTTAGGTGACCCGCCTGTCAACCCTTCTCCAAGCAGCCGCCCTGGAACTCTCCCGCTGGAGAGCCGGCGAATCAGTGTCCGAATTGGAATGGATCAACCTGTCGGAGACGGCGCAGATGGCAGTCTCGGAAGTGTCGGGCGGTTCCACTCCACTTATGGAAAGATCGATCGCGCCCGCACCGCCGATGCTCATCTCCGGCAACGGACCGATCACGGACGAGGAGAAGAAGAAGTACGAGGAGGAGCGGGTAAAGCTGTACCAGCAATTGGACGAGAAGGACGACGAGATCCAGAAGGTGTCGCAGGAGCTCGAGAAGCTCCGACAACAGGTGCTTCTGCAAGAGGAGGCTTCTTTCTGAGTCTGAGTAATTCTCTTCTCCCTGCGATCAATTTTAACCTTCCACCAACAAAAGTGTAACCAGTTTTTGCTATTTTTAATAATCTAATTTATTCTTGAATTTGCCTTGTACCCGCTCTTGTACCCTTGTAATACAACTATTAAATAATGCAACTAATTATAAACATCTATGACTTATAGTGCCTCCATCTTTCCGCCTAGGAAGGTCTAACGACATAGGTGTCGCGACCGCTGCTCCATGAGCACCGTTCTCGACCCAGTTTATTCTAAACAATATGCTTCAATAACTATACAATCTCTTTCCCAATCAATCAATTCTAATCACGCAATCGATACGAGTCGATCTGGCTGCGCGCCAGAACGACCACTCTCTCACCACACGCGCCGGCGGGAGACGCAGACAACTAAATCACCGTACTTTCGGGCGCGGCGAGACCCACGCGACCATCAACGTCGTCAAATCCTAAAATAATTTCAGAATATTGAGGGAGGGAGTGAGCCTCAACATTCAGTGGCATTCACTTTGAGTTCAAGCTTGCGTTGGTTTCCAACCACGCTCTGAAGAGAGAGAGAGATTGTACTAAACACTAAATGACCTAAACACACTACACTATAATACAATCACTCCTTCCTCCCTTTCTTTCCCGCTCCGCTTCTCGATGTCTCCACGCCCGGGCTTCGCTGGCGACTCCATCGTCACCTGTGGCTCTACAACGATTGCGGAGCTCTTCCCTTTTAACCTTTTACCTGTTTTCCCCTTTTATTTACCCCTGCAGTAGCCGCTTGTCAAGTTTTTCCGCACAAACCCGCTATAGCGTTTCTTGACAATAAACAGTGCGTCTACAACTCGTTCACCTCTGGAAACAGGCTAAAACTGGGACGATCCGGGGAGGGAAGAGTTCTACTATACCAATTACCCCTTTATCCGCGTTTCTTGATTGGCATCCCCAATAAGATCCGCGACATGGTGCATCGACCGGGAACATGTCGCGGATCTTATTGGGGATGCCAATCAAGAAACGCGGATAAAGGGGTAATTGGTATAGTAGAACTCTTCCCTCCCCGGATCGTCCCAGTTTTAGCCTGTTTCCAGAGGTGAACGAGTTGTAGACGCACTGTTTATTGTCAAGAAACGCTATAGCGGGTTTGTGCGGAAAAACTTGACAAGCGGCTACTGCAGGGGTAAATAAAAGGGGAAAACAGGTAAAAGGTTAAAAGGGAAGAGCTCCGCAATCGTTGTAGAGCCACAGGTGACGATGGAGTCGCCAGCGAAGCCCGGGCGTGGAGACATCGAGAAGCGGAGCGGGAAAGAAAGGGAGGAAGGAGTGATTGTATTATAGTGTAGTGTGTTTAGGTCATTTAGTGTTTAGTACAATCTCTCTCTCTTCAGAGCGTGGTTGGAAACCAACGCAAGCTTGAACTCAAAGTGAATGCCACTGAATGTTGAGGCTCACTCCCTCCCTCAATATTCTGAAATTATTTTAGGATTTGACGACGTTGATGGTCGCGTGGGTCTCGCCGCGCCCGAAAGTACGGTGATTTAGTTGTCTGCGTCTCCCGCCGGCGCGTGTGGTGAGAGAGTGGTCGTTCTGGCGCGCAGCCAGATCGACTCGTATCGATTGCGTGATTAGAATTGATTGATTGGGAAAGAGATTGTATAGTTATTGAAGCATATTGTTTAGAATAAACTGGGTCGAGAACGGTGCTCATGGAGCAGCGGTCGCGACAATAGGGATTGGAGCAGGAACACATGTATGTCAGATATATTTCAATAAAACGGCACATTAAGGGCCAATTATCGTCCCAATCTGTCAAAATCACTCATAAAAGCTAACTCATGTTTTTGCGGTCAGTGTAGTAGGATTTAGGATACAATTTAGACAAGAAAACGAAAAAAAAAACACTATATACATACCTTCGCCTTCTGAACAAAAACCTTCCTCAGTAATCAGTTCGACCAATTCCGTCGTTATGTTTTCTTCATCAATACCATTCTCCTAGTTCGAAAACATTGTTCTCAATTGATCCATGCGTCTGGTCAGAAACGGTAACTTCATCGTTATCAGCTGAAAAATTAAGATTTCGGCAAACACGCCCATTTCTATCGGTACCTCTTGTGTTTAAGTTTTGTTTAAAACATGCGACGCATTCCAAAGTTCGCTTAAAAGTTGACGGCCATTGCCGAGATTTCACGTGAGCTCCAAAAGTTACGTGTGAATTAACACGTTGGAGCGCGTTGCCGCTCGTTCGTATTATACGTATTCTGCTGCTCACGATGACCGTCGGATACATGAGAGATGTGGCGACTGCCAACTCGTGGATCTTCCTCAAACTGCTTCTACGTTGGAAGGGAAGTATCTGGAAAGCGATGATAACGGAGCTGCTCATCTGGCTCTTCTTCTACGTTTACATCAGAAATATATATGAATTCTATCTCATGGGTACAGATAGTGCCAAGACATTCGAGCATATTGTGTTGAGCTGTAGAAAAGTAAGCAACTTTCAGTTAGTTATTTTCGAAACCATATATTATCAGATTTCTGAAAAGACTCGGACGGTGCTCACATTTGCTCTTGGATTCTTCGTCACGTACATTTCGACACGATGGTGGAGCATCTTCATGACGATTCCTTGGCCGGATACATGTGCACTTCAGCTGGCCGCCTATCTCAGAAGCCGTGGAAAGAAATTTGAGGTTTATCGAATTTCAGGTTACTCGAAAAATAGTCGTTTTCAGCAAGATGACAGAGCCTACCGTCAGACTTTTATGCGGTACCTATTGGCTTCGTATGTGCTCGTGTTCCGGGATGTGAGCGAGAGAGTCAAGAAGAGGTTTGCAACTACAAGAGTTTTGATTCCAACTCTTCTCACAGAGGAAGAGCACAAGAAACTCAAAGAGGCCATAGTAAGTCGTTTTTTTGCTCAATATCTAATGGGGCTATTCAGCGTATGTTTGTTTTCCTTTTTTTCGTTTTTTTACACCGCCGAATTGGGTTTTTTGACGTAAAAAAAACGAAAAAAAAACGGAAAAAAAATCATTTTTTTTCACATGAATAACCCCATAACAAGTTCTGTTCTTTCTTTGATTTTCAGAAGTCAATGCGGCCGTGGCTGCCCATCGAATGGGCTCTAGATCTCCTGAAAAAGGCGAGAAATGCACGTTTGATCGACGAATTCCACTACACGGAAGTGATTCAAACGATTCTCGCGTATCGGCAGCAGCTTCACGAGATACTCACTTATGATCACATCACGGTCCCTTTGGTCTACGTGCAGGCCGTCCACATTTTCACCATTTGCTACTTCATAATCTCGTTGATCGGCTCGCAACCGAACTATGAGGAACAAACCGCCTGGAAGGCAGACATTGACATTTACTTGCCTGTTTATGCGATTTGCGAGTTTATCGTGTTCGTCGGCTGGCTCAAAACCGCATTTGTCATGTTGAATCCTTTCGGAATGGACGACGATGACTTCGAGATAAATGCGCTGATCGACAGAAATCTGATGGTCTCGCTCAGTTACCTTGAAGATTTCTACGATGTAGCTCCGAAGTTGATTCATATGAAAGTTAGATTGCCGACAAATTTGGTAAGTCCTCAACTTTATAAAGCATTGAAAACTGATTCGTTACAGCAAACTGTGGTTCGTGAGGGTGCGAATCCGATGTGCGGATCGGCTGTTCCTGTGAAAGTGACCAAAGTGCATCAGGCCATTATCGAAAACCCCCAGATGGCCGGACTGGTGAACAGAATCCTGCCGGATCCCGATGCCACAGTGACTGCTCTCAACACGCACCGCATGATGGATGAGATCGCCGAGTTTCGAACCAAAGAACGTCTTCCGGAGCAAGAGAATTGGCCCAGAGAAGGCAGAGACACGGGCAAGAAACTGAACGATCTGGAAGAAGTTGTGGCGAAACTGATAGATAAGACACTGGTAGAGGAAAAAATGGCGCCCGCCTCATTGCAATCAACGCAGAATATGTCTCCCGAGGATCCGACCCAGAAGACGTACACCGGAGAGTCTCTGAAAGCGATGAGCCTTATTCAGAAGAACGGAAGTGTAGGCATATCACTCTTTACATTTCTGAGTCTTTATTTCCAGAAAATGAAGTCTCGTGTGGGGTCAACACCGGATAGTTCGACTCGTAAACTTGCACAGAAGGCGTCTGTCTCGAAGATAAACATGATGGCGCCCCTCTCTCCTCCGGGCGTTTCCGCTGAACAGCAGAAGGAAGAGGCGTCGTTGAAGCCCGACAAAACACAAACGGACGAATAACTGTACTTGTTTTTACGATTTTTCAATTGCCACTGTATATGATATCATCAAGATATTTTGAAGTTGCCATGGTCTAGAATCGGAAAGTGTGACACGTATGTTCATGTAAAAGAACGTTGACACAGAAAATTAATCGAATTATGAGGTGGTGTAAGAGCGGAAAGATCTGCGATACGTGGAAGCGAACTTTCCGACGATTTCTTCACCGATCAACTTATTGGAGACTCCGAAATCGAGGACCACTTTCCAGATGAGCATGTACTGTTGAACAGTTTGCACTGCGGAAGCACGGCCAGTCAGGCGCAAGTCGGTCACAATCTGAAACAGAAAAATGGAAACTTTTGGAATGTGGGATCGCGAACCTGTTTGATATCAGGAACTTTGTGGTGACTGTGTATTGCTTGGAGCGCGATTTCGATGGAGATCAGCGAGCCCGAACGGCCGACGCCCGCAGCACAATGGACGATCGGAGGCGTGCTCTTCGCTCGGATCTTCCGCAGAATCTTGAGAATGATTTCCGAAGATCCGGGCACTTGATAGTCCGGCCACTCTTTCCATTGAAAATGCGTGATGATACGGGACTCTCCTTCGTAGTGCAGCTTCAGTCGTGTCGTCACCATGCTCTTGTGGACCGTCGATTCCTCGTAAGTGAGCATTAGTTTGTCGAAACGCATTGTGCAATTCGCGTTTCGTGGAAAGTATTCGAAACACTTCTCGCGGTTCGTCTCCACAAACTGACAGAGCATCACGATAGCGGTCGACTTCTCCTGCCACACCATTCTCCAGAAATCCGCGAACGTCTCCTTCTTCGGTCCCTGCGTCAGAATGTATTCTCTTTTCAGGAATGCGCTCTTGATGTAGTTGGCATGAATGTATTCGCTGCTCGGCTCCTTTTTGGTGGCCATGAATGTGAGACGGACTCTGGAGCTGTCGAGACATGGAATGTCTGAAGAATAACACAAATAGAATAGGGTTTGTGTGCTGCTTTTCACTTGTGTAGCGGTTTTTCTTCGTGTTTAGTGGCGAGTTGTATGCGGTGCATTGCTCTGGAGCGGGGTCTCCGGGAAGTGAGTTGAAGTCGAGTAGGAAGTCATCGAGTGTCAGCTTCTGAGTGCTCATTCCGAGCTCTTTGAACAACTTCTTGAACGTGTCTCGCTGCTCTTCATCTTCCGCCAATGATATCGAGTCTTTTGTCTGAAAATCTTGACGTCTTGACGCTGTCGGAGTCTGATTTATATCACTGACCTCCGAAGTACTGCTGTCCTCTTGCGAACTGGATCCTTTAACGGATGACGGTGAACTGAAAGTCGGCTTTTTCGTCACCGTCTTTCTGTCGTAAGCGAAGTCAGATTCTCCGTCCAATCCAATCAGAGATCGTTCGCTTCTCAGCGGTTTCATTTCAGAATTCAAGTGCTTCAGCGAGAGTTCGTTGCTTCCACTGAGTGACAGTGACGCATACTCCTTCGACTTTCTCACTTTCTCCGCGTCCTTTTCGCTTCTGGAATACGTCAGTTTCTCACGAGTTGGCTGCTAATCCGCATACTTGGGAGCGTGCTTCTTCCTATCTTCTCCAGCCGACGGCGGGGTCTTCTGATTTCTGGCAGGCGACAGCGACAGACTGGCCACTGCTTTCTTGATCTTCTGAGCCGTGTTCCGTTTCTCCTGTTGTGGAGATTCGACACGTGACTTTGCTGACGCGGCATCGACTCGTTTCCGAAAAGACCCAGGTTTCGTAACTCTGGAAATGTAATAATAATAATAGGAGGATCCGAGAATATTAAAACGGACACCGTCTTCTCGCTTTTGGAATCTGATTCCGAAACCGGGTTTTTCTGTTTTTTAGGAGTTGATGACGATGACGATTTGCTATTAGACCTGGATTGATTTGAATTCTCAGGTTTTACTTTCTGAATAGATCATAAGGAAATGGATGCCGGTAATAGCACTCACTCTGTTAAATATGTTCATCACCGGTATTTGTTTGAATCTTATCGTGCACCCGTACGAAATAAAAAGATTCCAACATTGTCCCCGCTTTCGTCATCTGAAATTACACGTAATGAGAACTACGTGAGTGAACATTTTGTTGAGATGATCTAACTTGGTATCTAACAGAGTTGAGCGGAAATGGAATTTTGAAATACGGAAGACGGCAGACGGCAGACGGAAGAAAATTTTTCTTACGGAACACGGAAAACGGAAGACGGCAGACGGAATTCCGCTCAACACTGGTATCTAAGATCCCACAAACACATGGAACAGCTTAAGTTGACTCTAATTCCTGGAAATATGGTCCGTTGCAACTACAGTCTATTATGCTAAATAAAATAAAATATTTATAAAGACAGGAAACAAATGGATTCGTATATGTGGCCCTAAAGAGGGCCGTTGGGTTCGGTAGATTGAGTGGAAAGGATGTCCTTATTCCTTGTCTCCGGCAGTCTTCTTCGGCAGAAGAACGGCCTGAATGTTGGGAAGAACTCCTCCCTGAGCGATGGTCACTCCGGCCAACAGCTTGTTCAGCTCCTCGTCGTTGCGGACGGCGAGCTGAAGATGTCTCGGGGCGATACGGGTCTTCTTGTTGTCGCGGGCAGCGTTTCCAGCCAACTCGAGAACCTCGGCGGCGAGGTATTCAAGAACGGCAGCCAGGTAGACTGGGGCTCCGGCTCCAACGCGTTGAGCGTAGTTTCCCTTGCGGAGAAGACGATGAAGACGTCCGACCGGGAACTGGAGTCCGGCTCTCGATGAGCGGGACTTGGCCTTTCCTCCGGTCTTGGCTTTGCCTCCCTTTCCGCGTCCAGACATGGTGTAGATTGGTTGTTGGTAGTTGAAGAACTATCTGATCGGAAAGAGCGACAAGCGTCTATTTGGGCGTCTGTGCGGTGTGGAGGAGGAGTCGCCGAGAGACGAAAAAGAGAAAGATTGCCCAAGGGGGGGGAGGGGGGCGCGTGCTATTCGGAGGCGGTGGTCGGTCGGCAGGTAGTGTCCCCGCAGAGGGAGATGCCGGAGTTACGCCCCCGCACCGCTCGCGCATTTATTAATTAACGGCGGCGACTGTCCCCTTACACTTGTCCAAGCCAAGTCCAACCGTCCGAAATGGCCCCACCAAAGCCGTCCGCCAAGGGAGCAAAGAAAGCCGCCAAGTCTGTGGCCAAGCCGAAGACTGACAAGAAGAGGAAGCATTCCCGCAAGGAGTCCTACTCTGTGTACATCTACCGTGTGCTCAAGCAGGTCCACCCCGACACTGGAGTTTCCTCGAAGGCCATGTCGATCATGAACTCGTTTGTCAACGACGTTTTCGAACGCATCGCCGCCGAAGCCTCTCGTCTTGCCCACTACAACAAGCGGTCGACGATCTCTTCCCGCGAAATCCAGACGGCCGTCCGTCTCATCCTTCCGGGAGAGCTCGCCAAGCACGCCGTTTCTGAAGGAACCAAGGCCGTCACCAAGTACACCTCCAGCAAATAAGCTCCCCGAGCTACAAGCTGGTCCACCGAACCCAACGGCCCTCTTTAGGGCCACAAATACCACACAAATCCATTTATTCTCATGTACTTTCAATAAAGATGTTTTCATTATACTTTTTCAATTATGTTTCAGAATCAACAATCTTTAAAAAAAATCCGACCAGCCGATCCAGCTCCGCCTCATCCGACGACCCCTCATGAATTGTACTCGTGATATTTCCACCTCGTTCGGATCCCTAAATAAACCCGTCAATCTATCGAGCTAGTTACGCCTTCACGGTGATTTCTCTTTGGAGTCTCTGGTTTCTAGTCCGCGACCATGGCCGTGGTCGCGGGGTCACGCCGTTCTACTAGGCCAGAACAGGTGTTCCAGATTTTTCTCAAAAACTGGACCGTACAATTTTTAATCATCCGCGTACCTTTCTTCTAAATTAAAAAACTTTCAAAAAAAAGAATAGCAAAAAAAAGTTAGTCCCCACCAGTTTACTTTTGGTACCAAAACATGGCCGAAGTTTTTTTAAGGCCAAAAAGCGGGTTTCATGCTGTTCTCATTGTTTTTTGCGTTCTACCAAATATTTCCGGTCGTAAATCTCTGTGTTTTTTCTGTTTAGCATTGAAAAAATTCGAAAAGTTGTTATTTTTCCAGGAAAAAGGCTGATGTGGACGTGGACACCACCTGGAGGCTTGCCCGCCCCGCTCCCGACTCCCCCGACGGGTTCAGCCTACTTAAGTAGGAATTCCAGATTCCGACGCACGCTCCGCCGGCGTCGCAATTGTTTTACTAGCAAATGCCAACGAACATCTACTATTCGATGACCCCAGCGTCTCCTTCGCTGGCCCACGAAAGTTTGTACCCGACGCCAGCAACAGCGACTTCGACGACGCCGACTATATTCTTCTACCAGCCGCCGGCTCAGTCCGTGTGTCACGCGACGTCGTCAATCGCTCCGACCCGTTATCTCCATGGAGTTTACGCTACGGAAATCTCTATGTCGCCGAGAGCTTTGACTCATCCTCCGACGGAACGTTACATTGTCTCGGTGGACGCTCTATATGCACAGCCGAAGCAATTTGGATGCGGAAATCGCTCGAACTCAAAATCAGAATGCACTGCTCACCGTGGTGGTGGACACAACCCGTTCAAGTGGCATCCGTCAGAATTCAAGAACTCGACATGGCAATGGCACGTGGAATGATCGAGTTCCGCCCAGTGACAGAAAAAAAAATTCCTCACTGGAGACAACATGTTTATCTGCGCGGCTCTTGGACGCAAAGGTCCGACTTCCACCCACCCCTGCTACTGCTGCACCAGTCAAGTGGAGCAGCAGTTAGTTCTGAAACGAATTGACCGAGATTCTGCAGAATTAGCTCTTCAAGATTCGTTGGAATATGAGAATAACATGGTCAACATGTTCTGTGAAGATGAGCGGGAAGTGAGAGCTGTCTACGACACTTGGGCGAGCATTGAAAAGAGTAGAAGACTCGTAAGACCAGCCCATGGAAAGTGTGATGCTATAACTTGTCTTCTTTATGAGCTACGAAGGAAAGATTACACGAGACAATTGAAGTCTTGTGTGTGCAGCAAATGTGATCAGGTGGTTCATTTCGAGTGTTTTGGAGCTGTCACCACCGAACGGAAACTATGTCTTGAAGATAATCCGAAAGAAGCAATTTGCTACGGCTGTGCTGATAAGAATTAGCTTGGCCACATCATCAAAAATTCTGACCGATTTGATGGAAGTGGAGCAGAAAAAGCGCACTTCTTTGGAAAATGTTGAACTCATCGAGCGCAGTTTGGCTGACATTCGAAGTGGAAGTTCATCTGAAGACCCGCACAGAAAAGCTTTCGATAAGATCATTTATGGAGATCTGAAACTTGTTCGAAAGTCGTACCACGGGGGTTGCTTTACTGGAAACGACATCAAAATGTTGCTCCGGACGGAGAACACCCTCGCCGGCCGCACCTTTTCCGTTCTAGTAAATTCCGCATCCGACCCATTCAAACACCCGATCCCTTCTGGTGTTCCCCAAGGCACAGTCTCTGGTCCCCTCCTCTTCCTCATCTACATTAATGATCCACTGCTCAGACTTGACGGACTTGTCCACTTCACCGCATTCGCCGACGACATCAACATCTTCTCCGTCCGCTGTACAGTGTGCTATTGACCTAATTGTCGAATGGCCAGACACCAACTCCCTTCCCTTGGCCCATCATAAAACGGATCTTCTGCATCTTGGGTCCAGAAACCCCCGTCACACGTACACGATTGCCCGTCTCCCCATATCACACCCCTCCTCAGTCAGGGACCTCGGCCTCGTAACTGACAACATTTTATCCTACCGCGGCCACATATCGCGCACTGCCTCCCTATTATAGGGGCACCGAACAGAAAGGGCGCGCTGTTCGCAATCTGGCCGAATTTCTAGGCCGCGAAGTAATTTTCCACTGAGAACGTGGCTTAACTTTTCAAACTCGGCCCCGAGGTCGCTCAATTTGCACTGCAAAAAGAGTTTCTCAACAGAGCGCCATTTCTGTGCGGTGCCCCTATAATAGCTCTGCTCCGTGCCAAACAGCTTGCCAAATCGTTCAAATCGTCTTCCTCAGCCTTCTATATATTCCTGTTTAAATTCTATGTTCTCCCCCTTCTCGAATACTGCTCGGCGATTTAGTCTCCTTCTCCTCGCTCGCTTCTCGCCGCCTCCCTGGAAAAACTCCTTCGCTGGTACTCGCGCCACATCCTCCAGCGCTGCAATATATCCCGTTCTCCTCTTACCCCGACCGCCTCGCAACTCTCAACATGCTCTCCATTTGCCAGCGCAGACTCAAATCCCAGCTACTACTCCTCTATAAGATCTTAACAGGCGATGCCTATCTCCCCCAAATTTAGCAATTTTTACGTTCTACCTCCTCACAGCGACGCCCCATGTTACTCACTTGTGTTTCCCCCCTCACTCCTAACTTCTTTACTAAAACTGTCCCCCTCTGGAATGCTATCGTCAATAACTGTAATTCCTTCCTTTCCCCCTCCCAATTCCAATCACTCGTAGATATCTCAATTGTCAAATATTAACTCCACTTGTAATGTTCACTTTCCTGTACCCCCTACCAAGGGCGCCCTCCTCTTGCGGGGATGGTTCCCTTCCCTTCCTATCCTTCTGGTGTTCCCCTCTTTTTACCGGTGTTCCTTTTTTCTCTACGATGAATAAATGAAATGAAAAAAGAATTCAAATGTGGCTGATGACCTCCAGCCGTCACTGTCCGATAAATCTTTTTCGGCTGCAGTCACACTCCCCAGCTTGGCCCAGCGAGAGAACAAAGACAAAGAAAAACAAGAGGGATGCAATGAACAATGAGCTGAAAGGTTTTGAATAAAAGTAAGAAAACGTTTATTATCAGAAATTCTGTGGATTTGATATTTGTGGCCCTAAAGAGGGCCGTTGGGTTCGGTAGTTGGTTGTAGAGAAACGGGCGGTAAATCGACTTATCCTCCGAATCCGTACAGGGTTCTTCCTTGACGCTTCAAAGCGTAGACGACGTCCATGGCGGTGACGGTCTTTCTCTTGGCGTGCTCGCAGTAAGTGACGGCGTCACGGATGACGTTCTCAAGGAACACCTTCAGAACTCCACGAGTCTCCTCGTAGATGAGTCCAGAGATGCGCTTGACTCCTCCTCTTCTGGCGAGACGACGAATGGCTGGCTTCGTGATACCTTGGATGTTATCACGGAGAACCTTGCGATGGCGCTTGGCTCCTCCTTTTCCGAGGCCTTTTCCTCCCTTTCCACGTCCGGACATAGTTGCAGCGGTTGTTGAAGACTCACAATTGAGATAGGGAATGGTTGTCTACGCGTCTCTTTTGTGCCCCCTCCGGTGCGAAGGCGGAGGCGCCCCGTGACTCCTCCCCCGCACCGCACACCGCGCAAAAAGAGACGGCGGACGCGCATCCCCCACTGTCCACCCAAACGGATACCAACCTAACGCAATGGCTCGTACCAAGCAAACCGCCCGTAAATCGACCGGAGGAAAGGCTCCAAGAAAGCAACTGGCCACGAAGGCTGCCCGCAAGTCTGCGCCGGCCGCCGGCGGAGTCAAGAAGCCGCATCGTTACCGTCCAGGAACCGTCGCTCTTCGTGAGATCCGTCGTTACCAGAAGTCGACTGAGCTCCTCATCCGCAAGTTGCCGTTCCAGCGACTTGTCCGTGAGATCGCCCAGGATTTCAAGACCGATCTGCGCTTCCAGTCTTCCGCCGTCATGGCTCTTCAGGAGTCGGCCGAGGCTTACCTCGTCGGTCTCTTTGAGGACACCAACTTGTGCGCCATCCACGCCAAGCGAGTCACCATCATGCCAAAGGACATCCAACTGGCCCGACGCATCCGAGGAGAGCGTGCTTAAATTTCTGACTCAAGTCTGATCTTTAGGACATTCTCACCTCACCCACCGAACCCAACGGCCCTCTTTAGGGCCACATATCTCTCAAATCCGCTTTAATGTTGTGCACTCTTTCTAATAAACGCTGTCTTCTCGGATATTGATTTTCCGTGCGTGCGTGTGTGCGTACATACACTCACACTTTTCTATTCTCTACGTACATTTATCGACGAAGGCGTATTGGCCACGCGAAATTATCTTAATTTTCTTATCGCTGTCTGCTTTGCTGAATAGTCACATAATTCTTTTTTTATTTTAAATAAAATCAATACACACCTTCTCAGCACGGTGAAATGCCCCGGTCAACTAACAGAGTGTCTCGCAACGCACCGAGTACGTCACGGGTGAGACCTACTCTGCCTGAAGGATATTCAGTGGTCGCTGGATCGAATGGGAGAGGAATAGAAGGAAGAGGCGGCATTTTTATGGCAATCAGCAGGAACGACACAGATCAGAATGCACCGACTGCTCCGACATCCGCCACAACTTCTAGCGCGCCTGTTCAGAGTGAATCATCAGTTGCTGCATCAGTTGAAGTAATTAC
The DNA here is from genome assembly GCA_946814055.1 of Caenorhabditis sp. 36 PRJEB53466. Taxonomy (NCBI): domain Eukaryota; kingdom Metazoa; phylum Nematoda; class Chromadorea; order Rhabditida; family Rhabditidae; genus Caenorhabditis; species Caenorhabditis sp. 36 PRJEB53466. The sequence goes on from CAMPFS010000001.1 coordinate 6,188,592, forward strand.
CATTGACGACAGTGATAATGAAGAGAGGCCAGTTGCGCCGGACGCGTCGCCAGTCGGCTTCGGTGATGCTCGAAGCGTCTACTTGGAAGATTTGCGAGCATTCGATAACGAACTTATTTTGGACGACAGCGACGACGACGACTGTGTGGTGCCTCCGCCGAAGAAGAGAACGTTCAGAGGAAAACCGATTCGATCGTAAGTTTTCTGTGAATACTCTATGTGAAATGTTCCCCTGTTTTCAGAGATCCAACCTGGGGTGACTGCACCATGTGCTCAGAAGAACCGATCAAACCTCAAGGCTGTTATAAATGCCTCCAATTTCTCGGGTGTGAAGAGTGAGAACCAATTCTACTCGTTCATTTCTGAATATATTCTTCTTTCAGCTGTGTCAATCGATTGTACGCCGCTCAATTCGCGGACATGCCGAAATGTCCGTTCTGTCGAAATCTGTGGAATGACCGTCCGGTAGTGAGCGCTATGAAAAGTATCGAAAAACGACTGAAGAAGGAGAACCAACCTTCCTAATTGCCATAATATTTTTTCCATGACCATATCTAAGAATATATCTAAGAATTACGTGCAATATGTTCGAACACCCATCGATGATCAACAGATTCCTTTTCGTTTTTTGGATCTGTATCTGCCTTGCCTTCGTCGGAAACTCAATCTAATGTAATTCGCTTTCTAAGCTCTTTTTGAACCTGAAAATATAGTTCTGAAACACTTTCACGATTCCTGCACCCTTCATTTGTAAAGATGAAAGAGAGATAACGATGTTACGGTAGTTTGAAAGGACAAGCTTTTTGATGAGAAAGATTGTTGATTCTGAAACATAATTGACAAAGTATAATGAAAACATTTTTATTGAAAGTACATAAATGGATTTGTGTGGTATTTGTGGCCCTAAAGAGGGCCGTTGGGTTCGGTGGACCAGCTTGTAGCTCGGGGAGCTTATTTGCTGGAGGTGTACTTGGTGACGGCCTTGGTTCCTTCAGAAACGGCGTGCTTGGCGAGCTCTCCCGGAAGGATGAGACGGACGGCCGTCTGGATTTCGCGGGAAGAGATCGTCGACCGCTTGTTGTAGTGGGCAAGACGAGAGGCTTCGGCGGCGATGCGTTCGAAAACGTCGTTGACAAACGAGTTCATGATCGACATGGCCTTCGAGGAAACTCCGGTGTCGGGGTGGACCTGCTTGAGCACACGGTAGATGTACACAGAGTAGGACTCCTTGCGGGAATGCTTCCTCTTCTTGTCAGTCTTCGGCTTGGCCACAGACTTGGCGGCTTTCTTTGCTCCCTTGGCGGACGGTTTTGGTGGGGCCATTTCGGACGGTTGGACTTGGCTTGGACAAGTGTAAGGGGACAGTCGCCGCCGTTAATTCATAAATGCGGGAGCGGTGCGGGGGCGTAACTCCGGCATCTCCCTCTGCGGGGACACTACCTGCCGACCGACCACCGCCTCCGAATAGCACGCGCCCCCCTCCCCCCCTTGGGCAATCTTTCTCTTTTTCGTCTCTTGGCTTGGACAAGGAGACAGTATTCAGGCTTTGAAAAAAATGATTTTTTCCGTTTTTTTTTCGTTTTTTTACGCCAGAAAAGCCAATTCAGCGATGTAAAAAACCAACAAAAGAAAACGGAAAACAAACATGCGATGAATAGCCCCATCATAGAAAAATGGTAATGAGGCATCGGTATATTACTTAATCTCTTTTAATAACAATGATACGGATAATGATGAATGATAATAATGCGAAATGGAACAGAGGTGTGGGGATGAGATTTGAATGTTGGATCAAGACCGGCGAATGGAGCTGATTAAAGGGAGGACGAACTGGCAGCGGCAGCAGATTTTTTCAGCTTATTTTCGTTTCTTGCACGAAGTCTGTCGATAACAGTCATCTTACTGGTCAGAGGATTAAGGCGCCAGTGAGCACGGCAAAGCGGGCACGAGGATGCACCGTACGTATCAACGCGAGCGCGATACCAACGGCTCACACAACTGGAAATGTAAGTGCTCGAATCATCAGTCCGAAAAGAGAGAACTTACTCAGAGCACCCGATGAAGCGGAGGCATTGTTTGCATCCGATTGGTTTGACTGGCGTCTGGAAACAGATAGTGCAGTCTCCCCAAGTGGGATCCCTGAAATTTCACAGTAAAAATTAGGAGACGTTCAAGAGTCACTCACGGTTCCATTGGTTTTCCTTTGTACATCTGAACCGTCGGCGGCGGCACCACAGTCGTATCGTTGTTGGCGTAGTTGCTGATCTCATCATCGTACATCGGGCGGTCCTCTTCGAAAATGGGTGGACCGTCTGTGAAGTTGTTCGCTGCCCACCCTGCTCTCATTTGGTGCGCCATTTCGACAAGGACGCCAAGATTTCCTCTAAAGTTAAAATTACTATAGAAAGAAGTTCCATGGTTAAATAGAACTCACTCCATGCGGTCGATAACGAAGCCGACACCGGGAGCTGAAGAATATAGAGTTTAGATCAGTTCTGAATTGCGTTCTCACCTATGTGTATCATCGGCCGTCTATTCGGCAAAAAAATATGAGCTTGGGCCCCTCTGACGGCGCCTCTTCCTCGCCCTCTTCCTGTGTTCGCAAGTTGAGCCGAACGTCTTCTGCCTCTTCCTGTGTTTGCCGGTTGAGCTGCACCCTGACGTCCTCCGCCTCTTCCCGCGTTCGCCGGTTGAGCTGGAGTCTGACGGCCTCTGCCTCTTCTTGTGTTCGCCGATTGACCAGGACGTCCTCTGCCTCTTCTTGCAATCGCCGATTGAGCTGAAGCTTGCTCCGGCACCGGCTCCGGAGCCTGACGAGCTCTTCCTCTTCCTGCATTCAAAGCTGGACGGCCTCTGCCCCTTCTTGCAATCGCCGATTGAGCTGGAGCTGGTTCTGGTGCCGGCTCCGGAGCCTGACGAGCTCGTCCTCCTCCTGCATTCAAAGCTGGACGTCCTCTGCCTCTTCTTGCAATCGCCGATTGAGCTGAAGCTTGCTCCGGCACCGGCTCCGGAGCCTGACGAGCTCTTCCTCTTCCTGCATTCAAAGCTGGACGGCTTCTGCCCCTTCTTGCAATCGCATATTGAGCTGGAGCTGGCTCTGGTGCCGGCTCCGGAGCCTGTCGAGCTCGTCCTCTTCCTGCATTCAAAGCTGGACGGCCTCTGCCTCTTCTGCCATTAGCCGGCGGCGCAGGTACCGGAGCAGCGGCCGGACGTCCTCGACCGACTCTCGGGATCGGTTCGTTCCTGGTAGACTCATTTGTGGATCCTCCGCGTCCACGACCACGACGTGGCGGCATCCCTGAACACACAACTGATTGAGAACTAGTAGAATGTGAAATTCTGAAAGCGATACTTATGGGACTATTCAGCGTATGTTTTTTTTCGTTTTTTCATCGCTGAATTGGATTCTTTGACGTAAAAAAACGGAAAAAAAACCTTTTTTTCACAGCCTGAATAACCCCATTAGGAAAAACGATTCTTGAGGAGGTATTATTTGCAATGCCCGCATGCAGTAGTGAAATTGGGGTAGAATTGAAACTGATAAGGAAACATGAAAAGAAGAGTGGGAAAGAAAAGGATTCTGGTAGATGAGAGGTCAAAGTGAGAGAAGAAATGACCCGGGGTCCCTACGAAAACAACCGATCGATATCCGCATTACACCCTTCTTCTGTACAATGCAATACACCAAGAACTCAATGTGGCAATACTATTGGTTTATGAATACTTGGCGGTTGGGAAAAATTAAATAGCGCGCGAAAATACATTTCAATTTTAAGTCATAATTTCGAAGTCTTGCAAGAAGATCTTGTAATTATTAATTATAAGCCTGTAACTCTAAATTATTCGTGGGAAATTAATAACCGGAATTGTTTTCTAGCTGAAAGTTGGGTCGCAGAATCGCTACGTTTGAATATTATTTAAATTTATAACAAATCTGCGGTTTTGAAAACGCGCCATAGGGTTTGCAATTGGGCGGAGTCAAAAGTCCGTGTACTCTTGCGAATCCGCAAACACCGAGCGCGGAGAATATTGCGTTTGCAACATATTTTAAAACTTGACGTGAACATGCAATAAAGAAGATTAGATTATCACGATGATAGTTTGGGGAAAAGGAAAGATTCATTTTACCATTTGTCTATCTGAAAACGGCAAATTTGATTGCGAACATGTCCATCGAAAAAAAGGACGAGAAGGACGGGCTGGAAATAGCGAAGGTGGATGAGAAGAAAGAAGAAAAGAAGGAGGAAAGTAAAAAGGAGGAAAAGAAGGAGAAGAGCAAACGGGATGATAAAAAGGATAAAAAGGAAGAGAGAAGCAGACCGAAAGAGGAGAAAGGAGAGGAGAAGAAGGAGGAAAAGAAGAAGAAGAAGAGAGCGGGTGCCGTTTACAATCAAATGGACTGTCAGAGTCTCATCTCTGAAGGATCATGTCTTTTGGGTAGATTCGATGTGGATGGAATCATTGGTGGAGGAGGTTTTGCCCAGATTTTCAAGTGAGTTCATCAAGAGACTATGCAAGGGGAAATCAGCACTTGGCAGGGCCTATGATAAGGTTCGCAAAGAGGACTGCGCCATCAAAGTGGAGCACGCATCCCAGGACATTCGCAGAATGAAACTGGAGATTACTGTGCTCCTGGCTCTGCGTGGATGTGTAAGTACTTAGGTTTTCTCAATTGACGAACCCTCCTTCCAGATGGGAATCCCGGAAATTCTTGGACAAGGAAAGTGGCAAAACGGCGACATCAAGTCTCATTTCATCGTGATGCAACTGATCGGCAAGAATCTTTCCGATGTCCGCAGATCGCTTCCTCACAAAAAAATCTCCGAACGGACGCTCTACAGAGCCATGCTTCAAGTGCTCCGCTCCCTTTCTTTGCTTCACGGGGCCGGGTTTCTTCATCGCGATCTGAAGCCCTCCAATTGTTGCATCGGAGCGATCGACTGCACTCGCATCTACCTCATCGATTTCGGACTGACCCGTCAGTATCTGGACAAGGGAGGAATCGTTCGGAAGCCGCGAGGCGCCGTCGGGCTGCGTGGGACCATCCGGTACATGAGTCTGGATGCTCACTCGCGCAGAGATCTCGGCCCCAACAACGATCTGGTCGCCTTCCTTTACACAACGGTCAGTTTTTTCTTCGATTCTCAGGAGTTCCTCTTCAAAAACACTTTCATAGATTGAATGCGGAGACGGTAATCTTCCATGGTCGTATGTGAAGACGCAGGATGATATCATCAAGCTGAAGCAGACTCATGTCGGAGAAAAACTGTGCAACAAGCAGCCGAAGATGACGAAGGCAGCCGAGTACATCGAGTCGCTCAACTACCACAATATCCCCGATTACGAGAAGCTTTTCGCTCTGATCGAAGATTGCAATCCGTCCGATTTGAAAGAAGGAGAACCGTACGATTGGCAGTACAGGTGAGAACGAAGATCTTGAGCCATACAATATCTGTTTCTAGGCCTCTTCTCGCGGCGACACCAGACATCGAAACTCCGAAAGGAACGAAGGAAAATGCGACGGAGAGAGGACCGGCACCTGTTGATATTGCATAGAAATGAACTACTCATAGTATTGAATAAGATATGGATCAAAAGAGTTCAAATTTGTTCAATAAACAAGTAACATTGAGATCAGATAATACCATTGTGAAAGAACAATTTTCGCATTTGGAAGACGTTGTGAATGATTGGCGATTCAAATCTCAAATGTTCCGTCGGACTCAGCACATCATTCTCGAGCGGGACCTGCATAATGGCAGCCAGCAAGGCATCTCTTCCAGTCCATTCGGAGAACGATGCGCGGACGACGACGTTCTCCCGGGGAGCCTTCAGCTTGTTTCCGCATGGTTCACGGACATTCAGAGCCCAGAATGGAGTTCCGAATGGCGAGTAGCTGAATTCCTCCACTACAATTTTATCGTGATCCTTCAGATGATGTACGAAACGGGAATACGCTTCTCTCACGTTGTGACTCAGAGAGATCACCGAAAGTCCGGTGGCCACGGGCACAAGAGTGAACGTGTCTTGGGCACAGTTCACTATCCCGATCGAGTTGATTATGGTCGAGATGGCACGTGGCATTTGACTGTGGACTTCCAGACTTTTCTTGTTCACAGAGTCCTTCGACTTTTCCCCGACTGCGACCAGATGAATCATGTCGAGACGGAACTTCAGGTAATATCTGAAGTCAATGGGTTTGAAATAATGAAAGATGACTGTAAACGAACTTGCAGACGTCTACAAAGTCTTTTTCGCAAAGGTAATGAATCACTTTTTGTGTTTCAGACGACGCATTCGTCAGAGTTTCGTAGACTGAACGGAAGAATCCCTCGTACTTTTCCGTTTCGATCGGAATCGTCTTCTGCCGATTAATAGGAATCGGACTTCCAAAGTTGGCCAAGAAGGCGGATTGCGGATTGAAATGAGACATTCTGTGCAAAGTTAAGATCAGTCAGATGTTGGGAACGTTAGGAATTACTAGGAGCTGCGGCCACACAAAACTTTCAATAAAGTATACCTGATTCTATTTTTATCGTTCACATAAATTGAGCACAACGTGGAAAACATCTAATCCCTCGGTGTGAGATTATCAATGAAGGCCATAGTTCAAAAAACAGGAAAATGCAATATAGTAACTCCCGACTGTGAAAATGAAAAGGAAAAAAGGGGAAAGGGAATCAATAATGTACAAAGTGGATAAATGATAGTTCCTATGCGACGACTATCTTTTACTTCGGCTTCTCTCTGTACGTGTTGACGGCCTCGATGTCGAATTTGAAGAGCTCGACCTCGCAAGAGTAGGCTTTCGGAGTCAACTTGATGACGGTGTGGAGAGGTACTTTCAGGTACGGCAGATCGTCACGATTCTTGTTGGTGAAGTAGGCGAGAATGCAGCGAAGGACTGCTTGGTGCGAGATGACGAGCACATTTGACTGTCTCTCGAGCTCCATGATAACCGGTTCGAGACGGGCGACCAGATCTTCGTACGACTCTCCGCTCGGGTAACGGTAGTGATACTTGTCCTTGTCCCTCTCCGCAAACTGCTTCGGGTAGCGAGCTTCGAAGTCTTCGTATGTGAGTCCCTCACAGATTCCCTGAGAATAATTATCACTGTTTTCAGAATACTCCCAATAGAATTCAAACCGCGTCAATCTCATCGAGACATTTCCAGAACTCGGTGTGTCCAGCGAGATCCTTGAGATGGGCAGATGTCTGGGCGGCACGAATCTTCTGCGAGGACCATATGCGGAAGTCCTCGAGATCTTCGTTCTCGAAGTATTCTCGCAGTTTCCCCGCGTATTTGAGTCCGTTCTCGCTCAACGGCGAGTCTCCTCCGAGGCGCCCAATCCGGTTGTATTCGCTTTCTCCGTGCTGTGAACGGGCCCATAATGATAAATCAAACTAATGAAATGCACTTACTCTTGACAGATAGATACTTCTGGGCAGAAGATGAATGTTCATAAGGAAGTAAACTACACGACTCTGCACGTGTCCGTTCACATTGTGCACGTAGAACGATTTGCCGGCGTTTATCACCTTGATGTAGCTGAGCTCCTCGTCGAACTCCTCGTCCAGCGGCTCGTACTGCACTCTGTAGTTTTCAATGCGCTTCAGAAAGTCTTCTTTCGCTTCTTCCTGTGACATTATCCCTTTGTAGTCCGGCGAATTGATTTTCACCTCCTGAAAATGATGATTTAGTCTGAAAATGAAGATTTGTTTACCGTAATGTTCGAGTTGATGATCACGGGGTCGTCGCAGACCGACTCGACGAAAAAGACACGGAACGGCGGCTCGTGCATCATGTTCTTGCAGAACTCCATCAGCAACTTTCTGCGCTCTCTTGTCGTGTTCGTCGCGTCAAGAATCTGTGAAAACCTGCTTTCCGAGCGCTCTTTTTTGTTAGATTCTTACTGCCACTTCTCCCTCCTTATTGTCCAGGTACTTCCCCATATCTTCGATGGCCAACCTCGCGCACTCACTACAATCAAAATGTGATCAGCTTACACTAATGACATCTTTCCGTACTCTCGAATCTTTTGACCGCGGGCGTTCTTTGGCGAGAAGAACTCAAACTCGCCCTCTTCCTCCAGATTGCACGCCTTTCTGCGGTACTCGCCAACATTGAATGCTGTAAATGTATCATGTAGTGGGAATTCGAATTCTGGTTTGAATTCGATCGAATTAGGGGAAACCTTTGGTCTTGATGCCAATCCAGTTCAGATAACGACACAGTTTGTGGGAGATGTACGTCTTTCCACGGGCTGGCAGCCCAACCAGAGCGATCACATTGGGCACGCGCACTTGCTCATTTGAATTGTCTAAAAATGAATCGGTAATCGATACGGGAGAGGGGTGAAGTGAACTGACCGCTCTTCGGCACGAAGTATGTCATTTTGCGCTGCGGTACGCCGGCCGGCCCAGGCATCTCGTCGTCCTGCAACATTTCTAGCCGGAATGACGACATGATTATTATCAAGGCACGGAGACGCGTTATCAAATATATTGGAGAAATCAATAAAAAAATGGATAGAACAAAAACAAATATTGTCGATTGAGGAGACGGGAGGAGAGACGACAGGCTTTGAGCGACAATAAAAGAGAAAACGAAGAGATGATGAAAAATAACCAACAGAATTGGGTGGTTTTTGTCACCGTCCTCACTCTTCTCGACCCATCCCTTTGTTTCTCTATTCTTACACTCGATTCGCGGCCGTCTTATCTTCCCTCGCGTTTCTTCTGCCTCCCCAAAGAACGTCCGGAGAAATAAGTACGTGAGAGCGGGAGAGTGACTTCACTCGAACCGATTTTTCAACCAAACATTAGACGCAGCCCAGCCCGCCCGCCAAATAGTTGGTCAAATCTTTATTATATACAAAACGTTCTTCTTTCTTTTCGACTGGCGGGTCTACACATCCATTGACGCCGTAATCCGAGACGTGATGTCCAAAGTAGAAGAGGTGATCGTTGATGTCGAAGTATCGTTGAGCGTTGCTGGAAAGTTCCCAGATCTCTGTTTTCCGATCACGCGTCTTCTCTGCCTACCTGCACAAATTGTCTTCGTTCAACGGGCTCCCGGTGCACACTTTGAACGTGTCCTGGTTCGTCATATTTTTTGGGAACCACACTTCGACGCCATGATGATAGGAACCGTGGTTGTAGAACGGAATACACGAACGAGCGTAGCCTTCGACACAAAACGGAATATGGGCGACCTGGGAGAACAAAATGAATGAGGACGGGACGCGAATGACTCACAATGTCTCTTCCGTGAATCAGTCTCCAACTTCCAGCGGCCACCAATTTGTCATGAGTCATTGCGTATTCGAGGTTTCCGACACGTGGTTGTCCGAAAGTGATTGACAGTGTTCTGCGAGAAGCGTCGGGAAAGTTGCGCACGAAAACTGTCGAGGCGATGCTTGCAATGGCTCCTCCAAGAGAATGCCCGGTAAACACTATCTTGTGATCCGGCATTTCGCCTTTCAGTTCACGAAGCAGCTGTTCTATTGGGGACCACATCGTCTTGAGGGCCGAATAGAAGTAGTAGTGAACGGATCCCGCATTGTGCAACTGAAAGCACATAAATGAGTGTTCTGTGGTCGGACAACGGTAACCCGAGATACCTTGTGCTTCGGCCGGCCAATGCTCTCGACCAGCTCCGTTACCAGTTGCTCTTTCGACTTTGTTCCGCTGAATGCGACGAATATGTATTGTTCGTCGGCTGCGACGATACTCCAGCACTGAAACTCGAACGTCTTCTGATTCAATGCCTTCTGGATACCTCGTCTCGTAGATAATCACATTCGACTTTTTTCGAAAACAGCAATGTCGCATTATTCTTTAGTAGACATGCCCTCGGGTCAAGAGCGTAAGAAGCAGCAGCAAACTCCAGGGTACGCCGACTGAGATCGAAATCAAAGTTACCGCTTTTTCGGCAGTCAGCAAAGTAGGCAACAAGGCAAAGGGAAAAAGCGAACCCGTTTTGCATAAGGGTCAGAAGTCAATGGCACCTACTAGATAAAAAGGTTATTTACTGGAAGAATTGGATGAGAAGACAGCTGGGAGGAGAGGTAAAGGCAGTGGAAGTCCACCCACCAGTCGGAAATATTTTCGATTTATCTCAATGAAGTTGATTTATATGATCTGAGTATCAAGAAAGAAACAAAAAAGATTACAACGTCATTCGGTCGATATTGACAAAACTTCCGGAGGAAGAGAAGTAATTGGAGGTGGAAGCAATTGGCTGCTGTTCCTGGGCCGCCCGGTTGATGATCTCTAGTCCTTGGACCGGCGTGAACGTGATCGACGAAGCAGTACCGGCCACTTTGCTTCGGATGCTGGTCATTCCTCCGGCCGCCTTTTGCTTTTCCATCTGCCTCATCATCTTCTGCGACATTCTCGCCCTTGTTTTCTGATCCACAACTGCTTGTCTGATCCTTCCACCTGTCACGTTTCCAGTCTTCACTTGTCCCAGATCGAATCCCATGTGTTCCTGCATCACATCCTCGCCGAGTTCTCCGAAGTTCATGCGATTCGCACTCTTTCGCAAATCGGTCATTCCCAGTCTCTCTTTCATTTTTCTCATTCTCCGTCCTCCTCTCTTCTTACTCGCCTTATCTAATGGTTTCGGCAACGCTTTGTTCGCTTTGACTGGTGGTGGTTCGAGCATTTTTTCGAATTTGCTGTTCACGAGAGCCAGAAAGTCGGCACCTTGCTGTCCGTTCGATGACTCGTGCTGAGCATCAATCCTTGCGACGAGTGTGACTTTCGCCGCGAGAATCTTGGCAGCCTTATTCTTGAAGTCAGGGGGCATCTGTTGAACAAGAGGATGGAAATAAATGAAACCATGATGTGGATTCGTGGAGACAGTGGAGAATCCAACGAGATTCCTTTTCGTCTTTCCGAGCACTTGGACATTGCACGAAGGCATCGTCGCGAGAGGAGCCAATCCTCCGGCCTGAGAGACCAGATGAGCAGTCGTGGCCGCACCAAGAAGAGCCACCAGATTTGGAGCAATCAGAGCCATTCGCAGTTCCACGAGATGGTGCATTTCCATTCGGTTTTTGTGGAGCTGGGCAGCCAATTCGCAAGCTTCCATGACAGTCGCCAATTCATCCGCTTCCAGCTTCACACCTTGAGTCGTTGACACAGTCACACTGACAACCATGCAAGTGGAAGGGTCTAGGATTTGACTCAGTTGATCCTTCTGCGCTTTGCTGCTGATATCGTTTCCCAATGAGAAGACGGTGGCCAGATAGTTAAGAGCATTCGGAACGAGAGTTTCCAATTCCGGGAACCTCTTCTCGTACTTGTCGCGAACGAATTTGTGAATGACATTTATCTCGTTGTCTATGTCAGCAGCCACCTAAAGAGAACAATCAAAATTTTGTTAGAAAATCCATAAACAGTCTGAGAACTTACGTGAGAAAGCTTCACAATTAGCTTGTACTGGGGATCGGCTTCCAACGGAGCTGTCACCTTCACTTCGCTTTGCGGCCGTTCCAGCTCAAATTCTAACTGATTGACAAGCGCAATGTACCTGAAAACAAGAAAATGAAAAGGTAACATGAAGTATTGACTTACTCTGCGGATCTAGCCATTTTGGCAACATCATGAACCGATGCGTATTTTGTAGTATCCATCGCTTCTTCTGTCGCTTCTTCAATATCATCATCATCGTCAAGCTCTTCCTTTTTCACACTCTGAAAATATTTAATTTCTTTATAAAACAGAACAAAAATAAAATTGCCTTCAGATTCTCGCCAAGATCTGGAATATCATCCAACTCATCTTCGTCGTCACTCTCAAAATCGGCCGCCAATTCCTCGGCGAGAGACATTTTTCAAATATTGCGCTGAAATAGTTAGAAGTGAATTGAATACCCAGATGAAATAGAAAATGAGAAAAAAGAGGCAAGGGAGGATTCCCAATGCATCCATTTTCGAAAACATTTATTGAGAGACTACGGTACGCAAATGTACGCAAACACGGACAGCTTAATACGCCACACTCGACGACAATGTACAACTAAAGTTCCCGTCGTTGTAGATTGCAAAATTCATGTTTGTGTCGCTTCTGCTCCGTCTCGCCTCTTTTTATTGCCCACACTTTGCTGAAAATGATCTACACACTGACGCAATCACTTTTTCACTAATCGATCTATACAGCTCATGTTGGCGGGGAAGAAGGGGGCGCTTCCAGCAACGCTTTTGATATCGATTGATCGGTTGTGAAGTCAGGCGGGCAACTTATTAAAGAAGTGATGGTTTTTATATGTGCTCTATCGTATTATGTTCTCAGATTTTCTCCCTTCACGATGGCGAACATCTAATTACAGAATTCGCAGCAGATTCACATATGACAGAATCAGCCGCTTCCGTCGAAAGACTTCTTTCGACAGCGACACAGCCGCGTGTAGTAGAAATATTCGGGCGGCTCCCGGCTGATACGAGCCGATGCATACCGGACGAAGTGAACGAAATGCTCAAATACTATGCATTCGACGATGCAATCTTTCTTGCCGAACTGTACTATGAGACTGAAAAGAGGAGTAAGAAATGATAGATTAGTGTCTTACTGTCTTCTTTTTCTTCTTTTAGACGACAGTCCGGACGCTCTTCTATTGTATGCAGATTGTTTATACAGAGCCAATCGAAAACAGGAATGTTATGGGCTCCTCCGTTCCGTGAAATTATCCGGGGCAAGACTTCACTACTTGTTCGCAAGAGTGTCTTACGATTTGAACAAGTAAGCGGTCCCTATCACTCTTTTTCACTTTTTTGCTTTCTTTAGAATTGACGAAGTTCGTGGGGCCCTTTTTGAGCATGACGACGGGCTTATAAAGCCTGAAATCTTGGAAGAGCCGAGAGTGGCTGCTCATGCGAAGCTTCTTCAAGCTCAAATGCTATGGTAAGGCTCTGCTTAATTCTGATTCAACGGTTCATGAAAATTGTATTCTAGTGACGAGAACCACAGGGATATGGCCGTTGCTTCCTGTCAGCAAGCTCTAGAAGAGAACATCATGCTTTGGACAGCCATTGTCACCTATCTACGCTTCGGTGGCCAAGAACTCGCACAAATATTTGAAAAGCACAATGAAAAATCGTAAGAAATAAATCATAACAGCTGATTTTACACAGTCTTACAGGAATGAATCTCTTATCGTCAGCCCAGCGACGACCATGCAGTCCGCAACCACGTCTCCATCTTCTGGTGGTGGTTCTAGCACTGGTTCTTCTACTACTACCCCACCGTCAACAGAATCGACGTCTGCTAACAGTAGTAGTCAAGGGTCAACTGCTTCCACGAGGAGATCCGCTCGTGCAGCAGCAGCAGCACCTAGCTCGGTCACCAGTCGTGAGATGAGGAGTTCTGCTTCGAATACTCCTTCTCGTCAGGAGACACCGGTTTCGACCGCCGGTCGCAATCGCCCGACTGCTCCTCGGAAGAGCTCCCGCATCAGTGAGATGCAAACGCGTCGTGCCGAACCTAGCAATACTACTGCTGCTTCGCGGTCCGCGCTGTTCACAGCACCCGAAAGACCACATGCTCGAGCTACTCACAGCTCCAGAAATCGCTCAAAGTTCGTGTGAAGGTGGTTTTTGAAACGTTTGGCTCTTGAATTTCAGCGCTGCTCTCAACAGCGACACGGAGAACTCAAACGCCGCCAATACAAGAACAAGAAGTGGGGCCGCTGCATCCGCAAGAGGAACTGCTTCTGCTCAGAGAGTACAAAATAGTCAAATTTCAGAGCAGAATTCAGACATTTTTTTGTAGACCAATCCTGTGCGCTCTTCGACCAGAATTGCTGACGCTAGCAAAGTGAAGACGCCAAGTCAGAGAAAACGAAACGAGAAGCAACCATTGGTTTCGAGAAACTCCAATTTGGCACGCAGTCTGTCGGGGTCGACAAATTCCGTAAATATTATTTGGAAGAGTAGCTCAAGCTGTTCTAGCAGTTACAGGTGGCGTCAACATCGAGCGATCGCCCCTCCGAGGACGACATGGCTCAGACGAATACAGAATCCGCCGCTTCTACGATGGCCGTCGACGAGCCGATGGAGGACTCTGTGGAGCTTTTTAACTCCGAATACAGTAAGAGGATCTGAAATGTCAATAATTAATTTGTTCTTTGCAGAGGATTTCTTCGGAATTTATCAGCATGTGGCACTAATTGAAGAAGCCATTAACACTTACAGCTGGAGATCTGCTGATCAATTGTTCACGAAACTCGACAAAGAAACCGTTATGAACGCGTCGATTGTCCGCCTCCAGCTGGGAAGAGCGTGCTTCGAACAATCCGAGTACCGAGAGTGTCGTATCATTCTCGAAGAACTTCACAATCGGAAGAAGTGGAAGGTTGACGGAACTGAGCTGCTGTCAACTTCGATGTGGCATCTCCAGGACACTCACGCGTTGTCCGCACTTTCTCAGACTCTGACGACCGATTCCCGCGAAAGACCACAAAGTTGGTGTGCCGCAGGAAACTGCTTTTCTCTGCAACGACAGCATCCACAAGCCATCGAGTGCATGGAAAGGGCTCTTCAATTGGATAAACGTTTCGCTTACGCCTACACTCTTCTCGGGCACGAGTTGATTGTGCAGGATGAGCTCGACAAGGCTGCCGGATCTTTCAGGTTCGGTTTCTACTACTCATTCGCTAGTCTATTCATAGTTTATAAACTGTTTATTCTTAGGTCTGCCCTGATGTTGTCACCACGAGACTATCGTGCGTGGTATGGCCTCGGACTCGTTCATCTGAAAAAAGAGCAGAATCTGCTGGCTCTCACCAACATCCAGAAGGCAGTTTCAATCAATCCGACAAACAGAGCCATGCTCTGCACCCTCTCTCAAATCGAGCAGCAGCGGGGAGAAGTGGAAACTGCCCTCGTGCTCATCGACCGTGCTCTCACTCTCAATCCACTCGACGTCGCATGCCGATTCAACAGAGCACGTCTTTTGTTCGAATCGAAAAGAAACGAAGAATGTCTGCTGGAATTGGACAAACTGAAAGCGAGCTCGCCTGATGAGGCGTTTGTCTTCCATTTACTCGGTAAGAACAAGACAATATGAAGGCTCAGAAAAGAATTACCCTTGTTTAGCACGAGTACATCGGCGAATGGGCAACACTCACATGGCTCTGCTGAACTACAGTTGGGCCGCCGAGCTTGATCCGCGTGGCGAACAGAACATTGCCGACGGTGCGAATGGATTAGGTAGCCGCGAAGAGTACGAGGATGACGAATACGGCTCGCCGGTCTGATCCGCTTTCTCTCATTGCCCCTCGTCGATTACGTGCTATATTTGTTTGTAGCGGGTTAACTACTCGTCTTTTTTAACTGTTTTGAATTAACCACGGATCTAGTCTGTTGACCAGAAACCATCTAAACAAGACTATAAACTCATTTTCTGTCTTCATTTTTCTCACATAACCTGACAATTGATTAGGTCCGTTTTTGGTTAGTACGACTTGCTCTCGTAGATCTCACTTTTATGTCTTTCTTTTCCTTTCGAATACGAGATGACAAGCACGCACGCACCTGAATACCCTCAAAAGAGTTACCGCCCTTTATCAGCACCACACTTTCACCAACACTCGCAGATTGTGCACACTTGTGAAATTACTTAAATTTTATTCAACTTCTAGATGAATCTTTCAATTTTTCTCCTTTAAACATAGAACAAGAAGCGAAAACCCATTCATACAATGTTTAGCAAGATATAATCTACAAACATTGACTTATTAGTTAACATCAGAATTGAGCGTTTTTTTTCTATTTTATCACGGAGTTGGACACGACGAGCGGGGAGGAGTGATTGTTGTCGTTCTCAGGATGAGACGAGCGAGAATAGCGTCGGCAGAAGACGTCGCTTCCACCACATCTGGCCAATTGCGACGGGAGGCGTCGGCCAACACCCGGATCTGTTTCGCCTCTTCCACTAGATGACCGATCCATTTTGATTCTACTTCCGACGGATCGTCCAGTCCCATCTGAAACATGACAGAATTACTATCTCAAAACGAATAGCCTAAGCTCACTTTCGCGTAAACGATGCTCTTTGTCCACTGTTTCTGCGACTGTAAATACTTGCAAGCATCGCCTCCTGCACCGACCAGAAACAGGAGTTCGACGCCGTCTTCAATTAAATCGGAAGCGATGAGATTGGTTGCGATCAGTTTTATCAGCGATTTTGCCTTTTCGTTGTCCTGACAAGATACCAGAAGTGCGGCTTTGATGCTCGCGTATCGTAGATCAGCGGAGACGATCAGTCGGTCGGTCACTCTTTCCTTTGCAGCCCCGCCCACCACGACTGCCTGCTCGACGAGCCGTCTTTCCATCGCCTCTTCTGCCGCGCACGCAATGCTGATCACTCGTGTCTCTCGTTCTTTAAAATTCGCATTCTCCCAGAACATTTGCAGATTCGGAGCCAGATGGTCGCTTTCAGAGGGAGCGAATCGATCGATAACGATTGAAAGAAGGTCGACGGAAAAGTGATCGCCCATGAAGCGACGGACGGTTTTCTCTATTTTCAGTTTCGGTACATCCACTTCCATGTTTTCGATCAATAAAGGTTTCTGCGCCTGAAGCCACGAGAGCACGTCTTCCAGAGTATCGTCGTCTGTCTTTTCCCCTTCGTTCCTTTCCGCTGAGCTCTCCCGACTGCCTCCTTTTTCGAATCGTTGGCGAACAATGCTCATCGCATCTTCTTGATAAATGAAGGGAATTTCTGAAAGCGTACAGTTAGACTAACCCCGTGAATGCACTGTGTACCTTTCTCAGGAATCGATTGATTTTTCGAATTCGACACTACGAATCTGAGTGTGTTGTCGTTGGTGAGCACGAGGGGCGAGAGTCCGCATAGATCCGCATCCAAACAGAGCTTCGAGGCGTCCATTCGAATCGACTGAATGCGGGTCATTGCCTCGGTGTCCCAGAGAGTCACTTCCTTCGAATGAAGCACGGCCATCGTGTGATCTCCGGCCAATCGGGAGAAGGTCATTCTGAGGACCCGGGAGTGGGAGACGTCCCTTACTTGTCGCGACTGTTTCCTGCCCAAATCCCACACCACCAGATTTCCTTCCACGTCACCCACAGCCAGCATGTCATCTTTCCACGTCATCGCACAAATCTGAGCACTCGCACTTTTCCACTGCGTGTTGACCATCTTTCCGTCGCGAACATGAAGCCCGCGGAGAGTGATGTGATAGATGCGATTCTCCGAGTCGAGAAGCACCAGATTCTCTCGGTAGACGCTCTGCTGAGTGGATTCGGTCGTTTTGATTCCGTGGTGTTTGTTCGACCAGGCCATGTCGATGATCAGTGGACAGCTTCTGCTCATCTTCCGGAGCAGTCGAAGTCCCTTCAAGTCCCAGATCTCGAGTGGCTCTCGTTGGAATGCGATGGCCAGGTAGCAGTGATAGTAGGAGACTCGAATGAGGGTGATCGGACTCTCGTCGGTTTCCGGACGGATTCTTCTCGCCAGTCCCGTTCGAATGTCCGTAATGAACACGTCATTACGAACGATCTGAGACGTACTCAACGAATGATTGTATCCGGCTGTGACAAGCGAATAAACGCCTCCCCATTCAAGACATTTTACGAGCGATGTCTGCACAGAGAAGTCACGATAGATTTGCGAAGTGAACACGTCGACCAAATGGACGGTTCCGGTGTTTGTGCCTACTGCGGCCAAATGAAGAGTTCCGAGGGCTGTGTTTGCTGAAATTACAGCTTTTCAAGGTTGGAACTTTATATAGGCAGTTACCGAACGGATCATTTTCCACTTTGGTTAACTCGTCCATCGGCCTCATTCTGACACACGTTACCCCGGAAGAAAGGGAGCCCATTTGACTCAGTTGGTGTAAGCTTAATTTATAATAACTACAAAGACGTTCAGATTTTTAACTTACCTCAATTCGCCGACAGGCTTAGTGGACAGGCTTTCGTTGAACTCGAGACAGTCTTCAATGTAACCGGCTCTGTACAAAAGTGGAACTTTTCCGTTGCTCAATTGCCAGAATGCCAGTTTTCCGTTCTGATAAAGCACAGAAACGGTGGACTGAGTGGTCGGACAGAGAGAAGCGGCCACGATTTTCTGGGTGTTCATCGGACGGACGCACTCTGTCTGACAGATCTTTTCCATTGAGAAACTCGCGTTAGGCTTCTTTTCCTCTGTTGGCTCGAATTTGGTGATTCGTAAAGTGGTTGCTCCGTTGGAGTGCACTGCGAAAAGGGCGTCACGACGACTAGAGGGCATCCAGGAGACGATGTTCGACTCGATGGGAACACGCGAAAGACAGCACATTAGTTCGGGATTGACTAGGTAGAGCTAGAGACGAGAGGAACGAGGTTTTTTGAGAGACTCCCAACTTACACTAGAATGAATAGCAATGAAAACCGTATTGCGATAAGCTTTGTGATATGTGAGCAGGTAGATGTTAGTGTTGGCGGAAGACGATGAAGAATCTTCCGAGGCAACTTGGAATAAATGACCAGATGAGGCGGGTTCGGAGAGAGCGATATCCGAGCAGATTAGAACTTTGTTCCCAGCGCTACTGACTGAAAAAAAAGCAACGGAATGGCTAAACAGTGACATTGGACAACTCACAGATAACATTTTTGATTGAGAACGGGTCAACGGTAAAGTCGAAAAGGGGAACGTGGGAGTAAGTGTGCGTCCAGACCTTCTCTCCGGTCGCCGTATTCCAGAGGACTAACGTGCTTGAGGAGTGAAGAACTAGAAGGAAATCACGGGAAATATCTTTCCATGGATACCAAGACATTTCTGAAAGTACCTTTTTTGAAGCATAACAGGCCGGATGAACACTTTCTTACGGAGCACAGAGCTATTTGGATGAGAAAACTGATTAATCTGAGCTGCAGTGATTGCATTCGAAACGACAATGTGGCCACTGATATCTGATGTTGCGACAATCGGTGCAAACCTCACTGGCGAGGACTCTGCGAAAGGAGAACGAGCAGGAGACCATCGGACCTGAAGGAAAAAGAGAGGAATGAAGAAACAACCGTGACTTGGCACGAACTATATTGATAGCCGACTGATGTAGTTCGATCGACTGGATTCGTTTGTATCGAAGAACATCAACCACAAATATCACGTTGTGGGAGCCATAGGCAATCAGACCGCCATCGTTCCTGGAAGCACCTGTCAGTGTGAGAACACTATACAATATGAGACGTACCAGTCGATGGCATTGCGTCCGTTGCTCGGATGAAGACATCCGGGTACGGTATGCGGCATTTCAGATCAAAAACCCAGTTGAGTACCCAGCACGTCGCGGCTGAAGAAATCAATAGGAGAAGTGTGCTTTCGTAATGTTTTATTGGCTTGTTTGCATAGCTTTACTTTATTTGGAGAGAGCCGTACGGAAGAGAAATCGAGTACTGACGAGAAGTTAAAGCATGAAAATAGGGAAAATGAGTTTCTGAATCAATTTTAGTGAAAAATTGATTGAAATAATTGGCTGAAACTGCCAAATATGGTAAAGTTGGTTGGAATCGAGGGCGGACTAGTTTCTGCTGCTCTCTGGATTCCTAGTCCCTCGCGAATTTATTTCGGCCACGGAAGTTTTTTTTTCGATTTCAACTTCTATTTTCGCTTTATCTATCAACAAAATTTTTTTCAGAACAATAATGAAAAATTATCAAATACTGAACGTGAAAGCGTTTTATGCCACAGATACAGCAGGCGAGGAAGATAAATTCGATGCAGACAAAAACAAACTCTTTTATAGGATCAGACGAATTCGCCGTGCACCCAATTCTTCAGACTCTTGCTTTTTCGACACAAAAAGAGCTGATTCTGGTCGAAAACAAAGATGTAAGTAATACAAATTTGCTATTGAATCCAAACCAAATGGTTAAGGTGACCAACAAGATCAACTGGGAAAATGAGCGAAGAAGAGTCAGCGTCATTTCATTGAACGTAAGTTAATTTGTTTTTGAGCATGTTAAAATTTTTTCTAGTTTCGAACAGACGGAAGTCAGATCGTGGCAATTCTTGCTGACGGACGGGCTCTTGTTGTCGACGAGGGAGCCGTGATGGAGCTGGATGTGGCAGAGATTTCCGACACGACGGTGACTGCCGCCGAGTGGACTGCAGATGAGCAGACTCTTGCTCTCGCTGACAATAATACTCTTTATCTGTCCGACCCTTCGTTAGTTCCATTTGTCGAGAGACCTCTTCACTTTTCGGAAAACGATAGAAAATCGGCACCAGTGAATGTTGGATGGGGATCTGAGAGCACACAGTTCAGAGGATCAGCTGGAAAGTTAAAGGTGGAACATTTCAGTTTAGAATAAGTATAATTCAAACTGTATTCAGCCAGGAGAGAGTTCCGAAAAGGAGCGGGAAATACTTCAACAACATTCGAAAAGAACGTCTGTTCATTGGAGATGGGACGGAGAAATTGTGGCTGTGTCCTTCTACTCCGATCAGCAGGACATCAGAAATATGGCGGTATTTCCTATTAAATCAGCCCGGATTAATATTTTCTCCAGATTTTTGACCGGAACGGAGAGATTCTAAATATGCTGAATATTCGAAACATCTATCTTTCTCACTGCTTCGCCCACAAACCAAACGCCAACCTTCTAGTGTCTTCCGTTTTGGAAAAAGATTCCGATGATCGTCTGGTGTTCTACGAGCGTAACGGAGAGACCAGGAACAGCTACGTCGTCAAATATCCGAGAAACCACAACGGAAGCAAAAGGTGTATCGAACGAATCGAGTGGAATTCGACTGGCCTCATTCTTGCGATACAAATCTCTTCTGGGATTCGCCAGACATGTGAGCATTGCATTGCATTTAAAATTTAAAAACTAAAATTCTGAATTTTTCAGTGGAATTTTGGAATCTTTCCAATTACGAATTCACAAGAAAATACAATTGGACACTCGAAGAGAATGAAGCGATCACCTGGAAGTGGAGCACTGCGGAAAGCCAGAATGTGGAAGTTCTGCTCGGTTCTGGCCAATTCTTCTCCATCCATCTCGGTCTGGTCGCCTCATTTTCCGACACCCTTTCGCAGAATGTGGTGGTGTCGACGGATGAGCTGAGAATGTATTCGCTGTGCCGACGCGTCGTACCTCCTCCGATGTCCGATTATTCCATCCAGTGTCCTTCCGATATTGTCGCCCAAAACACTTCTGCTCGCCGCGTTCACGTCATCACGACCAATCGGCAGATTCTTTCTTGTTGGTCACTCGGTTCCTGTCTATAAATGTCCGGTGTTTCTTCAGACAGTCAAGATATTGATGGATACAAGTTCGACAGTGACCGTCTTTCCATTTCTGCCGATCTTCCATCTGATATTTCGAGTGGTTTGATCTGTGGATTCGTATTTGACGAGCTCACCGATTCATACATCGTCTGGTCCGTCAATCACGGAAAACACATTGTCAGCAGAGTGGGCGTCTCCCCGGAAAAGTAACGTTTAGAATCTCTAGAATTCATTTGTACAAAGCTATCCCAGACTATTCGAAAGTGACAACATTGGATGGATCGGTGTGAATCCTTTCACAAAAAAAGTCGAAATTGCTGTGAACGACGGACATTTCCTAGTTTTGGACACGAAAGAAAAACTGTTTCGAATTGAAAAGTTCGAAGCAATCGAGGTGCATTTCACTCAAAATCGCCACGTCATTCTCGCTGACTCTGTTTTGTACATCGATTCTTCTCGAGTTTCCCAAGAAACCGCTTCCATTCTGACCCGTCAATCTGACATTCTGCTCATCGACTTTGACAACAAACTTCGATTTGTCGACGTGGAAACTGCAAAGGCACTGGAAGACGTGCGTGACGTGGAAGCCGGATGCGAACTCGTAGCTTGTGATCCGAATTCAGCGAACGTCGTCCTGCAAGCAGCGAGAGGAAACTTGGAAACAATCCAGCCAAGGAGATACGTGATGGCTCAGACGCGCGAACTCCTCGATCGGAAGGACTATATTCCGGCGTTCAAATGGATGAAGAAGCACCGAGTGGACATGTCATTTGCCATGACATACAAAGGCGACGAGTTGGAGAACGACGTGGGAGTGTGGCTCAAATCGACGAGCGATTCAGCGCTTCTGGAACAACTGATAGTCAGTTGCACGGAAGTTTTCAACGAGGAAGGAAGTTCCTTGTGCACGGCCATTCATCAGCACATCCAAAAGTTGGAAGACGTTGAGAAGAAGACAAAACTGTTCCCGCTTCTGCTCACTTCACTTCTCCGCTCAAAGCCTGTCAGAATCAATGATGCTCTTAAAGAGATTCAAGAACACGTAGAGAAGATCGGTAGCAGATGAATACGTTTGACTTGACTGTAATTCCATTGTTTCAGAAACGCGAAAAGATGTGTTCACCCGCAACAGCCTCCATCACATTTCCTTCTTTGTTCCTGCCAAAGAACTCTTCAATTGTGCCCTCTCCACGTACGATCTGAAACTAGCCCAACAAGTGGCAGAAGCGTCCAACTACGACCCGAAAGAATATCTTCCGGTGCTGAACAAGTTAAACAGAATCCCATGTGTTCTGGAGAGACGCTACAGAATCAATGTAGTCAGAGGAGCGTGGGTTGATGCGATCGCCTCTCTTCTGGTGCTTGATTCGAGCCAAGAACGAGGTTCAGAGGAAACTTGGTGGAACGACACGAAGGAAATTATCGAAAGAGAGAACCTCCATCAGAATGCCCTGACTGTAGTCAAACCCGGAGAGAAACGGTACAAAGGCTGTTGTGAAATGTACGCGATCGAACTGGAAAAGAAGATTCACTGGAAAGAAGCGGCGATGTTCTATGAGATTGCCGGAAACTCGGAGAAGACTCTCAAATGCTGGGAAATGTCGAGAGATGTCGATGGATTGGTTTCATCCGCTCGCCGACTTGGAGTCGATTCGGGCAAGTTGAAGATCCACGCAATCAAAATGAGCGCAGCTCTGAGAGAAGGAAGACAGCCGGAAGCACTGGCCAAGGCCTTGAAATTGGCAGGATCCCCGAGCACTCAAGTTGTTCAGGCCTTGTGTGATGCATTCGAATGGACGGCAGCGAGCAGAGAAGTGGAAGTGGGCAAGGAGGAAGGCTTGAGGAAAGCAGCTGCGGGAAGGAACGAGCAGTTGATAATGGATATAGAGAGAAAGACGATAGAGTTCGAAAAGTACAGAAAGCGGCTAGTGGTGGTGCGAGAGAATAAGCTGAAGAGAGTGGAACAGTACGCAGCAGGCGAGGTCGACGACCTGAGAGACGATGGTTCGGTTATCTCGAGTATCAGTTCAAGGTCCGGATCCTCGAAGGCATCGATGGCATCGACTGTGAGAAGACGAAAACAGATTGAGAAGAAGAAAGGTTCATTGAAAGAGGGCGGAGAGTACGAAGACTCGGCTCTGCTTAACACACTCGCAGAGCACTATCGTTGGTTGGAGCAGGTTGGAAGTGAGTTCTTCAGCACGACTGCAGGGCAAAATGTGTGAAATTTAGAAGAGTCATCACAACTGATTCCTGTGCTGATGGCAGTCGGTCATTTCGGAGAAGCCATTGCTCTGAGAAAGGCGTACGACGAGCTCGCATTGAAGTTGCAGAAGAGTAAAGCGGGAATCTGGCCGGAGAACCTGTCAATTCAGCATCTTCCAGGCCCACTTTATGCACTAGTGAGACGACTCTTTTCTCATTCGCACTAAAGTCTTTCTATTTTTCAGTTCGATCCAAATCTGCAACCATCGCTCATTCCGATGCCTCCGCTCTTCCGTCTAGAACCGGAGCTCATTGCGCCGGCATCTTCATTCCCTTCCGTATTCCCGTGAATTTGTTATCGCTTGTTATTTTGTGATCTGTTGAGTTAATAATTTTCTTTTATAAATCTTCTTTTTAACAAACTTTATTCACACATTTGTTTTTTAGATGACAACGTCCATTTTTTTGGTGTCATTCTGTCCGCCGCCGTCTGCTTTTTTCGCTTCTTGCGGATGCGGGAGAAGCCCGAATCCCTTCTCTTCTTCTTGAACGATAGGAGCGAGCAGTGGCGGGAACGCCATTTCCTCCATTTCGCTGTCGACTTCTTCCACCGTATCCTTAATTGTTCCCTTCTTTCAATCCGCTTTCACCCCTCTTCCTACCCGACAGCTGTTCTCTTCCGCATCCGCTCCCGGCGCATTCTGGTTGTTCATCAGAGCCTTCACATCGGCGTGCGACATCAATTTCGTCAACTGCGCGTTCTCCAGATACTCGGACATTTCATTGTTTATCTGGAAAATGTCTTGAGTGAAATCAACCAAGTACCTTAACCCACCGAGAGTTCATCGCGATCCACCTGTCCCCACTTGAAGTTCCTCGCTTTCTTCTTAGCGCCCGTGTTCCCTCGAACCCCGGAGAGCGAATTGTGCGGATTCGCGTCGGCGCTCGGTCTCTTCGGGCCCGGCCGTTTATCGCCCGACTTGGCCGGCTCCTTCTCCTTCTCCTTGTCCACCTTGTCCGCCGTTCCGTCCACCGGCGTCTCGTCGACCGTTCTCTTCTCTTGCTCCAATTGCGAAGCGAGTTCGGCGACGGCCGGCGAGACCGTGGACTTTGACTCGGTCGAGCCGCTCTTCGCCGCCTTCTTCTTTAGAAGAACTTTCTTTTTCGGCTTCGCGCCGGCGGGGTCCAACTCGGTATTGTTCTTGACGGTTTTGCGTGTTATGCACATCTTTTTGCTTTATTTTGCACGATTTTGTGAAATAGACGGTCAGGAATGAGGATCCAACTGGGAACCGAAGGACACGTGAAAGATCTCTGATTGGGAATACCACGTTTTCCGGAGAGAAAAACTGAGAATCCGTCGAATGTTTTTTATTTCTAAACATCAGATTAGCTAAACAGAGGCGTCAAAAAGAAAGTTAGAGATCATGGTGAGACAGAACGGAAAATAGCACAGAGGAATCGAAAGTTGATCAGGGAAAAGGCTACAATGATAAGGTGTCGATGAGCGCAGAGAAGGTGGACGACAAGCCGCGCAGTCGCGAGTATCCATCGGTGCGGATCGACAAGACGCAGGGCGACGAGGTGCCGACGACGGAGGAGAAGCGCGACGAGAAGACGGAGAACTGCGTCGCGTGGAGCAGGAACCTGCTCAAGACGGCCCGCATCAGCAAGATCACGCAGGAATACCGCGAGAATAAAGAGTTCCGGCCGAACGTAAGCAGTGCGGTCTCCGAGAAAATGACGGACAAAAACAGGTGAAAACTTTCAATTCTCACTCTCATCCGCAGTTATTTTCAGATATAGACACATCTTCTGCGCCGACGAGAACCGTGTTGTGCTGAAAGAGCGCGACAGTTCGAACGACTACATCCACGCGTCCTGGATGGAAATGCCCGATCAAGTGCAGTTCATCTCGACGCAAGGGCCCATAAAGAACACGATTGCGGACTTCTGGCACATGATTTTCACCGAAAAGTGTCCAGTTATTGTGATGCTCTGTCAGTACGTGGAGGACGAGCAGGAGAAGTGCCAGAGATATTACTCGGATTCGGCGGAGAAAGAGTTCGGAGAGTACAAGGTGAAAGTGATCGAGAAGGCCGTCGAGACGTGGAATCCGGTAAAGTACACCGTGTTGCAAGTGCAAAGAAAGTACGGGGAAACTGGACATACTTGTATTCAATTTGATGATATTTGTTGTAGGAACAACCCGGCCAAACATCTAGTTCATCATTACTGGTATCACGATTGGCATGATCAGGTGGCTCCACTCGACCCGATTCCGATGATCAGACTGTACAAAGGCGCTCTCAAGAAGGTGAATCTCCCGATATTTCTTTTCCGGAAGCAGTCGTTCAGAGCAACGGAAAACCAATGGTCGTGCACTGTTCTGCGGGCGTAGGACGCACTTCCACTTTTATCGGAATCCATCTGGCGGCGGTGATGATCAGAGAAAACGCCTGCCTGGAGATGATCGAAGTTCTCAAGAGACTGCGCAAAATGCGTCTCGGATCGATCCAAAGTCAACTGCAATACGTGTTTCTCATCGTCTGCATCATCCAGCTGTTCATCGAAGAGAAGTACATCAAGAAGGACGCGAGCTTCGAATCTCTTCTGAAGAAGTACGCGGATGTGACGAGAAAGGTGACGGAGGCGATTGTGCAGGAAGAGGAACGGAAGAAGCGGAAGAAGAAGGAGGCGGAGAAGAAGGACAAGGATGCGCCATCGAAGGGCTCCAAGAAGACGGAGGAAGTGAAGGAGGTGTCGAAGGCAGTAAAGAAAGGAGAGGATCCGTTGGCGAAGGATGCCCTGTCCAAGAGAAAGGCCGACGAGGCGACGATGGACGACAAGACGAAGGACGAGAAACGGAGTGACCACGTACGCAAAGAGTCTGCGTCTCCGAGCGTGATGGTCAGAGAGGTGAGCAGAACGGAGATTGGGCGATGGATAAAAAGAGTAATCACTTTTCAGACAATTTCCGGAAAAGAGAAATCAAAGTGTCAAAAAATTGAGAGCAAAAATGACAAGAAGAAAGTTGCGAAGAAGAGCAAGAGGAAACCGAACATTTTTGGCTTTTGAACTCATTCTTTACGTCTTCCGAAATAAACTATCACCTGCCTGAGAAGAACTGTGTTTATTTGTGTTGCGTCTTTCTAGACATATGATATTATGGATGATAATTCTTGAGTATCTCTTGAGTATCTCACTCACTCAGGTCTCAGAGTCTTACGCTGACTCTGATTCCCCTCTCTCACCTATTCTCTACTACTATTCTATCTATTCTACGGCTTGAGTACTCCCCGAAATAATCCGTTGATTCCGCACAAACCCAAATCCGTAACAATTTGGATGATTTTTACTCAAGTACAGAACAGAAAACAGAAAAAACAGCGAAACGGATACTATCCTACACTATAACAAGATTGCCTCACTGGGGACGGAGACGGACGAAACCTTGCAGAATCCTTGTCTGTTCCGGGTTCACATTGCACCTCTCAAGAATCCGATTTGCCAGCGGTTCGAGTTTGGCACGGTTCGCAGTCAGAGACATAATCTGGAGACACGTGGCAGCTCCGTAAGTGTCTTTTCTTCTGAGAGCATCCTCGAACAGTTCAGCCATTGCATACGGCTTCGCGTATCCTCGTGGGAACACGGTAGCTTCCTCTCCGGTACTCGCATTCTCGTCGAGAAGCAAGTCGAGCAGTTCGTATGCCTTCTGATGCTCACCGATCCGCGTCAACAGAAGAGCGCATTCTGAGATCTGGAAGACGAGCTTTTGATGGCGAATTTAAGTTGACCAATTATTTACCTGACTGGGCGACAGTTTTCTCTGCATTCTTTGCAGGTTTCCTTGTGTGAACTGACTGTATTCGATCCAAACGGACACCAGCTTCTGAACGAGCTCAGTGAACTGCTCTCTTTCGCTAGTATTCAAGGTCTTAAAAAGGGAGTAGTTGTATTATAAAACCAGTTATTTCTTCACTTACATGCAACTGGACATTGCTTAATTGTCTGCGCATCTCTTCTCCAAGTGCTCCGTTCATTTGTCCTCCGGCGATTCCATCGACGATCAGTCTTCTCAGAAGTGCCCAGTTACGATCGGTGGAAGCGGAAAGCTTGCGGAAGACCAGCGAACTTAACGAGTTATTCACTCCGACCAGTTTGGGAACGTGGCTTTTGTAAAGCTCGTGAATCTTCGACAGAGAAGTTGTTTGCTCGATGACCAACTGCAGATATCGATTGTAGAACATGGATTCGATGGTGAAAGTGGGCATCTGCACTTCGTTGTTTTTCGACTGGTAGATCGAGAGAAGGTTCTCAGCAAGCTTCAAGTTGGCAGCTCTGTAGTTGATGCCCATCGCTTCGGCGAAGAAAAGATTGCATGAAGTGGTCACCGGGTTAAGCCTTTTCGCACTGATCTTGTTCTGCATCTCGTTGAGCCACGAAACAGCTACTGTCAATTGCCGCTTGTAGGCAGTTTTCTGTTCGTCCGTTTCCACCCTGTCTTTTTCCGTCAATTTGTTGTCAATTATATTTTTGAGAATTAGATAGTAACTGGAGAGAGCTGGTTCCACGTTTTGAGCTTTCATTTCTCCCAGAGTTTCGGCAAACGCTTTCAAACGTTCTTCAAACTTTCCAGTTTTGGAAGCCGCAAAGAGAAAAGCGTTGAAGGTGAAAATAGTAGGAGCGACCTTGCTCGCAGCCATCTCAGCGGCGATTTTCTTGGCAACGCCGTAGTTGGACACGCGGATCAATCCGTCGAACGCTTCTCCTCGAATCGATCCTCCAGCTGCTTTGTGCTCTTTGTAAAGCTCGCGGGCTCTCTCCAAACTCGCGTGATCCGAAAACTTGCACAATCCTGCGATCATGATAGAAACAGTCTCGTCAGTTTTCGGAAGTGTCTCGAAAAGTAGATCAGCTACTCCGCCCGATTTCCACGCATTTTGAGATTCTTCTCCAAAATTACGCATTCCCGCCCATTCGGTCCACTCCGAGAACGGAATATTCGAAGAATTGTAGTACGCGACGAGACGGAATAATTTGAGTTGTGTCTCTTCGCTAATTTCCACATTCTCCGAACGCATTCGCTCGTACAGCATGCAAGCATCGAGCACTTCGCGACTCTCGATCATCGTCGCAAGATTCTTTTCAGTGGCATCCACTTGAAGCGGGTCCGGGAGCTTTTCTGGACGGAAGGCTGGAAGACGTGGCTGATCTCGGTCAAATGCAAAGAGAGTCGGCCATTCGGCTGCCAGTTCCCGAGCAGCTCTTTTTCCAAATTCCTGCAACAAAAAGGTATCAGTCACATTCCATTTATTTTCATACCTTTGCCATGAAATAAGTTTTCTTGGCATTTTGAGTCGATGGAACGGTGATTGGGTCATCGATGTAAGCAAAGTGCGGAGCAGTACTGTCTTGCCCAACCGTTTCCGACAACGCATTTAAAATGTCAGTGGGGGATCTCTAAAGCCAGAAAAAATTACTAAATTCACAGAAAAAAGTTTACCTCGATCGCGGGTTGGATAGTAATTTTCGACTGGGAAGCCGGTTCAGCTGTTGCCAAACTGCGCGAGATTACTCTCCCTAGTCCAATTCGCCCAATCATGCTACAAGTTAACAATTTTATTTGCAAAAAAAAGTAGAAAAGAAAGTGTCGGCAGTCGGCAAACTGAACGATGGCCTAAAAAGCGGATGGCCGTGGACTAGAAACCTTAGCGCGCGGCAAATTTGAAGCGACGATGGGTCGGTCACGCCATTCAATTTTTTGCAGTTTCTTCTTTAATTCTCGTCAAATTTTAGAATTAAATGACAACTACTAGTGGAAACGAACTCGCACAGTGCCTCGAAACCCATTTAACTCCGCTCAATGAGATCGACGACTCTGTCGCAACGTCTTCAGCCGAATGCAACTACGAAGATCACGAGACATTCACCGAAGCGGTTGATTTGACATTTTTCGAACAAGACTTAACAGAAATTCTCAAAGAATGTGAGTATTTTTAATTGAAGATTACTTAACAAATGTCCACCTCACTTAGTGAAAAAAAGAGCCGAAAACCTTCTGCTTTCCGACGAAAAATGCGACATCCGACTCGTTTTCGAAGAAGGAACTGTGGCGACAATGAAATTTAATCTGTTCGTGTGGCACTTTCTAGAGAGTGGAATCCGGTCGGAAAGCTCTGAAGATGAAGTTGAAAGAGCAGTTCTCGCTGCGTGCGTCTACCTTTCAATGTGTGCGATGCCACATTCGAACCAAGATCTCTTCCAGCCTGGGCTCTACTCAGTGAGTTCACACAAAAAAGATAGAAGTATCGAGATAAACAATTTGCAGAAATGCCTAAAGCTCATTCGCAATTGCTGTCAAACAGTCCGAATAGGTGAAACCGTCGCGGCGAAAAAAAATACGGGCGCTAAAAAGAAAGGAGGAAAAAGTGGATCTGAGGAGCAGGCAGCCGACGAGACGGGCGCTGCGGCTGCTGCCGAACCCAAGATCGGTCCCCCGAGGATAGCCGTCGACTCTGCAGAACGTTTCCTGCATCAACTAACCACTCAAATGTTCGGATTTCTCGTCAAAGACTCGTTCAGTCTCGATCAACTCACTCTTATGAGCACTCTTGAGGTGATAGAAGATATTCCCCGATTGGATCTCGACACTCGCGCAGCTCCACGCGCGTATCGTGCCAATTCTGTGCGCGAGTTCAGATCTCTCGATCGGTTCATGGATCGGTACTGTTCGTTCGTGAATGCACTCATCGAGAGCAAGTACAAAACAAGAGGAGAATTGGTAAACATGATTAGAAAAAAAAAGAAAAAAACTCGAGTATTTATGTCAGGCATACGGTAGATTGATTCGTCCACGTCTCGCATTTCTTCCATATCCGGACGAAAGCACTAAACAATCGAAGGTTTCGGGAGAACGAAAGAAAGTCGGAGAGCTGACTGCTTGTCTCGTTGTCTCCAGAATCGGCAGAAATCCAGATGCCAGAGAGCTCAAACTCATCGAATCCGTAGTTGCAATGGTCTACGCTCAATGTCCCGAATACGCAGAGTTCCGCGCCAACATTGCTCAGACTCTCACCAAAATTCTAGAAGCGCTTCCCTATCAATTCGTCTATGACTTCGTACAATTGATGAACGTCTTGTTCAAAGGCAAAAGTAATGTGAGGTCTCTGTCCAATGAGTTGGCCAACAATCTCCTCTTCGCGTACAATTTCACTGCTCCGGATCCGGGACCGGTGCCGGATTTGGAAAATGCGGAGCAAGATGAAGAAGAAGAAGACAAGGGTTCAGAGGACGAAGGAGAGAAAGGAAAGAACAGCGATTCTGACGATGACAGTGACGGTGATGCTAACACATCCAGGAGAAGGAAACTGAAAGCTGAAGAGAGGAGAAAGAAGAAAGAGCAGCAAAAAGCAAAGGACAGAGTGTAAGTGGAGACACAATTTCATAAAGAAATGCGAAGTTTATAGAACGCCCGCTCGAGAAGACGCATGCTCAATCCTCTACAACATCATCTACGCTGCTTGCCTCGACAAAACAGCCGGAATGCGAGTCCATGGAATCAGTAGCTTCGCCAAGATTCTCTCATCTCCGGTGCACCGAAAAGCGTTTCAAGAATGCTGTCAGAAGACGAATGTGAAAATGGACGAAAAATTCGGAGAAGCGGGCGAAAATCTGAATGAGCTTCTCGACACTTCGGCTCAATCGGAAAATGGAGGATCAAAGAAAGGAAAACACGATTTGCTGCGAGACGAGCAAGAAATTATTCAGAAAATCAACAGACTCGAACTTTTGAACAAAGGGGCCGCCCGTGTTGAGAAGGACATCATCTACATGATGATCCGGCGGCTGACTACAGATGACAAGGCACCGGTGAAGAAGGGAGCGTGTGGTCTGCTCAGAGTCTATCTCATGTTCTGCGAAGAGGAAGTCAAGTTTGACACAATGCTCTCAACTCTCCAGGTAAACGGTTATTGTGAATCGGGTTAAAATGGCAAATGGTCACAGAAACTGTGTCGTGATAAGCAAGTGTCAGTGAGGAAAGTGAGTGCGGAAGTGTTCACAGATTTAATGTTGCAGGGAAACATCACTTTCAAGTGAGTCGGTCTTGTTAACTTCCAACCATAAATTCATCCTTTTCAGAGAAAGTCTAAGTTCGAAATGGCTGCATTCATTGATCACAATGCTCAATGACACAGACAGTGACGTCACGGAGCACGCGAGAAAGTTGATCATGAAAGTTCTGACTCCCCTGCTCGAGAATCCTTCCGATCTGACATGGACCCTTCTGGATACCATCGAGTCGGTCACCAACCATCGACAATATCTGATGACCACTCTAAAAGATGCGGTGCGGGAAAAGTTAGTCAAGAGATCGGTGATGGAGTCGATGAAACGGCACATTGTGGAGGGCGGAGAACGGCAGAGTGGAACGTGGATGGTCTTCTCGCAGTTGTGCGTCCAATTCGAAGCCAACGTCGATTTCGCCGTCGAGGCGTTCCATTCGATGGATCTGTCTGTCGAGTCGAATCTCGTCCAGTACATGGTGCATGTCATCGAAAACAACGTTGACAAGATTGAGGAGGATGCAAAAACAGACCTCCAACGCTCGCTTCAACGCACACTCCAGAACTATTGTCTGCACGCGTCGCACGCAAAAAGTGTGTATCATTGTCTCGGAAAAGTGATGGACGGAATTGGAGACAGAGCAAAGAGTGAGTTATCGGAAGTATAAAAAACTAAATCTGTTTCTCAGACGGTCCTGCCTTCCGAGACTTTGCGGATAGTCTGCTGATCAAATGTTTCGACACAATTGTTCAGTCATTTGAAATGTTCAAAGATAAGGAGGCGTGGAAAAGAGTCGCTGACAGTCAGGAACGTCTTCTTATTATCGCCCTCAACGTGGCTTCCGAGGTGTTCTCCTTCTCTCCCTCGTTGATTCCACGTCACGAACGCCTCGGAAAGACGCTTTCGTTGATTGTCAACTCTCGAGACGAACAAACATCTGACGCGTCTGCAATCAACCCGGACATGCCTTCCGTTCATCAAACCCGTCCACAAACACAAATGTCGGAGTTCCCTTCTTCACAAAAGACTGCTGGAGGCCTGCTGTCTCATGAGGAAGGTCTGCTTTTCAGTGACAAAGTACGAGCTATCAGTGTGATCACTTTGGCCAATATGATTCTGGCGGTAAGATTTACACAGAAAGGCTGTTAATAAACTGTGAACGTTCAGCACGATCGTCTTCTCAAACTGATGCCGATGCTAGTGAAACAACTCCAAATGAACCCGTCCCACCAAATTCGCTCCAACATCGTCGTCGCCATCGGAGACATCTGTGCTTCGTTCAAAACAGATCGGTACGCTCCGATGCTCGCTGCCTCCCTCTGCGATGCTTCTGTTCTCGTTCGTCGTCACGCTATCAATCAGATCGCCCGTCTGATCACATTCGGAATCTTCCGATTCAATGGAGAGGTCGGGATCTTATTTATACAGTTCAACTGACTCTTCTTATTTTTGCAGATTATGATCCGAATGATGCTCGCCACTCTTGACGCCAATGAAGATGTTCGCAACGACGCGAAACTCTATATTGTCCGTTTCTTGTCTGAATTCTGAAACAATCGTTTTTTTTTAATTTCAGAGTGAAGTATTGCAATCGGAAGAGCCTGCCTTCTTCAAGCTCAACTTTGTTCAATATATGCTCGCCCTGACTCAAGCCAAGCGACTGATCGGAACAAACCACGACGAAGAGGACAGAGGACAGGTCGACGTGGCAATCGGAGGAGGAGATCCTCTCGCCAGACCATCGCGCATAGCCATCTACACTTTCATGATTGAATCGCTCGACGACAGAGCCAGATTTGACGTGAAAGTTAGCATCTGCAAGCGCATATTCACACCGATCGTCAACGGCGAATATGACTTCAGCGATCATAATGTGCAGTGTCTTCTGGATGACGCCCTTCTGGTAAGCTCATGGAATGTCAACTGAATTCTAATCAGCACTCTTCTAGATTATGGCTTCGACCGAGATGCAAGTAAAGATGGACATTGGAAGGAATCCAGATGAGAACGCAGTCGACGATCCTGCTCCAGAAGCCATGGCGGCGGCCGCTGCGTTCATGCAGAAGGTCTACTTTGATTTATACATGAACACGATCGTTCCGTCGACTCTGGCACTCCGAGAATTCCTCAACCAGCACCGTTCGCCACTGCAAAGGAAGTGTCTGGTGGCGATTCGGATGATCTGCATGGAGCACAAGGACGATTTGGACAAGATTCTCCAGGACAACCGACAGCTCAAGGAGGAGATGAAGTTCGAGTTGCAACGTGTGAAGCAGAGAAACGAGGAGGCGAACAAGATTCTCGATCAGTACTTGAAGAAGGTGGCTGACTTCCACAAGCAGCAGAAGCTCATTGCTCGACAGCAAGACGGAAAGGAGCCTGGAGAGGAAGATGAGCAGCAGCAACAACAACAGGAAGCAGCAAAAGACGTTGAGATGACTTCGCCAGTGCGAAACAATCCGGAGATCGCCTCGGAGGACGGAACGCGAACTCCTCCGCCACAGAGACAATTGCTCGAAGGACTCAAGACTCCGGGAACTGCCCTCAGGAGCAGGACGGAATCCCAGCAGACACCACAGACGAGAGTGCTCTCACCGAAGACTATTCGAAAGATTGTAAAACGAAAAGAAGTTTCCCTAAAAAATACCACGTTTTCAGCGTCGTTCTGTTGGTGCTTTGATTAAGAGCAACGAAATGCGACTGAATGCTCCAAATCTGGAAGGTTGCTATTTTAGAATCTCAATGGAAATATGTTATTCGTTTCATCCCAGATACGCGTATGAGTGAGGCAGTGGATAAGACTGTGGCCGGTGAAAATGAAATCGAAAAAGAGAAAACGATTGTGGACGAGTCGATGGAGCAAAACGAGGAAGCGGAGAAAACTGTCACTGGACAAGTGAAAGAAGCTGATGAAGATGTCGAAAAAGAGAAGTCACGTGAAACTGAGCAAGAGCCTGAAGCGCAGCAATTGAAGGAGCCGGAACCGGAGAACCGGGAGAAGCCAGTTGCAGCAGTTGCAGTAGAAGAGCAGGCGAACAGATCGAAATGTACGTTCCAATAGAACTCGTTTCGAACTGATAAATATCCTTTCAATTATATCAACAGGCATATCAACGCGCATTGCATTTTCAGCACGTCGTCGCAAGACACCGACTTATGATGAGGATGAGTCTGTCGATGCCGATGGAAAAGTGTGGAAGAAGCCGAAGATTGTGATGAGTTAGTGACGATTCTAGCAATTTGTGCAAAATTTTATTTTACAGAGTCACCTGAGAAGCCAGCTGACATTTCGATGAACGTCACGGTGCGAAGAAGTCATCGTGCTCGTCCTTCGGAGAGACAAGACGAAGCTGAGAAGAAGAAGAAGAAGAGCAACAAACGGAAGGCGATGGACGAGGACGAAGAAGAAACGGAAGGAAATGAAGAGAACGCGCCGATGGCCACTCCGCGCGGAACGACTCCTTTGGTGTTCGATGAGAACAAAGTGGGCGCTGGAAGACAGTGCTCGACTCCGATCAGAGGAAGAGACGAATGCGATCCGAACAATGTGACGTTCGCTCTTGATGTGTCGGCAATCACCGAGAAAGAAGAGCTCAAAACAAGAAGTGGGTTACAAAGATTAAAAACGGTTTGAAACAAAAGTGACAAATTACAGAAAGTCAAGCTCAAATCCTTCACAACATTTTCGAGGATGACGAGGAAGAAGTCTAAATAGACTGTGCCTATTTGAATCATGTTCGTTCTTACCTCTTGTATTGTGTAAAACTATTCACATTGTCCTGATATCTGTACTGATCGAATAAATGTTTACTTCGTGTTTCGAGTTTGAAAAAACTTATTCATTTGATGTTAAATGCAATTCGGAGTGAGTTTTTAGTAGATCGATGATAATACTAGTAAATATTCAAAATATAGGGTTATTTGTTCAATGGGCTGATTTCTCGATGCGGGAGGCCCTT
The DNA here is from genome assembly GCA_946814055.1 of Caenorhabditis sp. 36 PRJEB53466. Lineage (NCBI taxonomy): Eukaryota > Metazoa > Nematoda > Chromadorea > Rhabditida > Rhabditidae > Caenorhabditis > Caenorhabditis sp. 36 PRJEB53466. Next base: position 6,224,067 of record CAMPFS010000001.1, read on the forward strand.
ACGCACGACCAGATTCTGAAATTCTTCCGGGCACTTTGCAGATATTTTAGTGATCCTTCTCTGCTCTCGGATGACGTCGCCCCACAGATAAAAGTGCCCGCAAGTCGGACAATTGGCTTCCAGAGGGAAGACGTGCTCAGAATATTCGTCATTCGTCTTCAGCCCATTTTCAGCAAGACATTTCGAGTGAAAATGCGATGGACACGACGGAGAAATGCATCGGACGAGGCTCCACACCTGGAAAAGAGAGAATATTAATTGACGGAGACAGAAGGATTCCGACCTTATCGATGTCGTTCCCGCAGATCCGACACTCGCCCATTTCCACGTAGTCTTCACGCTTCGACGGCACCAAACTCATCTCTTTTTTCACTTTTCCGTACCGGATTTTGGTCTGTTTGGGCGGTTCACAAACGCGCGGAAACGGTAGTTTCTCTGCCTGAACTTATAAATTGCATTCGCTGAACACCAGTGAGTATACCTGAATCAGCCATCGGAAAGAAAGCGCAAATCTGCTGAATGCTTCGCTGTTCATTAGTTCGCAAGCGAGACGGAGTCTGAAACCGAGAAAGAGTAATTATAAAGCAGAAAAAAAGTACTGATAGGCGAACGGCGTCTCCTTCCTCTCCTTCTTCAGCTGTTTCTCTTTTAACGACTTCGAAACACTAGGGTTCTGCCACGCCCACTCGAAGCGGAGAGCTGCCACGTGGTTCGGGAATCCGTGCACGACACACACCATGTCCCACGGCCCTCTACTGTCCGTTTTCTTCGCGCCGCCCTTGTCTCTGCCGCCGTTGTGCTGCATTATCCGACGATTCGGGTCGACTGTGTAGCCGATGTAGCAACGATTCTTGTAGCACGGACGGTCGCTCCGACTGATCAGGCAGTAGACTCCGAAGAATTCGTTCTGCACCTCTTCCACTTTCTCCTTCTTCTTCCCTTTTCCGTCTTTGCTCTTTTGCGGACTGAGAAGGGCCCTCAAATCCAAGTTGTCTTCTTGTTTTCCCTCACTGATTTCTTCCTCTTCGTCACTGCTCAACTTGTCGAAATTGTAGTCTTTCCGCACGAAAGCGGAGCACGCTTCGCTTGTCGACGGCTCGTTTCTACTGGGCACCGCGGGACTCATGCAGTTCATTGAGACGGATCGACGACGCAGAGAATTCGGAGTTCTCGAGGAAAAGGTGCTTTTTTTGCGAAGTGGAGTCTTGAAGATGACGTCATCTGGCTGCTCCGCGAGTTCTGGCTGTTCCTCCGGATTCATCGACAAGTTGGAGACGCCGAACGAGAAGCGGATCTTCTTGTCGCCGTCGAAAGTTCTCGGCACGCCTTCGACCGATCTTCTCTTCGGCGGAGGCGGTCCGTCGTCGTCGGAATCGGAGGACAGAATGAATGTGTCCATCTGCGAAAATTGAAGTTGTTACATAAACCTGTGCAATGAATGCTCTGAGAAGTATGTTTTCCGGACTATTCCGTTTTTCTTGAGCTCTATCTCTACGAATCGTAACTCATTCATTCCAGGACAATAGTGTGAAACAGTCAACAATAATGGAATACATAATTTAAAAGTGGAGCAAAACCTGTTAAGGATGTGTGAGATAAAAACCGGAACCGAAAATTGAAATTGAGATAAGAGGATACTAAAGGAAAATTAATTGATCCGGTCAAGGTGGCGCAAAGAAATAATAACGATCGAAAGATATGAAGGAATTGCAATTGGAATCATTTATTGAAGAAGCGACTAGCCATCCGCTGCGCCTGCTCGAAGTCAGCCACTTTCCGGAAGTAGACCACCATTTTCCCGTCGACGTTCTTTCTCAGAGTCGCTACTTCGGCAGCCAGTACTTGATCTTCTGGCGTCATGACGTTCAGCTTTCGCACGAAATCTGCACTTCTGATCATCAGCTCGTCGATGACTCCGTACGGAAGCCATGTTCGGCTCCTCGGCTGAGCAGCCTGAAGTGTCTCTCGCTCGACGAGTTCTCCAAGAACTTGCAGGGCAGTCGAATAATTTTCGTAATCAACGAGGCATCGGATGTAGTCATTCGCGTCGTGATTCTGACAGAAACGGTTTCGAAAAATCGGAATAGAATCCCACAAACCTCATAAATGCTGTGCAGCCAGTAGGGAACATTCAGTTTGTGGCTCAAAAATGCCTCGGCGGCTCCTCGAAGTGGTCGTGAGTCTCCGGGCCATTCGGCGTGTGCTGCATTCACAAGCCCTCTGACAACTGCCCAGTGATCCTCGGCAGTGGCGACAGCCATACAGTGTCTTCTGTTGAGACGGACCCACCCGGCTTGTTGGGTGGCCGCCATCTCGATGTTCAAATCGTCGCGGAGAGCATCGATCATGATGGCCTCGCGAGTCGCGGCAAAGAACAGCGTTCGAGAATCCAAAGTGAACTGTCTGAAAGCGGAGGTTGAACATAATCTGTTTGGATGTTGAAACTAACCTGGCAATATCGAAGGCTTCATCAAAGAACATTGTGTCGACAAGAAGAGAGAACAGCTCGGCCGGATCGATCGGTGGGATTCCTTTGAACTGATCGGAAGAGAGCAGTGCAACGCGAGCAGAGCACAGAACCCATTCGGCGCGAATACTGAAGAATAATACACTCTTTACGGTCGATTTTTGATTTTAAAAAAACTGACTCCTTCTCTGTCAGCACTAGCAGCTTTCTTCTCTTGCTCAGTGGTGGTCTCTCTTTTTTTGGCGATTCGCTCTCATCTGTTTCCATCTGCTCACCCGTCGCGAATGTCATTTGCTGAGCCTTCAAAGCCTCAAGATCGACGCTTTCGGAAGAAGACGGTGTGTGTGAGCCCCCGGAATCTGTTTCCGGAGAGGAAACGGAACTGTCGGTAATCGATTCTGGAAGCTTTTGAACGGCGGGTATTTTCTGAAGGCTTCCGCCAGAATTATCCGCCTCTACAGTTTGATCGTCTTCTTCATCACATGGCTTCGGAAACACGAGGTTCGTATCGGTGTAATCGTCGTAGATTGGTCTGTCCTCTAAAAATAAAAAAAAGTTGAAACGAACGGTCTCCGTTTAATACCCTCTGGTTCTATACTGAGCACGGACTGCAGATTGAGTACAGAAGCCAGACAGTCACGTCTTCTACGAAGGAGCTCGGGTGTCATGCAGGCCGCCGTTTCGATATGCCTGGCATATTCGTACATTGCGCTTGCCGCCTTTCTGAAGTCCTTTCGGGCCATATAAAATGCGAAAAGCAGTTCAAAGTGGTGTTTTTTCTCGGTTGGTGACTGACGACTGGCCACGTCTCTCAGGAAGTCCTCAACGATCAGCTCATGAACTCCGAACTTCATCGTCGCTATCGACTCCCACTCTCCGACGGCAAGCATCAGTGTGAGCAGTTCACAGATAGATGCTCTTCTGGTCTCCGCACGTAACGTCGTTCTCAGAATCAGCTTGAGAGCCTGGAACCATTCGCGGCGGTTCGTCAAGTGATTGAACAGTGTGTTTGAAATGAGCTGCACACTTTCGTTTTCTATCGGAAGGCTTTCGATGGCCTTCATCGCAACGGAACAAACTTCCTCCGCGTGTCCGTGTTCTTGCAGGAAACGGACTACGGTCAGGAAGTACTCCGATGTTCCTATCACGTCAATCGGGTCAGTTCCTCGGGGAACATTGATTCTTTTCGGAAGGAGATAGTATACCGCCTTCCGGAGAGCCACATTACCGTCGGCGAATGCATCCAAACAAGATTGAAACGCGTTGAGGGCCTGAAAAAATAAGCAATTAACAGGCTCGAATCAATGTGAAGCCAACGTACTTTGACTGGATGATCAGTTCCAGAGTAAGCTATTCCACGATAGAATGTGATTGCTGGTTTCAGAGCACGAGTCTCGCTGATGTAGGAATTGAGGATGGTTAGCAGCACTTTGAACTGTTTCTGCATAACGAGACGGCGGAAAAGAACGAGCACTTCGGAAGAGGTGAGAAGAGCTCGGACTGCCGCGTCAGTGACCACTCCGACGAACCAGTTGAAATCGTTTTCGCAGATCTCGTCGTATCCGTTCGGTCCGTATCCGCCTTCTCTTTTCATCAACAGAAGGCCTTCAGTGTCCGATGTCAACCAAGTTCCGATGCTCATTTTTGCTCCGTTCCTGTTAACAATTAACTTAAGCTGAGAAACATTTGATTATCAGTTACTTGTAGATTTTGAGATCGAGTTGTTCATTGAGTTCTCTGTAAACACGGATTATCTCTCTCAGCTCACAGCACAGTGCTTCAACGTCTCCGAATGAAGCTGCGCCGGCGCGGAGTTTCTTCTGAAGTTTCTAAGAGGTTGATGAGACTGTAAAGAACGTGTAATCCTTACCTCAGTGATGGCATTGAGAAGTGCTTGGAGAGTCAGAGCGAAATAGACTCTCGACTCGACCGTCTTTCGAATGTTCGCAGACACCAAGCTCTGAGTGAATGTGCCAGCGAACACTTGAAGTTTCGGATCTCCGAACGGTTTCGAGTTGTCGTAGGTGGCCGATTGAACGAATGCAGCGGTCAGCTGAACAATTGGTGCTTCCAGTGCAGTTTTGATGGTAATGAATCGACCGTCCGTCTCGTAGTCGTACGCATTCTCCACTCCGTCGTCGTCGACTATCGGAATTCCGTGCTTGGCACTTGTAATTCTCGCTCTCTCCCGATTCATCAGGTAGACTCTTCTGTCAGCGAAAACCGACGCCTCCTCGATCAGATCGACAAACTGCTTGTTTGGAACTTTCCGGTATTTCTCTTCGAGTCCTGATTTCGGAATGCTATCCGAACTAATAATATCAAGGAAGTCGGTGTTATTATCACCAAGGACCGTCATTCGGTCTTTGTGAACGACCGCCATAATCTTGAGATCTCCAGCCAACTGCATCGGTCCGAGGGCGATGGCTCCGCGAGCAGCAAAGTCGAGCTCCTCACAGGCGCGCAACAGAGCCCACCAGAAGCTGAAAAATGGTATTGAACACGTTAAAAGAGCGCCGTTCAGACTTACTCCTTCAAAGCGGTCGTCTGTATTTCCTGCGGAGCATTCAGTCTCAGCCTTATGCTTCTATCCGTCTTTTGCTGGAACTTTCGGTTGAATTCAATCGACGTGAGATATGTATCGACGAGTTTCGAGAGCTCCGACCAGTTATTATGATGCACTTGGGAACTCGAACCACGGTAGTTATCCGAAACGATCTGAGAGCATATTATATGCATTCGAGCAATGAAAATGGCGGATTACTTGGACAGCACGGAATACAACATCGAAAGAGTACAAATCGGTGTCAAAAACCACGTCGACAAGCGTTTCGATGCTCGAGTCAGCCGATAAATTGTACGGTCTCTCCGGATGGCTTTCTCTGTCCTTATCGGCAGACGGTTCTCCTTTGGTAGTCGCTGGGGAAGTAAATTGTTTGACTGCGTGCCAGTCGAACTGGGTGAACGTCAGAGACTTCTTCCAGTCGATCGCAAAGCAAACACGTTTGATCGAATAACTCTTCTTCGCCGATGAGCTCTTGAACAGAGCGGACAGCGAGAACTGAGCTGCAGCTGTACTGTTGAACTCCTCACTGAAACAGAGCCTAAGGAATGGTGGATTGAATTTACTTACTCGTCTTGCGATTGATCATGTGCCGCCTCACTCGATGGGAAATAAGTCTGAATGAGCTCGAGGTCAACGAGTCTCTCGTCAGCGGACATCGTCGTTTCGAACATTTTCAGATGAACTAACTGATCTTCTGCCATTTTCAGAAGGTGAACTCGTGTTCCGACACTTTTCCCAGCAATTACTACATCACAGCCGACCACAAGTAGAGTGTCGACGTCGAAGGAATACGCTTTGATCGAATAGTACGTGTCTGAGGGTTCCACATCGAGATTTTCGTCAGACGGTTCCGAAGAGAACTGCGCCTGTTTGAAAATTTTGCCCTCTGAAGCGAAGAATAGGTTCAGGTCGACAGTACTCGGCAATTGCTTCTTCGTATCGGCATTCCACGCCTGGACCCATCCGTCTCTGGTCACAGCTATCACAATATCAGAAGTCGCCGCGTTCTTCCGTTCTTTCGAATATCTCGTCGGCACGCGGTTATTCCTCACGACACATGCATCGCTGACTCTTGTGTCTCTTCCACCGAGAAGTTTTCCCAAGAGTCCAAGCTCTCCGATCGTGAATTCCTCGTGCTTGTCACTCGAATCAGTGAAAGACCCCAAAGAGATTACCACCAATTGACCTTCAGCGGTGACGTAGGAGATCTAAGAAATAGAGTCTGATAATTTCCATAAAATTCCAAAGTTTACCGTGTTTCTGTAGGGATGATGAGTAGAACTTGACCGAATAGGACGTCCTGGGGTTGAGATCGCATGAGTTGTGTGAAAACGACGAAACTCTTCTTCCTCCTTAATTCGCGAAAGAATTGAAAACGTCTAAAAATTAAAAGATCTTTGGAGTCCATGAATATTTGTTATACATCGCGTCCTTTGGAGTGAAGTTTTGCGTAGAACCGATGAACAGCCGACGCCGTCGGAACCACGATGCTGAGAATTCCTTCCTCGAAAATGGTGATGGAAGTTCCCGGAATAATAGAAGTTCGTGTGAAATCAATGCACAAAGCTCCATCGCAAATTGGAAATATCAAAGAACGTTCTTCGATGAACAGCTTTTGACCGACAGCACGCCTGCAGATTTCGATAGTAAAAGAAACAGTCGCATTCTTACCAAGTGAAGATTCTGTCAGCATAATTACTGCTATGCGGGAATGTCGCAACTCCACCGGAAGGTGGCACATCGAATCCATTAGAATGAAGTGGCGCGTCTGTAACAAGCAAAGAACATACTCCTCCATGTGTTTCAAAAACTAACTGGTATTCACCACGAAAGTTCGCGCCGGTTTGGCGGCAAACCCGTCGACAAAGCTGATTTCGGAACCATACACCAGTTCCATCTGAACATTTCAAGTATATTGGGATGGAAAAGATGTTTCAGATTCGGTATAAACTAAAACATAGTCAAAAAAGTATGAACAAAGATAAACAAATTATTTTGTTTCTCTTCGAATTTGAAAAAAAGAGGGCGTGTCACCAAAAATTGTGGTTTTGCATACAGCCGCACGACATTTTGCAAGCGGGGTGCACACGTTTCATGATGCAAGCGCGCTCTTTTGCGAAATTTTAGGCGGGAATTTAAGGGTTTTAAAAATTTCTGCGCGCTTTTCGCGTGTTCGAAACGTTTCCATAGCAACGAACAAATCTTCCTTTTAATTTTTCCCGAAGTTTTAAATCCGAACTCTGCAATGGAGGATAATTCGGTGCTCCTGGAAGACTCGAATATGGAAGAAACTCTCGGTATGTTTTCGGCAGCTCGATGAGCACAAAAGGTTGTTCTCAGGACCACGCAAGTCCATGTCTCAGCCATCGCTGGCCGTTGTCGAGCATCAGGGAACTGGCTCGAAATCGACAACGCCGAAGCCCGGACTGACCGGCGCTTTTTCGGCTTCTAACGTCAGAAGCATCCCAATTATTCAGACGTGGCATGAAAATGAAGAGCTCAAAGGGAAAATGTACACGATGAGAGTGAGAAGGGGCGAAATGGATGAAAGTTTGATTATTCTTCATTTCAGTGCGAAGTGCAAATGTTCGAGCGCAGATACCTGGAGGCGAAGCAGGCGGCCGCTGCGCCCGTACAACAAGTACTCGACGAATATGTTTCGCTGAAGATTGCCCAGGAGGATATGGAAGACAAATCGAGACAGTTCGTCGAGATGGAGGAAGAAATGCGGCAGCTGCAGGAGAAAGCTGAGTCCTCAAGCTTTGCCTTTGCGAGACAAGCCGCCGAGTTTGATGTCCAGAGGGCGGTGATGGAGCAGAAAATCAGAGAGCTCGAGCAGCAAACTCAGGCTTACGAGGCTAACAATACTACTTTCGGTTCTCTGCGCGGAACTCTCGATGACATAATGAAGAAAGACGATCCGAATTTCACGCTCACTGCCGATGATGAGCAGAAGCGTCAGTTGGAGAATCAACTTCACGCCCAGATTGTTAAAGTGACCGAATTGGAGAATCACATTCGTGTTCTGCAAGAAGAGCTCGGAGAACAGTCAGCTCGTCTGGCTGAGACTGAGAACTTGCGCGTCCAACTCGAAGCAGCTGCCGGTCATGGCATTCTGGGACCCGCCGGAGCAGCCAGCACCACTTTTGCTATTGAAAAAGCTGGTCAGCCGGAGGTCGAGGAACAGCTCAAGTACATTGATGAGCTCGAGACTAAACTGACGGCTGCCAATGACAAGTGCGAGAAGGCGGGACTGGCGCTCGTCGAGTATATGAACAAGTGCAGCAAACTGGAGTACGATCTTCATCATCTGAGAAAGAACGTCACGTTCGACAATTCTTCAATGCTGGTCGCTGGGAAGACATCCGAAGAGCTGAAAGTTCAAATCGATAAGGTTAACGGAGAGCTCAATACATTGAGAGCCGAGAACCGGGAATTGAGAATCCGATGTGATCAGTTGACTGGAGGGGATGGGTGAGATTGCAAATAAATGGTATAATCGTCTAGTTATCCGTTTACAGAAATCTGAGCGTTTCTCTCGGACAAAGCCGCCTGCTAGCTGGAATTTCTACTGCCGACCACCTCGGCTCGGCAAATACTCAGAATGAGACGGGCGGCACGTCCATGCGCATTCATCCAGATGAAAGTTTGTTCGAAGATCTTCAGGATAGTCATCTTCCGTTGATGGACACGACTGCTGCAAAGCGAAACGTGAGAAAACCAACAAAAAAACCCTGGATAATTGGAACATTTCAGAAGGAAGAATTCGACGCTGTATTTGCAGCCTACCAATTGGCGCAAAACGGCCAAAGTCGGAATACGATGGAGAGCAGCTTCAACTCGTCGATGCCGCCTCCCGATCGGGATGCTACTCAGTCGTTCCTCAGCCAAAAGGGCTTCAAGAACTCGCCTCTCATGCTTCCGAAGTCCCAGAAACCTCTGCAAAGTCAGCAGCCAGATCAAATACAGAATAACTCGTTCTCGACAAAGAATGCGTCGGCTCTCGTTGCTTCGCCGCACATGCCGCTCCTACAGGATGTTCAGCAGATTCTCGACTCGTCGGCCGTTCTTCTCGAGGGACACCACGATGCGAACGTGAAAGTGGAGCAGATGCAGGTGAAGATGACGCAGATCAGGGATGCTCTGTCCCGCCTCTTCGAACGTCTCAAGTCTTCCGCCGCTTTGTTCGAGGACATTCTCGAGAAGATGGGATCGAGCAGTCCGTTGGCCGACCGTATCAAACAGATGAAATTGGCGTTCGAGACGAGCTTGTGTGATCATGCGGACGTGTCCGTTTACCTTGAAGCCGCCGAAAGAGACCTGACGAACATATCTTTGAACTTCACGAATCTCGAAAAGTCCATCATCGGCCACTCATTTTTGAATGACGTCTCGAGAAGATTCTCCATCGCTCCGGGTACTGAGGACATTGCTTCTTCTTCGCTGCTCAATGCTTCATATAGCCCCATCTTCAAATTCGACACCAACAATACCGTCGAAGTAGAAAAACTGAAGAAGGAATTGGCGGAAATGAAAAACGAACTGGAAATGGCGCGTGCCAGAGAGTTGAAGTCTCCAATTCATAGCTCGCCAAGTCGTCTGTCCGATGTGCAGATCAAGGCTGCGCAGAACTTTGAAGAGCTGGAAGTTTGCCAGGCAACACTGAAAAAGGTCGAATCTGAGAAGAATGCTCTTGCTCACGAACTCGCCGAGCTCGAAGCAACACATCATCTTCTTTCGACGCAACTCGGCGAGGCACGCCAGGAACTCGACAAGGCTCTCGGAACCATAGCCACGGAGCAAAGAGACAGATACGATGTGGTTGCTGCGCTCGGCGAAACTCAGAAGCAGTTGATCGCCCTCGAGAACCAGGTTGGAGATCAGAACAGCGCCTACATGGGCGAGATGGAGAGACGTCTGATGGAAACTCGCGAGCAGGCAGTGGCCGAGTGCCAGGAAATCATCGACAGACTTCAGAACGAGCTGAAACTGTCGATTGCCGAAGAGGAGTCGCTGCGAGATTACAAGGACAGACTGCACGTGGAAGTCGGAAGACTGAAGCAGAGAACGAGCGAAGCGGAGGAAAAGGTCGAGGCAGGTGCCAACGAGAAGCAGCAACTGATTGAGCAAATTGTGGAGCTGGAGAATCAGCTGGAAAGACTGACTGTCTACGAGAAACAGTCGACAGATTGTGCAGCGAAAATTGCGGCAAAGAAGAAGGAGATCGAGTCGGCGAAACTTCAAGATGAAGTTACGAAGGAAGCTGTCGAAGGATTGCGCCGGATCCAGAAAGAGTTGTCAGAGTTGACAAAGCAGAAAATGAAACGGCAGATCGTCAATGGGTTAGTTTAGAAATGGAAACTGAAAAGTATAAACTTCGATTGCAGAGATGTCTCCTCCATCAGATCCTCCTGCGAAGAGATTTGCACTCGTTTGACCGAAGAGCGCGCCACTCAGCACAACTACGCCAAGCAAGTGGCCGCAGTCAATGATATGCTGGAGAAGGAGGAGCAGGAGAAGCAGCAAGCCAACAAGTTTACTGTCGACAAGGAGAACGCCCCGCCCACTCAATCCACGGTTACACCTGGAACTTCTTCACAAAAAACGGCTTCCAGTACGAATCCAGTTTCCCATCCCGTCAGAATCCTTCCTATTCCAGAGTTCCACTGCCCGACGCGTCAGATGCTGCACGAGTCGACGATGGCGGTCGATGCAATCGTTCAGAAGCTCAAGAAGGCGGCTCAAGAGAATTCATCCGCAATGGCTCCTGACCTCAAAACGTCGTTTGTGCAGTTGATCACCGAATCAAGAACCCTCCGCGATTTCCTCCATCAAAAGTTGAACCTCTTCAAGGGAATCGATGTGACCAATTGGAAGAACGAGACTGTTGAACAGCTTCTGGAGAGACTCGAGCGGTGCTACCAAGACAATCTGATTCTCGAGGAAGAGATCAGAAAGTACAAGAAGGAGATGAAGCAGCTGAAGGCGGCGATTCCGGTCAGTCACTCGTGCCGACAACCCTTACGGAATCCTTTTTCCAGAATCTGGGCGCCGACGTGCAAGAGGCAATCAAACGAGAGATTGGTGGAATCGCCAAGGACATGAGAGCTGTGAAGGAATTGCGCAGAAAGTGAACGGATTGCCCTCCCCTCTATTTGCATAAATATTGAACGTGTTTTATTCAACGGGCTGAAAAATTCGCCCGTTCCCCATATACTGATCTACTATTAGCTAGCTTTTTGTACAATAAACATGCAAAACTGACCCCAATCGCAATTTTCCTCCGCTGACATTGAATGATAATACAATTTATTGAAATTCAAAGGCCATTTTTGTTAGACGACTACATCAGGCAATTGATTAACATAGTAAAAGGAGTGACTTCTTTGAGCATGTGCTATAAAACCAAGATCAATGCGGAATAAATAATAAATTGCACAAGTACGGGTAAAAAGCTTTGGAAAAACAGTGATGGTTAGTTTTGCGTATTGCTTATGATTTCCGAGGGAGCTGTGAGACGAAGCGTTACGTATGAACATTCGGAATTTTGGTGCTGATATTCAGAATCGGAAGAGGACGGTTCTGTGGTGAGAGTATGGAAAGACGCGGAGAGGTATTCTGCGAGAAGGGCCACTGAATCTGGACGCCGGTGTATTATTTCCGTCTCTTCTGCGAACATTTCCATGAAATCGTCGTTTTCGAATTGCAAACGAGGAATCGGCAGCAGGTAACTGGACCTTTTCGGCGTTTCGTGCGATCCGCCCGGAAGCGGAATATCGCGTTCATCGCCACTCATCTTCGATGCCGGAAACAGGCGAGACTCGCGTACTCTTTTCACTTTCGGCGCGTTTTGCACTTCCTTCAACGCTAAAAAAATATGTTAAATTCGTGAATGATGAAGCGGAATCGTACAAATTCTTGAAATCGGATTGAAACGGATCGGAGACGCGATTCGCTTCTTTTGGAATGGACGTCTGATCGCAGAGTTTGGCTCCGATTCTTTGACTCTCGGAGATAGTATTTTCGTTCGCGTAGGCGTTGTTGTCATTTTTGGATAATGAGAATAACCTGAAAACGGGATATTAGAGATAAAAAAAAATAAATACTGTTGAAAAAAAACGGTTCGACATTAGAATCGGAGTTGGCAGCGAGCCAAGGACACGCCCCCAAATAGCGTGCGGCAGTTGCAGTGGAAACTGTTTGGGAGGCGTGTCCTTGGCTCACTGCCAACTCCGATTCTAATGTCGAACCTTTTTTTTCAACAGTAGGACAGAAACAAAAAAATGTTTTTAAATTATCGACTACTGTAGACGTCAATGTCATCAAAGTGTTGCGTCAAATGTACAGTATTCTACGCACATTGCACAGTCTCCAGAGCTGACAATATGGGCGTGGCCTCGGCCAAATGGCGTTTTCATGAATTGAGCAGGTTTTCTCTGATTTTTGTTGTCAACGGCGATGAAAAATGATTGTTCGACATGAAAACACACTAATTCTCAAAGTTAATGACGTTTTGGCGCATTTTTCGCGGATTTCGCTTTTTCGCCTTCGCCGCCGATCGCCACCTAAAACCCGCACTTCTCATTTTGCGCTTTCTTGACCGTTTTCAGACAGAATTGGTTTTGAAAATAATAAATCACGTAAATACAAGCATTTTGAGCGCTCGAACCGCGAAAACTACCGAAAAGCAACTGAATTCACCTTCAAACGGATAAATGTGATTTGCGATTTGACCAAATTTAACGCTCTTGCGCTTAAAAAATCGTAATAGCCTATAAAATCGGTCTACCGAGAGACAAATCAGAAATTATCGATTTTCCGTGGCTAATCTGACAAAACACAAATGTTTCTATAAAAATTTGAATTTCGCGCCAATGTATCGCGCGAAATTCAAATTTCTATTCGGCGCTCTCTATTCGGCGGGGCGCACTTGCGCCCATCGTAAGCTCTGGAGACCGTGCATTAACAGTGCACAAATGCGAAAATCTGGACGCGCAGAAAATGCATAAAAAAGATCTATCAAGCTGCCCAAATGCACTGCCGACACCTGTTCTATTGCTTTTCAATTCGCGTTTTTGTCGTGTCGGCAGAGAGTCAAAGGAGGCAATGCGCGACGAGTTAGTGAATTGTTTTACAACACTTCTCAATGACATGCGCATTCATTCGCCACCTGAATTTCGCGGAACGCGGCTGTCGTGCACTATTGTAACAAGTTCACGGGGACGAACGAACGTGGAATACACATTAACACTCAAATGTTACAATTTTATTCGTGTGGGGACACCGAGATCACAACAACAGCAAACATATCGAAAGAGAGAAAGTTATCACAGGAAACCCGTAGTAGAAATATACAAGTGGAAGTTAGCAAACAGGGGGAATCAGATTGGCAGACCGTCTCGGCGGAGAGCGGCTATTTCCGCTTCGGTAAGGCCGGAGGGCTCCTCCTCGGCTTCTGGAAACCCCACAGTTTGAGGTGTCAAACGAAGAGCAGTCTCACGTTGCGAACGCTCGAAGCGGACTCTTCCGTCCAACGATTCCGTGTTCATCGTGCCGACAACTTTCACCCAGATTCCATTGAAAACAAACGGTCTCGAACGAAAACTGATCTAGAAGCAGATAATATTGGTTTGTGATAGGGTTTCGCACTCGCACACCTCATTGCCATTTGTCTGTGACCATTCCAACTTGACCGGAATGTTGATGCCCATCTTGCAGAACGTCTGAAACGACACCTTCGATTATCTGAACGGATCTGTGTCCTCCGGAGATTGTCATCTAACCGTGTCATTCCTATTCCCTCTCTTATCTGATCACTTCGCCAAGGTGGTGAAATGAAACGTTGTGCATATTTCAGCAGTGATAAGAAGGAGAAAAGCAAGCGGAAGGAATTATCAGTCTGATTCTAATTCCGTTACGTCAATTTATTACTACTAAAGCTTTCCGGATCGAAATATTTGCAAAGAAAACAAAAAACGTACCAAAGGCATCTCCTCTCTTTCCACGTGATTCCGGAAGCGATCCCTTCTTTCGGCGGGCGGAGCGTGCTCGAACAACGAGAACTTGGCCTCGGTGAAATGAGAGAGTTGGGTCAGAAAATAGTCGGATTGAAACGAGGCTTGTTGATCGTTCGTCGTCCGTTTCATTGCGTTGAAAGAGGGGAGCAGAGACAGTCGGAAGGATGGAATGTCGGGGGCCTTCAGGGAGGCAGGCGGGTGGCAGGAGGCGGGGCGACGGAAGGGAGTGACCGTGAGACGGAACGGAGACGACCGAGAAGCATCCGTGTTGAACACGAAGAACTCTCAGGAACTTTTACTTTTTGAGAATTCTCTAATTACCACTGGGAAGTCTGATCCACGCTGTCGTCGTCGTCTTATTGTTCTCAGTCGCCATAAACGGTTGTAATGGCGTCACTTGTCAGTCCGAGTTCACATAAAACTTTGAGTATCCATCATTCCAGACATATCACGTCATCCTTTTGTCACTCGTTCCACCTGTGTCCTCTTTTTGACGCGACATCTCCTTCCCGTTTATCTAATTGTCTGTCGGTGCTCGAACAAGTTGGACAAACGATATTATCTACAGAAAGAATGCATCCTGATCCATTACGTAATCGACGTGGCCCTCCATTCTCGAGAGTTTATGTTCAGATGAAAAGAGCCGACGAGGCGGCAAGACGAGAGATGAACCGCCTGTATTTGTCGGCTTTTGTTGCACAACCCCAGCTAATTGAGAAGGGAAACGGCGATCTGGGAAAGTGAGGATTGCAGAAGTTGTGTGGAAAATGAAACAGATGGTGCGAAAAGTGAATTATCATTGTTCTGTCTTGCTCGGAGAAGTGCTAATTGCTCACACTTTCAGACGGTCAACGTGTCAGGTGGTACAATTTTAATCCTACTCAGCAGAGCCTGTCCGATGTATGTCTGTGAGCCTATGGGATCTCTAGCTCAGCTTCAAACATCCGAAGACTGTTCGCATCTTTTTCAAGTCCGATCGACAGCTCGTTTAATAGATCCATTCACTTTTATTGTGAGAGTTCTCTCCAACCATTTTTCAGTTAACTATACTAAATTTGAAGTTCTACAATACTGTGGCTGATGAATGGTTCACTACTTCTGGTTCATTTATCCACAACTTTTCCCCTCTTTCATATTTGATATTTTTATCGGTGCCCTTATCTTGTGTTGCACCATCGTGGGCGGAGCGATAAACGAACGTATTCTGTCATCACCCACGTTGCTCGTCTGACTCCGCCCCCTCACCGGGCACCGCTCGCACCGGCAGTCATTAAGGGACCTCTCGTCTTGTTCTCAGACATCACCTCTCCTTTCCATCTTTCTCATTGTACACCCACGCATTCTCGTTCTAATTCCCTTGTACCTTGTATCCTTTCAGATAATCGATCATTATGCTCTGCGCCACTCCAGTCAAATGGTCGAAAGTGGTCCGTTCGGAAAACGACACGGACGACTCGGTCATCAAAAGACCGGATCCGCGCAGCAAGAGAAGAATAACTCTGCAGCCAGTGGAAGTCCCAGAGGAGCGAATCGGTAAGTTCACATCATCATTCGATCAACAATTCAGTGTCGAACTCGTTATCTTTTGCAGCTCCAGCTGAGATCTTCACCGCCCCCAAGCCCACATGGACCCGACGCCGCTTCTCCCTCGTCGGGCCAGTGGAGCCAAAAGTTGAAGCGGCGAGACGTCGATCCACCCAGCTGACGGAGCTCCAAAAGACTCCGAAAGCCTCGAGGACGCTGAAGACCCCAATGGCTCCGAAGATCTCGAGGATGAAGAAGAGCAATCTGAGGGAATCGCGCGCCCTGGAGACCCCGAAAAAGAAAAAGCCTGTGGGAGAGTGCTGGGCTCCTCTCCGACTGTCATTGCCCATCAAGAAGAGCCGTCGGGAATTGAGCAAGATCGTCCCGCCTTTCGTGAGGATGCAATAATTTCCTTGGCTAAAGGACCGTCATTCCGTGTGCTCATTTCCCTGTTTGTTAATTGCTTTCCTTGCTTGATTGCTCTATTGTAAAATAAAAACAATGCAACTTTTTCTGTCCATCCGCGCCTCTGTCCAGATATCCACACCAGATATCCGTGGTATATTATATACCGTATATACACATTTCCATTCCTTGGTGCGTGTGGTTTCTTTTTACTTGAATCTGTCATCAAGATACCATGACCCAACAACAAAACGATTTCGTTGTCATCCTTTGTTGGAGAAGGTGGATGCGGGAAAAAGTTCGACGAAGATGTATATGAGAATTTCTCCCGATTTGTGCCACAAGGCGATTGAAATTCAGGCCAACTGAAGTGGCCTTCACCTGAAGACAAAGAAAGTAGTCGTGGATGATTTTATGCCTCTTCAGTATCCTTTTCTCTCTGCCAAATCACATTAAATCTACTTTTTGTCACTATTTCGATTCTATAATACAACTATTAAACGCAATAAACGATGTCCTTTTGAATCGGATCTAAAGTCGTATTGCGTCCTTCAATCAGACAATGTTCCGCATTGGAATTCGTCTTCCGCCGCCGCCTTAAACTTCCTTCTCGAGATGAAATCGGACAGAGCGACGTCGTTCTCTTCTTTGCAAACTCGTTGCTTCTCTCGTCTCTTTGCTCTCACGTGACCGCCTTCTGAAGCGGGTTTTTTTTCGATGGATGGAGTTTTATAGAACTTTTCAGATCGGCACGCCAACTGCTTTTCATTGCATGACACTTGACTCTTGTTACTCTAGTATTCAGAACCTTTTTATTTTCGCTCTTCACAGTTCGCCTTCTATTTATTTCTACCATCTGTCGCCTCCTTGAGAAGTAATTCGCTTCAAAGAATTCGCTAATTAGAGCGTCACTTTCACTCGTCTCTGCCTCCGTTTTCCAATTAGAGTGGGAGATAGAAATCAGTGAATAACCGAAATTAATTGTAAACAGAAGGCGGCTAAGTTTACATCTGTCGCTCTTCCAGTTCCGTCGCTTTATTCTTTTTTGTTTAGATGTGTCTTCTAATGACGGCTGCCGTCCCACGAAAATCGATCGTCACCGCGTGTAACGTGTCGGCACCCTCCCCCCTTCGCACGCTCTCTCGCCGTCTCCGCTTCCTCCTAGCTACGCGAGAGCGTGTCTCCTCACTTCTTTTCTCTCCTCTTCTCCGCCCTTACACTTTCTCAATACTGTTTTACTTTTCTCCTTTGCACCTGCTGACTCACCCGATTTCATCGTTTCCCCGCCTTCCCCAGAATTTGAAAATCGTACCAATTTCGGAGTTTTCGTTTGTTCTCGTGTTACTAAACGCGGCACTCCCAACACCTGTTTACCCAGCTTTTTCTGAACAAAAAGTTTAGTGATCAGTTCGGGGCAAAGAGTCAACAGAAGCACCCTTCTGCTCAGGCTTTCATTGGCACTTCACGAGAGGGCAAACACTGATTTGATAGGTCTTTTCCGAGAGAAATCGAAGAAGCATATCGCTCACAGTTCGTCCGTTCTTTCTCTTTTTCAAATACAGTTTGTTCATTTTTATCGTAACTCCTGTAAAGCTAACTTTCAAAGACTGTTTGCCGCCTGTTTGCATTTACATTTTCGAATATTCAATTTGATAGTTGGGAGTGGCGATGGGCGTCGCCGCGGGAAAACAGAGATGATTCCCGTGCGTGGGTTCAGTCCCGTGACGTGTCCCCCGCATCCATCACTCCCTTTATATTGCCATCCTGATTCGGAAATTCGGTATCCGATGATTCGTCATTCTGCCAGAAAATGAACACGTAATGCTTCGACCGGTTTTTGCCCACTTGTCCGCTCATTTGTTCGGTCCTCACCTAATACAATTAGTGCCTAAATGAGTCATTTCATCGATTTTATCAACCGTCAATATTTGTGTTATCAGTAATAAGACGGCCCTCGGGGCGCTCCCCCCGCTTATCGTGCGCTTGACCTGAATTTTGTGAATTTCGGCATAATTCGCGCGCCCCGCATTCCTATGAAACCCCTCAATTTCAATTTTGTCGTAAAAAGAGTCGATCAGACTTGTTTTAATCTGTCATAATCGGGAAATCCGACATGGTTGGCGCCGTTGCCCTTTGAGACTCACACCAGCTGTTCGGCTTTTTGTGGCGGAAGTGTGGGAGCAAGGACAAACAGAGGAGGCGAGCAGCCGGAGCACCACCATCGCCAACTTTTTGTTTGCTCGAGGGCCTTGTGTCAAAAACTTGTGAGATTTCGGTCCTGACAACACTTCTCCGACGTGTCCTCCCGTCACAAACAGAGGGCTATCCATCAGATGCGACCTCCGAAATCCGGCCGTCTTCGACCGTTCGCCCGCATGGTTTCTTATCCGTCCTTCAAAAAACGGCCATTTGCGGTAGCAGCTTCTGGTTCTGCGGTGAGACCAGTTCTCTTGCTTTTTGTCCACACGTGCCCGGCTGTTGTAGTGTTTACGGGCGGTATTACGTAGTGGTTTTATGATGTTCGTCCACTCCTTTCCCTTTTTTCGCGCCTCTCGTCCATCGTTACATTTTTCAAACTCGATTCCCATCGTTTGTTTTCAGATTCAGATGGATTTCTCAGAGGATCAGATTCGCGGATTGTCGCATCATGAATTGCTCGATCAGTTTCTGCGAATGCGTGAGGAATTCATCGACTATCAAACGAGTTCGTCGGAAATTGAAAAAATGATGGACACCGAAGTGGACGATCTCAGAAATCAGCTGAAAAAATCGGAGAGCCGAATGCAACAATTGTCCAATGATCAAATGCGAAATAAGGTAGAGTTTTTTCTTCCTTATAATCGGAAACAACAAATAATTTGCAGGATCGAGCAGAAGAGTCGAGAGCTCAATGGGCACAGGTAGAAGAGCAGCTGCGAAGAGAAAACACACAGTTGCGTGAGCAGTGTGAGCAGCAGAAAGAGCGGATTCGAAAGCTGGAGCAACGGAATGACGTGCTCGAGACATCCGAAAGAAACAAAGAATATCTTGCATCCGATCTCGGCACTAAACTCGACCATGCAATCGAAAAGATCGCCATGCTGGAGAGCGAATTGTACGAGAGACAGGTGGCCTCCGAGGAGATGCACCGATTGCGGGAGGAGCTCCGAACTACCGAAAGGCCTCGTCTGGTCGTCGAACCGCTTCGCAACGACCCAGAAGTGCTACCAGATGAGCCTTCACCTGGTCCAAGCAAAGAAGATTTGACAATGTGTGAGTATCCTTTATTTCATTCAAAATTATGCGTTCGTTCTTTGTAGGCTCTGACGATGTTCATATGGAAGACGTTCAACACGACGACTTCCACATGGAGGAAACGATTACAAAGATCGAGGAAGTTTGCATTGACGACAATAAGAACATTCAGGCGAAGGTGCGGCAGTTGTTTGCGTTTGCTCCCTTTGGAGCAGTGACTCCGGAAGGCGCACTAATATTTGTGTGCCCTTTTATGATCTTTCTTGTTCAAAGTTGTCCTAGCTTACAGAATGCTCGCGTATCTTCCGGGACCGGCGCTGGTGCGTGCATCAATCGGATCGTCAAGGATCTGATGACAAAGGTGGAAAGACTCGACTCGATTCTGTCGACGATCCGTGTCACCGGAACCTCAAATAACGCCAATCACCTCACGACTACACGGGCCTAGTTTGTTCTCTCCTCTCCGATTTCTTATTCTATTCGCACACTGTGACTTTTCACTCTCAGGGACCTTCGCTTCATTCTTTTCTTTCATTTTTATACCCCCATGACATCGTGTAGCATGTCCATTTCTGTACTACTTGGTAAGTTAGCCCCCGTTTCCGTTTCCGCCTTCTTTTCTGCTCAACCCTTTTTCAAAATGCCATTTCTATTCGTCTTCCGTTTTCAACTCAATGTGCCTCCTCCCGTTATCCTTTCAGAATCATTTATCCGTCACCAAATAAATTAGTAAGTCAATGGAATGTTTTCGGTAAAAGTGAGCATATAAATTAAATAATTAAATACATATTTTGAATGCGAGCTAGCAGTTTTTTGAAACGGCGAACGCCAGCATCCGTCCGATGACCGAATTATCACAGCAGCATTCGATAGATCGATCCGAGAGAGTGAGAATGCAGACGTCCTTCCGAGAACGTGTCTGGCACGTGAACACCTTCTGATCGGCAGAGAATCCGTTGACGAATCTGGCGACCGTGGAGCCGTCGACCGGCTTTTCCAACTGGATGACGTGTCGATTCAGGCCGCCCAATCGACTGTTCTCCTTCGCAATGTCTTCTTGAGACAGACGGATCGGTTGCACTTGTTCTCCATACGGAACCTAGACACGACTGAAGTATTTGGGGATAGATAAATAATCAAATTTACCTCGAATCTGAAGTGCTTCTCGTGTCCATCGTCCTTCTTCAGAATCCATTCTCTACTCGTCGCACTATCGTTCAAATCGACGAGCAAATCAACGGACACACGTGCTCCCGCCGGAATGTCTCCGATCACAGAGTTGCCTTTCATGTCGAGACCTTCAGCAGACTTCAGTTCAACCCCCGTCAAGTCCTCTTCCGTTTTATTTGTCACTCCGAATCGGATCGCCGTGTACTGCCCGTCATTCAGACGGGGATAACTGATTGCCAATTGTATACCGTTTCCTTCGATTACATTCAGCAGTTCGATTTCTTTCTCTTCCACGTATGATGAATCCATAATTTGTCGACTTCCTGCCGCCGAGAAATCGACGTCGATGAGTAGGTCGAGCGCGTTTGTCTCTGGTTTTGACTTTGACTTTCCGTTTACGACTCCTGGCGGTTTGGTGCTCACTGGAGCCGGCTTCTTGGTGGGCTTCTTCGGCGGCTCTTCTTCGCTGTCCTCCTCCTCTTCCTCTTCGTCCTCTTCAGATTCGTCTTCACTTTCCTCGTCCTCTTCATCGCCGTCTTCTTCTTCTTCTTCTTCTTCATCGGCGTCGTCCTCTTCCCCTTCTTCCTCCTCCTCCTCCTCCTCGTCTTCCTCTTCGTCTTCATCATCTTCTTCCTCTTCCTCTTCACTGTCCTCATCCAACTTCAGTTCCGTCGAAGCGTGAACCTCTTTTCTCAGGCTTGGATCACTCGAGTGTGCGGGGAAATCGGGAAGGTTGATGTACTTGGTACATCGTTGGTTGAGCACATGCGAAAGGGATCCCAATTGAAACTGATCCCTCTCCTTGAAGCTGCTGATTAGCGCCGGAGCAGGCTTTTTCGACATGAAAATCTCTTCCATGTGTTGGGAAAGAATTTCCGTGTTAAACATCAAATTCCGAAGGAATCGGCAGCGATCGCGGACGTCGTAGCTCAGATCGAAACGAGCCAGTTGGAACACGTACTGGACGATCTTCTCGCAGTCCTCACGCTTCACCAGCCAAAGCTTGACCGCCAGTTTCAAGGCTTCAAGCTGCAAAAAACGATATTGAATTGTTGTATGAAGGACGAAATAAACTCACTTTCACTAACTCGCTCTCAGTTGGGAACTTTTTGGCAATCAAACGGAGAAGGTCTGGAGCCATGTGAATGACCTGCTCGACGTGCGTGGCGACGAGCCAGACGACACAAGCTCTCGCCTGAGCGGCCACCATTTTCGGCATCAGTCGCATGAGTCGGGAGAGCAAGTTGACGGGGGCGGATGCGTGGAGAAGACGTTTGATGACGACGACAGCCGAGCAGACAACTTTCTCATCGGAAGAGGAGATGAGTTGGACCAGGCCAGTCATGCACTGGTCCGACACCGCTCCCACTCGCACGGCACATCTCCCGATAGCTTCGACAGCAGGAGATGCCAGGTCCGACATGTGAACGTATGTCTGATTGATAATTGAAACTTGAATAGCACTATAAACCACAAAGTTACCTGGAGTTCTCTCAGAATGATATGAACGTTGGCCTCAGAAACAAGACTGGTGAGCACGTGGAGCTTGAGCTGCTTAACGAGGGAACTGTCGCAGGAACGCACGAAAAAGGATTTGAGGAATGGATCGAACATTGTCTGAAAGAAGGTGGTGCTTATTTAGTTTGTGATGGTTCCATCGACACAAGTCCACTGATAAACAACCAAGCATCACTCAAAAACGACAACACAAATGAGAGGGTGTGTTCATGAGGCACGAGAATCACGAGCGATTCTCTCGCATGCTGCTGCATATTCATGCTTTTCAGTTGTGTGATCAGCGCACTTTTGAGATGGCGTATGTCCCTTCCTCTACCGGGTTGCGTTCGCAAATCGTTGCAATGTTCGTCAGGACGACGTATTGAGTCTCGCGGGGGCCACGGAGCAGTCGAACCAGAGCACGGGCGATCTGGAAATGACTAAAAGTGCGAAGGTATGGAACTGTTTGTCTTACTTGTGAGAGCTGAGCTTTTGGGGCCACGTGATAAAAGAGTTGAGTGACTGCCATCACGACAGCGCAGTTCCTGGATTGAAGCAATGGACGGGCAGAATTGAGCAGGAGAACAATATCCGAATCGGGCGGTCCCTTGTCCGGATCGGCCAGTTCGTGTCTCGCATATCTCGTCAACATATTGATCATCACAATTTGCCCCCATTCATCGACATCGGCCAGTCCGCGGCACAAAGCACGAAAATGCTTGTGCAGAAGATCCAGACGGCTCGGGCAGATTTCATCGAAAGCATAGACGGCACTGCCGAGCACAAGACTCCTCCGGTCAGCGAGCAGGAAGTCGATGCAGTCGACCAATTGGGATTCTAGCTCAGGTTCCAAAGAGTAGAGCTTCGGGATGGCGTGGGCAGCCACTTTCCGGACATACGGGCTCATATCTCGCACAGCGTCTTTGATAGCGAGAAGCATGATCGGAGCGACCATCGGAACGCGAATAGAGGTCAAAACTCGGAGAGCACTTCCACGAATAAGCTGATTCGGATCTTTCAGAGCTCTTTGGAAAGTGGAGATGGAGAGGAGTGCGAGATCCTGCTGCTCTTCGGCGTAACGAACGAGATAGACGAAGACGAGTTTTTTCAGCTCCACGTTCTTTGCCGCCACGTTTTTGACGACAGCGGCGAATAGCTCACTCACATCTTTTCCTTTGGCAATCAACTAAAACGATAGTTGATGGTGAGAGGGAAACAAACTATCACAGAGCTCACATTTATAATCCGCTTCATGGCGTCGACCTTCAAATTGTCCTTGTTACTGTCGAGCATTGCTTTCAAGTCGGCGAACCTCCTGAGCAATCATTCCCAGGTGATTTCAAAGGTAGTACTTTAACTCACGTTCTGTTATCCAAGATGACTCCGCCCTCGGCGATCTCCATCTCGGGGCTGGTCAACCCTTCGACGAAAGACGTCATCTGGAACGTTTGATGAAGGGAGGGATGAAGGAAGAAGAAAAAGAAACGAAAAAAGGTATAAAAGTGTCTGCTCGAACACATGAGACAATTTCAGTAGTAGTACATGTTGGTATATGTTATTCTGAAGATAATAAACTCGTTTTGGACCAGCGTAATGATTGAGAGCTTTAAATTAGAAATAATTTTTTGAATCGACGATCTCTATTGTCCGAAGCAACCGAATCCGAGCAGAAGGTTGCGTCGCGTGAAGTGCAGTCCGACGACTGCAGTCTGTTTCGTCGGGTACGATCCGATGTTGAAGCCATCCATGTTGACTCTGAAGTTCGCATTTTTATGCAAGTTAGGAGAATGGGCGGAAAACTCACCTTGGCTCGATGTGAGCGTCTGCCGGTCCGGACGCGAGAACGGTCGTGATGAGAGTGTCCAGGGAGTACACATGGATGTTCGAGCTTCCGTGCGAAACTGCGAACACACCGCCGTCACGAGAAAACGAAATCGATCCTTTCGTGCCTGCCTGTTCGGTAATCTCAGCAGCCACTAGGCGCTGGTAGGCAAGATCCCAAACCATGAGGTTTCCGATGGCATCCAGAGAGACGATGTATCGACCGCATGGCGAGAACTTTACGGCGATGATGGATGCCTTGTGACCACCGAAGATTCGGATGCGAGTGCCCGTCAGAACATCCCACACCCGGACGTATCGATCGTCTGAGCCTCCGGCAACGTAATTGCAATTCGGATGGAAGTCAACGCAGCCGACGTCTCCGTAAGCATCCGCGAATATCCGCACTGGATGCATCCGATCTGTCGACCAGACTGCGGCCGTCTTGTCGACACTAGCCGTCGCGAAATAGTAGCCACGGTTGCAGAATTGAGCCTGAAACGAGTGTGAGATGAACAAGTATTTGGGATGTTATTAATAAGCAACTCACATCCCAAATAATACTCGGCGTTCTGAAGATGACAACATTTCTTTGAGTATCTAAACTCCACAAACGAACGGTCCGATCGCCTCCAGAGGACAGAAGAAGTCGCCGATCGGGAGAGAAGTTAACTGAGAAGACAGGGCCTCCGTGTCCCGTTAACCGTGAAGTACCCGCCGAAGCTTGAAGGTCGAACATTTGCGATTGAACGTTGTCGGCCGTCTCGATGTCGATCTTGTCGAGCACATCCATCCCATGCAGCTTCTTCATTTTGTTCATCGGGTCCAGAGCATTTATGACAATTGACGAGTCGGAGAGCCCCATTGCGATGAAGCTGGAGTCGTCGGAAAAATCACAAGAGGCGACACCGATCGGGGCGTTACACGTGGTGTACATGCAGATGGAAACTGGTGTTTCTGGAGAGATTATGGCCATTTTGTTGACGTCTCTCTGCCAGTTTTTCCGCTCTTCTCGGAGGTGCTCACTGATTGGAGGAAGGGGAATGCGATCAGCTTGTGGGCAGTACTGAAACTATGGATATCTCGTGAATGGAATCTAAGTTTAAGCACCTACGTTCTGCATCTTCTTTCCCATATCCTTCAAGTCCTTCGTTTTCACTTTCTTCCGTTCAATACTCAACATCAAATCGTCTTTGACAACAGAAAACATCATTTTGTGCCTCTTTTCGTTCTTCGACGTCATTCCCAGAATACCGCCCATTTGTGTCTCAATTGTGGTTCGATTTTTCGAAACTTCATCGGAATCTGGAAAGTTTTCTATGGTGCAAAGCTTTTTTTAAATCTAAACTTACTCTCAATTGTGACATGCTTTGCAATAATATTCTTCACTCCTATCACCCGCATCTGAATCACTTCCAAATGTTTCAACGCTGGCTTCGACATCCGAACGAGAAATTTGTTCTCGCGGAGAATGTGCACGTGCTCACTGGCTCGCAACGTCATTGCGTCTTCGATGAGAGATAATTGGTAAACGAACTCGGAGAAGCATTCCGGGATGAAGATTTTGAATCGATTGAAGAAGATGCGAGCAGTGGCGACGTGCTTTTCGACGAGCGATATGTAGCAGTGGGCGAAGATCGGGAAAAGCAACTGACTGAATTCTGCTTGTACGACGTCAGTGCAAGCGTTGGCATGCTGCACAAAAGTTTCGAATTCAACTGATATCGCTTCTCTGGAACTATCATTTTTGAAGAAGATTAACATGGCTGAAACTTACTCAGGGGGTAGACCACTGGAATTTTCACTTTTCAAAATTGCAGATGCCTCTCTGGACAACTGTTCCTCGGTCTCTGACAGTCCATTCCGTTTGAGATATCCGAGTATCATCTGGAGACCTTCATTGGTCAACGGGCGGGAGAAAATATCATCCATTGTGTGCGGGTGAGGGGCTCCGTTCGGAAGCATTGGTGGAGACGTCACGCTGAATTGGCTATTCGAATTGTCGTCGTTCATCTGAAAAGACGCGAGTGTCAGGAAGGGTACATTTTTGAGAGTGCAGAAAATGGGAGCTGTGGTTTGTTTGTCTTTTTGCAATTCAGACTCATTTCGCTATGAAAAATCTATACCGAGTCTATAGAAAGGGCAAGTTCTCTGCCCGTGTGAAGACGGTGCGGTCGAGCGAGTTTGCACACTCCTCGACATCCCGAAGGCAGTGTGGTGAAGAACAAATAACCTGACACCCTCCAGTACAAACTATTGCGAAACGACTTGCTATGTCAATGTAAAAGATCCCTTGTTTTTACCAACTAAGCACATTCGAATTGGGGTTGATTGTGGATGTAATCGACAATGTTTTGTTTACTTATCTTATCGCTGTCACCCATTTTCTGTCTGATAAGTACACATGTACAAATGATGCAGAATTGTGAGTGGCTTGGAACGAAACGACGGAAAACTAGCCCAAATTGACTAACTTACCCATTTTAAACCGAGTCGAACGTTTGAAATGCAATGAAAATTAGGCTGTCACAGAATGATTTCACACGTTGAATGTATGAATAAACTGAGCCGAAATTTACTGAATGGAGAAGCTAGTGCCGGGACGAAGAGACGCAGACACTCACCGTGCAAGGATCGATAAAGACGGAGAGGCAGACGTGCACAGAAAGCGGACGACGGCAGACGGCTAGTGCTTTCCTTAGTCATCACTAGATGGACACTTCTACGTCAGCCAGTGCTCCTCCGGTTCAAGAGGCTAGCCGCAATGGAGCAAAAGCAAGGTCGCACAGCCCCGAGATTGACGTGGATAACATTAAATCGGACTGTTCGTCGCCGGTTAAGCTGGAGAAGCAGGATGAAGTGGGCGAGCATCCCCCTGTGACACGAGCCATACTAGAGGTACATTTGCTTGCTGGCACTAGCAGTCCATTCTCGAATTCAGATGTTGCAGACGACTTCTTCGCCCACCAGTCGGTACCGTACCACAAGCAGCACTTCCGAGGGAACAGAGAACCTCATAGCGACGCTTTCCGCGTGGGACTGGGTGACCATAGACGGACTGAAGCTTCCAGCAGTTACTAGGAACAAGGAGAGATACGTGGCAGTGCACATGGTCCAGCTAAAGCTTCTGAGCAAATTTCCGCCGGATATCCCTCGGGAGATCAGTCAGAAGTTCACGATGGGTTCGCATAAAATGACATTAGCAGAGGCTTGGACGTTCAATTCGATCAATGCGATCATCAGAAAGTTCGACCTCGGATGCCAGTTGTTCACTGCGAACGACGAGCTCGTCAAACTGAACGACGTTCAAATGTTCTACTGGAATGTGAAGTTGTTCAATTTGATGAGAGTCAATTCGCAATACGAGTCGAGTATATCAGCCGCAGACAATAATATTCAGTTGTTGGCGACGGCGACGCAGCTGAAGAAGCAAGTGGAAAGCGATATTCAGGTGAATTTGAAGTTATTGTGCGCCTAACTCACTTTCCGATTTTAGGCGGTCCGGGCAGAACTGAACCGACTTGAGAAGAATTACGCAGTTGGTAAGTCTCCACAATCAGATATTTGTTGTCTCATTACTTCGTTTTGCAGGTAACATTGTTCATGAGGAAGCCGCTTTGCAGCCAGCAACAAAGAAAATTATATATTCAAGAACATGAAGAATTGTTTTATTGAATTCGTTATTTGTTATGAAGGCCACAGAAACCGAATAAAACCATCGTATCTGATAGTGAGACGATAGATTCGAGCAAAAAGGTACAAGAAATGAATGGTGCGAGAGAGAGAGAGAGGGAGAGAAGACACATTGAAAGGGCAGATAGCTGAAGCTGAGAAATGGAAATTACCTGAACGCGTTCGTCGAGAACAGCGGAAAATGCGAAAGTGCAGTAAGTACAGGGGTGTGCAATAAAAAGGGATATTCAGAAGGAAAGCATTTTGCAAATGGCTTTCAGCGGCATGCAGATTGTGTTGCCGAACGTTTTGCAGACGTCGGAGAAGGTGGCTTGAGCACGGCTTCCGTTCGTGTACTTCACATATGTACAACCGTCGGCGTAGTCGTCGCCGATCTTGTAGTATTCTCTGCAACAGCGAGTTTTGTAAACAAAAGGCACATTATTATTACGTCAGTGAATCGTGGAATTCGAAGCCGTGCATTTTGTAGAAGGAGAGCGCCGGTGAGTTGGTGGAGAGTACGTGCAGGAAGACGGCGCGAGGGTAAGGTGGCTGCTCGACGAGCGTGGAGAACAAGTTGTTGAGTAGTCGCGTGGCGAGACCCAATCGACGGAACTTCTTGTTGACTGCTATCGAGAGGATGTACATAACCTGCGCGTTCGAATCTGGTAGAATTCCTTGATCCTGAAGAGATATCGTTAGACGTCTTATTTTCCTGGAAAATTCTAACCTCAAGATTGCAATCGTACAGATGTTTCGTCTCCGAAACTATCATTGCGGCCAAGTTCTCTCCGTCGAACAATCCAGTCGACTGGAGTCCGCCGGACACCACTTCATCGTACCAGCAGTCCGGGTATTGGATGGGGAACGATTCGTTGCACAGAGCCTCGACAGCCGTCCGATCCCACGTTCGCAGCGGTCGGATAGTGAACAGGTCGGCGATCGCGCGGGGCTGAAGGATCCGAGCAGAAGACGACGGGGATACGGACGGCTGATGGTTGGCTTCTTCCATCCAGAGACCTTTGCTCTGAAAATATCAGTTGAGGTGGGAAGGTATAATCAGCTGAAGACCAAGTGACTAGCTACGATTACTGCGAGTATCATTCAAGAAATGACGCGAGTTCTCACGATTCACGTCAAAAAACAACTTTTGCGAGCTACAATTTAAGATTTCGCGTGCACACAGAATGAAAGAAAGAAACAAAGCGAGCGGACTCGTTCTGCCAATCGAACTAGCCGTTTGTTGGAGCCACTGAGCTTCCAATTCCGTCACTTATCAAATTTATATCGACATTTGACAGATGGGTTTCTAAGCGGCGCGTCTTCGAAACGAGACAAGACGAATGGGCTCATCGATCAGAATGGTTGCAAGAGAATGTGCGAACGCGGCACGTGTGACGTGGCGAAACGGGGTGGAAGGTGGCGTTTGGCGGCGTCTAATCCAATTTCCGGCTCACTTTCACTATACAAAGCAGACCAGAAAACGAGCAAAACAGAAAAAAGGAAAGGGAGAGAGAGAGAGAGGGACGAACACCGCACATCTTTTTCCCCTTCGTAATTATGGTTACATCCGGCTGTGTGTAGCTGAACTCATGCAGTTGTTAGCATAATCTGGATTTTGAGAAAACTGCACAAAAAAGGGTTTTTCGGAAAATGTTTGCCGAATGATGAGTTGAAATAAACGAACAGAAGACAAATCCGAGATTACGGGCTCAGAATGGCTTAGAGACGGACGTCGTCGCGGGAATGTGGAATGACGAGACTAGCTTTTGGCAGAAAAAGAGTTTTTTAGAGTAAAAGGTGAGCGCCGTGTCCGTTGTTCCGGGCACTCATTGGCCATTCATGGTGCAGCCCACACGTGATCCACTCACCCGTCGTGCCTTCGGATCGAATGACCATCCCAATTCGGCCGTCGTCTTCTCCATACTATTCAAGGCGTCTTATCATTCGCAGCTCCTGAAATACAAATTAATTATTTCTGGTATCTCTCGTCAAAAAGTGCAACGAAACGAGGAGCAGCGCAGGGGGGTTTTGGTTGAGTGACGAGTTGTCAACCAACGGCCTGAAGGCGTGGCGGCAATGACACAACGGGGAATAATTCAGAAGAGCGGCTCTTCTTGCTATGCTTCTGGTGGCCTTCCCGAGATCGCTTTGGCGGCTCGGAGACGCAGAAAAGATAGTGACTCCTTCGACAACTAAACAGAAGTAGAGCATGGAGCAGGCTGAGACGCAGACACGATGAGCTGCCCTCTCAACCCATTTTCGCTTATACATTGCTCTTTTTATGACTTTTCTTTTGGGTCCGCTCTCTGGATTATGCCGGAAACATAATCTCGAGGTAGAGAGGGAAAAAGAAAATGAATTTTTGAAAAGGCTGAGAAATATTATATTCAAGTTGAAGGTGTATCCGAAGAGAAAAACTTCCTCGTGAGCAAAATTGAAATTCGATCGGCCTTCAGTTTATCCATTTCTTTCAACTTCAGCTAATAATAAACTTTATGAAAACAACTGCTGTTTTTGACAGACTTCGTTCCCTAAAGGTCGCATGACCTTCTCTACCTCATTATCTAGAATCGTCATGATAATAATAATAATAATAGGAGATATCAATACTGCACGCAAGCCGGACAGATGGGCAAAAGCACGAAACACGAGGCGACTGAAATAGAAACCTTCCAATTTTAATCTGTTATCAGGTGAAACGCATGTACACAAGACAAAAGAAGGGAAACAAAAACGAAACGTGTCCCGTAGACGGCTCAACAGAGGGAGAATCTACATTGCAACAAAAAGGAAACAACTGTGGATGCCTATAAATTAAAGTAGAAAATTTAGGGTTTTCGCGGCGCGCTCGTTTCTTCTCTTCTACTTCTGCTTGAATAGCGCCGACGCGTAGAGATAGGCGTTGTTGGGCATTCGAGACGCTGAAAAGAAGTAAGATTGGAGGGAGACGAGCGGACTCGGCCGAGCTCCAAATTGCCGGCAATTCGGGTTGTGCACTCACTGAACTTGACATACTCCCGCAGCGATTCTCGCATTTCCGTCTCACTTTTCTTGCCAATGTCGATTTTACGGATGTAGCAATGCTGGAAATGGAAAGACTCGAGAAGAAAACGAAGCGGGCCCACTCACGAAAATGAGCTGCCGTTCGTTGAATTCATCGATGGCCGCCGGCAGCAGGTTATCGAGGGCTCGCAGCGCATCCATTCTCTTCGCGATTCGCTTCGTGGAGCCAGGGAGCAGGTAGAGCGAATGGAGCCCATGGACGAGCAGCTGAGAATTCCCATTGTTTTGTGTACAACTTGCGCGCAAACTCACCGACTCACTGCTATCCACTTTATCTAACGGCTTCAACCGGCTCTCATCAGTTGGCGACGGCTGAAAAAATTAAACGGTGACGCATTCTTTGTACGTCCTCAAACATTTCCGTAAGCCTTGAGCAGCTGTTCTCCACTGATCAGAGCTCTCGTGACTTCCAACTGGAAGAATTCTCTGCGTTGGTCGTCGGACCAGAAGTGACGAGTCAGCACGAGACGAGGGAAGAAGATTCTAAAAACAAAGTGTTGAAACAATAGGATTAGGAAGAAGAAGAAAAAAGTGAAAATGGACATACACGGCGAATGCAAAGACGTAAACAGTCAACGGCATGGGCAAAAGCGCAGTAATGATCGCCATTTTGGGACCCTCGACTGGCATCTGAAAAGAGAGCGAAAAATTCGGAGGAAGTACACTCAAAACGGTCGATTTTTAGTTGCGAGTTTGCCCATCCCGACCGAATCACAACACTCATAAAAAAGAAAAAGAAGAGGTTAGAAATAGGTAAACTCACAACATAAGAATTAGAATGTCGCCTGGACCCGGGATTTGAAGGATCACAATCAGCGTGAGCATTTTGAGCACTTCGCTGCCACTCTAGAGTTACTTATGAAAATGTGAGAACTAATTGAAAAGAGAGGCGAAGAAGCAAAGGTTGGATTACTACCTGGACGAGGGTTTCCAGCTCCTCCACATTCAAATCCGTCAGCTTCTTTTGTCCACTCGCCACCGCTTTTCTCGTTTTGAAATACATCTTGACATCGGCGAAACACCAGCGCGAACCTTCGAGTACAGTTCTGTGAAGTGCCAACACTTTCGGCCATTTCCCAATGAATGCCTCATATTTGTAGGTCAAGGATCCTTCTTTCGCCGGAGCGGCTGGAGGAGGACCGGCCGACGTGTGTCTGCAAATGCGGACTTTAATTTTCGACAATTATGCTGAAAATGAATACCTGACAACGAGAAGAGCCGGCTGCGAAAGCACGGATCGCCGGTTCAGAAGAATCCTCGTCAGTGAGTGCATCTGCAACGAAAATGGAAATTTCAGCGGTTGTGATGATACATTCGGGAAATAAAGATTGGTTTGAAAACCAATGGAACGAATAATTCAAAAGGATACACGATTTCCGAATAGAAATATGTTCATTATGAAACAGTGTGACTGGGGGCAATAATCGACGGACAGGCAAGTGGGGATCACAGGGGATCGACTGGAATGGAATAAAACGGAATGTATGTACAGCTACCAGGAGGAAATTCAAATATACAGTAAACCCATAACGTGTTGTTGATGATGACATCTCTTGTGCTACAGACGAGTGACCTGCGGCGTTCCGACCGACGTGCTGCTGTTTATGCGAATCAAGTGACGGTAGTCGGTTCCGTTTGGCTCCGCTTTTTGTGTGCTCTGCACATTCTTCAGTTCCTCGTCTAATTCATACAGTGTGCTCTCTTCGTCTTCATTTTCAATATCTGCAACTAATTTCGGGTGTTTCAAACCGAGAAAAGACGATACTTACGTTCTTCTTCACCGTGCAACTCCTCCAACTCTTTCTCTTTCTCCTCCAACGACTTCAACTCGCGCATCTTCATATCAAGCATAAACCGGAGTTGGATAGAGCGCATGCTCAACTCGACAATCCGGGCGACATCTTTGAACACGAGAACAAGACTTACTTGCAGACACTGGGCTATCGAATCCACAATTTCTGCATGCGAAGCAGTCACCACGCTTTTCTCGTTTACAGCGACAACCATATCACCTGAAATGGTTTTTTAAAGAAAAAATGAAAACAAATTAAGTATTTTAAATATACCTCTGACAACTCCGCACCGATCGGCAGGACTGTCCGTTGAGACGTAATCCACGTAGGTAATGCGCTCGTAGCTGTTCGAAGATGCTCTTTTGAATACGTAAGATTGAAGAGCGAATCCGAAGGAGCAACTGAAGGATTGTCGGCTCAGGAGAATACTTCTTTGCGCAGATTCTTGATGAATTCCTTCGAGAAGGTACTCATTCAATGGATATTCCTCCTGGCATGGCAACTTTTATTGTTAAAAGTTTCCGTGTACAACTCACTTTTGTCTCACACAAGAGTTGTTGTTCCAAAGATGTTTCGTCTGGTGATTCATATTTTGAAGAGCTCGTTGTTGTCGAATTCGTGGAAATAGCGCTTTGTGAATCGGCGTGGTCCATAGACTCTATATGACTGAAAATTTGTGGATTTCGAATCGGAACTGCATTGTTTTTGAGAAAATATGAATAAAGTACACGTATTACACCTCTAATTATATATCAAAACGTTTCATTTAGAGAAAAAAAAAGATAAAGCGAGAAAGCATACGCAAACACGGCGGTTCTGAGTGCAGCCTAATTTACGAGCAAAATTTAGGAGGGAATTTTAAATTGGAAATTTGCAAAACTGAAAAGCCGACTCACAAGAAAGAGAGTGCAAAACGATCTAAAAATAGCACCTAGATGCAATAAAAAACAATTGTGATCTAAACGTGAAAAGCATAAAGATGCACATTTTTCGCGTGGCCAACGCCGGAGAACAGCTGTGTTTCTTCCGTCTCAAACTAAAAAAAAACGGCGGGAAACGCGTCAGACTTTTCGTTTCCCACGTCATGGAAAAGATAAGAAAAAGGTGGGGGAGGAAGATTTTCATTTTGACTTGAACAAACATCTAACTAAGCTCGCCGCCAAGTGGTAAGAACTATGCGGGAAACGAGGCATATCGAAGTGTCGTTCAGGCCACTTACTACCTACTTGCTAGCTCAAAATGATCTCAAGAATGTTCAATCATTCGAAGAATCCGATTGGAAGATTGCTGTGAGTTGAATCACTCGGAAATTGGGGTGTTCTCTGTGTTCTCGTTGCATTTCTTCTCCGTCCGTTTTCTGTTTTTCACTCTCTTGTCTCGCCGTCTCAGAACCCAAGTCAAATTAGAAAATGTCAATGTTCACTGAATAATTCACTGCTGAAGAGGACCTCAATGCATTCGAGATCGATAGCCGCTCTTCCGTTTCCGTACCACCTTCTGAATCCGCAAAGTCCTTCGCTCCTCCGTCGTCGCCGTCCTCGTCTGCTCCGCCCCTTCGCCGTGTTTGCTCAACTATTCGGAGTCCCTCTTCGCCGCCCTCCTAGTCGCCATTCTGTCGTCGACACTTCCGAAATTGCTCCGATTTCTGAGATCAAGCATGGATAAAAGCGAAGAGGAAGAGGAGGTGGATGTTCCGACCAATCAGCCGGGCTCTTCAGTCGAAAAACCGAAAACTCCGACCGTCGCATTCACGAAACCGAGGTGAGAGTGTCCGGAATGGAAACGGAAGCGCGTACTTTAACATATTGAGCACAAAATAGTATTCAACTTCCGTTTTCCGGGTGCATCCTCGGAAGTATGTTTTCCGTTTTGGCATCTCGTTTCTCTCTTTTTTCGTTAGTTTTTTTTGAGCCGCCCGCCTGCATATTCTTTCTTTGCCGAAAAGCCGAAAAGATATTACGAAATCTCGGAGCACATAACGCCTCAAACTGACGTTCCGCGCCGTGAGTTTGTAGCTGCCACGTCACTGTGAAAGCACTCAACCGAATGGAAATGAGTGCAGAAACCGGAGATTCTTGCGGGTCCTCTACCCTTTTATAAAAACTACTCATCCACTTTTTATTTTACATTATCGATTCGGTTTTCCGCCGTAAAACAGCTCATTATGCAAATGTGGGCCTTCTTTGCTCATTTGTATCCTTTCTTTGATTTCCTTCTCCTCCTCATTTTTGAATGATGGTCGCTCGTAGTAGACACGTAATGGCTCTTTCGAGGGCGACGCACAAAAGCACGGCCAGAAAAGGGCTTTTTGGATTACTTTTGGCAAAAGCATGTCAATGAAAGTGTGTGACGTGAGGGGGGAAGAAAAGTGGGCGAGAAAACGGAGAAAAGTGGATAGATGGAGGAAAGTGTTGCGGCAGCGAGAGAGAGAGAGAGAGAGAGAGAGAGAGAGAGAGAGAGAGAGAGAGGTCCCTTTTGCAGAAATGACATTAGTGGCGAAGGCGAATATAATTGGAAATGCTGCAATTACTTGAGGC
This sequence comes from Caenorhabditis sp. 36 PRJEB53466, assembly GCA_946814055.1. Taxonomy (NCBI): domain Eukaryota; kingdom Metazoa; phylum Nematoda; class Chromadorea; order Rhabditida; family Rhabditidae; genus Caenorhabditis; species Caenorhabditis sp. 36 PRJEB53466. Next base: position 6,258,836 of record CAMPFS010000001.1, read on the forward strand.
TCGCTAAGCAAGGGTAGCGTGCAGAATCATTCGGAATCAAGGGAATACTTGAAATTGAGAATGTTATCCCGAACAAATCTGCCTGCTTTCAGTTTCTACCGAGTGAATACGGTGATCAGTGATGTGAAAGTGTGCCGCTCGATGTCCTACGATATGTGTGGAAACCATCAACAGGAACTGCTCTTCGATCTTTATAAGGATGAAACGACCGGAAAAGTCTACCTGCCGAGATTCTTCAAGGCGCTCTTGGAGAGCGGAATCCGGAAAGACGATCCACGGATCGACAAGATGATACAGAACATCAAGGACGCGGATATGCTTGACGACTTCGTCTGGGGCAGCCAGCACATGTATCTCGAGAAGGAGACGTTCAAGAAGTACATCGGAAGCAGCATCGGCGTGGTGACGAAGGCACTAAAGAAGCAGATGATCATCCCTGATTGGGAGCACTTTGTCGGCGACATGGGCGAGCTGTTCGAGGAGTGCAGGGACTACACGGGCGGAGAACTCGCCACCTACATTCCTCAGTTGTCGAGAGTGCCGCCAAACAGCTGGGCGATGTCGGTGTGCACGATCGATGGACAACGCAAGAGCTGGGGCGACGCGTTGAAGCCGTTCTGCCTGCAGAGCGTCTCGAAACCGTTCACTTATGCGCTGGTGCACGATGAAATCGGACCGGAGGCACTGCACGCACACGTTGGACAGGAGCCGTCGGGAAGACTGTTCAATGATATCAGTCTGGATCATAACAGTGAGTGGTGAGGGATTAAGGTAGTAAGTAGAAGGAGAAGGGGAAATGCGTGCTCCGCCAAAATTACTCAATCTGCAGAGAAACCACACAATCCGCTGATCAATGCAGGAGCCATTGTGGTCGCTTCTCTTCTCAAGAATAATCTGCCGCTCGCCGACCGATTCGACTTTGTATGCCCATCTTTTCCCTCCGATCTCTCGGACGTTCTCCCTTATTCCAGATGATCCACGCGTGTCGAAAGTTCGTTGGAAACGGATACGTCGGCTTCAACAACTCGGTGTTCCTCTCGGAAAGAGAGACCGCCGACCGCAACTACGCCCTTTCGTACTACATGCGCGAGCACAAAGTGTTCCCGAAGGATCTCAATCTGCAAGACACTCTCGACCTCTACTTCCAGTTTTGTTCGATCGAGACGAACTGCGACTCGCTGGCTGTGATGGCTGCCACGTTGGCGAACGGAGGAGTCAATCCGATGCACGGAGAGCGCGTAGTCAACAATCGGTGAGCTCCGCCAACCCATCACGATCATTTCCCTTGTTTCAGTGCCTGCCGGGACACCCTCTCGCTCATGTACTCGTGCGGAATGTACGACTGGTCCGGCCAGTTCGCATTCCACGTGGGACTTCCGGCCAAGTCGGGAGTGTCCGGCGACATGATTATTGTCATTCCGAATGTGATGGGCATTGCTCTGTACAGTCCGCGGCTCGACAAACTCGGAAATACGGTGAGGGGCGTGAAGTTTGCGGAGCATCTTGTGCAGAGGTACAACTTCCACAACTACGACAGCCTCATTTACTCGGACAACAAGAAGATCGATCCGCGACGGCAATTGAAAGACGAGCACGACGGACAGAACAAGTTCATGTACGCGACGAAGATGGGCGACATCGCCGCGATCAAGAGGTTTCTGCTGATGGGACACGACATTCACTGCAAGGATTACGACAATCGGACGGTTTTGCACGTGGCGGCCGCCGAAGGAGACGTCGTCACACTGGAGTACGTGCTGACTAAGTGGCAGCAGGATCCGGACCCGCACGATCGATATGATAGAAGCCCGCTGGACGACGCGAAACACTTCAATCACGCGGCGTGCATCAAGCTGCTCGAGGAAGCGATCGCCATTTACAACGTGAAGAACCAGGATCAAGATCAAGACTAACCCTATTCTATGCTCCCCGATAAATTTATAGGCGCATACATGAACATTAAATTAAATCGAATAATATTGACAACAAAAAATTAACAAAAAACATGGCAATATATTGACGGATCGAGTGATTCAGTATTCCGACTCCTGCTGATTCGGCTCCTCTTCGTCGTCACTATATATCGTTTTCTGCTGACGGACATCTTTTTTCTGCTCTTGCTTTTTTCTATCAAAATCTTCCTGTCTGCTGAAAATAACGAATGTGATTAATTATAGCGATTAGGCCTACAAAGCTTCCTCCTGAATCATCTTCATGTGGTGTTGCGAGTCCAAATCGAGAATCCGCTTTTTAACCAAATTATCTTCCGATCCATCCAACGCATTCAACATTATTTCCTGAAGTAATGCATGATATAAATTTAACGACAGACTGACTTACGAAGTCTCCTTGTTGAGCTTCGGGAATGTAGAACAGTTCATTGACGACGGCCGACCACTTGGCCTTCGTCTCACACTGACCTGTGCCACGCTCCAGGAATGAAATGGCTCTGACGTCCAACTGTGGAAGGTAGACTCCTCTGAAAGAATATTCCAACAATCAGTTGCCGCCCATCTATCCCCACCGCATCTTGTACGCCTTTCCGATCGCCTGCTTACAATGGCACAGAATGTTGCTGAGCGCTTGAGTATCCTCGGACAGGAGATTATTCCTTCTTTCTTTTTTTCTGGGTTCCAGTAACAGCTTCTCCCAAACGAAAGGATCCATTGCCATGTAGTTCGAGAAGATCTGTCGCATTTTGCTGCCCTCGCACAGGCTCCGACTGCAGTTGCAACACTTCAAGTCGTACATCTTGTTCTCGTGTCTGGCTCTCATACTGAGCATCTCTTGCAATTCTCTCTGTCGTTCAGCTTCGATCTTCTTCTTCAGCCGTTCAACATTGTCTTGCAATGTCTTCTGCGAGCTCTTCATGATCGTGCTCACACAGTGCCTCATGTGCTTTTCCGCAATCAGCGCATTATTTTCCTTATCGTTGACTTTGCTATGCACCGCAAGCAGCACAGAACGCGAGTTCTTCGCACGAGCACGTCCTCTCTGCTGAATGAGTTGGATGGGAGAGTCCGAAGAGCAGTTGTACTTGATGATGAGGTTACAGGCGGCAATGTCGAGACCTTCTTCGACGACAGACGTGGCCACAATCACCTTCAGTTTTCCGTTGTTGAATCGTTCGATCGTGAGCCTCTGCATTTCTGCGGTCTGTTGCACAATTCCCTGATTGTTGCTTCCAAGAACGTATCCAACGACTGTTCCTCCGCTATTAAACTCGTTCATCACTCCAGAATCGTTCAAAAACTCGCAAACTCTCTGAGCAGTGTTTCTTTGTGTCACGAAGATGATCGCACGAGATTCGGGAACGTTACGGAATTGATTCACGAGCGTTTCCTTCAATTTCACCACAATGTTCGGGTTGGCATCCTCGTTCGACGCCCGTTTCAGTGCTTCGTAGTTCTTGCTAAAGTCGTCGAACTGATCCAAAGTATGCGTTTTGTCCAAAACTTGGAAGGAGTCCTGCATGTACTTGAACGCCACCGACGGCGGCATAACCTCCACGATTCCCCTCGCTTGCACGTACACCTGAACGGAATAATTGAAAGATTTTGCAAAGAATCGTTTCCTACTTTGATGTACTTCGTGTATAACTGAGCATTCGCCTTCTCAGCCGTGTTCATTCTGTTCAAGTCCTGAATGACGTTTTGAAGAAGTGATTCGTATTTTTCATAGTTGTTCAGATTGAACTTCTTGAAGTTTTTGTAGTTGTACATTGACGAGGAGCTGTGTTTCGAGGTGGAGAGTCTTTCCAATTCTATGCACAACTTCGTATGGTACAGACACAGAGCCTTTTGGATGTTTCCGCGGAGAACACATCGCTCATCACTAGGCGGTTCGCACACTTCCACAGCTGAAAGGGAAATGGGTTGAACAGGAATGGAGGAGACCGAAACTGACTGTCATCAGGCCGTCCGACTTTCCCGTTCAGCTCCTCAATGTTCTCCGGTTTCATAATCGTACTGAGACTCGGTGCGTTGAGCAATGCGAGCATTTCATATATGCTCTCGAGCATTCTGTTCTGATCGATGTTGCCGGTCGTGCTCACGTTCAGAGATGCCGTGAGACCGATGATCTGCGGCTTCTCGTGCTCCCACTCTTGCACCAATTTCGAGATTCCGACGTACGGATGGTTGCCGGTCGCTTTGTGAACCTCGTCGAAGATGATCATGGAGAAGTCGCAGACGTAGAGACGCTCGCTTCGACGAACTGATTGCAGCATATTACTGAAACAAATTCATATTTTCAAAATATCTTAAAAATGATGTGCCGTTTTACATCAGAATCTGTGGAGTCATCACGACAACGTCGCTCTGAAGCACTTCGTCGCGTCTTCCTATGCCATCAGATCCTTTCTCCGATCCATGGAAGCCGTCGACTCTGTATTGGCCACGGCAGTACTTCAGGAAACGATCCCTTTGCTGGCCGACAAGTGGAATCTTTGGAACCAACATGACCACCTGAATTCAGAAAATCAGTTATTTGATCGAGACGAATTCGCGTACTCTGGAGGCTTTCCCTTGCGTTTCCCGCTCTTTCATATGGTTTAATGCCGCGTAGATAGCCACTTCCGTCTTTCCTGATCCAGTTGGAGCCACGAGCACACAGTTGCGTCCTTCGAGAGCCGGCTGAACGAGCTCTTCTTGGTAGGAGCGAAGCTTCAGAGAATCCACTTCCACATCCGGTTCTGAACGGATAAATGATAGGAAACGATTGCTTAAATGAATACTCACGATACTCGATCTTTTTGGGTTGCCGGCGGATTTCTGTGACGACTTCTTCTCCGATGCCTTCCTCTTTCTTTGTGATTCCCTTGAGTGTGAGAAGTCTCTGACGCTCTCGTTCGCTCTTTCTCTCCACTCAAAACACAATGCTTAAAAAGACAAATAACCGACAGACTAACATAGATCCGCTTCGTAATTTCTGTTGAGGAAGAAGAGAGAGGCCCGATTGCACGCGTCCTTGCTCATCGACTCCATCAGGCAGTAATACCAGTCCTCGTGAGTACTCTTGTCACTATTAGCGCTGATTTTGAAGCCCGGAATGCACAGAAATAAGATGCGAGTTCTGAATTCACATGATCCCTTTTTTGCAATACTTTTTTCTCGCTTACTTGTGCTCTGTCCAGTTTTCTGTATTGATCCTGCTCGTGTCGACCGCACTCTCTTTTTTCGGCTCTCCCATCTCATTCTCCTTCCGAATCTTGTAGTTGGGGCCCTCATCAAGCACTTTCCTCACGATATTTGATTGAATTTCGTATTCAGAACGTGACATGCGACTTTTCAAATCCATGTAGTGGCTGCTGAACAAGCTGTTTCCGTTCAAGTCATCGAGGATCGAATTGCCCCGCGCGCATCCGACCACTTTATCGAGTTTTTGAACGGCGATCGGGTTCTCGAGCTCCTCCTCGTTAAAAAACTTTTCAATAAACGTATGATAGGAGTGCCAGTTGGCAGGAATCTTGGTCATGTGCAGATATTCGTAAAGATGGCTATTTGTTCTCTCTGGAATAATTCAAAATGGAAACGGGGCGCTGCTGAGTAGAATTATTACGATCGTAATCGAAAAGCAACTGATCCGCAATACGCAGCCCTTCTTCATTGAAAAAAGCGTTTCTGAAGAAATACTCGACGTTTTTCCTCTGAAATTGATCTATTTCTTTCCGGAAATCACCTCTCATCTTCTCACCTTTTCCACTTGAAATGCGTGCTCAGACTTGAATTGCATGTAGCATTCCGCCTGTTTTCTCGTCTTTTCGTCCAGCTTCGAGTTCGCAATTTTAACCAAGAGCGGATCTCGCGGAATTTCAGTGTTCATTATCTTTTCGACGAGTATTTGTAGCTCATGACGTGGGATGAGCGGTTGAAATCGTTCGAATTCTCCGATAGAATGTGAAGTTACACTCAGCACACATATATCGAGAACTTTCCACCTGAAAATCGATAACTCTGAAATAGGGAGATGGAGCTGAAATTCTCACTTGACGAGGCGGAGAATCGCAGGAAACTGCTCCGCCTCGAACGGCAAAACTTGCTCCGATTTGTTGACCAAATCGTACGTTTTCTTTGTTTCATGCATTTTATTTTGCTGTAAATGGTTTACTTAGAATGAGCAATAAAAGCCTACGACTTTCGTCTCGCTGCAACAGAAAAGCACCGGCGGCCGTGGTTTTTCAATTCGGCCATGCAGCTGAATCAGCTGACCTGATGAGCCCATGGTAAGGAAATAAAAGAGGTAACAAAGATGCTGACAGAAACACAGTAGGAACGAGGAAAAAGAGATACGTAAAACGTTTTCATTGAATGGTGCATGAATAATAACATTAAAACTGCAGATAACTATGAACAGCGAAGTGTGACATGGGCTGAATGCTGAAAAAACGGGCTCACAACGAGGGCATGTTGCTGGCACGTTCTGAAAACAGTTGTGCGGAAAAATTCAAAGGCAATGCTTACGGAGCTTCAGCTTGCGCTGTCTGTTGATTTCATCTTGGATAACAGTTGGAAGAGCACTCCAAACTGCCGCATCGTAAGTAGCAGTGAAATTGTCATCCGACAGCTCCTCCTCGTGGGATTTCAGGTGAATCGGTACTTGTTGGGATTGGTATTGTGTTCTCCGTTGATCCGGACGTGTTTTGTGCTCTCTCTTTTGCTCTGGCGATATTTTATCCCGAGCATCAGATGCCAAGTATTGAGGACGGAAATGACTTTCTGAAATATCAGGCTTTTGCGATTTACAAAAATATGAGAGCCCACTTCTGCGGTTGCGAACTTCATTTTTAAATTCGAGTGGAAAACTAAACCACACGTGTGGCGGGTAAATGTCCGGGTAGACTCCGGTGGTGCGTGTCTCGTGCATATATTTTTCAGCGTCGGGATGCGGATTCTCGGGACTATAAAACGTTCTCTCCTTCTGGTGACAGGGCTTCGGCATTTTGTCCCAGGTCGCGTGCGAATCCAACGTATTGGACATTGCCGACCGACTTGCCACTCTGCTATTTTTTGCCGTCATTCCGACCACTCCGGACCTCTATTACAAAATATACAAAACTATAAGATTGAATAAAAAGATACAATGTTGAGAAGAAAACTCGGAAAAGGAAGGCGATGAAGTTTTACGGGTTCTTACAGAAATGTTTATTAGCGAACAAAAATAACAAGCCGAGTAAAGAATAAAACAGATGTCGAGGCGACATTCACACGGAATCTCGATCACTTCTGAAACCAGTTTACTCAACAGCCTTGATGAAGTCGCCGGATTACCTGGATGGAGATGTTCCGCATCTGGCGCTGTCTTTTGATTTCCATTTTGACAGGCTCAGGCAGTGTTTGCCAGATTTCATCTGGGTAAAAACCGCAAAAGCGCTCCATATGTTCCTGTTCCTCAGACTTCTCGAATTGTCGAGAAATTTCATTGATCTCTATCTTCTGAGTATCCGAAGTTTTCAAGCTTTCTTCCGCGGCTTTCGGCTCCTGCTCCGCCTGCTCAACGTTCGCTTCCGAAGCGACATCCGCTTCATCAGCAGTATTTTCTAACTCCGATTCCCCGTCGTGCAGAGTCTCGCTCTCTTCCACTTTTGCAGTTTCTTCTGTATGGTCTACGACTTCTTTCTCTTTCTCATCTAGCTTTACGGTTTCCTCTTCCTCTTCTTCTTTTTCCTTCGCAAGAGTATCCTCCTTTTTCTCTTTTCCATCTTGTTTGCTTTTCTTGTCGATTAGAGGACTCAAGAACTTGACTTTCGTTTTGTACAAGTCGATAAGCTTCTGAAAAGAAAGATTAGATAATGAGAGAGAATTTCTTTGAATTCTGACGCTTTTCCAGTATTTATCGATTTCGAATTGAGCAACGTACTCCTCCATACGTTTGTACAACTCGACACGACTGATCTCGCTCGGAACATATTCTGAAAGTACAAACGTTTCCAGAAAAAAATTGAATAAACTGTTACTTCCGACGGCTTTCGACACAACCTCAATATCCGTGCTCGCCGGCCAGGCAAGAGACACCTTGGCCAGCATTGCGTATTTTTTCGGGTCTGCTGGCTTTTCTTTTTCGTCCTCGTCCCACACATTCGCCGACACCCAAGGCAACGTTATCTTCAGACTATCGAACGCGATTGGTGAGAGCATACTCAGCAAATAGATCGTGGAGAACCAGTGATGACCCAAATTCTGAAAGTTGCAATTGATTAGCACTTTCGAAACGAACAAACCGTCCATCTCTCCGCAACGACCGCTTCGTCAATTTTCAAGGATTGGTCTGCCACAAAACTCTTCACAATCCCAAACGCATTGTCTGAAATCTATTTTTACGACTTTCGTAACACTTTTTGGGGCATACCAATGAAATCGTATTTCGCTTGTTGCACTTTAGTATCCGGAAGACTGTACTTAGTTAGCGCCAAAACGAGAAGATCCTGTATGAATTCCCTCGAGATACCGCACTTGTGGAAGTGAGGCCGTCTCAAAAGCTTCAAAGCTAAACCCGCGTTTTTCTGATTCTCTCCACGCTCGACCATCGTAAGACACATTCGGAAGACTCGTTCAGTATTGACAATCGTCCGCATATCGTGGCCCGTAACTGAGAAAAACCAGACATGCAAAATTTCAAACTGTTAAACGAACAAGATATAAAACGGTTTAATCTCTCGGGGAATTCACTCTCATTGATGTCTCTCGATCGGAGATAATTTTTCACCAGGAAGTACATGCTCTCGTTGTCGTCGTCTGTGATTTCTCCTTTTTCAAACTCTTTTCCAATTTCCAGTCGACTTCTGAGGACAAGCGGTAGCGAGTGCATGCACTGAAACAAATTCGCAAATTTCACAGTCTTGAATTAAACTTACATCGATGATGAATCTTCGGTCGGAATCAAGATGATACTCATTTTCTCTAGATCTCGTGGAAAGTATTTTGAAGAGGATCACATTGATTTCGTAAGCCGGAAGGATCAGATAGAAGCAGATGAGGGCTGCGATGAGCTTTTCATAACCGAACACAAACTGAAAGTAAGTCTATTCCGTCTGAAAATTGATTGGATCTTGATCTTACATCGGCTCTCGGTTTGTGCTCCCCCACGGCCGTGTAGAATATCTTCAGATAGTGGGTTCGTCTCGCTTCATTTTGCGAAATAACTTCGAACTTGTGAGGCTCAAAGCCGAACAGCTTCTCGACCGAAAGCTTCGGATCGTCCTTCAGCTCCTCAATCAGATTTTCCACCTCGTCAAGACTCAGTACGGAAAGAATATGTGTGATCGCCTGAATTCCAGAGTGTTTCACACGGATGTCAGTGAATGTGGTCATTCGGGGCAATTGCTTGAGAATCCTGAAAAATGAGAATCAAAATGATCATTCGCAGAAAATACCCACATTTTCAGTTGCTTGATAGTTTTAAAGACAGACGTACAACGAAGAACCGTTTGCGTGAAGTCTCCGAATCCTTCTTCGACGAGACTCGTCTCTAACATCTCGTCAATCTCTTGCTCCGAGACCCCAAAGCCATACTCAATGCGGCCGGATATAGAAGAAAGATGATCTGTGATTCCGTGATCAGATAGGATTTTCGAATCGAATTTCTCCAGAGCCGGTAGAACTTTCTCGAATATGGCGCTCGACTCATCCCAAAAACGGCTCTCTTCCGTTGCCATTCCAATCTTCTCTATCGCAGTCTTCATCTCGGCCACAATCGCTTTGAGGGTTTTCAGCTCGTCGAGTGGATCAATTCCCTGAAAAGTGATTGAACCGAATTGCCACACTTAGATCTGTTTACTTTGCCCCAAGCGCTCCAAATCGGCTGATCACCGCGCCTAGTGAATCTAAACACATATCCACGCTCTGCGCATGCCAACCAGAGACAGAACTTGATTTTTTCGGTGATCTCCATGAAAAGAGAACGCAATTCTTCCGTGGACGCTGTCAATGATTTTTCGAACGGCCACGCATTCTCGAATCCCTCCTCAATCATTTTATCTGTCAGTTTCTTGACTCCTTCAGCGTCAAACGTCTTGCACGGGCCTGCCTCTACTGTGAATCTGACTTCCGGGTCGATTAAACTCAAAAAAGCGGCGAATTTGCGTCCGTAGACAACGTGGAAGATGGTGCGAGTATAACTGACTTCTTCGTCCTGAAATTTGCGGATATAGACGAAATAATTGCTCAGCTTACTTTCTTTTCCCAATAACTCGAATATTTTGGAGCTAAATCCTCAATACTCTCTTGAACGGACGGCACGCTTTCGTCTTCCGATTGCTCCGACACCTTGCGGCTTCGCACGATCTGCTCGGTGACGACCGCCCCATCGACATTTTCCTCCTCTGTTTCTTTGACCGCTTCGTCCTCATTTCCGTTACTTATTTTCTCTTTTTCGGTGCCTGCTTCTACTTTCCGATCTTCCAGTGCCTCTTTTCCGACCTCGCGGTCAACAATCTCTTTCTCTTCGTTCCCAGTTTCCTCCGTCTGTTCATCAACAACAGCTGGCTGGTCGATCTTTTCCGGAGTCACGTGGAGAGTAGAAAACACCTTTTCGATGTTCGCCTGATCCTCGCTGCTGACACTAGACACGGCAGTCGGCGTGACACACCTCTCCTCGATTCTGAAAAAGCGACGTGTTAGACTACGTTGTGCTTAAATTTTATCACTGTTCAACGATCGCCGGAACGCCCATTTCTTTCGAAGACCGAGTGTTTGGACCGTTTCTTTTCGATGTTTCTGACGACTTTCGCTGCTCGTTCTGCCAAAACCTAAGCGTTTTATCGAGAGCTAGTCGAATTTTACCTTTCTTTTCTTGTCGTTTTTTTTATTCCTACCCATTGCAAGCGGATTTTAGGTAATATCCGACTTGTTAGGCTTGACTAAAACAATTTCGATTTCGACTTTTTGACAAAATGTGTTGTTGGCGTGATTATGGAGCAATAATAGGCCCCAAAGTAAAGTTTGAATGAAAATAGAAATTTTAAGTCACGTACTGTATTAAAGGCGCAGTAGACTTTCAGCCGTTCATGGTCCCGCAATGCACACAACAAAAATGTGCCTGCTGAAATTTCGGCGCTAACCACTTGATGCTCTTATTTCTGCGATTTTCTAACTTTTCGGGTAAAGTTTTGATTCCATCTTTTCTGGCGCTGTTCTTATTATTTTGATCAACTGTTCTGCAGTGTTTCCATCATACACTAGTCGAAATAACTAGACGCAGACATTAAAGTGCGGTGGAGCGCGTTTGCCCACCGGCTGCCTGACCGAAAACTCTCGAATTTATCCATCTTTCACTTAATTTGAGCACAATTCATTAACTTCTATAAATTTCAGGGAACTCAAAATCTTCCAAAAATGGAGGCTCAAGGAGCGTCGAGCATGCCGTCCCAGGTAATTGAACAATCGGAAAAATAAAGCAGTAATTATATTGCAGGACGCCCAGGAACAGGCTCGGCAGCAGGCTGAAAAACAAGAGACCGCCAAGAATAGCATGATTTCTCAGGTAAACCGACGATTTTAAATAGTTTAGTGATTGAGATCCTGCAGATCTTGGATCAAGCAGCCATGCAAAGACTGAGCAATCTGGCGGTTGCCAAACCGGAAAAAGCGCAAATGGTCGAAGCCACTCTGATCAATATGGCCAGGTTTGCACGAAATAGCATCCAAATGCTTTAAGAAAGATTTTCAGAAGAGGACAGCTCTCGGGAAAGATGACCGACGAGGGTCTGAAGGCGTTGATGGAGCGCGTCTCGGCGCAGACCCAGAAGGCCACCTCCGTCAAGTTCGACCGCCGGCGCAACGAATTGGATTCCGACGAGGAGTACGACTTCTGAGCATTTTCTTTTTTTTCGCACCCTTTCAGTCAAATACCTATTCGATTTCCTGCCCAAATGAATTTCACACCCACACCCTCGTCGTTTCCTTCCTTCCTTCCGGCCGACAAACCAAACACCACACGCAAAGGAACCCATAGTAAACTTAGAAAATTGTAAAAAAAATGCCGTGAATTCTACGAAAAACAGTTGTAATGTAGTATAGTAATTGGGAAGAGGGAGGCTGAAACACGTTTGTACAGTCCGTCGATCCCTCCGATCATCATTCCTGGTCATTTCCTTCGCAGAACACGACGAATATCGGTTTTCAGTTCAATTCCTTTTTGTTTATTTTCCCTTAAAAGCTATGCTGATAATGGCTGAGAAATCTACGAAAATATCAACAAGTTGTCTGAAACTGAACTCGCATTCCCACCTGCGTGTGGCCGCTGTTCTCCCACTCGGCACGTCATCCGAAGTTATCCGTTTCGGACGGCAATTCCAGTCGTCGCCCCTCCCTCGGATGACGCACTTCTCGCCCATTTCGATTTTGTTTCTCTTCTCTGAGCACAACAAATCAAATTGAAATCTCGGATGCCACGTCACAAGCGGGCGGAGCCCATGTGCTCAAAAGGGCCCGATAATCGAGTTAGCACAAGCAGACATTCGCGCTTTTCGAGTACTATTTTTTAGAGTTCGGAGCTCTGCAAACGTTCCTTAGATCTGAAGTTTCCAGGTGCTTTTCCGAGTTTCTTCCGAAATTGATATTTCCCATTTGTTTTGCAAATCATCTAAAGTTCTTCTGAAAAAAACACTGATCGTACTTTGGTTTTTTTCAAAATCTTCGATTGCTCGGCTCGATCGCTGTTTGGAGTAGAACAAGAACAAATGCTCCTAGTCTTTTCACCTGGAGCAACTGAATTTCTAGTAGAAAAACCAACGTTCGCGACTAATTTGAGCCCGTATCTTGTTTTTGCAATCATTGAATAGTTGATCTGTCTGTCGAGTTCTTCTGAAATCACATTTTCCAGATGAGAATCTGCTTGTTTTTAGGCCTCTTCCTATTGTGCGAACGTCTTCTAATTCGTTGAGTGCTTCCTCAATCCCGAATAGTTTACTTTTCCGCCCATCAACAAGTCTCCAAACTTGTTTCTCCCTCGCCTTCGCTATTATGCTTCTCCTGAGATCAAAAAGAGATTATACAGTGGGGGGAATAAAACGATTTCATCATCTTCACGTAACGAATCACGAGATGAAAATGAATGAAGGACGACGAATTCGGGTGTGTCAACAGATGAGTTTGTCTGAAGAGTCCAACGCGTGGGCTCCAGAATCCGTCCGAAATAGAATGCGACGGAAGGTCCCAGGAGATGTGTCGACGTGCCTGCCTTCTGACAGACGACGTCGGCTGCTCTCGGAGCAACATTCCTGGCAGACATTTTCAAAATGTTCATTCCGCTTGCACAAGTTCAATAAGAAGCGATGAGTTCCACTTTTGCCCATTTCCTGCGGCACTTCCCCGTTGCTCCGAAGCAGAAACTAGTGCCAATCTCTGATCGTCAGACCTCTTTTTCATCGGTCCTCCCCCTCATCTCCTCGTTTTCCGCTTCTTCGTCAACTCAATCACTCCACTTCACTTTCTTTGTTTCTTCCCCCCGCCCACCGTATTCCTTTTTCGAAACTTCTGGAGCCAGCGCAAAGTGAGCAAGTATGTGTGCGCTCAGTTTAATTCATTTCGGATGGCACATACACACACACATACTTTTAATTTATTTCCCCGCCGGAAATGAGCCGCACTCGAAATATGAAGCAGTGGGGAATGTGGTGCACACGAGTCGTTCGTCCGTTTGATATATTCCATTCGAATTCCCTTCCAATGCACTGCATTTGGTCAGCTGATAATGCGCGGCTCTCCGGAGACACTCGCTAACACGTACTCGCATATTTTTTGAAGCATAAAAGCGACGGCTACTTTCGAATGACTTCTACTCCTCGATTATTCTCCCCTTAAAGACACACTAGACTAGAATAGAATGTAGGCGAACTGAGATGTTTGTAGTTAGCTTCCAATCGTTCCAGATTCTTTCCAATATGATCCTTCAGAGTTTCACGTCTTCCTAGAATAGCCAGGTCTGCACTCCGTCCTCCCATTCCCAAGTTGACTATCATCCGAACTTCCAACTGGGAATTCAGAGACTAGATTATTTTCGGAAAATAAAGAGTCTCTTATTATTGGCTTTAACTTTTCACTCAACCGGACTCTCGGGGTGTCATTCTCGTGTCAAAACACCACCATTAAAGATCCAAATCGTTCGTTTTTTCTTCCATTGTTTTCAATTCACTTTTTCATGCATCAATCTCCGCAAAAAAGTTGAGAGACAAAAACAAATCATAAGTTTGTGTCGCTTGCCCCCCCGGGGAGGCCTTCCGTCACGCACGTCTTCTCGTTCCGCATTCCGTTCGACACCTTTGTATCGACGGCCTCCTTCTCTGTTTCTTCGCGATGGTCTCGTCTAATCGCATCAGTCAATGATCGACGTCGTCGTGTTTCCGTTGCATACTAATGCTGGTGCACCAGGTTCAGAGAGCGAATTGTGCATGTTAATAATCGGAAATTCAGCTGAACTGTTCAAGAAAACACACTCGGAAAGGAGAGGAGAACTTCTCCCGTCATGCGCACTTCTTCACTGTCTGCGCGGGGGCGTTTGCTCCGAGAATAGAATCAGCGGGAAAGGGCGAAGTTTATTCACTCGGAAGGAGGGGAAAGGCAAGTTGTTCGGCTGGGAACGAGTGACTCATTCGGGCGACCGTCTCCCGACAATTTCTGGAAAGTGCTGCCACTTCTAGGTATTTATATAGCAGCAAGGATGACATTAAAAACTGAAAACTCGAAAATAAAGTAGCTGTTTAGTGTGGGGGAATATGAGAAGTTACCGCCTTTCTCTCACGTTTCCTTCTGGCTCCCGTCTGTTTGTTTGGCTCCCGGGAGTGAGTCAGCGGGAGGCGGTGGGTGGGCGGAGTGCCACGTCACTTCCCATTTCGTATAAATTTACGAAATTGGTTTCCAATCCAGCGGACGCATCCACTTTTTATTTGACTAAAAGCTCAGAGAACCATATCTCTCTCTCTCTCTCCCTCTTCACTCGGACACAATGTTTCGGCATTTGGATTCCCGACGACCGAATACGTGTGTAGTTTTTTGAGAGCACAAATGAGTCCGGGGCTTACTTCCCTTTTCATAGTCTTCTCTTTTTGAGACTTTAATCTCCCTTTCTAACTTCTTCCCTCTTCCTCTTCCCGGAATTCATTTCGAGACAGTGCCTACCGTAGTGCCACGTCAAGCAGCTGAAACGTTACACTTCGAGAACAATATCCGTCTGTCTGACATGTGCTCTTCGAGCCGCATTTCTCCTCAGTTTTCAATTAACTTTTCCACGCGCCCCGAAAGACTCCGCCCACTTTTCGGTGGCAGCTCGAAAACATTAGGAAGGAGTCGAGTTGTTTCCGGACGGAAACCCATCTCTTTCAAGAATGATCACACACAGTTATCGCCTCGACGAGCACGTCTTCTGCTGATTGTTTACTAATCAGAAGCACGCCTGCGCCAAATATAACATCAACCCGCCCCGGCCGACCACATTCCTCTCACTTTTTGCCCCAGTAAAATGTGAAATGGAATTTGAAATTGCACCTGCACTCTTATTTTCCTCTCCGGGCTTCTTTATGTGAAGCCGTAGATCGTGAATTCGGGCAAAAACAAGAGGGAAGTTTCGATATTTCCCGCATTGATTTGCGCTCTAAACGTGAGAGACGGCGCCGCGTGTCGAGTGCGCGCTGCCACGTCACTAGTGGTATCGAGTTGCCAGGAGCCAGTCAGTTTTTGAGAAGTCGTAAAGGGGTGTGGTCGCACACTTCACACACATCCGATCCACTTCAAAAAGCTATTTATACATGAGCATTCGGGTCCTCTTTCATTTTTGCCACGTCATTTTCCTCTGGTGGTTCGGCTTCATGTCAGAATCCTGGAGCACTACTACAATTACCGTCGCTGAGAGGAATCCACGTCATCTCCCTCTGCAACTACATAATCGTGATGAAAGAGGGCGAGTCTGACCGGAAGGGCTTCCTTCCTGCAGTCACTTCGTTCCATCAGAGTGCCTTAGCCCCGCCCTCTTTCGTCATCTTCGTGTATATATCAGTTTCTGTCCCGCCCGTATCATTCTGTTTGTTCTGTCTTCTACCTTCCTCATGGGATCCGTCCCCTCATTCGAAAACATTCACTCCCCATCAAATCATTCAGTTCCAGGTAACAAAAGCGACATGAGTCAGAAGCTTTTATCTCCAATCCAGCTGCTCCTTCTGCAGTGCGTTCTTATCGGCTTCGCGGCCGCCTATCCCTATGTGATCGTTCCCTCTTCCGGTTCTTCCGGGTGAGCACATTCCCCGAACCGTTCCCTCTTGAATACCCCCCGTTCCAGAGATCGGCGTCTCGTCAAGAGAGCCTTCGACCGGTTCGACAACTCGGGCGTCTTCTCCTTTGGAGCCAAGCGGTTGGATCGTTACGATGACGACGCCGGCTTCGGGTACGGAGGATACGACGAGGCCGGAGGCATCTTCAAGCGATCTGCCGAGCCGTATCACTTTGTCTCTCTTCCGTCAAAGAAGGCTTTTGACCGTTTGGACGCCAGCGACTTCTTCGGAGCCAAAAGGAAACGCTCTTTCGATAGAATCGGAGGAACCGAGTTCGGACTCATGAAAAGAAGTATTTCGGAGGACAGAGGTGAGCACGTTGATTCACGATCTTCCCAATACTCTTTGGTTTCAGAAAATCTCATTGACAACCTCGCCGAATCGATCACAGCTCTCCGAAAGGTGCGAGAGGCCAGATCATCCGGAAGCCAGCCAGTCATGGTCACCTACGAAGACTAGCCTCTTCCTCTTTCTCCGTCCGAACGAACTCCCCAATCTCTTTTAGATCTCTAGGGCTGGATCTCTCTTTCTCTCTCTCTCTCTCTCTCTCTCTCTCTCTTCCATTCCGTCTGCAATTGTCTGTCATATCTCCTGCTGACATTCCCCTTTTGATCCGCCTCGTTATGCCCGTCTATGGATTCATTCTTTGAGGTGTTTTGTTCTCCACTTTTTGGACTCTCGCCTCCGCTTGCGATTTGCGTTGGATTTCGAATAAAGTCTGACATTGTCACCAGAAGCTTTCTGAGAGCTTCGATCAGAAAAAATGGAGTACGCGTACGTACGGCCGGCGGGAAATGTGCTTAATCATCGAGACCGACAAAAAGAGTTATGGAATTAGTATGTGTGTAGGAAAACGAAATAAATTGAGTTAACCCGAAGGGGAGTGGGCAATGCAAATTCGATAAACGTTTATCGACGTGTAATTTTCGGGCTTCGGACTTCGAGCCAAATAACAAAACACGTTCCGTTGGTGACGAAATGATTCTGACACATTAATGAATTTTGAACGTATTGCAGAACAACAACAGATCCTTTTCGCCAATCTATTTCCGCTTTGTGCCCATGCGAAGTTTAATGTTCGATGAGCCTCCCTCCGGAATGAGTCACAGTCCCAACTGATCCGATCGGATGTCGGTCTCTTCATATCCGCCGCTCGGTGCCTTTTCCCCGCTCCTGTTCATCCGTTTATCACTTCTCCGCCCACATCTCATGAGGGCGGATGGCTCCCCACAGCAAACAGAGCCGCTACTGACCACGAGAGAGAGAGAGGGAGAGAAGACTTGAGAGCCGATCGAAATCAAACAGTGTGAGAAGATGAAAACGAGCGGATTGAAAAAGAGCGAAAGTTGCGAAGGAAAATGTATCTGGAGAGCATGTGATTGTGGTCGAAAAGGGACGAAAAATACAATTGGATGAGTAACACAAATAAATGGGAAATCAATCTGTTCCAAAGATCGGAAGTTAGGGGACCTTTCGGAAACGTTAGTATTTCCGAAAGCGCAAATCCCAAATCAACCGGCGTTTCACTTGAAATACAGTAATCCAGACATCATTCGCCACGTGGCTTCGATCCAGACACCCCGTCGGACACCTTCGGACTCGTGCATAAGCACAGTGTGTTTATCATTCTGTTTGCTCATTTTGCAGGAGCAGCAGGCAGAGCAGGCAGCTCCACGCACCAGTCAATCTGAGCACACACGAGGAGACGCTGCTCTTCGGGATATATGCAAATTGGACTGTACTAATCCGCGGCGCCCCCCTCTCGCAATTGATGGCCGATTGATTAGGTCTCTCGTAGTTGTCCGCCGTTCGGACCGATGTTGTTCGCGTCGAAAGTTTGTTTGCCGTTTGCTCCGTTCTCTACTTGTTTCCCCCTTATTTGTATTTGTCTTTGTCTTCTCCTTCTACTTCTCAACGGATCATTTACACTCTTTCATCTCGTAAATGCTCTTTTCAACTGTGTTCCTTTCCTCTCGAGTGCACGGTTATGAGTTCTCAAAAGAGCTTCCCGTATTGTTACCGAACAGTTGTGCTCTGTTTGATCGAGAGTGATTCACGTTCCAAGTCATACCATTGCTCATCACTCTCATTCTGCTCAAGAGCAGTTTCAGCTCCTTTCTACTCATTCGAGTGTAGTTCTCTTAATTTTCTTGTGTGCCGTAAATCCAGTAATAGAAAAGCATCCCAATATTGCCAAGTCAAAACGATTTATCTCAGCTGCCGGTGGAGATTTGAAAAAGTTGTCAACTGATAAATTGCTCAAAAATACATTTTGCACTTTATTTCTTTTTCAACTTTTTCATATACATTGGAGCTATTGGAGCTATATTGGAGCGGTATTGGAGCTATTCCTCATGTACTCCTGCTCTTCCACTCTTTTCCGATTCACTCTGATCACTTTCAAAATCTTCACAAGTTTCTTTGTCTATGCGCGAGTGTTTCAATGCTCCTCATGATCCTCCCCATCTCCTCCTTCTTCAGATATCATAACAACAACAATGCTCCTGGCGGGAGGCTCTTTGTCGCTTAGCTGATAAAATGCGGTTTTTTGTCTCCAGCGGTAGTGCCGCGCGCCCGCGCACCGTCTGCTTCCGGAAGGATTATCTGCGTCCCTCCGTCTCGCACACTCTCTCGCTAATCGCAGTTACGGGCAGTTCACACCCGGAAAGCAACAGCACAGACACGTCATATATCGATAGTTTCGGGAGGGGCGGCGAGTGAAATTGAAACGAGGCAAAGTAGGGGAAGATGAAGAAGAAGAAGAAGGAGAAGGAGAAGAAGATGAAGTTGAGTTTGTTTGCCGATACCTTTTTGCGACTCGACTCGCTTTTCAAGTGTTCATTTGTGAAATGAGCACTCGACTCTTGCGGGTAACCAAATTCTCCTTCCGTGATCCGAACGAGACCACACCCGTTTCACACTCCTCCTCATTACATCCAATCATCGTCACTCTAATTACTAATTAATCCATTCCAACCTTTTTTGCTTCTCCATCTCACACCGAACTGGTATCCCCAACTTCTTTTTCCTCTTTCTCTCCCCTTCCTCTCCTCTTGACGCCTTCAAAAGAGGAGCGACCGCCCGTCGGTCTCGTTCATTACCCTTCCGGTAGGTTCTGGATCCCACCGACGACACACGCCTGTGTTTATCCCCCGCAGCCCGTGGGAACCGATGTCCGATTCTCGATTCCCGATTCCCGATTCCCGATCGACGATCTTTCTTAACTTGCTAGTTCGTTTCAAACGTCGCATTCAAAAACTAATCACAATTCTGTGATTTCCCATTAAAATGACATTTTTCCATCGGTGGCCCCTCCCTTGTGACGTGGCTTCTACTTCTTCTTCTTTTTCTTCTTCTGGAGTGACCATCGCCAACGTCTCTTCTGTACTACTTTATCGCTCGTATTCAATCTTGCCGCCCAGTCAATTTGTAGTAGTTATGACAGGTAATATACCGTCTTTCCTGCCTCTCTCTCTCTCTCCTCGCCGCCTACTCTCTTTTCATCCGGGTGTCTGTTACCTTGGCATACAGAATCTCAACTTGTCATTCATCCATTTTACTGCCACTTCAAGCCTTCGGCACGCCGAGTCTTCGTTCCTCTTGCGTTCTCCGTTCCCGTCCTTCTCCCGGGTGGCTAATACCTTTCGCCTTCTTTTGTGTGTTCCTCTTCTTCTTCGTTTCCCTGCAATCCAACCTCCTCCTGTATGCAATTTGTGTTCGGGTCTCTCTCGTTCCTTCTTTGGGTCAATTCGTTATGTTGCCGTCTCTGCGTCTCGTCCTTCTGATATCCTCCTTCTTCCTCTTCGAACTCCACCGTCATCTGAATCCAAATCCATTTATCTCTTCTAAATCTGTTTGCTTGCCATCCGTACATGGCGTACACCGCAAAAAATCATAAACCGTGTCGCGCCGCCGATTGGAATCAAAGATTCGGATTGCAGACACGGACGCCCGCTTCTCTCATCCGACGTCTCTCTGTGTCTTCGCCCATGATAATGGTCAATCTTGTCGCATAGAAACCATCCGATGGAGTACCCTTATGGGGCAGGTACAGTCAAGGTGAGTCCACGAACTTGCGAGCAGAGCCGGAACGCTTAAACTTTCAGATAATACCTGCCTCCGCCTTCCGAGATGTTTCGCTCTATCAACAACACTTTCCCTACGACTACGGACAGGTAAATCGACATCATTTTTGTCATCCACTTCCGTTTGCCACCTCTCTTTCTCTCTCTCTCTCTCTCTCTGCCTTCGCATCGAATCGAAATCCTCTAATCCGTGCAACTTTCGCCCCGTCGCTCCTTTCATTTCAGTTTGTTCGTGTCGAGTGAATGGCCCAACAGTTCAATGGCCCTTCACTGCCAAAAGCCTCTAATCCGACGTGGAAGGAGGCGGCCGCTGGGTGGAGAAAGAGCAAGTGTTAAGCGTGACAAGTGTTCTCGAGAGCCCGCCGGCCGCGCCCGGCGGTCACTCCTTCGCCCTTTCCCTTTCGTTCCGGAACCGTTTCGTCCCGCATATCATCCGGCACACTTTTTGACCAATGTTCCGTTCATTCCGAACTTTATTACTCGTCTTCCGTGCGCTTTCCCCTTCTCCTCTGTTCGTCGGGAATTCGGTTGAGACAATTCGGCTAATTGTGTCTGTCTCCACTCCCTGCGACGACGTCGTCTTCGTGCTGCGTATCGCCGACCGTAAATTTACACTACCGTCCCTTTTACGAGCCAATTTGCCGCCGATGAGTCAAAACAAAGAGAAGAAGTTGAACGATTCCTAAATTCCTAAAGTCTCATATCATTCCATTTGGGAATGACCATTTTCCAGTATAAAGTGGACAGAAGGAGAAGAAGAAGAAGAAGAGGAAGGAGGTGGTGGTGGACGAGCGGACAGATGTGATAATGAAACATGATCCACACCGATACGCCTATCCTTATTCTCACTTAGTCTTCTATTTATGGCAGATCTGCTGACCATTTCCCATTGCAGTTTTGTTCATTTTCATCCGATCCTTCTAGGCTTCCATTCAATCTTTAGAGAGAATGTTACGTTACACCCTCTTGGAAATGTGTGAAAAGCTCTCCGGAACTCTTTTTGTTTTTGTCTCTTCAAAAGCATGCCAGATGTCCATCGTTCCGCGCCAGTGCCCTTTTCGAAACCGACCGAGTTCAAAGATGTGTCTTCCTTGATTTGTTTAGTGTGCTCACTGGCTGCTCGCCCCCGCAACAGTACAAGTCTTGTTGCGATTTGAATATTTGCGCGGTGGGGCTGCCTGACGACATACTTGACTGACTACAAGCCGAACTTCGCCCGCCTCATCATTCTCTCTTTCCGTCGAGTGCTCTGCTTTCCTTCCGAAATTCCCCGTTTGAATATTTCGAATGTTTCTTTTGTACTCGATCCGCTTCTTATCACACATTTCCGTTCCGCGTTTCCTTATCCCTTTTCTCTTTTGTTTTTTGCTCGTTCTCACACTTTTCGCTCGCATTGAACACCAGGGGATTCGGCGTGTTTACTGTGCATTGTAGTCCGCCGGAAGGCTCGGACGAACTGGTTTCTTCCGAGGAGCCGCCAATTCGAATGTATGTACCCAGATGCCATCTTTTCCAATGCCACACACATACGCACATTAATTTACACATGTTAAAACCGAGAGTTGCGAGAAATTAGGTCAATTTTAACGGAGAGTCGTCAGAATGAAAGAGGATTAGGAAAGAAACGCGCTGAATGCTACTTTGTCTATTTTTGCAATGTCAGTTAGGTTTTTAGTTTTAGGTAATTGTCTGAAGCTTTTGTAAGGTTTTAACATCCTCAAATCGTGACGATCTCGCTATAAACTTGGTAACCGTCAGAACACCGTAACGTCTTCATTCCGATCCCACCCCAATTATCTTCCCTCCAACTTGTCTCTCTTTATGCAAATAGAGTGTTGCGTGTAGCTTATCAGTGCACGAGCAGATACTTGTGAGCCTCCAGCTTGTTGCAAACTCCGCCGCTTATTTGCATACACGCTCAGGTAAGCGGCCGGAGAAGAAGAAGAAGAAGACTTTTCGAAGGAGTAAATCCCCGTTATCAACTGAATTTACCCAACTTTTTCCGATGCTGATAATACTTATCTCTTGTTTTGTTTTTTCCCTACATTTGACTCTTTCCAGGAACCGTTGGGGCACCCAATCAACGGTGCCTACTACATGGGCGGTGTGTACAATCCGGCGTACCTTCACGAGCCGTACGGTCAGAATGGATACATAGGCGAGTAGAACTTAGTCAGTTGTCATCAAGCCAACAAGTTTCGTTTCAGACCCAACGTACGGGGACACGCAGCAGCAGCAACAGCAGTATCCGTACTACGGCTATCCCAGTTACTCTCACTACAACTACCAGCCCGCTTCCGCCTATCCGGGTGCCTATGGGCCATATCCAGGGGCCTCTGGGGCCTACCGACCCTATCCACAGCCTGCTCCCAGCCCGCCCAGACGATCCCGGACGGCGCCTTCGAGACCTCGATCGACAGCGCCGACGATGGGAACGTTGGGAGCGGAAAGTCGGAGAGGACGGGGAGTCTCCGCAGAGGCATTCGATCGGCGACAGTTCAAAGCGTATTCGGGACCAGCGAAGAAGCCGTTGCCAATGTACAGAAAGAAAAGAGAGCCGCCGATGGGAAGGTACCAGGAGACGGATTTCGGGGGAGGAGGGCCGGATCCGTTCACACCGTACAATAGGAATTATTATGGAGAAGTAGGACACAGAAGTGTAAGTTATTTAACAGCCAACAAGATAACGTTTTTTCATTTCCAGCAACAGCAGCAGACAATGACTCTTCGCAGGTTACGGCCCTTTTACGCGCCGTCCTACACAACGTATCCACCGTCGACAATGCATCCGAAAAACGCGTTGAACAACAAAAACTATCCGTTATTCGCGAGGCTCGCAGCGAAAGCAGTCCAAGTGGTTAGTTAATGGAATAAGGGATTCAGATGACGGCGAAGTGCGTATTTCAGATCCTCGGAGTCGCAGTGATCGGACTGGTGTTGGGGCCGATGAAGGGCAACTCATTCCACGATTTTGTGATCCGAACAAACACAGAATGGCAGGGTAGGGTTCTGATTGAGACTTCTCTCGCAATTCCGATAGTTTTCAGGACTAGTGTTAGGTATTGCTGTTTCTTTTTCGTTCTTCTCGCTAGTGCTCGGAATTACTTCATGTTTCGCCAGCAATGTGCACATTTGGAAGAAAGTTGTGAGTCGTTCGGAATACTTATTCGCCTTATGACTATCACTTCCAGGACGGATTGATCTCCGCAGCAGGCGTCTTCTTCTGGCTGCTCGCCGGCTTCGTCGAAGCCTATTACGCGGCTTGCTACCCTCCGAACGGGCCGAGGATCAACCTCGTCTGCCATCGTGCCGAATGGATCATTGCTTGCGTACGTGCTCTCAAGCGACATTCCCACTCAAATGTGCTCGTTCCAGGTGCTCGCATTCATAAACTTCTTCGTCTTCGTCGCCGACTTTGTACTCTCCTGGATGAACGGCGTCACGATGCTCTGATCAGCCTGTAAATCTCCCGACTCTTCTGCTTCTAATCTCCCATCCGGTCGACGTTTCCCATTTACGTACAACGCTTCCCTGTCTTCAGTCTCTCTTTCTTTTCATGGTGCACGTGTCGCTCTCCGCCCCCGCTCAAATCTTCTATTCCACTGCCCCTTCTGTCCACGTCTATCTCTGAAAACACTTTACAAAAATCCGAACTTTCTTGAATTTCTAGTCTTTCCGACCGATTATAGTTTCGCCTCAAGTTCTCTCAGAAGTATTCGCACCATCTGAGAATCGTAATTCGTTTTATTTCTGTCGTTATTCCCAGAAATTCACACTTTCTGTTATCGATTCAGGTTGCTGTCGATTTTCTTTTTCTCTTCAGACTGATTCTCGGTCACTGCAAGTGCGCTACCGCTGTAGAGCTCAGTTGCACTGACCGTTCAGTTGTACCCCAAAAACGTTTATTTGCTCAAAAAAAAAACATCCGAATTTCTATAAGTTTGCTCAAAAATAAATATATTTATTGTTTTTTGTAAAGGTTACGGTAGATGCTGGCGATTGCAGACAATTGCAATTGCAATCTGAAAGATTTTGGACCGCCCGCTAAAGCGCCAAAGTTTCATATGAATTGTGTTTCAGTAAACAAATAAAACAGTGTTTCGATTGTCCTAATCAGAAAATAATTCAGAAAACGTTTAAAGTTCACTACACTTTGCACTTTCGATCTTGTTGAGCCTTTTCGACCGGCCCAGCGTCTGCTTTTTGTGTGCGCAGGAGACATCAGTGTTCTCGTCCATTGAACACTCGCATCCTTCTCCGCTGAATGAATCGTATAAAGTCGTCCGTCTAATTGCCCTTTCTTCCCTCGTGACATCATTATCCGCTTCGTTCTTACAGTCACCCCACCTCGAGCACACTCCGCATTTCGCTGTATACAACACACATTGAACATCATCGTTCAATTCAAAAACAACACACAAAAGTTGGGCGGAGTCGGCCGAGAGGCAGCCTCGATCTGGTGACCAGGAATTGCCTGAGTCTCCTCTTTTTGCGTGCACTTGCACCTCCTGCGTCTCTGTGGGCCCTTCTCTCCTGACGGCCACTGATACCCCCTGCCGTCTTCTTCCCAGCGCCCCTCATTCACACCACAAGCCTTTGCACGGTCGGTGTGTCTGAATAATCGAGTAAGAATGTCTGTCGACCCCAACCTTCTCACCCCTTACAAGGTAACTCACTTCCACTTCCTCCCTGTATTCAGATTCCGCTTTTGCAGAACACTGGCGCCGCCAATGCATCGCTTCGTCAAATCTCGGAGGACGCCTTCTACGTCGTCAACGAGGTCGTCATGAAGCGTCTCGGCCACGTCCCGATCCTCAAGGTGAGCATAAAAGGGAACTTGCCATGGGGAATTGGCAATCAAACTTGTTGACGCTGTCGCCGCTCTCATACTTTGATATGATACCAAAAATGCAACACATCACCAAAACGATTAGAACTAGCACAACAAGGGTAAAAGTACACCGACGAGCGCTATTCTGTAGCTATTGTGTGCGATAAGAAATTCTAGAAGAATAGGCCCAATTTCGTGTCCATTTTCGCAGTTGAAAGAATGCCATTTGCCGACAGCAGCTACCACACAAAAGGGTAAAAAACCAAATATTTGCCAATAAGATTGTTCAATTGGTTGTCGAAATAAACAAACCGTCAAAGGCCGAAGACAGCGTGCGTCGACGAAACGAGGAGTGATCTCCTGAAACCCATTACGATGACGATCCCTTATCACTCGCTCTGATATCACACCACAAGACGGAGGACGACGGCGGCGGGGTTTTCCAAACTGTTCTCGATCGAGAGCGCAAAGTACTCTCACGTGGGGTGATTGGTCGCACGCAATCTTCACCGTTTCGATGACATTTTGTGTACTTTTTGTGTATCTCGTCGAAATAGAGAGACTCTATAGAATATTCCAGAAGAGACGAGAAAAGTGTCTGCCGAGTGGTAAACAACACGGCCATCCGTTTTCGCAGAAAAGGAAAACGCTCTCTCGTCAATAAATATGCTGCGATTTGGCTTCTTTCCCTGACAAAACCAAGAAAACATGCCGGCTCGGAGGCGCTCCGCGCTCTGGGAACTTAGTTTTCTCAAAATAGCTGCAAATATAATTTCAAGTCTTGTTTGACACGTATTTCTTTCCGGGTGCACATTGACCACTGAAAAATGGGTCCATTTGTCTGAGTTTCTATTTAAACGTGGTTGTTTGCAACTCGGCTCCCCTGCTCGGGGTCTCCGCTCGTGTTTCGCCTGCGTGCAATCGGCCACAAGTTGAGCCGGGGCCTGAAGCAGCAGTTGGTGCCCTCGACCTGCCCCAGGTCGATCGATCGGGAATCATAAACAAATGAGACGGTGTGCAGAAACAGGTTACGACGGATAGCATCGAAACGATGGCAGCGGTAAAAGGTCGATGTTCAAATGATACAGCAAGGTTGTTGTGTAAAAGAAAGATTGGTGCGGCGAAATTCGAACTTTGCTTCTGGTGACCTCGAAATAAGGCAATTCTGTAGTCGAAGAAATGAATTCAGCAAATGTGTTTGCGGGAATTATTACCCCGCGGGCTCTCGGTGTAATCCGCTGTTCTCGAATTAGCAAAGGAAATGAACTGAAATGAATTGGGTGCAGAGAATGGGATTGAAATGGAAGGAAATAATTGAATTTGTAGGGAGACTTCCATCTTCTGCCCGCCAAGGTGCAGCGCTTCATCGCCGAGAAGGCCGAGCTGATGCGTCCACGTGGAATCTTCATCTGCGACGGAAGTCAGCATGAGGCCGACGAGCTCATCGACAAACTCATTGAGCGCGGAATGCTTTCCAAGCTGGCCGCCTACGAGAACAACTACATTTGTAGAACCGACCCGAAGGTAGCTCATAGCAAATGAATTGAGGGTTTAATGCTGTTCTATTTCAGGACGTTGCTCGTGTCGAGTCGAAGACCTGGATGGTCACCAAGAACAAGTACGACACCGTCACCCATACCCCAGAAGGCGTCGAGCCAATCATGGGACACTGGCTGGCTCCAGAAGACCTGGCCACTGAGCTCGACACTCGCTTCCCAGGATGCATGGCTGGACGTATCATGTACGTCATTCCATTCTCGATGGGACCAGTCGGAGGACCTCTGTCAAAGATCGGAGTGCAATTGACCGACTCGAACTACGTGGTTCTTTCGATGAGAATCATGACTCGCGTCGGCAACGAGGTTTGGGATGCTCTCGGAAACCAAGACTTTGTCCGCTGCATCCACTCGGTCGGACTTCCACGTCCAGTTAAGCGTGAGTTCATATCATAAACCTGATCAGTTTTAAATCGTTTCATTATCAGAGCGCGTCATCAACCACTGGCCCTGCAACCCGGAGCGTGTGCTCATTGCTCACCGCCCGCCAGAGCGCGAGATCTGGTCGTTCGGATCCGGATACGGAGGAAACTCCCTGCTCGGAAAGAAGTGCTTCGCTCTTCGCATTGCCTCGAACATCGCCAAGGACGAGGGATGGATGGCCGAGCACATGCTCATCATGGGAGTGACCCGCCCGTGCGGTCGCGAACACTTCATCGCCGCCGCGTTTCCGTCCGCTTGCGGAAAGACAAACTTGGCCATGCTTGAGCCAACTCTTCCAGGATGGAAGGTCCGATGTGTAGGAGACGACATTGCCTGGATGAAGTTCGGAGAGGACGGAAGACTTTATGCCATTAATCCAGAAGCTGGATTCTTCGGAGTTGCTCCAGGAACGTCGAAAAAGACGAATCCCATGGCGGTCGCCACTTTCCAGAAGAACTCGATCTTCACTAACGTTGCCGAGACCGCCAACGGAGAGTACTACTGGGAGGGACTCGAGGACGAGATCGCCGACAAGAGCGTCGAGATCACCACGTGGCTCGGAGACAAGTGGCACATTGGAGACCCAGGAGTCGCTGCTCACGCCAACAGTCGCTTTGCCGCTCCAGCCAGCCAGTGCCCAATCATCCATCCGGACTGGGAGAGCCCACAAGGAGTGCCAATCGAGGCCATTATCTTCGGAGGACGTCGTCCGCAAGGAGTGCCACTTATCTTCGAAACCAACTCATGGGAACACGGAGTCTTCACTGGAGCTTGCCTCAAGTCGGAAGCTACCGCCGCCGCCGAGTACACCGGAAAGACTGTCATGCACGATCCGATGGCGATGCGTCCGTTCATGGGATACAACTTCGGAAAGTACCTTCAGCACTGGTTGGACCTCAAGACTGACACGAGAAAGATGCCAAAGATCTACCACGTCAATTGGTTCCGTAAGGATGGAAACAACAAATTCTTGTGGCCAGGATACGGAGACAACATCCGTGTCATTGACTGGATCATCAAGCGTCTCGACGGAGAGCAGAACATCGGAGTGGAGACCCCAATCGGTACCGTTCCAGCCAAGGGATCCATCAACCTGGAAGGACTCGGAAACGTCGACTGGGACGAACTCATGTCGGTGCCAGCCGATTACTGGAAGCAGGATTCGGTCGAGGTCCGCAAATTCCTCGAACAGCAAGTCGGACAGGACCTTCCACAGCCGGTTCGTGCCGAGTTGGACGCCCAGGAGAAGCGCATTCAATCTCTTTAAAACCGCATTTCCCCACGGTTGTTTTATTGTTTCGATTCCCCGCCAATGTTATCCACGCGCTCACCTATTTGTCTGTAGTGCCTTTTTTATATTATCGCCTCTTTTCAATGTGTATAGCTGCATGATTTTGGTAACGTCAAATGAATTGGTTTTACTGCGAAATGAGATAATGGACGGACAGAACACGTTCGGGTCTTGTGTATACTTGAGCTCAGCCAATTCTTGGGAGTTGATCTTGTCCGAATCGGAAAATGGTCGGGCGGCCGTCATCAGGTTCCGCGAAATCGAGTTTGGGTATCGTTTTGTTATTCAAAGTTTCCAAGTAATCAGAAAATAATTTATTGATTTGTTCGTATCGCTAGATGGTCACTAATGAGGCAAATAAATTAGGAAATACCCAATGAAAGGCAGCGGAATTTTGAAAGAGAAAGAGATCGAAAGACGGTCAAAACGGGGTGCGAATCGGGAGGAACTGTTTAGTGTCTTTTGATAAACGACGTGCAGAATTGACACGTGTAGGCGCACTGAGCACGCATGAACGACTGCTGCTCCTCGCACACTTGCTTGTTGTTTTTCAGCCAGAATCCGCACGAATAACTGCAAGAGAATGTGTTTGGAAAGAAGTGGAAAGTTATTCATCTACCGCATATCTCTGCACTCTGGATCAAGGAACGCCGATGGTTTTGTGGCCGTGTAGTATCCGTAAGTGGTGGCTCGAGAAGCCAACGAAGAAGAAGCGACGCCGGTGATGTCCTCTCGTTCTGTCGTCGTTGTTGAGAACTCGGTGGAAGCGGTCATAGTGGGCGGGGCCATCGGAGGAGTCGGACGGGCACGCGTCGAAGAGCTCGGATCGGCGGTGAAACGGTCGAAGTGACGACTTGTCTTGGATGAGGCTGGAAAATAGGAAGATATTTCGAGGAATTGATAAATGACAATTACCTTGGCTGATAGTTGTCGTTGTTGCTGCTGCGGATGTCGTGGATGTGTTCGTGGTTGTGGTTGACTTCGTCGTGCTGCTCCGAGTGGTTTCTTTTTGAGAAGCAAGAAGACGCATGCGATCTGAAACATTTTAGTCTTTCTTTCCACTCTCCCTCTCTTACATTGCTGCTTTCTCATCTGCAAATCCGAAATTGTTTTTCTTGTTGTCGCTGCTCCTGAAGATGACGTTGACGTGCCATTGTTGAGGACGAGAACAGCGTCGACGACTTCGCGGAATCCTTCGAAAGTCTCGACTGCAGTTGGAATCAGCTCTTTCTTGTGAAGAATGAATCCGTTAGATACTGAACGAGCAATTACGAATTCTGCTATCTGGACAACGTTCTCTTACATTCCATTTGTGGACGGAGCTCAATAAGATACACGTATTTGACGCTCAACGCCGACTTTGCCCAATCATCAGATCCACCGGCGGCCGGAGCTGGAAACAGAAGGGAAGATTGACTCGGAGAGACATATAGTGTTCTTACAAAGAGTGTCTGCTCCTGTTCCCATCCGATAGTTGGTTCCGTAGACGCGAGAGAGACGGTTGATGGCCTTGCGGGCGGTCTTTCTGAGCTCTCCGATGTCCTCTGGATAGCTCTGTTCTTTGTGACTGTACGGATAGATCCACAACTGTGCGTAAGAATGGAGGGTCACGAATGCATCCAGACGGTCCTTCATGTCCGGAGTTCCCAGGAAGTTTCGAATAGCTCTGCAATTTTCTTCGTGTTTACCAAATTCGCATTCTCTGTAACCTACTTAGTCTCTGGCTCACTGAATACTTCCTCTCCGTGGTAAATGTTCGAGCACGGTTCGTATGAAGAGCCTTTTTCGGCCCAGTGGAATCGGAAGTTTCTGTTGAGATCCACTCCCTGACAGCACTTTTCTCCGCCCCAAAGCGAAGGACGACACACTTCCGGAGAACGGTTCTTGCGCCAGAGACGGACGCTCGGAATGGGCGAACTGCGCGTGTATTCGTAGCCGTCCGGGTTGAGGCACGGCACGACGTAGAAGTCCAGGGTGTCCAGGTAGTTGGTGATCTGCGCGTCCTTTCCGTACTCGGACACCAACTGCAAAACGAGAAAAAGGTTCAGTCAGAGTCAGAGTTATGTGTACTGACTTGATTAATGAAATAAAGGGCGGTGTGACTGCTGGCCCACTCTCTCGCGTGAATGTTGCCGTCCACCCAGACCGCTCTTTTTTTCTGCGAAGAATTGGCTCCGATCTGAAAGATTCCCTTTTCCGCTTTACCGTATCCTTTCCAACTCACTCTCAATCCCTCAATCGGCTTTCCCTCGTGAGTCGCTCCGATCCGAACGATTTTGGCAATGCGCGGGTAGTAGAACTCGATCGTCCTCATGTATTTGACCATGTCCGCGTAGGATGCGTAGTCTCCGAACGGGTACTTTGCCTTCTTCAGGGTACCAACTTTGGTGAGATCAAGGTCAGCTGGAAATCAGATGTTTAGAATGGGGAGGGTTGCGCTTCGCAACTTACGCTCACTGTCCAGAATCGGATCGTCATGAAGCCATTTCATGAAAGATGGAAGACGAGATTTGGAAGTTGTACCCTCGTTTCTCATGATCAACCTGAAAACAATCTCTGGTTTCCACCAGACCAGCTCTGTTCTGCTCCGCTCACTTTTCGACATCAGGGACGGACATCGACACAGTCACATTGGCAAATGAGAGAATCTGACGGAGCATTCTTTCCGACTTGCCACGTTTCACCATAATATCAGCCTTTTCAGAGATGGCAGAAGGAGATTTCCAGAAGTCGAGCTGAAACAACTCGTTGATGGAATTCAAATATTCGACTCTTACATCATATTTGTAGTCGTTTAACTGAAGCTGTTTGATGAGATGCAAAGCGGGCGCATCGTGAGCACTGACGTGGAGCAACGCGTACTTTTCGTGGTCCGACGCGGCGGAGGCCAGAAGTATCGTGTGCACCGCCAGAAGGATCGACTTGCACAAATACCGCATCGGATGACTCTAGACGCTCATCAACCTGTAAGGTCAGCAGTGGGTTGGGTGACACAACGATGGATGAGGGATTATGGCAGAAGGAGACAAGTGATTGCCTCATCGGACGGGGCCGGTTGGAGGCTTCTGCGGCAGTGGCAAATCAACCAGATTGCATAGACAGGAAGAGGAAAGAGAGGCTTATTATTGATAATGAGATGAGAGGGGCGCTTTAACTGGTTCTGAAACTCTTCTTCTCATAATCAGAAGAGTAGATTGAATGAAAAACTATGGGGGTTTCAGAAAGGAAAGCGGCGCGACCAATCAACTGGCAAGTAACCCGGATTCGTTGGCCTTATCGGGGTGAACAGATGAGACGAGAGAAAGAAAGTGAATGTTTTTATCAAAGTTAGCATTCTATCCCTTAGCGGTTTCAATCTCGATCCCGATCCCGATCTTCTCTTTTCTTTTCGCTTCAATACCTTTTGTTATATTATCAAAACAACTCATTTTCCGAACATAGATCAGAATTGAACGGTCCTCGAAGAACGGATAGTTTTGGAATGCATTATCAGCCAATTAATCACGCAGATAAATGATGACACGATCATCGTTTTTTTTTGTGGTGGTAGACGAAGACGCCGAAAAGGGTGGAAAAGGAGACGAACGAGACCGTCAAGTGGGCCGACTGTTTCTCTATCGCGAGCGAATACAATATCTCAAAAAAGGGATGAATGAGTGAATGGGTGACAGGCTTTCGGAGTCGGGCAGAACCGTGGGCGGAGTCTGCCATCGGACCGAAAGTGTAAGCGTGTGACGTCGCGCGGAAGAGAAAGGACGATGGCCGATGAGTGAAAGTTGGCAAGGAATTTGAGGAGCATTTAGAGGACGAACGGAACGGAAAAAGAGGGAAACGAGAAGAAAAGTGCGGATGAGAAAGCAGATGGTTGAGGAGAATGGGAAGGTCGTCTGGAGAAGGATCAAACTGTCAATGTGAGCTTCTGATGTGGTTGGGGGAAAAGTGAAAGGCAGGTGTTTTGTCTCAGCACGAAAGGGACAGCTTTATTAGGTCCTTGCTTGGATTGACGGGAAATGCGCTCTGGAGACCTGACAGTTTTCATGGAGAGAAGCTCGGAAGGCAGGTAGATCAACCTGTTGTCCTTTCGGACGTCAAGACTTTATGCTTATTGACGGACAGGTTTCAGTCATTTGAACGCGCAATATACTCGAAAAATGCCACGTCACGCAAAAATCGGGGCGCCGTTCCTTGATGATGCCAACGTTCTCCTTCCACTCATTCGCTTCCTCCTAATTATCGGGCCGTTTAGCGGCGGGACAAAGTGTCGTAAAACTGGACTACGCGAGTAACTGTCGGTCGAGGAGACGTCCGACGTCTACCTCATTGTTATGCTTGTAAATTATAGGAGAAGCCTTTCCGAAATGGTGGCGGCATCCGGCCTTGGAAAAACCGGGCTCGTTTGTGGCCGAGATACCGATCTGGATTACGCAACAAGGGCGGAGAGGAGTAAGAAGAAGAAGAAGAAGAAGAAGAAGAAGCTGAAAAAGGGGATAAGGATCGGAGAACGAAGGACGGAGAACGATGGCATCTGGAGGAGGAGGAGAGGCAAAATCAAAATCATAGAACGATAAGATGGTGTGGGCAGTGAAAAAACATTGAAATGAGAAAGGAAAGAAAAGAAAAATGAAGCAGAAGAAGGAGAATAAGAAGCTTGCGGCTAGGATGACAGACGAGACCGCGTACGGGATGAAGCTTATCAGGAGAGGCAGGGACAGCAAGCAGAGGCCGCTATTGATCGGCTTCACTGATAGCTGTCCTTTGCCGATGACAAGCTTTCGAGAAACGTTGACGTCCAGGCTAGACTCGAGAAGATCTGAAAGACAAACAGCGTAGGGCGAAGCGCCAAGTGAACTCTGATGACTTAGATGTCCTGTAAGATACACTGTAAAGACACCTGATCATCTGAAGTGTAATCCAAAGTTGATAGTCCCTTCAGATGATGTCGTCCCTTTCCACCTGTTCTTCTGATCCTCTTCTTCTTTATACGCATCAATAGAACAGTCCTCTTGAAGACCCCTAGATATCTTTGTCCACTTATTACTTCACGGCGCCGGAATCGAAGCGAATGCCTATGATGATGATCAGTTCGTAAAAAGACAAATGAGGTGCGTGATTGACCTCATCGGCGCCCGCTGGATCTGGAACTGAAGGAGTGAGGAAAGTGAGAAGAGATTGGCATTCACCTCCGCCGCCGCGACTTCCCCACACCCAAAACTCGTTCATTCATTCACCCTTTACGGCGAAACTAACGAAAGTGCCAACCGTATCGCGTGTTGTGATTGTGTGTGTGTGTATCAACTGATTCGACGTTCTTCATCACTCATTTAATCGCACGGAACCGCAAGAAAACGAAAAAATGGTCGATCGTGCGCGGGCGGAGAGACACGGGGATATGCGATACGCACCGGCGACTGATATGGATCACAAAGGTCGTAAAAATGGGAAAATGATTGCAAACGCTCGTCGCTTACATATATACGCATAAATATGTTGACTATGCGACAAAAAGACGAGATCCGGAGGAGGTTTATGACGTGAGATTCTTCTGAAGACATCCGAAACTTTGCGATGTCCCGCTCCTCAAAAGTCGAGTTTTTTGAAGGGGACTTTAGTTTGGTTCTTTTCTCGATGTTACTGTATTCGTTTCTGTTAATAACGTCAGAGGAAGGAAGAGGGAGAGAGAAAGAGAGAGCTGACTTCTGACGATCACAAAGGTGGAGGAGGCGGGACCGCAAAACTTAAAAATAAGGCCAGGCAGATGAACTATGGTACTAGCGTAAAACAAGGGTCCCCCCAGAAAAAGAAAAAAGAAAATAAGGTCCCTCTCAGACCTCCAGGAGAAATATGGGCTCCCTAAAATAAAGAAGGGTCCCCTCAGAAAAGCAATGGTTCCTGGTCGGATTTATTGAGAATGGATGATAAAAACCGCTGTAAACTAGTCTGAGAAGTGTCTGCACTTTTGTCCCATTTACAATATTCCGATCGGACCCAAACTTCGCAAGCTTCTTGGACTTGAAGTATTGAAGTATTTTAGGCGCACGTTTCCAGCACTGGTACGGATGCATCCTTATCCGAGACTGCGCTTCAAACTTTAGCCGACTGCTTCTTTCCCAACTCATCGTGCCGCCCGTGCAACATCTCATATCAATACCAAACGGACGGGAACCTGTCGGACGGAATCAAACAAACAGCTGTGATAATGCGCGTCGTCGTGAGGCAGGAGTCACAAAAGAAATGGGAGAGAAGCCCCCGTGTCCCTCCTCTTTCCATCATCCAATCAGTCTCCGGGACGTTTTGTTGTCGAGCCGAAATGTCAGCAGGAGCACGTAAAAGGCAGGGAGAGGACGGCGAAATGGAAGGATCGCACGCAAGTGGCTCTGCTCGCTCGGAGTACCTGCCATCCGAGCGTCCAAGCTTCTCTATGTGGAATTATGATGGGGCGGGATTCGAAGGATACCTGTACCGAGCCCGAGAGTCGGTAATGTCCAGATTGCAGAAATGTCCTTAAGAGGCTGCGACTTTACCGCGACTGTAACAGGTTGTTAGGTCCTTCTAACTGTCTGAATATCTTCCTTTTGTCATTGTTCTTCACTTTTAACTCAATTGGGCCCACTTGAATACCTGCACCGAGCACAAGAGTCGGAAATATTCAGATTGCTGTAATGTCTTTAAGGGGTAGAAATCTGGACATTTCCGACTTTACCGCTACTGTAACAGGCTGTCAGGTTATCCCAAATGTCTCCATTACTTCTATGGGCTATGTTCTTCTAGTTTTGTCTCAATTGAATACACGAGAACACTTGGTACGAGCACAAGAGTCGGAAATGTTCAGATTGCTG
Source organism: Caenorhabditis sp. 36 PRJEB53466 (assembly GCA_946814055.1). Taxonomy (NCBI): domain Eukaryota; kingdom Metazoa; phylum Nematoda; class Chromadorea; order Rhabditida; family Rhabditidae; genus Caenorhabditis; species Caenorhabditis sp. 36 PRJEB53466. The sequence continues at coordinate 6,294,116 of CAMPFS010000001.1, forward strand.
GAATGTCCTTAGGGGCAGCAATCTGCCGCAGAAGTCCGCAGCCACTCCGAGCGAGCAGAGTCACGCGCGTGTCATTTTTTTCGGTCCACGGTTTTTCCAAATGGTCCACGATTCTACAACAGTGCCCAATATCGCGGCACTATTCTACGCGCACGTCTCAGCGGATAGCGATACTCAACTTTCCTAGCTCACGGTTACAGTTTGCTATTTCTAACTCGGATTTTGCTGCAACGGGACTAGTAGTATGAACTAAAAAGTAAGGCGCAGCGCGACTCTTCGGTCAGTCAACTAGTAGTCCATCAGTTCAGTCCATTTGGCGACGAAGGTGGCAATTCCAAGCATATCCCTGTAAGCAGAGAACAGCAGTTGTCCGCTGTTTGGTCGAGCAGAGCTCTGTAAAGTCAAGAAAAAACATAACAAGTTCGGTTCGCACTGTATTCTTTTTATTGCCCCGATATTGGTTGTGTCACAAGTTGGGAATCCCATTTCATTTGGCGGGTCATTCATTCGCATATTGAAATGCCGGCCACTCGACAGTGGTCTCTCTCTCTCTCACTCTTTCGTCCGTTTTCCGATCGCAACCTGTTTTGAATTGCCGCCTGACCTCGGGACGCTTTCCCCCTCCACCATCTTCCAATTCTCCTCACTTTCCATCGATTGTTTCTCATTCTTCTTCTTGTCGCTTTCTTCTTCTTCTTCTTCTTCTCTTGCTTCCCGTTTCTATGACGACTCAGCACGTGCTCTTTTTCCTCCTTCTTCCCTCCGTCTCCCCTAGCATTTGATGTTCTCCTCATGGTTGAATATTTGACTAATGAGCCGTATCCGTTCAAAAATGTGAAACCGTCGTTCATGGGGTATACAACCGTCGAGTGATGTTGAGTTTTCAAATGTTTCTCGTTTTTACAGTGGAGTTCTGATGCTCGACCCGCGGGAAACATTCGAAAAGTACGAGAGAAGGTCTCCGCAGCCGCCAAACGGTTAGTCAGTGTTCGGCGATCCGTGAAATCGCAAATGTCCTTTTTTCAGAGCGAAGGGAGTATCTGGCGTGCGAGTATCGGAGAGAACCAATCCAGCAGGAACAGAGTGAGTAGAACGAAATTATTATGACAACAAAAATAGAGGCACCATTTGCAGGTCGCTTCTCAACTCCAATTAGAGATGACGCGAGACTCGCTTGTGAATACAGAAGAGATCTTCCTCCGGACCGAGGTATCTTTATCTTTATCGTAATTATTCCTCTAAAAACTTTCGTTTTCAGGTCAATTGGCATGTGAACTGAGATCCCGTCCAACAACCACAATCACCACGTACTTGCCGGAGAACAACAAGAGAAAGTGTGAGTTTATTTCGTCCTGAAACGCTTCAGAAGCTCCCGGGTTTCAGGGCCCATCGGCTGGATCGTCTGCATTGCCGTGTGCGTTCCGATCCTCATCGCCATCATAATATTCGCCGCTGTTTGGCTCCAAGAAGTCGGCATCATCTAATCCTTCTCTTCTCCCCCATTCCTGATTTTCATTGCCCTCGGGTTCACCAATTATGTTGTGTTCAAAAGCACTGCCGATTCGCCTGCCTTCTTCTCCCATAAAACATGCTCTCCTCAAATGTTTGGAAAAGTTTGGAAAGGAATGCAAATCGAAAGAAGATTTGGTTCGTAGCCGACGGCGAAAATTGAACCGCGGAGAGAGCGGGTGGGCCGCAGAGACCCGCTACGAATTCCCACCGTGCAATAGATTAGGTCGGCTCATCCACGGAGCATAACAAGGGACAACAGGTACTGGAGAGAGTCCGATGGGGCACTTATTGAATAAGACCGACTCGAGATGAGTTTGGAGAAATGCAATTGGATTTAGCCGATGGGCAAAGGGGAGGGAGGGGAAGGAATTGGAAGAACACTGAGCGGCTTCTATGGCGAAAAAGTAATTGGCTCAATTGAAACATTCGAAGAGTTGTTTTTAAAGATGTTTTTAAAAGTTCAGGAGAAGTTTAGCTGCTGAATATGAACCGAAGCAGTGCAAGAACAAGAGCGCATCGGCTCTTTTCATGAAGTTTCAAAGACGAACACAATACACAGGAATCTCGGTTTCCATAACATGAATTACATTGTTCCAAAGATGCTCTCAGGTTTTCGAGCCTGTATGGTTCTGCGTAAACTGGAGTATTGTAGTTGCAGAAAGTTGTCATATGAACTTATGGATTCCTGGAAACCAACAATTATCTAACTATTTCACATACATCTGCGTCCTTACTGTCAGCAACCTCCAACTTCCCAAATCCTTTTCAAATCTCCCTCTGTTTTCATTTTTCCATCAGTTCAAAGTCAAAGTTCGCCGACTGATAGATATCTGCTAATAAATTGATAACGTGTTGAGTCAACATACTCATCGGCTCCATTTCCACTTGACACTTCGCCCTGCTGCTTCCTCCGCCGCCACTTCAATTGCTGCTCCGTCGTCGTCCACTTCTCCGCCCCTCTTCCACTCAGACTCCGCCCCCTTTCTTCCCTTCCTGGCCCATTTTTCAGTTGGTCCGTCCTTCGGGCTTCATCTCCCACCGCGACGACGTCTTCTATTCGTTTTCAGTGTTGTAGAGCTGCTTGCAAGGTACCGAATTGTTTGATTTCATTCTCAATTGGTCCCCTCCAAGTAGCTCCATAGCATTGATGATAATTGGCTAGTGAGTAATAAAGGTTTGAAATAAGAAACGAGCATGACCCTACTGTATTTTTAGTACACATTTCGCGTTGGCAAAACCAAAAAAGAGCAAATGCGTTTTGCATGAAAACCATAAAACGGCTCGGTTGCTGTCGCGGATCTTATTGGGGATGCCAATCAAGAGACGCGGATAAAGGGGTAATTGGTATAGTAGAACTCTTCCCTCCCCGGATCGTCCCAGTTTTAGCCTGTTTCCAGAGGTGAACGAGTTGTAGACGCACTGTTTATTGTCAAGAAACGCTATAGCGGGTTTGTGCGGAAAAACTTGACAAGCGGCTACTGCAGGGGTAAATAAAAGGGGAAAACAGGTAAAAGGTTAAAAGGGAAGAGCTCCGCAATCGTTGTAGAGCCACAGGTGACGATGGAGTCGCCAGCGAAGCCCGGGCGTGGAGACATCGAGAAGCGGAGCAGGGAAAGAAAGGGAGGAAGGAGTGATTGTATTATAGTGTAGTGTGTTTAGGTCATTTAGTGTTTAGTACAATCTCTCTCTCTCTTCAGAGCGTGGTTGGAAACCAACGCAAGCTTGAACTCAAAGTGAAAGCAACTGAATGTTGAGGCTCACTCCCTCCCTCAATATTCTGAAATTATTTTAGGATTTGACGACGTTGATGATCGCGTGGGTCTCGCCGCGCCCGAAAGTACGGTGATTTAGTTGTCTGCGTCTCTCGCCGGCGCGTGTGGTGAGAGAGTGGTCGTTCTGGCGCGCAGCCAGATCGACTCGTATCGATTGCGTGATTAGAATTGATTGATTGGGAAAGAGATTGTATAGTTATTGAAGCATATTGTTTAGAATAAACTGGGTCGAGAACGGTGCTCATGGAGCAGCGGTCGCGACATTCCCCCGGCCGAAAGCTGACCCTCCAGCTAGGGTTTTTGTAGTTTATCCCCTGTTTGACCTTTCGGGGCAAACTGGGTCTTTTGGGTGGTTCAGATTTAGTTGGGACCCGTCGTCCGCCTTCGTTGTGGGCGTGGACGGGATTACTGTAGTTTTCGATTTTGGGGTGGTTTGGATCATATTGAGAGGCGAGAGTTCGGAACGACCCTCTAGAGTTTCGGTATCGTTCTCGGTGTTCTCTGGTTGCTCCTCGTTCTCCTCGGGTACTTCCAAGGGAATCAGGTGCGATATAGATCGTTCGATATAGTTTCGTTTGCATCTGACTACGGCCTTTCGGATCTCGCCGTCTGATGCTTCTTTTAGTTCGGTAATTAGTCCTAGTGACCAGTGATGGCGAGGGGCGTTCTCGTTTGTCACTAGTACCACTTGTCCGACTCTGGGCGTAGTCGCCGAGTGTCTGCGTGGCTTCGAATGTGACTCTCGCAAGTTGATGACGTATTGCTCGCTCCACTCTTTCCACAGTCCTTGTATGACGCTCTGGAGGCCCTCCATGTGGCGGCGAGTGACTTTCTCCGTCACTCCGGGCTTCCAGTTCACCTTAGACATGCCTGGAAGTGCCAGGTTGACTGAGGGGAGCAGGAAATCGACTGGTCGTAGAGCAATTTGGTCGTTTGCTCGTGTTGGGTTGGCTGTTATAGGACGACTGTTCACTGCACTTTCTATTTGGGTCAGTACGGTGCTCAGGTCGATATAGTTTTAGGTTTAGTGGACCGATAGTTTTGAAAAGTTGTTTTTTTGACTATCCCCACTACCCGCTCATATATACCCCCCATCCATGGTGATAAGGGTGTGATATATTTGACTTCGATTTCTTGTGACGCAAGAAATGAAGTCAATTCGATGCTAGCGTGGTGTTTGTCCTTGATATCGTTGTTGATCATTTTGTTTCCTAGCTTGAACGTGGGTGCGTTGTCGCATAGTATAGTTTTCGGGACTCCTCTTCGAGCGCAATACCGTATCATAGCGGCTAGGTACGCTTCCGTGGAGTTGTCGATGACTAGTTCTAGGTGTACAGCTCTAGCCATGAGACATGTAACCAACATTACCCATGTCTTTTTTGGTGTGTTTTGTGCGCTTTTGTAGTATATAGGACCAAAGTAATCTATTCCAACGTGTGCAAATGGGGCCGACGCAACTGTGCGGCACAGAGGGAGTACCTTGGATATTGGGTATTGGTACGGTAGGCCAGATTGTTTCTTGCACCGGAAACACCTGTTTATTGTCTGTTTAGCAATGATACCCACTTGTGGTATCCAATATCGCATTCGTATAGCAGTTATCAAGTAGGCTTGACTATTGTGGGCGTGGAGTTTGTGGATCTCTCGCGTTATCATCCTTGTCAATTCGTGTTGTCGAATCAGAATAATCGGATTGACTGAATCTCTTGGGTGACGAGTCGGATCCAGGCGGCGTTGGTATCGGAATATGCCGTCTCTTCCACGTGCTGCTTTCAGAGAAGCTGGAACGGAAAAATCCAACCGGGATTTTGCGTCCTTGTAGTGATCTGCTATAATGTAGGATTGCACCAATCTTCGGTGTTGTATTGGTTGTGATATTGTTGCTTTTAGGTTTTGCATGAGCTCACTCTCCCATCTCTTGTGGGGTAGGGCTCTAAACAGGTATTTGAACACCTTCTCCATAGTAGATATCAACTTTTGGTATGAGTTCGTTCTTGTGTACGGTACTATAGATCTGGTTACTGTCGATGATTCGGCAATTGCGATTGTTGCTGGTTTTGGTACTTTGTTAGGATTCTTTCGTTCGTTTTTGGAGACTAGCTTCTCTCTGAACTCTGTCGGACTGTCGACTTTGCCCAGTATTTTCGTTGGCCAGTCTTTTTCGTGTTTTCGGAGAAATTCGGGTCCGTTGAACCACATATCGTCCTTTAGTAGCAGCTCGATTGTGGTTCCTCGCGAAGCCACGTCTGCTGGGTTGAATTCTGTAGGACAATGATAGAATTTCGGGTTCAGACCTTGTTTTTCTAGTAATTCGGTTGTTTGATGTAGTTTAGTTACTCTGTTGTCCACGAAGCGAACTACTTTGCTTCGTTTGAGGATCCAGTAGAGAGCGATTGTCGAGTCACTGAAGAATTTGACTTCTGTCAGCTTGGTCTCGTCGATCTCTCTGACTAGCATTGTTGCTGTATTGACAGCCAATTGAATGCCAAGTAATTCTAGGCGTGGTATTGTTAGCTTCGACTTTCTCGGCTTTACTTTTGGTTTTGCAAAGATGATTTTGGTTACAGGAGGCCTGTCTTCGATTTCGTAGTGTAGGTAGGCTGCTGTTGCAAAGTGTAGTTCCGATGCGTCGCTGAACATCATTATTTTGACCGATTTGTAGTTGTAGTACTCTGTGAGCTGTCTTGGGATGGTGAACGTCGTTCGCGTAAAGGACGCGATGAGTTCGTACCATCTTTTGCAAGATGCTTTCAGAATCAACTGCTTCCAAGCGGTCGGTTCTTCCCACAGAGTTTGTACGAATTCCTTGATTGGGACTATTATTGGGGAAAGAAGTCCTAGAGGATCGTACGTTGAGGCCAAAAAGGATACAACCTTCCTTTTGGTTGGTGCCTCTGTTGGTGGTTTAGCAATTTTTATAGTTAGAGTGTCGGCTACGCTGTCCCATACGTGACCTAGTAGCTTGCACTCCGTGTTTTGAGCTCTATCTGTTTCTAGGATCTTGTCGTGGATTTTGCTAGAGTTAACTTGGTATTCTCTTAGATTCATCCCCATTTTGTTGAAAGCTTCTTTAGAATCTTTGTATAGCTGTTCTAGTTCTTGTTCGTCGTTGGTCGTGAAAACCGTATTGTCGACGTACAAGTTTTGCAGAATTCTCGTGTTGATTTCGTGGGGATTGATATCTAGGTACATGAGAATTGTGACTGCTAGTAGAAACGGAGAGCACGACATCCCGAAGGGTAGTCGAGTGAACCTGTATATTTCGATATTGTCTGGCGTGGCTGGTTTGTTTGGGTCTTTCAACCACAAAAACCGAGTCAAATCTCGAAATTCTGGTTTGATGCGGACCTGATGGAAAGCCTTTTCGATGTCCGCGATCATCAGGTACCGCTTTAGTCTGGAACGTATTAGAATTCCTGGGATTGTTTGTAGTATAGATGGTCCTGGGAGGACGCAATCGTTTAGTGAAAGTTCGTCTTTCATGTGGCTAGATGCATCTAGTATTATTCTCAGTTTTGTGGTTATCGAGTCGGCCTTCATGACGTTTCGGTGAGGAATGTAGTAGAACTTTCCTCTTCTTCGTCTTCTGGCTGTTCCCGGAACTCGCTCGATGATACCTGATAGTAGTTGTTGTTTTATCGTTTGGTCATAATCGTTTAGCAATTTTTTGTCTTTTAGTAGGTTTCCGTGTAGTGATACTAGTCGTCGTTTAGCCACTGGATAGTTGTCCTCTAGTTCAGACTCTCTGCCATTGAACGGGAAGGATACGTGAATTCTTCCGTCGATGACAGCGGCTTCTTCTTTAGTCTTTTCGATCAAAGTTTCGTCCGACGTTCTCTCCTCCTCGCACTGCTCCGCTGGGCGAATACCTACGTGCTCTAGTTCGAACAGCTGCTCCACCCTTCGTACCAACTCTTCGTCTTGCAAATCTTCGCATTCTTTAGTTTCGAGAGCGTTGATTATCGCAGGCGCGAAGTAATCTGTAGTTTCGAGGGTTGAATTGTTTGGTACTGATATAGAGAATTCGTTGTTTGGCGTTGGGTATGTAATGGTACCTAGCGGGGTCTTTTCGAGCATTCTACTGCTTGGTAGCTCGTATCGTTTACTTATAGTGCTTATTTTTGCGATAAAGTTGTTGCCTAGTAGAAGATCGATAGTCTGACCATTGTGGCGTTTTAGATTCATAATAGCGGAGGCTTCGATACCCTGTTTCTTGAGAAACGCGATATCTTGGCTCGAGAAGTCGGGGGCTTGGAAATGGATTGGAACGTTAGGATGTGTGGCGATTTTAGTAGTCCACACTTGGTTGTTGTCTCCTTTCAGCTCCAGTTTTACACAATAAGAAGTCACCTTGTGATTACCGTTGATACCGGTGACCACCATGTTTCCTTGCTGAATGACCTGGAGAGAAAGTTTTCTAGCTGTTGATTCTGAGATTAGTGATCTAGAGGCCCCTGTGTCAATCAGAGCTAAGAGAGTCTGATTGTCGGGGGTTTTTAGAGCTACGAAAGGAAGTCTGTAGTGAGCATCCTTTATTTCGCATGTATAGATTTGGATGGGCGGGGTTTTGGGAGGGTTTGAAGATTCTTTAGTTATAGTTTTTAGAATAGGTGCCGTGGGCAAGTCAGCTTTTGGCACGGGATTTGGATGGATTGCTCCCGTGCCTGCCCGGAGCCGCTTATTGATCGTGGGGGCCACGAAAAAATGTTCTCAGCTCCTGTTTTCGTTCTTCGCTCATCCTATTGTATTGGTTAGCCACGTCTCCGGTCTCACACATTCCGGAGAAATGTCTTTTGCCGCAGAAGAAGCAGGAGAATGAGGATTTGCAGTTATTTCGGGCGTGGCCTTGAGTACCACAGTTTAGGCACCGCTTCTCCTCGTTCATCACCTTCTTCTTTTCGTCTGCCGGTTTAGTGCATTTAGTCGGGTGGTGATCCGCGCTTTTACAGAAGAAGCACTTCGGTTTGCCCGAGCTCCCTTCTTTGTCAGTGCGAGAACCACCTTTAGTCGTTTTGTTTTCGTTCGATTTTTTGTCATTGCTATTGTCTTTGTTTCGTTTGTTGAAGCGGTTCTGTTTTGAGTATTTTGAGGAACCGTTCCTTTCCGGCACCTGGGCTACGCACACCTCGTTGCTTGACACCCGCAACTTCTGGTCGTGCGATGCATCGTCGATGAATCTCATCTCCATGATCTTCTCTCTGACCGTCTTTGTGACATCCTCGAAAGAGAGCTCCTTGGTCCGAAGCTGCCTGAGGACGTGAGTCATGATCGGGTTCGGGGTCTTCTTAATGAATTCCTCGATGATGAGTGGATGGTTGATATCGATATTGTAGAGTTTGAGACGGTTGGCGGTGATGATGTGCTTGGCCAGATCCTTCTCCATCTCCTCGAAGTCGGAGGCGTGGAAAGGGAGTTTCCGGAACGTCGCCGTGAGAATGGGACGTCTATCAGTAGAGTACGTGGCTTTGAGTAGTTTCAAAGTCTGTTCGTAGTCTGCTTTGGAAAACGTAGTAGTGGTGACCAGCAATCTAGCGTCGCCTTTTAGTAGTTTCTTTAGGATACAGTATTTAGTCTCGTCGGTGAATGTTTCGTTTTTGTTGACTAGCTGATCAAATTGGGTTATGAATTCCGGGTATTTGTCCGGTTCTTCTCCCGAAAAGCTGTCCAGTGTGTCGAGAATATCGCGCACCGAATCGATAGTAGTTGTTGGACGAGTTGTTGGTCTTGCCATTTCTTGGTAGAAGGGCGAGCCGTGAGATGACTGAGCTTGACGGCTCGTTCTCCTCATCTCGTCGATTTGTTGTTGGAGCGCTTGGATAATTTCTCGTTGGCCTAGCATTTCGGTCTGTAGGCGTTCGACTTCCACTTTGTTGATGCTGACTGGCCGTGGCGGCTGCTGCGACGGAGGCTGCTGCGGTGGAGGATGGAGTCCTTGTCCCGATGTACCGTGATTGGCAGGCTGCAGAATAGCGAGAAGCTGGGGTCCTCGTCCTCGATTGGCAGGTTGCTGCGGTGGGAGTCCTTGGCCAGAAGTGCTGCGAGTGGCATGATAGTTTGTAGGGCGTGGCGCCGGTTCCTGACGGCTTTCGTCGAGAGTTCGGTCGGCCGGGTTGAGTATGCCCATCGCTTGTTCGAAATCCGAATCTTCCTCGTCGAGATCCTCTCCCTGGGGAGGTGGTGACTCGAGCAAGAATCGTTCGACTTTCGCTAGCAGTTCACCTAGTCTAGCTTGTATAGCTCCGTAGTTTAGTTGGTCGCAATGCTCTTGCACTGTTTTGATATTGTCGTTCTTGTTTTGTTTGAGCATTTCGTTTTCGTTTATCTTTTGTTCGATAGATAGTTTGTAGTTCGAAATTTCGCCGAGGCCTTTGACCAGCTTCTTTTTTAGAGCATTGATTCGCGCTGGTTGACCTGGCTCGTTTTGTTGGTCCAAAATGGCCTGGACATTGTCGGCCAGACTTTTCATTTTGTTGGCCTGTTTGGTGAATTGGCCTTTGATTTGTCCCATAGGGGACCTTCCACCTGGACGATGGTTGGCTCCCGGAGCTGGATAGTCCTGCATATCATCGTCGCTGCCGAACATGATAGATTTGGGAGAGCGCGGCGTACGCTCCAAGTCTTTCGACTGATTAACCAAGTAGATACCTGCAAACGCTTTCTTGTTCCCCCGCTTGTAGTTAGCTTATCGAATGTAATTGTACGGTCCCGTTGATCAGGCGGGCGCTGGCAAAAAAAACAAAAGGGGTCGAAAGGAAGGAACTAGCTGACAATGGAATTAACTAGTCCTAATAGCAGAAAGTTTGGGAAACTATTGACGTTTTGGATATCTTGGGACCGCGTCCCTTTTGTTTGGTATAGTCGATGTTTTGGTAATGCCTGCCAACTTTCGTTGTTGGCCTTCTGGCTGGTTTTGATATAGTTCTAGAATTGCGACTTCTGGAACCTGTTTTGACTGTTTTGGAGTCCTTATCCTATAGTGCGTTCTCCTTTTTGCCGAAAGCGAGAACGTAGGATGGTTTTGTAACTGGCGGGGGTGACGTCTCTCCCCCTGAATAACGCTAGCAGTTGTTTTTGAGTTCAGATATCGATTATATCTGTTTTGCCCCCGTTCCCTTTTTGATTGTCATTGTCTTTTTGAACCTTCGAACCTGTAACGGAGTACACGTAATTAGAAGAATGACTGTAGTTGGTCTAGAAGAGGAGGGAAACGAGGCTGAATTTTGAAAAAGGCTAGGCCTTTGGACAGTTGCGAGGGGTTAGACCGGGCTGGTCTTCCTCTACCGTCCTTTTGTGTATTGTTTTGATTGTTTTGATGTTACTTTATTGATTATCGTATCGAAAAATAACAGAGTCTAGCACACACTAGGTTGGACCGGTTTTGGGACCGGAACTTTAGTAATATTGTTTGGGAAACACAAGATTTAGCGAGAATTGTTTTGAAAGAAGGGTTTGTGAGTGGGAAATATAGTCTCGGGGAGATTTGTATTTAGAAATTTAGATGATTGCTGGTTCGGCGGCATCCGAAGGCTCTGGAGCGGCGGAAGGTTCGGGCGTGGCTGGTTCGATCAGGTGGAATTCGAAACCTTCACGCTCGAACAACCGGTCGAGCCCTGCCATGTCGACATCCTCGACGTCCTCCATCCTCTGCTCGTCGTCGCCTTCTCCCGTCGTCGACCACTCTAACTCTCCGTCGAACAGCTCGTGTCCTTCCGAAATGAAGTCGTTCAACTCTTTCCTTGTCGGAGGCAGGAGGATTTCGCTTGCTGCGTTCCTCGGCCTCTCTGCTTCTTGTCGCTCTCTAGATGGAACGGAGGTTTAGATAGAGTTGGTTTATCGGAAAGAGAACTAGATGTAGTAATAGATTTTTGTTTAGGGTTCAGTGGTTCGTATAGATTGTTGTATTCGAGAACGCTTGAAGTTCCTGTCGACGGTGAACTTGAGCAAAACTCTGGGCGGCAAGGCGTCGACACCCGTCTGAGTGTCTGCGTCTCCTCCATCGCTTGCCACTCTCTCGCCGCCAGGCCGAGATGCGATGGTTGACTTCGCCTGCAGCCTTGATAACGAAATCCTTGTGGAGTTTAGGCTGCTTTTATAGAGATTTAGAACTTTTTGGAGAAATATAGATGTGCATGACACATTGTTCGTATATTTTGAGCCCGGTTATCGCAATTTCGAGAGATTCGTTGAGAATTATTGACTTTTTCGTTTGCGACGGATTTATACGTGTTTCTCGTGGTGAGTACAAGAAAACGATAAAAAACCGGTCGATGCACCATGTCGCGGATCTTATTGGGGATGCCAATCAAGAGACGCGGATAAAGGGGTAATTGGTATAGTAGAACTCTTCCCTCCCCGGATCGTCCCAGTTTTAGCCTGTTTCCAGAGGTGAACGAGTTGTAGACGCACTGTTTATTGTCAAGAAACGCTATAGCGGGTTTGTGCGGAAAAACTTGACAAGCGGCTACTGCAGGGGTAAATAAAAGGGGAAAACAGGTAAAAGGTTAAAAGGGAAGAGCTCCGCAATCGTTGTAGAGCCACAGGTGACGATGGAGTCGCCAGCGAAGCCCGGGCGTGGAGACATCGAGAAGCGGAGCGGGAAAGAAAGGGAGGAAGGAGTGATTGTATTATAGTGTAGTGTGTTTAGGTCATTTAGTGTTTAGTACAATCTCTCTCTCTCTTCAGAGCGTGGTTGGAAACCAACGCAAGCTTGAACTCAAAGTGAAAGCAACTGAATGTTGAGGCTCACTCCCTCCCTCAATATTCTGAAATTATTTTAGGATTTGACGACGTTGATGATCGCGTGGGTCTCGCCGCGCCCGAAAGTACGGTGATTTAGTTGTCTGCGTCTCTCGCCGGCGCGTGTGGTGAGAGAGTGGTCGTTCTGGCGCGCAGCCAGATCGACTCGTATCGATTGCGTGATTAGAATTGATTGATTGGGAAAGAGATTGTATAGTTATTGAAGCATATTGTTTAGAATAAACTGGGTCGAGAACGGTGCTCATGGAGCAGCGGTCGCGACAGTTGCCGATTCATATGATTCATAATTATAGGGCACGGACTGGGCTCCGTTATGCACCAAAAAGGCCTCAATTATGTGATATGGCGGGGTTCGAGAATCAGAGAAACAAAATTGGTTTTTGTGGTGTTCCTTCTGGAATTGGATAGGAAACTGTTACATAAGGGAAGGAGAACAACTTTATACAGTTAATCAAACTGTTCAGATGGTGACTCGACCGTACTGTGGCTCCAGATGGGCATTTCTATGCACTTTTCGAATTTCAGATCAAACGGACATCCAGCTCTGATCTAAAAGGGTATCTTGCTTGTTCCTGGATTACGATTTCGTTCGATTCGACCAATCCACTCGCATTTGCATTCTCCGTTCATGTATACACATCTCTAATCTGGTGCGGTTTGAATCTATTCAAACTTAGTCGAATGGATCCAGTCTTCAAGTTTTTGCCCCTCTTCACATTCTCCACTCGGTATCAATCGTATTGTCAATCACAAAAACCACTGCAACTGCCAATCCAATCAGCATCATTCGACCTCTTTTGCATTTCCGAATTAGCGTCAAAATCTTGAGGGGAGGCGTCAAAAAAGGGAGAAGAGACGAGGAAAGATGGCTAATATTAATCAATTAGCAGCAGTAGAACTGTAACATCCTTCATCTGCGTGCCTCCTCCGTAGACGGTCTTTGCGTGCGCAGCGATCGTCCCGTCTGCGACCTCCTACCTTCCGCCGCTTCTTCATTTCGCCCCTTGTTTATTCTCTTCTTCATCTCCTTTTCCCGCCCGTTGTCCCGTCTTCGTCTTGTTCGACACCACCGCTAAACAACCGATTGGCCTGCTGCCAAAACTCTTGGGATCCTCGTCGAGATGAACTGGCAAAAGCAACGTCAGCACGTGCTCGACCGGCTCGCCTTCGTTCCAGGTTAGTTCGGGTTGGGGCAATGGAATGTTCCCTGTTCTCGCATCTATTTACGCTGTTTATCAATCAATCCGCCTTCCGTTACCTATTGACACAGTTCTCTCGCTCTCTCTTCCACCTTCTGCGCGCCCCGGCTTCACCCAAACACGGGTGTAACACGGCAATCACCCACGCATTCAAATGACGAACATTCTTTCGTTACGCTACTTTCTTACACTGTAGGAGATAACAAGAAACTAGAAGAAGAAGAAGGAGAAGCCGTAAAATTATCACTCGTCAATCTATTGCGGAAAACTTGACAGTCTACAATAGTTGTAGTTGACATGTAACAAAAGAAAGACAGAGAGTAAATAAAAATCGGGAATGTCAAAGTGAAAAGTTGCAGGCGGCACTGACAGGGAAGGCAATGCTCTGATGGTAGTTTCGACGTCACAAGTGCAAGAATGCTCCTACGAAAACCTCGTTTCCCTTCTGGCACTTCTCTCGGACACTCTGCCGCCGTCGACTCTTTTTACCGTACTTCTGGACACCCGACACATTCAGCTGAAACAACTAAAGTTTTATCTGAGAGCATGTCAGCAGGCACTATACAAAAAGGTCCGACAAGTGCTCATCATCCAGCCGGAGAAGTTTCTAGACCAACAGAAGATCAACTTCGATCTGATTGTCAGCGGATACACTCTCAAGGTCTCTTTGATTCTTTGGAGTTTTAAACGTTCTCCTTTCCAGACAGTTTTGCTCTCCATGCACAAACTTTCCAAGTTCGTCGATGTGAATCAGTTGCCAGAACAGTTCGGAGGCACTCTAGGTTATGACCCTGATTCGTGGCTGGCTACGAGATTAGTGAGTAGAGGACGTAATGAAACAGTAGGAGAGAGATATTTTAGGAAGTGAAAAAGTGGCAGAACTACGTGGCAGATTCAGACGCGGACATATCAAAGCACAATACAGAAGAAGATCGTTCGTGTAGGTTTCTGTACCAAATTCTTTCTTGGAACTTGCTCATTTTCAGTAGAAGAATTCATCTCAAAGTTGCAAGCTACGAAACGAATTGAAGATGAGTATGCGGCGAACAGTTTGAGAAAATCCTTGAAAGACATCAAGATAAAGGAAGAAGAGAACAGCAAAGACGGACTCATCAAGGATCACACCGCCGGTGTCTCCGACTTTCTCGATTGGATCGAGGGATCCGGGGAGAAGTGGCTCAACTCTCTCTGCCAGATTGCGGACAATCTGGATGAGGCGGAAAGTCTTGTGAAGCAGCATGAGGAGCTCGGAAATAAGACAAAAGTAATTTCTATTGAAGGGCAAAGAATCAATCCAAAATTTCAGGAGATCGAGGAGCAAAGTCAGCAGTTGGCAGAAATGGCGACCCGATTGATGGCCGCCTGTCCCCAGGTGGCTATAGTTCTTCAGAAAACCCGACAACAGATCCGTGACGTGGCAGAGCACTTTGCCTATCGAGTCGAAGCACAATCACAGTTCTCGCAGACAAACAGAACGTTCCGAGAGAAAGTTGCCGAGGTTGTTAAAAAAAAAAGTGAAGATTTGAGTAAACTGTAGAATACGTTTTCAGTTCAACAAAAAATCGGATCAAATGCTCGAGAAGGTGTGTGCGGAGGACGACACGAAAGCGAAAACGCTGGAGGAATTGGCACAAACCAAAAAGGAATTGGACGATTTGGTGAACTCAATGAGTGCGTCGAATAGTAGTATCCGGGCACCTTCTGAAGTCTCCGTTTCCAGATAGTGCATGCGAGGCCGCAATAGACGCCGGCGAAGAAACGGCGACGAAGGCCCGTCAGTTCGGAGACGTTCTTCCGTGCGAAGAGTTCACAGTTAACATAGACCGTAGTCTGAGCGATTTAGTTAAACAACAGAATAGGTTGGCATTGAAATCGTTCACTGTTTCGATGACTAGTTATTCAGGCATAATGAACTAGCTAGTGTAAAGCGATTGGAGCAGCAGCAGCAGATCCAATTAGTGACGACCTACGGAGACTGTGATCAGGCGATCAAATGGCTCGGGGAGCTCAAGGAGACGCTGCACAAGGAGTACAGTCTGTCGGATGTGCACGAGGAAGCAGTCAGGAATCTGCGGAATGACAGACAGAACCTGGATAAGACTGCATTGGTGAGTTGACATTCAGGAACTTTTCCGGATCTTTCAGTGTTTCAGAGCACATACCAGTACGGAAAGCAGCTATTGTCGATGGCCAAAACGACAGAAAGAGCGGCAATGAAGGAGAGTTCGAGTGACGAGAAGAGAGAAAGACTGGAGCGTGCGTGGAGAGAATTGGACGATGCGATCCGGAAGAACGAACAAAGACTGAATGTGGTCGAATCGTTTATGATCACTCACAGACAGATGATGGAAAAGGTGGGAGAGATTGAGAAATCCCTACGAGAACGGCTCCGAGTTAGTGGAAGGCTCAACTCGATCACGTTGAGCACAGAGAGAAAACGGCTGAGAGATAACATTGAGGAGCTGTCGAACATTGGGAAAATGCTCATCACACAGATCAATGCGGATCAGTCGTAAGACCAGAGAGGTTGGTTTCAGCTTTAGGAAAAGTCGATATTTCAGCACAACATCCGAAGACCGACAAACTGCAATAAAGCAGATTTCGGATAAGATCGACGAAGTAGTGACAGCGCAGCGAAGGATGGAAAGTTTGATCGGAGACGAGGAAGAGGCTGGATCAAGTTCTTCTGGAAAAGACGACAAGGTTTAAGCCGCGGATTCACATTTTCCTTCATCTTTGTCTTTTCAGCATTCTTCCCGGAAAGCACGTCCACTATCAAAGGTGCCGGAGGAAGAGGGCGGTGAGTTATCCCCGGTGCTCCCTCGAGCAGTCCGTCTTCTGGAGACGACGGAAGGAATGACGCCGGCGATCCGTCTGTCGAAGAACGAATCCTATCTCTGATCCTGATCCTGCTATTTTCTCTTCACCCATTCCAGAGAAGCCTTCACCTCTTCATAATGCCAAATTCTCTTGCTCACTCTTTTTTTTGGCCGTTTGACTACTTTTATGTGTACATTCTGTGATCAGTTGTTTTAATCAGATTAAAAACAAAAAATAACTCCACTTTATTTCAATTTCAAAACCAGCGAAAACATGTCTAATCGTTCATATGTATGAGGGAAAAATGGTGAAAAGAGTATTTCGGACATCTTAATTTTTGCTGAATGATGACCGAAATCATCTTGAGAACCAAATATATTAAACTTATAAGAGAAGTGCGAGAACTGAAGGCAAAGCCTTCGGAGCTCGAAGACGGGAAAGTGAGCTGCAGACGGTCAGGGCGCACGACTGAGCACACTTTGAGCCGCTCATTGGAAAATGGTACATAAAAAGAATACGTGCGAGAAAATGAAGAAGAAACCATATCATCGTTCGAGGGAAAGAATCAGGGGGATCCGAAGGGAAGCGAAGGGTCTAGACGGGTTCTAGAAGGTTTCCAGAAGAGCACCAAATCAATTGAAGGAAAACTAAATCACAATTTCCCGCTCACAATTATTCGTCGAAAGAAGGTTGGAAAGAACGGGGGAACATTTTTAAGTGACGTTTTGGGTTTCTGATTTTTGATTTTTTTTTTAGCTTTTAAAATTTAAATTTATGAAATTATTGAGTTGTACCGTACCCCTAAGACGAAGACAATTGAGCGTTTTTGTATCCGGAAAAGAGAATGGAAATATATTAAAAGTGCCTACGAAGAAGACTTCTTCTTCTTCTCGTAAGTGAGCAGATGATAGAAGAGCATGAGCAACGAAATGTTCGCAATTGCCAGAAGGATCGGAATGCGCCAACGCACCAGCCACGCCTGCAAGATTTATGTGAAAAGTGGAAAGAGGGAGAGAGAGAGAGAGAGAGAGAGCAGAAAAACACTTATGTAAACTTTTCTGCGTTGTAAAAATTACGGCGAAACGAGGAATTTGTGAGATTTCGCTGCAGATGTCATTCATTAAAATGATCTTTCGACTCACTCTGAAAGCTGGCTGCAGAAAGTGTCGGAGCGGATTCGCTCGGAGGAGAGCGGCTTCGTCCTGCTCGCGGAGCACCTCTTGTCGACGTTGTCCGGCGAGACGGGCCGCTTCTTCTCTCCTCATCCGCACCTGGAATCATTCAGACTTCGCATTCGTGTTCCTTCAGAATAGTCAATACCCCTTGAGTTTCAAGTTCGGCGAGGTTCGGCAGACTTCCCATGTTATCTCCGTCTCCGGCTGCCGATTGCAGCTTTGCCGCGTGCGCGGCTCCGATGGCCCCCGGATGGTTGGCATCGCCGTTTCGATCTCGTGCCGAGGCAAGAGTCGACCTCCGATTGAGCCCGCTCGCAGCGCCTCCACCAGTCTGAAATCGATTTCATCGTTGCCTACGTCTCCGGGGGCTCTTCCGCTCTCTCGCCTACTTTACAACGACTAATACGTGTGAGGGAGGAAGCGGATGAGCGTAACGAGACAGCAGTAGAAGATGAACACTCTTCTTCTACTCGACTCGCGGCGAAGAAACGTACACAAGACTCGTTGACATCCGCCTGTCTCATGAGCGATGGCCGATTGCGTCGCAGCTTTTGCTGCTGCTGCTGCTGTTGGCTGTTGCTTCCGCCAGCCATCACATATTGATCGTAATGATCGTCGCTGCAAACGAGTTAATGGCTCCAGATGGACGTGCTCCAGATGCTCCACTCACCTCAATGAGAACCTCGACGACATCACGTTCGGTGGCTGTGCGTTCAGATTGGAAGGGCCCGGCTGAGATGTCTGCAGATGCGACTGCTGCTGCAGGACCAGAGGCTTCTCCTCTTCCTGAACGACAGAAACGGAAGGAATAAGGTGATCCTGAATTAAATATTGATAAGACTGAGCGGTTACGAAGGCAATGGCTACATTTGCGTTTGGAATGCGATTGGAGGAATGGGAGAGATCATGGGAGTCGATGGGCGTCTGAAGTTGCGACGAAGAGGGTTCTGGGTAGCCGTACGGATTATGGAATCCTACGTGGTTGGTATTGGGGGCGTGGTTGTGATAAGAAGCGGAATGCTTCGACGGAGGTGTCATGTCATCAGCCATGTCAACGGAAAGCGTCTGAAACACTCTTATACAGTACGGATGCGGAGGAGAACGAATTGATTACCTGCTCGAAGGAATGTTGTTTGCTGTGCTGACGCGACGGAATATGTCTCGAGTACGAAATCGCGTCCGAGAGATCAGTTCCGAACGACTCTCCGCCGTTGTTGTCCTTCAGAAGACGGCGGGTTCCCGGCTGTTTGAAGCTCGGGTCGAACTGTTTCGCGTGGATTCTTGCCAGTTCGGAGTCTTCGCACGCTTGTCTGGCCAGGAACGCGGCACTTTCGCTCCTTTCCTTCGCCGTCGACGTCCTGCTCGCAGCGATGTCTGCCTTCTGATGGGCGATGCTGGCCGCTCTCTTCGCCGCTTCAATCGCCTGTTCGATTTTATCGCGGAACTTGGAGGCACGCATGAAGATGACTCCTTTCCGTCGCGAAGAAGCGATCAGGATGTTGTTCTTGTATCGACCTTCTTCTTTCGTTCCGTCTTTGAACGTCGTCACTCCGAAGCCACACTTTGCGTTGTTCGCCCATTCTCCTTGGTACCTAAACATCAGTTCGTTTATAATGGTTCTCCAAAGTCTGATCACTCACTTCAATCCGTCACTTCTTTCGCAGATTCCAAATCCGCTTCGCATGTCATTCTTCCATTCACCCATGTAAGTTTCAACGGCTGCTTCTTCAACAGGCTCTTCTTCTGGTTGTTGGAGGCCGTGATGATGAAGAGAATCTTCCGAAGTGCAACTCATCGTGGACCCACTCGATCGAAGGCTTCCTGTCATTGAAGCCACTCTCTGATGGATGTCTCCAGTCGAATGTTGTTTCTTGATCCGTAATCCGGACAAAAGCGTTCGTTTGACAGCAAGACTCCGTTCCGAAAGGGATCTTCGTCGTCGCTGCGGAGCTGCTGAGTTGGCACGTAGCACAAAGCCTCCTCGTCCGGACAGTCCTTCTTCTAAAGTTCAAATGTTCATTTCTCTCCTCCCAGAAGTTTCCCTTACTATGCCTATGTTCCTCTGCATTCTCCTCTTCCACTCTTCCACTCCTCAGACTCGTTAACGATGCATGCGTCTGCGATTTCGATCGGAACTTCGCGGCTGCTACGTACGTGGCACTTTTCCTGACTCCATAACCGTGCCGCATTCCTCGAAGCCATTGACCTTGATAACTTCCTGCAACATTTGATCTATCACATCCGACCGTAAGTGTGCAAATATTTATGTGACGTGGCGGCAAAGGCGCGTCCACTTCTCACTGAGTGCTTGTCTTACTCACCCGAGTCCACGTAAATTTCCGTTCCGTATCCATCGTGAAATCCTGCCGACCAGGTGCCCTGATACCTGGCCTGCGAGTTCGCCGATTGTCTCACTCCGTACCGTCCTTTATATCCTTGAGTCCATTCTCCCCTGAAATCGTTCTTTCAACATCTCGAAGGACGGAAACAACTCACTTGTACAGCCATCTCCCCCGCTGTTCCACGCCCAATCCGTGCCGTTTTCCGTTCTGCCACTGTCCTTGATAGGTGTTACCGGAGGGCCACGTGTACACTCCGGACACCTCGAATCCGTAGTGCCACGCGCCCGCGTACTCTCCTTTCGCCTGTGGACCGGTACAGACGCCGTGACCGTGCGCCTTGCCCTCTTCCCATCCGCCTACGTAGGTTCCGCCGTCGTCAAAGTCAAATCTGCCTCCATTCATTTCCCATTTGCCGCACTGCTGACACACCTACGTCTACACGAATCTTGACCTGGAAATGCGAACAGTTGGGAGGTGTCGAACCACAAAATCAGATCGGATCATTGAGAGATAGAGAAAGGAAGATTCGGATGAAGTGAGGGTACAGATCAATAGACTGAAATAGGCGGTCGGCTCGTGCAGAGCTCTCACCGAGCGCCGCTGCTTTCTGCGGCCTTCTCGTGTCTCTAGCCCCTTCGAGCCGCTGCTGCCGAGGTCTCCTCGGCGCACAAATACACTCACTCATTGAGTGAAAGACGTAGTCGCTTGACTGCTCTCCCAGCGAGACACAGAAAGAGCCTGGCGGCCCTCTTTCTCCTTCTGCTGCTCTCTTGCTCCTCCGTTTGCCCCTGGAGGAGGCTTCTTTCCAGCCAGCAGGTGCCCTTACAAGGAGCTGTAGGGAAGCAGAAGAAGAAGAAGAAAAAATGGAGAGAAGAAGTAGAAGTAGGCGAAAACAGAAACGAGGGGGAGGAGGAGAGGGCGGAATTGAATTTTCCGAAAGGATTCTTCAGAAGCCTCTCTTCTGAGCGAAGAAGAAGACGATGGAAAAGAAAGAGAAGTGTGTTGCGAATTTCGAGGAGAAGAAAAAAGAGAATGAAGACGTTCTGGAAGCTGCCAAGAACAAGGGTTTCTGGACAGAAAAGAATAAAACGTTGAAGAGGTCAATGGCCGGAAACACTGAAGAATTAATTTGGGAGAGCAATCAAATGAGAAATATTTGCAGAGCGAGGTTGATAGGTAATGAGAGGATGGACGGAGATATTGCGAAAGAATCTTATGAAATTGGAAGTGGTGGAAAAGACCTCGAGCAGTTGACAAAAAGCGAAAAAATGCCGACGAGAGGTTTTTGAGAGCTCCCCCGGAAGACAGATGATGTGGAGAAGAGATTAGAGCACAAAGAGAGGATGATTGTTGGTCGTTCTGTTTCAGGAGATTGTCGCAAAAGGACTTTGGCTCGGAGACGACGGAAAAAGAGTTCAAAGGGGGCGGAAAAGAAAACAAAGATTGATGAAGAGAAAGATTCGGGATGGAAGAAGACGGCGGCGGGCAATGTGAACCTGGCCGAGCCGGGGCCCCCGATTTTTGTTTAAAGTCAGTTGCACACTCACTGCGTCCGATTCGCCAGCTCACACACACACACACACACACACACACACACACAAAACAGAAGAAACGGGTACTTGAGAGCGGCTCGGGCTCGGAGAGCTCAAGGTCGGAAGCCGCCGCGCCGCCATCACCGATAAAATGATGGCCGGTATGGGAGTGATGAGATGGCTCGCGCGAGCAGCAAGGAAGGATGGTAGCCGGGTAGCCGCCAGGAGCCCCGCCGAGCCGCGGCTTTATTTGCTCACACATATCCCTCGGCTATCCTCCCTCTTCCCTCTCCTTTTCTTTCTTTCTTTCTTTCTTCTTTTTCTTCTTTGCTGAATATCTATAGACGTATTGTTTGTCGTAAGCAAAAAACGAAAGCAGCAACAAAAAGTAAAGTGCAACTTTCGGAGAGGATTGTCGGAGGGTTGAGGAAGAGTAAGTGCCCCCTCCGAGAATCTTCCAGTTGAATAAGTTGCATTAGAATGGGGCTCTTTCCGGAGGGAATCACGACATACCAGTTAATGCGAGAGTAGGTGAAAAGTGAAGACATTCGGTGTGGGAGCCGTCGTCCGGAGACGCAGACTCTCGGATGGATGCTCGACGCGACGACAAATGTGCGGCGGCGGTGGCGGTCTCTCCGCCCCGGCCGTCCGAGCGAATAAGCAAAGGAGAGGCTCCGCGCGCGTCGGAGAGATTCGAGAGGCCGAGAAGCACAGAGAAAAGGGTGGTGGGCAGAGAAATGAGCCCCTCTCTCGGCGAAGAAGGAGCAGAAAGAGAGGAGTCCGTTGCGTCTCGACCAAATCTCTCTGGATCTACCAGCCTCCCGAAGCAGTAGAGAAGAAGAGAGGAGCCAGTAGCGAAAAAGAAGAAGGCGAAGGAGGGTGCTGCAGTCGCGGCGCCTCTGCCTTCTTCTGTGCTCTTTCTGCTGCTCGTCGGGGGGCCTTCCTCCTTCCTTCTCCACACAATTACACTATTCATATCACTTTTTGACGTCGCTTTTTTGCCTGCCCGCCGTTGCTTCTCGGATGTCTCCATTCTTCTTGTGCTCCGTGCCGCCCGTCCTCTTCCTCCGCCTCCTGTCTTCCGAGTGATCCGGAAGGAGTCGAAGAACAATCGGAACGCGCGATATTCTTTTGGGACGGAACGAGGTGGCCCTCGAAGGACTAGGTGACGTCGGCGGGGAAGATGACGTAGAAGGGAAGGAATCTGTGATCACGTGCCGGCATTGACCCATTGTTTGCCGGACGCCCAAGAATCTGCCCCCTCTCCTTGCGAGCTCCGTCTCAAATTCTAAACAAAACCCCTCTAAATACACTTTATGTGAAAATATTTATGATGGGCCAATAAATTACTTTTTTAAGGGGGACGTTGGGATGTATTGAGAAGAGATGAGGGTTGGGGGATTCGGACTGCATTCAGAATAGAAATAAACAGATTGGACGCAAAGAACAAGAAACAGTATTTGATATTATGTACACGAGATCCGGGGACCAGCGATTGTTGTAGACGTCGTTTCGATTCACTTCGACGTGGTGGACACCGGCTCCGATTCTTCTGCTTCGCCCTTTCGGAGGGCGCGGCACAGGTTCTCGAGCATCTGAATCTTCTTTTCCGACGCGGCGATCTTCTCGGTGTACTCCTGATTCGTCATCGTTAACACCAGAATCTTCCTGAAACAAATACTTTTAGAACCTTGCATTCTAGAGGTGCGCATACTGATTCGCATCCTGATACTTCTTCTTGACACTGAGCCCTTCCTTCTCGATCTGTGTGCACTTCTGGTTCACTCGTTCAATCTCCTTCTTGAACTTGTCAAAGGCTTGATTGCTCTTTGCGAGGCATCCAGTCAATTCCGAATACTTTTCCGAGTATTCCTGCACCTGCTCGCGAAGCAACTTCTCCGTCTCAATAGCTCCTCCAACACGGGCGGTTTCTTCCAGAACGATCTTAGCCAGTTCATCCTTCTCCATTCCAGCTTTCTTCATCTGAATCGACGACGCATCCAGCTTCGCCTTGAGCAGTTTGATCTCGAGATCTTTGGTCTTTCCGAACTCTTCCCAATACTTCTCCTTTTTCTGCAATTGCAAGTCGACCACTCGCATTCTTTCCTCGTACTGTTGTCCGATTTCGGAGAACTTCTCGCCGAGTTTCTTGTTATCCTCAGCCAGCGAGTCCGACTTGCTTCGTCCGTCCGCCATCGTCTTCTCGATGTCCTTGAGAGTGATCTTCAGCTGCTCGACAGCCGATTGTCTCTCCGTTTCCAGCTTCTTCATCTTAGCGATCGATTCTTCGCGAGTCTGTTGGTTCGCCTTCTGGAGTCCCCTGCACAGCTCCTCCAGCTTGCTCTTCGCCTCCTCGGTTCGCAGAAGCACCTGAGCAGACATTCATTTTATGAAACGATCTCAAAGAGAATGAGAGATATCCGATTGCGAGGGTGGTTTCTCTCAAAACACCCTCGCACTCGGAAAGCTGCCGGAAAAAAAATCCCGTGTGACGTCATCGGCCACTTGACACGCAAACTAAATAGAGATTTGAAAAATGGGTTCTAAAAAAATACGAATAATGTTGAATTCTCACCTGATTATTTTTCTCCAACTTTTTCTCCATCAAGTCCTTGAGTTTAACAATTTTGTCGAACTGAAATTCAGATTAAAACTATCATTTAACTTTCGACACAGTCTTACATTAACAAGTTTGGTCTTCAAATCCGAGTTGTTCTTCTCCGACTCGCCCAATTTCTTTACCAATCTCTTAATCTTTTCATCGTCGGCAAGTCCTTCCAACGACTTCAAAAGAGCCGATTCATCTGAAAAGCAATTAGTTACAATGTAATTCTCTGAACAAAAAGTACCACTCACCAAAGTTCTTTCCCATTGTTGTCGTAAAAGTGCCAAAAAATGTGTGAAATCAAATGGAGACGGGGGATATAGTGCTCGGAATGCTCAAGCCGTACGGGCTCTTCTTCTTGTCCTCCGGTCGGCTGTCGCTGCTGCTCGATCGGCTCTCTGCCTCTCTGGACGCTCTCTTCGATTCAAGCGCTGCCTGGTTTCCTCCGAGAAACGGCGACTCGTTGTAAATCGCCTGACGAACGGGAAATGGGCTCAGTGAGTAGGTTTGAAAGAAAGAAGATAATTATGCGAGTGGAACGCGAATTGAAAAGAAGTTTAAAAAGTGGGTTGGAATAACTTTAGTCAGTCATTACAAATACTCATGATCAGAAATAATAAATGAGGGAGTGCGTGTGAGATCATCAATAAAAACAACCTGAAAACAAAGGAGACGCAGAAATCGAATGTAGGCCAGGAGGGCTCTCATGCCCGGAAGACTCTCTTCTTACGCGGAGAACGCAAGTTTGGGGAGGGTGGTCGACTGAAATGGAGCAGGTTGACAGATGGGCGTTCGCGCACAACTCACGTCTCTCGCTCCGAATCTGAATCTTCGCCACACCAACTGCTCACAACTGCTCGTTTCCTTTTCCGAAGCACCGGTCTCGGGGTGTCGGCATTTGTCTCCCGCTGCTGAAATGGCTTTCGGTGCGAAGTTGCAGGTCTAAAAACATTGACATAATTGTGAATTTTGACAATTAATAACGTACCCATATTCGTCTTCTTCGTCGCGTTCTTTTTCGTCGGCAGCTTTCTTGGCCTCATCCTGCTCTTTCAGCTTTTCCAGCAGTTTCGATCGAAGGGATACGCAGTCGTTGGCTGTTGAAGCTTTATTATCTTCAGAATTAATTTTTTTCTGTTTCATCCCGAAGAACGAAAAATCGTCAGCAAAAATAGCTTTCTGAAGAGAATCAACTAGCGAAAAGGACAAAAGACAAGTTGCTCACTTTTAATACAGGTTTCTTCTGCTCTAAACTATTCTGCTCATACGGATCTCGATAATCGGAAGGTGGTTCCATTCCTCTCAAGAAGAGATCTTCTCGCGGTTTCTGCACATTATTCATTTTGATAAGTGCGTACATCCCGAACATTGGAACCATCTTTTCGTTCTACAAAGTATCAAAGTTCAAATTCTAATTGCAAGTAAATATCGGACTAACCTCATCTTCAAGTTGCCCGTCGAAAAGCTTATCGCGGAAAGCGTCGAATTCCTCGTCATCGCTGAAGATACTGTCCATTCCGACGAGAGATTTCTGATAGAAAAATGAATCGATTAACTGTACAAAACCAGTTCCGCGTTTCCGAGAAAGCAAAAAGTGCGCAAAAACGTCGTGAGAACGAGTGGAAGTCAAATAAAATGAAGCGGGGATCGCGGGAAGTGATGGCAAGCGCGCTCTATTGAGAATGCGCCAAATTTAAAATCGACCGACCCAATTTCAACAAAACCAGCATTGAAAGCAGAATTCTGAAAATGCAGATAAAATTCGTACCAACTCCGTACGTTTCACTCTTAATTTCTTAAAATATCTATCGTTTTTCAGAGAAGGAACTCAAGAATGGATGGCAATTGAGCTGCACGGAACGATTTCGCCACAGGAAGGAAGTTTCGATGGAAAAAAGCTGGGTGAGTAAGAAGCGGACAGTTCTTGTTATCAGGACACTTATTCATCAGGTACGATTGTCTGGGGAGACCGCAACAACGTGTACATGATTATTGGGAGCCAAACACTTGAAGGAAAGGTAAATATTTATTCGTTTTCTGCTTAGAAAGTTGTTACCGCTGTTAGAAAAAGCTTCGAAGGGAATAGAAAAAAAGGGACAATTGCAGATATCGAAAGTCGACAGACCGCTCCTTGTGATTCGAAAAAGTGACGAGAACCGGCAAGATGGAGAGAAAAGAGCGACGGTGAATGCGGTGGTGAGGAAGAAGCTCGTATTCAAGACACGTCCCCGCCCACTCGTCATTTCTACAGTCGCATAAAAGAAGAGGAAAAAGGCAATCACAACAAGAAGACACACGATGAATCATGAATCACATTCGCACATAAACATTACTTTTTTTTTAAAACAATTTCTGTACATATCAATAAAATGCAAAGTCCATTTTCGTGTTCTTCGTAACCGTATCCGCGTATTCCAGGTCGATTTGTCGTCGCGAGTACACAAATATCATGTCCATCACCAAATTTATCAATGCCACGTTGTAGACGATGGTGGCTCCGAAGAAGAAGTTGGCGTTTCCACTGGAGCTGACCATCCACATGTGCCACATGACGGGCATCAAAACGATTGTGGAGACGAGCGTTCCGGCGATCAGAATTGTATACCGGAAATCTGAAATCGAAAATAAAAAGCCATTCTGAGTGTATTCTCAAGACTTACGTTTTTTGTACGCATCGTGTAACGGGAGAATTGCGAGCAGAACGGAAACTTGATTGAGAGTTGGATACGGGAAGAAAACAGAGACCAGAAGGCCGACGATCGTGAAATGGAGGACGGCGTCGCGACGAATCAAGAAGGTGATCGGGATGGGCATGAAGAAGAAGAGGGAGACGAAGGAGAGGGTGTAGAACGAGCGGAAGTGCTCGAAAATCTGCACGAAGAAGTACCAGTAGAGACCGACATTGGGTTGAATGCTCGAGAAATTCAGACTGGAAAATTGGATGAATTGATGAAGAAAAACAAGAGAAAAATCAAACGTACATGGACAAATACGCGGAATTCACAAAATCGAGATTGTTTCCGTTGAGCACGGCGTTAATTCCGAAGAATAGAGCAGCAGTGAAGAGGGAAATGATAGCAAGCAGACAAAGTTTCACTGCGGAGCCATTGGATCGGAAGGCGAGGCAGGAGAGGAGAACGAATGGATAAATGGTGAACGAAGACCAGGCGCCGATGATCAGAGCACATAGAACGGGACGATCTGAATGAGAGCAGCGACATCGTAAGTTTTTAAAGAAATTCAATAAAACCTGTAACAAAAAATAAGAACACAGCTGCAAGCGCAAAGTTTTGAATGACAGTCAACGAGAGAATCCCGGTGGAGATTATTGTGATCGGGTTGAAGGCGTAAAGACTGAAAACCAGGGCTCCGATCCTTTGTCCATCACTTTTTTTGTGAATTCGACTCCAGACAATCTCTGCAGCTCGTGACGTCATCCACGCAGTGAAAACATCGAGAAGTATAAAAATAGGGAGAATTAGAGAAGGCGCAGAATTCAATAGAAACCGGATGAGATGAAGAGTAAGAGGGAGCTGGAAATGAGAGAGAAGGTGAATTATTGGAAAAGGCTTACGAAGTGGATGTTCTTCGCTTCGAACGGATCGAGGTTGTCTTCGAGCATCGCGACGCCATCTTTCAGGTGCTCGAACGAGTAGACAACGGAAGTGAACTCGACGCGTTCCTCAAAGAATCTCGCGTACGAAGCACTCGCTGATCTGATGGCGATCGCAGCCGACATTGGAAATCTGAAAGTCTCCGTTCAATCACTAAAAACTTCTTTTTCTTATTAAATCTCACAGAGAGCTCAGAAAGTGTGATCCGCCCTCATCCTCTACTTTTTTTGTCCGTTTTGTTTGTATTCCGTCTGGTGCCATGTGTGCCTGTTGAAAGATCGAATTAGAAACACATTTTGAATTGAAGACGAGTCATTCGGAGCATTGTCCTCATTCCCAGATGGGCTCTTCCTCTTCTTCTCCCGCCAAACAACCCGAGAGCCGGAAGGCGAAAGCGGACAATCAGATTTTGAACTCGTATCAGGTAAGTGAAACACAGAGACAGATGACCCGTTGTTAGAATAGTAGTGACGACGTGAATGGTTGGCATTTATTGTTCAGAAGTCGATAATTCGGAACGCATGGAGACACATGAGTCAGAAGGGGCCCGCCAATTGCGGAAGCACGATAACGAGGAGGATGATGGCGAGGAAGAGCACAATCGGAGAAGTGCTCGACAAATCAGCCAGTGAATATCACAATTTGCAAATCGTGGAATTTCTACAGAAAGGTGGGCCGGGAAAGTAGTTGTGAAGTGAAAAGGTTTGCAGTAATGCAAATGCTCGACGAGCCGGACAAAATCTCAAAACTATGCCAAGAAGTCGGACAAAAGCACGCGAAATACCGAAGAAGCAAAGGGATGAAGGTGAGATGAATGACAGGAAATTACAGCACAAAAGGTGGAAAATGAACAGATCGATTACTGGGACAAGCTGGGCGAAGCGATAACGGAGACGATTCGCGAGTACCAGGGATGGAAAATCCATCGGGAGAGCCTAAGGGCCGCCACTGTTCTCGTATCGTACGTCGTGGATCAGCTGAGATTTGGTGAGAAATCGTAAAAAATAGAGAGCGCGAAATGAGGGAGGTTTGCAGGCTATTCGAGAGGATTACATGTACAAGGATCGAGGGAAACTAAGGACGAGGAAGAGGAGAATTGAGAAAATTATTCGTATCGTGGCCGTTTTCTTTGCAAACGGTCTTCCTTCAGAGCATCGAAGAATGTGGTCACTTGTTCCGCAGTAATCGCTTTTCCGTCTTTTCCAGCCGTGCTAATGAACGTTGTCAGATCACGTTTAAAATCATTTAGACCTGCAAATATCCTTCTATTTATCTTTAAAATCCAATAAAGGTTTTACAAACCTGCAAAGAATACCCTGGCTCCTTCCATTCCCACTTCCTTCACAATCTCCCGCATTTCCTCTGCTTCAGTCGTTTTGTTTTCTGCTACCTTTCTTCTCGACTCGCTCTCGAACGTGGCCATATCGTCCTCATCGTCCAGAAGAAATTCCACGTCGGCCCTCTCATAGACGCGAATGCATTCGGTGCATTTGCACAGACGGGAGCGGAATTTCTCGATTGCAAGTGATGCTGGATCGACAGAAGCAATCTGTTCCGCCGAGAGCTTCGAGTGACAAAAGGGCTCTGTTCCAGTTGGAATTTGCATGACAAATGGCATCTTTCGGACACACGAGACACAAATCTAAAAAGTACACTGTTTTCGAGTAAAAAAATTCCAGCATACAATAGAAGCCTCTGGTTTCTTTTCTCCCTGAGAAATTGCTTCGGAGCTACTGGGACCTTCTTCCAGATTTATTTGTTTGTAGTTCAAATGCTGAAAAGAAGGACTTATTGAAAGACTATTGCCAAAGTCGTACATTCTCATGGAACCAATCCTCGCATATTTCGCATTGGAATAACTCGAATGTCGACTCATCGTCGGGATAGAAGACTTCACAAGTGCAAAACTTTCCGTGGTAATTATGATTATACAAATTGTACATGTTATCCGCATCCTTCTCCTCGTAAAGAGTGCACTTTTTGTCTCCAAACTTGCTATTTCCACAGTCGCACCGGAACTTTCTCTTCGTATACAACTCGACCATCTCGTGTCCTTCGTGACAGTGCAGAGAGCATCCGTAACAGACGCCGGCCATCTGTGGAGCAGGAGTGCACGTGAGGCACGTGAAAACAGTTTGACGTGGCTTGTAGCCCTGTAAT
Organism: Caenorhabditis sp. 36 PRJEB53466; assembly: GCA_946814055.1. Taxonomy (NCBI): domain Eukaryota; kingdom Metazoa; phylum Nematoda; class Chromadorea; order Rhabditida; family Rhabditidae; genus Caenorhabditis; species Caenorhabditis sp. 36 PRJEB53466. The sequence continues at coordinate 6,323,604 of CAMPFS010000001.1, forward strand.
CGGCAATTTTTAAACGTTTTCAAATAGATTCGGAAGGTCGCTCACTTCTGGGAACGTACAGACGGCTGGATCCTGAGCAGCGAATAAAACCTCGGCAGCCTCTTCCAATTCAACCAATTCTCTAACGGTAATAGTTCCCTCTTCTTCATTTTCTTTTTCTTCTTGAACAGGAACGGCGGGCTCCGGGTCTCCTTCGTTTTCCATTTTGAAGGGCTAAAATTAGAAAAATCAAGCAAGCTTTGAATGCAATTGAATGAAAGCGCCGCAATCTGTCGTGACGGTGTACGGCTTTCGAATGTTCACCGACATTGCGTCCTCGGCGTCCTGCCGCGCGCGCCAGATTTGAAAAGACCCGCGGAAATAGTCAATACGCGTGGCGCCAAGGATTTGTTTTCCTTTTTATTCGCACCTTCGATCGCGTTGGCGGCACCGCTTTGTGTTTCATGAGCAGCCACACTCGGCCAGTGTTCGCCCTTTAGTTCGTTTGTTCTCGCCGCTTGGCCTAAATGGGTATTCGTTTGCCTTTCGCTCGCATCGGCCGACGCATCTTTCTCTTCCCGTGTGCCCGCTTGCGAAATTCACGCCGAAAAGAGGAAATTGTTCGGTTCCCACGAAGACTGTTGATCGATGCGTCCCGTTTCCCATCACATTATCAATGCAGAAATGGTGGACGCCCAAACGAGGGTTAGACGGAAGACAACAGCTGGAAGTGCGCTGTTCGCCGCCCGTAGACAGCTGCGTTTCGTTCGTTTTTCGTCCGCTTCGCCGTCCTTTTGCGCGATGAACTGACGGGTCGATTACGAGTTAGCCAGTCTGTTTCTCCCTTCGTGGTGACGCCCGACCGCCCACATTTTTTGAGTTCTTCACAATCCAAAGCGAGAAAAAACGTGTAGCAATTTCTTGAAAGTAGGCGAAATAGTCCTCCCATCGGAATTGAAGTGGGCGGAAGATGGGAAGGTCTTGTGACCGGAGTTTGAGAGCTCTGTGGGAACACGAAACGCCCGAAAACCACATTCCTGTCCGCTGCTTTTGTTACGGCGAAAACGTTTTTTCATTTAGTTTCATAGCGAGCGTTTGGCTTTGATTTATAATCGAATTAATGTTTGCGCGGAAGTTATTTGTATCGCCAATAGAATTAGTAAAACCACCGAGCGTTACTGTATTCTGTAACGGATTAGTAGAGTGGGTCTCGCCACGAAAACTTTGTTTCAGCGAACGCATTAGCTCGGTTTCAGGTCCTTCTGTTTGTCGCTTTTTTGAAATCTAAAATTTCCTTTCGCCTATGTTCCTGATTTCGAAGATTTTTCTTCTAAATTGCATTCGTGACTTCATGAAAGTGTTTCAAACCTTATCTAAAATGTATATTGAATGTATACAGTCCTTCTTTTTCGTTTCCACAACAGGCTATCATATTGTTTTCCTTCTACAAAGTTTGTTTTTTGGTGACTGTTCCTTGTCGTCCTTCTTGCCTCCCCTATCAAAGCTATCTCCGCTACTCTTCAAAATTTTTATTTTTTTCAGCGATTTGTATATAGCAACAGCTCGAAAGGTAATGATGACATCTCGAAACGATGAGATTGACCAGTTGCGGGCGAAAACAGACTTCCTCAACCCGTCGATCTCGGCGGATTGGGCGAAGAAGAAGTTGATGTGGGTGCCCAACGAGAAGGACGGATTCTCACTCGGAGCCGTCATTGGAAACGAGCATTCGGACGGCTCAGTCGACATTGAACTTCTGGAAACCGGCGAACGTCAACGTGTTTCTATGGATGACTGCCAGAAACCGAACCCACCCAAGTACGACAAGTGCGAGGATATGGCCATGCTGACGTGTCTCAACGAGGCTTCCGTCCTTCACAATCTCAAGCAGCGCTACTTCTCGAATCTCTACTACGTAAGTTTGAAATCCTGGTCACTCCCCTCAACTTATAGCTTTAATCTAATCACCTCGTCAGGCCGGTTGTCATTTTTTGCTCTTGCTGGCAACAGATGCTCATACTAAGCCTAAGCTTAGCGAGATTTCCCAGAAATCGAACTAAATCTTTTGCTCGGTAAACCGTCCCGGAATGTGGGACGAACTGCGTTGCGGCATTTCGAATGAGCGGAAAGCCTGTGCATCCCTCTGAAATTTGCTTTTGCACCGTCTTTCGCGTATGTTTCCACATTCCGTCACCGTTCAAAAGGCGAGGAATACCAAAAAGCGGAACGTGACGTCATCTGTCGTTCAGCCCTGTTTTTCAACTCAAGATGGCTATTCGACAGTGTTTCGCCTCTGCAACACTTTCTGTCATACTTCCACCTCTTCTTTCCTCTCTCTTTTCAAACTATAACTGTCATCTGCATTTCTTTCAGACGTACTCTGGTCTCTTCTGTGTCGTGATAAACCCATACAAACGCATTCCAATCTACACGGACACGATCGCCGAGCAGTTTAAATGCAAGAAGAGGAAGGAGATGCCGCCACACATATTCGCCGTCGCCGACGAAGCCTACCGCAGCATGCTCCAGGAGAGGGACGATCAATCAATTCTCTGCACGTAAGTCCCCATACCCCATTGTTTCCATTTTCGAAATTTGTTGTCTTCAGGGGAGAATCTGGCGCCGGAAAGACCGAAAACACTAAGAAAGTTATTCAATACCTGGCCTACGTGGCGAATCGGTCATTGTCGAAATATCGAAAAGCGTCGGTTGATTTGGACACGTCGACGAATCGAGTGATGGGACAGCTCGAAGAACAGCTATTGCAAGCCAACCCCATTCTGGAAGCATTCGGAAACAGCAAGACGGTGAAAAATGACAATTCGAGTCGATTCGGAAAGTTCATCCGCGTTCATTTCGATGCCACTGGATGCATTTCTGGTGCCAACATCGAGTTCTACTTGCTGGAGAAGTCGCGAGTGCTGAAGCAAGCCGTCAACGAACGCTCCTTCCACATTTTCTATCAGTTGCTGAAAGGACTCTCCAAGTCACAGAGAGGTGAGCGCGAAAATGATATTGGCGAATGTCGTGAACGATCTCGTTTCAGAACAGTATCTCATCGAAGACAGCCTTTCCAAGTACAACTTCATCACAAACGGAGACGCCAAGCTGGCCGGAGTGGATGATGCGGCAGAGATGAAGGAGACACTGCAGGCGATGTCGATCATGGGACTGAACGACGAGGAAATTGGCGGAATTCTCCGCACCGTGTCGGCTGTCATGCTGTTCGGAAATCTGGAATTTTCACAGGAGAACAAGAACAACGATCAGGCAGTTCTGGTCAACGATGCCGTCGCCCAGAAAATCGCTTCTCTTCTTGGGGTCAACATGACTGAGCTGATGCGTGCTTTCCTCAAGCCAAAGATCAAGGTTCAACGAGATCTGGTTCATCGCGCTCAGACCGTGGAGCAAACCAAGTCCTCGGTTGGCGCCATCGCCAAGGCTTCGTACGAGCGCCTCTTCAAATGGCTTGTTCACCGCCTCAACAAGTCCCTCGACCGTACTCGTCAACAATCTGTCAGCTTCATCGGAATTCTCGATATTGCCGGATTCGAAATCTTCGATACTAACGCGTTTGAGCAGCTGTGCATCAACTACACCAACGAGAAGCTGCAGCAGTTGTTCAACAACACCATGTTTGTTCGTGAGCAGCAAGAGTACCTGGACGAGGGTCTCGAATGGAAGGTTCTCGATTTCGGACTCAACCTTCAGCCGACGATTGATTTGATCGACAAACCAATGGGAATAATGTCGTTCCTCGACGACGTCTGTCTCTTCCCGCAAGGAAGCGATCAGTCCTTTGTACAGCGTCTCAATGACCAACACTCTCAACATCCGAAGTATGTCGTGCCAGAGATCCGTTCTCGAAGCGACTTTGCTGTTGTTCACTACGCTGGACGTGTCGACTATCAGGCCGAGGGATGGCGTTTAAAGAACATGGATCCGTTGAACGATAACGTTATTGACATTCTGAAGATCGCAAAGGAGCCTCTCATCGTCGACATGTGGAAGGATGTGGCCGACGTGTGCAGTCTTTCCGCCGCAGACCCCTCCTCTGATACTGGTGTTTTCGGATCGCGAATGCCAAAGAAGGGAATGTTCCGCACCGTTTCTCAGCTCTACAAGGAACAACTTGCTCGTCTCATGAGCACTCTCAACAACACGAACCCGCATTTCGTCCGTTGCATCATCCCGAATCACGAGAAGAAGCACGGCGTCCTTAATGCTCACCTCGTTCTTGACCAATTGCGATGCAACGGTGTACTCGAAGGAATCCGCATATGTCGTCAAGGATTCCCTACTCGTCTACCATTCCAAGAATTCCGTCAGCGATACGAAAAACTGCTTGCTCCAGAAGTCAATCCTGCTGGATTCATGGATGGCAAAGAAGCGGTACGCCGTATTGTGGAGTATCTCGAAGTAGATAAAAACCTCTACCGCATTGGACAATCAAAGATTTTCTTCCGTGCCGGAGTCGTCGCTGAATTCGAAGAGATGCGCGATCAGAAGCTCTCTTCCCTCATCGAGGCGTTCCAAGCTCACTGCCGTGGATGGCTCGGGCGCCGTGTGATGGTTCGTAGGCGTCAGCAGGATGCTGCCATCAAGATTCTTCAAAGAAACGGACTGGCGTGGATGCGCCTGAGAGAGTGGCAATGGTGGAGACTTCTGACGAAGGTGAAGCCGCTGCTCGAGGTGACGAACAAGGACGAACTGATTGCCGAGAAGGAGCTGGAATTGAAGACGACTTCAGAGAGACTGCGCCGATCGGAAGTCTTCATCGCTGACTACAAGCAACAGATGGAGAAGATGGATGAGGAACGCCTGGTTTTAAAAACAAGACTGGATGCGGAATCGTCGGAACGCGCTGAGATCTTCGAAGAGAGATCGAGAATTGTCGCCAGAAAAATTGAGTTGGAGACTATCTTGGAAGACGTTTCAAAAAGACTGGAGGGTGAAGAGCAAAAGGCGAAAACGGCCGAAACAGAAAATAGAAAGTTGACGGAGATGGTCAGACATCTGGAAGAGAATCTGGAAGACGAGGAGAGAAGTCGTCAGAAGCTCCTGCTCGAGAAGAACTCCATCGAATCTCGGCTTAAAGACCTCGAGACGCAAGGCGCGGAGCTGGAAGACTCTGGAGTCAAGCTGGCGAAGGAGAAGAAGGCTCTCGAAGATCGTTGCGAAGATCTATCGTGCCGTTTGATCGACGAAACCGAACGTGCTAAACAGTTGGTAAAGACAAAGGCGCGTCTCGATGCGACCGTTGACGAGATGAAGGATGAACTGGAAAAGTGAGAATAAAGATTAACTGTTTTGTAATACTTTGTTTATTTTCAGGGAGAAACAGTTGCGCCAGCAAGCGGAGACTGCTCGTCGTGCAGCTGAAACTCAGTTGCGTGAAGAACAGGAGGCATGTCTCGAGAAGACTCGCAAGGCCGAAGAGCTTTCGAATCAGCTGATGCGCAAGGAAAGCGAACTGTCCCAGATCAACATCAGAAACGACGAAGAGCTGGCGACTCGTCAACAGCTTGAACGGGAGATTCGCGAGATTCGTGCACAGCTCGACGACGCCGTAGAAGAGGCGAACAAAGAGAAAGCTGCTCGTCAGAAAGCCGAGAAAGGCCGTAGAGATATGGCTGAAGAGCTGGAGTCTTACAAGCAAGAGCTCGAAGAGTCGAATGACAAGTCTGTTCTTCACTCGCAGCTGAGAGCGAAGCGGGACGAAGAGTATGCCCACTTGCAGGTAGGACGTGAGATGGAGATGAGAGAATGTAAAGAGGATACTTTCAGAAACAATTGGAGGATACGGTCAAGTCTTCTGAGGAAACGATCGAGGAGATAAAGGTGCAGGGTCAAAAGCGAATCGAGGAACTGAATGAGACGATTGATCAGTTGAGACGTCAGAAAGCTTCGGTATTTGCTTTTTGTCTTATTACCTATTTGCCCACCGTGGAAGAGGAGGAGGGGAAAACCCCATCTTTCGGAGGGCGTCATGCTCGAATTACCACTAAATTGGCTTCTCGTCGCTTGTTTGGATGCCTGTCCGGTTGCCGTTGCCGGCAGCCGCGTGCTGATTTGCACTGTTTTGTGGTTGTGTCGCGGTGCCGACCGTTAATTCCTTTTGTTTGATTGCAATCCGCACTCTTCCTCCTCCTCGAGTTGAGCGACAATTGGGTCATTTATTGATCAACCACAGTTTTTGATTAGTGAGATCGTTTTGCAGGCTGACAAGTCCAAGTCTTCCATCGAGGCTGACAACGAGAACATCCGGGCCGAGTTGTCAAGCATCGCAACGGCTCGTACGGAAGCGGAGAAAAAGCGGAAGGCGGCCGAGGCAACGTTGATGGAGAGGGAGCACAGGATGCGCGAGATGCAGACCAATCTCGAGGATCTCATGGCCAAGTTGTCCAAGGTAAACGTTCTGATAATGTGACTAAAGAGAATACAGATGAACATTTAGATGAACAATGAGTTGGAAAACATCCAAAAGGCCAAGAGCGCAGAGGAAGTTCTGAACTCGAATCTGCTCAAAAAGAATGCCTCTCTTGATATGCAATTGACTGAATTGACCGAGGCTTCCGAGGAAGACCGTCGCAATCGTGCTAATCTGAACAATAAAGTTCGCCAGCTTGAGGAGGAACTGGCCGTGGCCATCGAAGCGAAGGAGGACGCCGTTTCTGCCCAGGAAAAATCTGAAAAGGAGGCTAAGGAGCTGAAGGTGCAACTGGCGGACGCTAGGAAAAAGTTGGACGAGGAGAACCGAGAGGTGATGGAGGAGATGAGAAAGAAAAAAGAGAAGGAGCTCGTTGCTGAGAAAGAGCGAGCTGACGCGGCCGAGCAGGCGAGAGAAAAGGCCGAAAGGGCAAAGAAAAAGGCTATCCAGGAGGCTGAAGATGCGCTGAAGGAGCTGACGGACGTGATGGCGGCGACGAGAGAGATGGAGAGGAAGCAGCGGAAGTTTGACCAACAGCTTGCCGACGAGAAGAACAACACTTTGCTGGCCCTGCAGGAAAGAGATACCGCTCAACAAATGTTGCGTGACGCAGAGACGAAGGCGTTGGTGCTGTCGAACGAGCTGGCTGAAAAGAAGGAGCAAGTTGAGCAGTTGGAGAAAGAAAAGAGGACTCTCAAGTTGGAGATTGACAATCTGGTGGGAAATGAACATATGAAATATTTTGTTGATCAGTAACTTCCAGGCTTCCACCAAAGACGACGCTGGAAAGAATGTTTACGAGTTAGAGAAGACGAAACGCCGTCTCGACGAGGAACTAGCTCGTTCTGAGCAGCAAATCATCGAGCTGGAAGACGCTATCCAACTTTCCGACGATGCCAGAATGAGAATGGAAGTGAACATGACATCAATGCGTTCCGAATTCGACAGAGCGTTGGCCAACAGAGAGGAAGAGGAGGAGGAGCGCAAGAGAAGTCTTAATGCCAAGATCCGCAATCTAACCGAGGAGCTGGAGAATGAACAACGTTCTCGTCATGCTTCGTTGGCTGCCAAGAAGAAGCTTGATGTGCAAATTAGCGAGTTGACCGAGAAAAGCGAAGCGGCTCTTCGTCAGATTGACGATCTCAACAGGCAACTTCGCAAAGCTCAATTAGGCAACAAGGACATGCAGATGGATGCTTCGGAGGCTCGTGTTGCGATGGAAGAAGCAATAGCAGCGCAGCGGGATGCCGAGAAGAGAGCCAGGAGCTCTGAGGACGAGATCAAAAGACTCTCAGCCGACCTGCAAGCCTCAAACTCCTCCAAGCGCAGAGCTGAAGCTGAGCGAGATGAGCTTATTGAGGAAGTTGCCACTCTGCGAGCCTCCTCATTCAGCAGCGATCAGAGAAAAATTCTGGAGCAGAAGATCACTGATTTAGAAGATCAGTTAGATGAGGAGCAGTCCGAGGCCGAGCTGTCTCAGGATAAGGTCCGCAAAGCTCAGCAACAGTTAGAACAGCTGACTGCGGAATTGGCTCAGGAAAGAAGTCTTTGCGAGAGGAACGAATCGGAACGGAATGTCTTGGAGCGTGCCAACCGAGATCTGAAGCAACAACTGCATGACGCCGAAAGTGAGTTATACTTCATGATAACTAGGCATATAACTTTTTCAGACAACGTTACGGCTCGTCTTCGCACTCAAATTACTGTCGCCGAGACGAAAGTGATCAACTTGGAGCAGCAGCTCTCGTTGGAAGAACAGGACAAAATGAGACACGCGAGGAACCTCAGACGAATGGAGACGAAAATGGCAGAATCGCAGCAGTTGCTCGAGGAGGAAAAGAGACAAAACGAGAGTAACCGCCAGGCAATCGATCGTCAGAACACAAGAATCCGTCAGCTCCGTGCTCAACTGGAAGATGCCGAAGCTGAGCGAGATCGTCTCAACAACAAACTGACTCAGGAGCGCAGAAGAGCGGACGACGCAGTGGACATGAACGAGACGCTGGCGAGAGACGTCTCCCTTATGAGACAACGGGAGACGACCTCCCGTCGCACTCCGGGACTTCTGCACCGCGAATCTCGTCGGTTCGGAAGCAATTCGAGTCTTGCCAGAGGTACTGAAAATAAGGAATCTTCTGATCACCTATTCACTCATTCAGACGAGTTCCGAGGATCGACGTTGACGAATGAGATGTCGCCTTCAGACCGTCCGGCTTCCAGACTGACTTCAGGAACCGGCTCACAACTTGGAAACACCGATGAAGACCGCGACTCAGTTCGCAACTAAATCATATTTCGTTCGTCACCTATGTCCCAGTACTCTCCCAATCTGTTGAACTAACCCTCGCATCCCCATTTCTCAGTCTCCCATTCCCCAATGTTTTTAGACCATCATTCCCCATTTCCCAGTCCACGACCAATATTCCGTTCCTATTGCTTTAATTATTATCGTCGTGCTCTTTATTCCCCCATCATCTCACGTGACGCCCCTTTTCCCTTATCCGAATGGCCCCCCTCCCGTATGTATTTGTGTTTACCGCCTCCCGGTAGATGAACTTGAAGCGTCCCTCCCGGCATAACCCTGTTTAAGTATTATTTATTGAATTTTTGTGGCTGACTAGCCACTGTCGAATATTAAAAGTGAATTTTGCATTTCAAACCCATTGAATATGCAACATTTATTGCCAACATTACTGTACTCTTTTGTACTAACGTTTATGAAGATAAAGAGATCGCCAGGATTTGTGTTATCCTTTTCTTCTCGGTAGGATTAATGAAAGTGTAAAATGTCATGATATATATATATATATATATATGATACAGAAGTACTAGAAATAATAAAGTTCTCAAAGAGTCTGAATTGGTTAAATGACGTTCCAACATAAGTTAATTGAAAGGAACGGACAAAATGCTCATATAAATACATAAAAACACAGTTCTATTATGTCGCAGTTCTATTCTGCCCAGTTCTATTATGTTGGACCGCCGGTTGTATTCTAGATTGGCAGCTGCAGATAGTCCGCAATTTAACGTGAAAGTGTTTGCACTTCTGCTGCGTTGTAGATTTACGCGGCAGACACCCTATCCTTTCTGAATTCTGCTCTTTTCAATGAAAACTAGGATTTCCTAATTTCAGATATCAAAATGGCGCATATAAGGGAAAAGCGCAGGGAGATGTCACAAAAAGAAGAAGAGAATTCGAAGATTCTGCTCAAAGAAAGGTTTTTTTCGAGTGGTAGAACATTCGCTCACTGCATTTCAGGTACGATCTTCTGAAATGGTCACCCAACGTGGAAATGCGAACTCCGAATCTGATGATCCCTGTGCAAATTGCCAATTATGTGGAATCCCTGCCCTTCTGCAAACTGGCAGTTTCACCGTTTGTTTTGAATTCGGTTATTTCTTGTCGGACATACAAAGTGATTCAGTAAATGCGATCGCGTTGCTTTGATGAGCTACGCTCGGCAACTGGATATTTATCAGATGAGCGGAGAAATTCTGGAGCACGAGTCGAGTGTTCAAGTGCTCGAAGAGACATCTCCCGAATACTGTCTTCTGCAGTTCTCCTCATCGGGCACTCTTCTTCTTTCCTCCAGAAGTACGCCACACATCGATGTGTTCGATAACATGGGAGCATATTGCTATGACATTCCATTAGTGAGTAATCTGAAGTTTGAGAACAAAACAAATGAAAACTTGAATTCAGGAAGCGCATGAGGGAATTTTCGACGTGAACACGGCAGTGTGCGGAATGCAGACACTTCCGAATAACTCAAGTTCATCAAGCGATAAATTCAGCGAGATTCTCTACGTTCTTCAGTATTCTGGCGTCTTCTCAGCATTCAAAATAGGCCTCCTTTCCAAATACACTAGAATGTGGTCTGTCCAATTGGACATCGGGCAAACAGGTTCTTTCCTGGTGCTCCCCCAATACAGCCTGCTTCTGGTGGCCGCTCATCACAAAGAATCCAAGTCAGTGACTCCTCCCGCGGGGTTGTGCTCTTTCCGGATGATGGACATGGATCCGTACGTTGAGCCGATCCGAATATCCACTCCTGAAGGTATGCTCTGCATTTTGCAAGTGCATCTGATCGTTCAAAGAGTTTTCAGGAGGCATCTGGTCCCGTTTTCCGTTCTCCGCCTCCTCCATGTGCTACCTTCCGAAGCTCTCGCTCTCCTTCGATTCGCAGCTTCTTGTCTCGGTTGCCACTTCCGGATCCCTTTATCTTTTCGAAATTCCCTCCCTCCGTATCCGGTTTTCATTCTCTTACATCAGCGGACCTCGTCCAGTGGAGGCTTGCTTCGTGGATATAGATGTCGGTTTTTTTTATTTGTTCTTCTCTGAAAATGAGTGTTTTTCAGGACATGGCTGTTCTTTATGATAATGGATATCTTCTTCGATGCACTTTGGAAGATCTAAAGGAGAGAATGTACACGATGAAAACCAAGACTAAAATTCAACAAGGTACATTTGATATAGTTACGTGTCAGTCATTGTATTTCCAGAAGAGACCGACCAGAAGGACATCTACAACGAGCACTCGTTCATGATCTCTCCAGCCCGACGTGAAATCTTTCTTCTCACCGCAGACGGCGACAATTCGGTGCTCCGAGAGGCCGCCCATAAACGTGTTCAACTCGCCGGACAGCTCTGGTTCTACACTGTCTGGAATTCGTTCAAAAAACTGCTCGGGATGGCGATGGGCGAGCCGGCGGAGCAGCTGATGATGGCCACGCACATGGCCAAATTCGAGTTTGCGCTCATTCATTCGCCGACGAGAACTCTTCAGGAGCTATTCGATCGGACATTAGTGGAGCATGACTATGCGAGAGCCCGCGAACTGGCGGAGACCTACGAAACCATCGACATCGACGTTGTGCTCAAGTCGGAATGGGCTGATAAATGCGCGAAAAACAAGCTAAGCGTTGAAGACGTCACGGACATTCTACACAGGATCGGAGACTCCGAATGGGTGGCTGCTCAGTGTGCGAACGCAGACAGCGACGACCTTGAGGTGCACAGAGCACTTATTGATCTGGGGTTGTCGCTCGGAGAATCGAGTATCACTTGGCAGATCCGTTTGTTGCATCACTTGAGAATTCTGAAAGTATGCGGGATAAAAGGAGACGTTGACGCGTACATGGTCGCGAGGAAACAGAGCTGTTTGGAAGCGGCACTTCATTTTGCACATGTAATCGGCAATTTCCATATATTTTTTCTTGAAAACATCATATTTTTTAGATCGCCGATATTGATTCATTAGAGCAAATAATCGAGTCGAACATTGAAGTGATGAGGAAGCATCAGAAGAGGATTCTCTCCGCCATTCCCTCGTGCACATCGCCCACCAAATACGAAAGATTAATGCCGATGCTGAATGAAGACGGAAAAGAAGTGCAGTGGGAATTAGAGGAGAAACATGATGGAATATTCGAGCGTCTGCATCAGATTCTGATCGACCATCCCGATGCGGAACATTTGGTTCGCAATGTGAACGTCGGAAACATTGCTGATGAGGAGGAGTTCGATTTTGCCGCTTGGGTCAGAGAAACACTTTTGAGAATTGACTTCGAGTGTGGAATTACTGAAAACTGCGTCAATTTGCTAATCATAGCCAAGGAACGGGGCTACGATGAACTGATCCACGACTTTGGAATGTGGGAGCGTTACGCGCAGTACATCAGAATTTGCTCGTCAGTCAGCGAGAGCATCACCTCGTTCCAAGACTCCAGCCTCAAATCGTTCACCGACCGCTTCGCCCATTTGCTGGAAGCTGAGCTCACTGAGAACGCTGGAGACGTCGTCGGGCTTATCGATTGGAAAGTGAATCAAACGGAAAGCGAACAAAGTGTAGAGGAACGAATTCGTGAATCGGTCACCTCTTTGCTGAAACAGACGAATGAACGGACGACGCGAGTGCTGGTGGCATTCCGAGAAGAAAGGCCCGACGTTGTGGACGACCACGTCATTCTGGAAGTCCTTCTGAGCATGACTTCAACCGGAGCAGATCTTATGAAGTCTCTTGGAGACTTGCCTGTGCAGAAGTACTCAAATGTCACGTCGTCTCTGGGTTCACTAATGTCGAGAGGAGTCGAGATGACGTTCAAGGCAATCTTTGAGAGCATGCGAGAACCGTAAGTCAATAGATTATAGGAGGGAAATGAATTGGTTCGCTTCAGAGATGGCGCGAAAAGAGTTCTCATAAAGCTGTCGAGATGCGGAAACTGTAGAACTGTAGAGGATTGGACAAGTCTGCGAGACGATGTTTATGATATGGCCAAAGGGTAATAGCAAGTTCTCAAAGGCTTTCTCAAAGTTTTTATTCAGAATTTACGGAGGCTTGGTGACGACAGAAGAAGCTCTGGAACTGTTCGCGAGAGATATGCTCGAAGACGAACGGATAGGTAGCCATCCAGAGCTGATGCATCTCGTGCTCACGCTCAAACCGGATGAGCAGCATGTGCAAAACGAGAAGAAGCTCGGGATGGCGAGAAGTGCGGACGTGCTTCTTGAAAAGAGTGATGAATTGATGGCGCAAGCGACGCAGCGGAACGATCCTCTTCTCGGAAAAGCACGCTTCTTCGCAGTAGCCGCACGCCCCATATCGCCAAAAAAAGCGAAGGAGAAGCTGGAATGGCTGGATGCGATAGAGGCGGCCTACGAACTGGGTTGTACGAAGCCGGCAATCACAATCAAGTGAGCGCCTCATCGGCAAAGGAAAAATGAATAATGTTTTCCAGACTTACCGATCATGACACCCTTTTACGAGATATTGTCAGCATTGGTTCCAATTACAAACAGGCGAAGAAGATTCTGAGTTTCGCCAAGCAGTTGAACATAGATACGCCCGTTGCAACGGCAATTTCCTACTGTGCTCTCGCTGCTCTCAACGCAGAAGACGACGTTTATCTGAGCAAATACATCGGAGAAGTGATGAAGGCGAAGAACGTTCCGGTCGTCCATCAGCTGTGCATGAAGATAATGTCGTCTTCATGCAAATTCACCGACGACATTATGGAGGATGTTTACGCGTGTGCGATGCTCAACGCGTGCGACGAAAATCGCGTGGCAACTGTAGATGCGGTTGCAGAAAGTGAGAAACGGTTGAACGAGAAGCGACGGCAGAGGGAAATGCGATTAGAAGACGTGCCCGTTTCGGAGAACGTCGTCGGAGACCCGATGTACACTCCTATGCGGTTTTACAACACGAGAAATGAGATCAGTGGGGATGTGAAGCAGAAGTTGACTTTCTTCGAAAATAATTGTAAAAGAGACGATGACCAGCTAGTGAGGTGTTAAATGCTCGCTCCATTTATCAATGTTTTGTTCAGATAAAGCGTCTGTACGCTCACGAATCGTCCACGCTCGCTCTATGTTTGTCTCTGTTTCGTCCAGACGAGAATCAGGAAAGTCAGGAGCTGAGTTGGACCAGGAATGACAAGATAAGACGATACGAACGTGGATTGCGATTCCTCGAAGACCGAATCCCACTGCCACTGCTCGTCACCGCTCCTGCCTCCAACATCATTTTAGAAGCGAACAAGAATGACACGTCGGTTACTGCAATTGACCGAATTGAAGATTACGGTAGGATTAGAATATCGGACGTTTTTTTCTGTGAAATGCATATATTTAAGGTTGTGATCGAAGAAGATTCATGGGCGATGCGGAATACCGAGCGGAAACTATCATAGGTTTAGCGGGAACCACAATCGACAAAGTGTTCGAGGATGCACTAGAGTTGGCGAACACGTACAAAGTGGACGAGTGGCAGTTGCACATGGCATCCGTCGAATACCTTTTCGATCCGATGTACGAAGTGCCAATGGCAGAAGTAAAACGGTGCATGTCAATTAGAAAACATCTGTCGAAACTGCGAACTCGAATCGATGAATTCCACGCTCGCCTTCGGACAATGGTTTTGCCGTCACTGGAGAAAAACGAGTATTTCATCGCATACACTTCCCTGTTCGCTGACACGGAGCCAGAGAAGAAGGTGGCTCCGACAATCAAGAAGATTTTGGAAAAGAAGAAAAACGTGGAGGCGTTGAAGATTTGGAATGACCCGAAATATTTGTCCGAATTGCTGGCAGAGCTTCCTGAAAAGCCACTCCTATCCTTCATCTCATCGTTCCTCCTGATCCCAAAAGTCGGAGCGAAAGGATGCGAGAGAGCCGCCGAGATACTGCTCGAGAGGAACGCCAATCCGTACACTGTCTTCCTTCTGATGCAAAGCAGCGTCGAAGAGTTTCTCGACCTGGTTTCCAACAAAAAATCGGTCAGTTTCGATTGGGAACTATCAATTTTAACCGTTTCATTTGCAGAGAGACGACGAGGTCGCCTACCTCGATCAGGCAGTGGTAATCCTTGAAAGCAATCCGAATGCCCCGGTGAATCTTAGAGACGCTGTGCGGGATCGAGCTGAAAGAATGCACCGAGCTTCCGTAACCCCGGAGCCAGCCGCTGCCGCGAATGGCTTTGGCTCCTCCTTATTCCCGTCGCTCTCTGAAGATTCCAGCGGCATGATGAAACGAAGGAAAAACTAATTATCTGTTGTTTTTAAGTTATTAATTTTCGGTTCGATTATGGGTTGTTTCTGGTCAAGGTTTCGAACTGCTGGTGTGAATATTTATTTAATGCATATTTCCAAAAAAAAAAGAGTAAATGTATGAATATTAGACTTCTCTTCGCTCTCACTCTTGTGTTCGCATTGATCATTAATGTTACTTTCCGTCTTTGAAAGCAAAGTTTATAATTATTTGTCAGAGAAATGGAGAAGGGCGGGGCGAAGTTGAGGAAGGAGGACAGTGACGAATGGCTCTGCGCATCCACGTATCGGCCGAATCGGAGCGAGATACTCGAAAAGTTCGGATCCGACGAACGGAGGCCAAAAAAGAAAAAGAAGCTGAAAATTGCGGTTGTCGTCCCGAAATCCATCAATCGGGCTGTCAGATTTGAGAATGGTATCAGACGGATAGAATCAAAAAGGGAAAGCTCGAAAAAGATGGCCTCTCTCATTGACAACGACGACGAAGACGAAGATGAGAACGGCCGGAAATCAGTGTCAGAAGCCAAAACGCCGACTTCCACGAAGATGTGCCAGCTGAAAATAATCTCTCCGATCATCCCGAAGAACGGAATTCTCCGTCGATCCGCCCACTTCTCACCGCCTGTTCTACAAGCTCGTCAGAGTCCCGAACAAGTGTTCGCCTCATTAACGACGACAAGAAGACGTTCTTTGGATGTGATCGAGCCTGTTTCAAAACGTAGAAAAGAGGAAGAAGAAAAAGAGGAAAGGGAAGACTCAGATAAAGATCCATTTCTCAGTTCGACAGAATCGGACTCTTCAGGTAATACAGTACTGTCCTTGGACTACCATTACCTTCCTAATTTCAGAAATCTCAAACGTGTTCGACAACCTCTCGCCCGTCAGACAGGCGGAGACAGCAGAAAATCCATTATACTCACCCCAAAAGTCGAAATTCTCACTCAATTTTATCACTGGCTACGAAGCCCAATTTACCGCATTCGAGGAGACCCAACCACCTAGGGACGAAGATCATTCTTTCGCCGACGATCCGATGAGCATTGGCGAGGAATCGGAGGCTCAAAAGGCGAAGGATTTGGACGCATCGGAATTCAGAATTGACGTGTCGCCCAAAAAGAGAAGTGTAAAGTTCGAAGAACAGAGGACAGTGAAGAAGACGTTGCGATTCGCCGAATTGGAAAATGATGATGAAGAAGAAGAACAGGCCTCTGCGTGGAAAGGAGAGCATTTTATAGAGGAGAGCTGCGGAGTTCATTTGCAGGAAAGTGTATTCCGAAGCTATGCGATTGAAGTGGAATCTCAAGGAATCGCAGGAGAGGAAGAGAGCGCGCTGCCTGGTGCCGACGACGCAGAGACCCAAGTAGGTTGATTCTAAAAGACGTGTTTTAGATGTTAATGTTGCAGAAATACACGCAGGCAGAGTCGTGCGCCTTTCCGAATCCGTCCTTTTCCGATTGTCCAAGTGACAATCAAAGTGGCGAATTATACGAAAGAGACGAGCTGACCGGCCTGGCAGGTATACCTTTGATTCCGTTCCCTTTTCCCAATTCTGCTGAATGTTTTCTTCTTCAACTATTCTGTCGATATCATTTCGGGCCTATTCCTCTTCTTTTTTTTGATGGTGGTTACTGTGACTCACTCGATGCATAATATTGTTATTTGGCCATTGTTAGTACACAAAACGGACCGAGGAAACGGGCAAGAAAGAGCGAAGAGGAGCACTTACGAAATTTCGAGAATGACCGATTTCTAAGTTTTGAAAACGTCGGAAAATGATAAATGTTTTTCAGCCCGCTTCGCCTCGTTAATGGCAAGCAAATCGAGCGAAAGACGCCTTCTGATGAGCGATGTTGTGTTTGGCATGGTGCCAAGAGAGCGGATGGTCAAAATTGACTTGCGGAGTCATAAAAGGTGAGAAGAGAAAAGTATTTGTTTGTTTGTTGGCGAAATGCTTTTCATCAAAATATTTGCTTGGATCATCTAAAATTTGAATTCGACGTCAAACTTGTGAAAAAGGTACGGTTATCGTTGCAAGACCGGCAACTTTATGAAAATGAATGCGCCTTTGAGTCGCCTCACGATTTTCGCATTTTTAATCCGCGGTTCTCGTATTTAATTCTAGACGCTAATTCTGTTTCATTCGTCTTATCATAACTAAATTGGAACAAAAAAGAGACTTGAATCAAGTGAAGGTCGATGTCGGCGCGCGCAGAGACACCTGCCGACGGTTGTTTGTTGACTCTGCGTTCGCTTCTTATTCTTTCCTCTGTTTTTATGTGATGGCACCGAAAAGAAAGTGACCGACTTGCTTTCCCTTTTCCTTGTAGGCCCGCAGTCAGGGCGGCGAAAAAAGAGAGTGATATGCAAATGGCAAAGATTCTCGGCGGGATGTCTGCCACCGGCATCTCACAATCACCGTTTTCAATTTCTTTCGGAAGATTTTTTGCCCTTTTTAATTTCGTCTCTGTAGTTTGCGCAATACCAACAATCTCGAGAGAACGTCGGGCCGACGGATCCCATGGAAGAAGTGGAAAGTGTCGGATTTCAGCGTGGTTTCTTACGAGCGGAAGACTCACCCCGGCTTCTAAATATACAAATAGTAATAGCGAAAACGTAATACAACCAGGCGGGACCCGGTTCCTTTGCTAATTCGAATGTCTTGAGAGAGGCGCGGACCCATTTCGTATCCATCCGCCCACCATTCTTTTCGATTATGTTTATTCATGCCGCTCCCGCGTAAAATCTGCCGGGTGAGCACTTTTTTCGAGCTCGTTGCAACATGCGAAATGTGTTTCGAAGCGCGACGAAATAAATGAAATTATACTTGCCGAACGTTGGAAACAACGGACAGAAATAGAAAAAGACAATTTGTCGGCTTGTTCTCAGTGGTCCTATCTTTTGAGAAACATTTATCCGTATCCGATTGCCAATCTTCTAAATCAAAAATCAAAATATAAAAAAAACATTTTTCCATTGTGACTCAACGATTCTTGTCGGTGGATGCTTCTATCAATGCTATCATTCCATTCCCCACTCCCACGCCATCGCATTGACCGTTGCACACACAAACACAAACTGAAAACGCTGAAACGTTCAACCAAAATCGTATAATTTCAGGCTGTTTGGCATGTCAATCTTGACCACGAACTCGTCGTCAGTGATCATCAGCCGCAGCTCCGCAATCCGTCGTCTCGCCACCTCGTGTTCGCCGTCGCCATCCCCACCCGCCCCATTTGTTTGTGACCCCGCCCCTTCCTCCTTCTCTGCCGCAGCCGCAGCCGCCGCAACCCCGTCCTCCTCTTCACCGCCTGTTTCTGCTGTCGTCTACTCGATCGGAGCACTTTCATCGCTTCCGACGACGACGATCCAGACGAGCCAGAACCACACCGTCAGCGTTCTGATCAGTCCGGCACTGGTCAGCGAGGGCGCTCTCTGATGCGCGCCGTTTCGCTATTCCTTCTGGTCGCCTTTGTCCCGCATCTCGTCCCTGCATTACGGTACGTAAACCCCTTTTTTTTTACTTCTAAAACGATTACCGCATTTCGATAGCACTGAGAAACCCCACAAAAGTTGATTGAGCCTGACGACGTCCTTTAGAATTCGAAGATCTTCGCAAGAAATCCTAAATTGGGCTCCCTTCCATTTCCGATGTCCCTTCCTCTCCTCTTCTTCTTTCTCTTTCGAAACTTCTTGTTCTTTTGCTCTATCTTCCGAGCACTTTGCCTCGTAGCATTATGTGTACGTTTACGTGACTGGTCTTTTATCACTGCTAAATAATGTCCTAAAATTGTTGCATTTTTTTTCCGCTCTATTTCCCTATCACCGCTAAAAATGTGTCAGAAATATTTAGCAGTCATTCTCATTCCATTTCGGCGATACAAACCGCCGTTCGTCCCCTTATCACTACTATTCTTTAATTCCATAGTAATTCCGTCGCAACGACCCTGTTTAGAAGAATCATCAAAAGTGTTGAGAGCATCTGTTATCGTTGTTTCACGTTTAGATATTATGCAACTTCCAATAGACGGAAGATACACGCGCGCGCGAAGGAACATAAAATAAATCAAAAAGGAGGTGAGATATCGGGACGACTGGCCGTCACTTTTACAATCACAACGGACGTGTTGACGCCCTCGATTTTGAGGGTGAAAGCAAGACGGACTGCCCGCGCGGGCGATGACGATCTGGAAGAAACTTTGAGGGTGATTTCCCGTCTCATGAACACTTCCAAGCATTCAGTGATCAAGTCCTCGCACCTTTGCGCATTTTCTGCCGTTTCCAACATTTGTGTGCTCTTCGCCGCACATCTCGTGGCTATTATTATAATTAGGCGCGGTGGTCAAAATATGAAATCCAAGCTCGCGTCGTTTTTGCATGTCTCCATCTCCTCCGGTTGCACAATGTCTCGCCCAGGTACGCGTTGCCTGTTTGACATTTCGGCTAAGCTTTTCATGCGTTCCGGTGTGTTTCTCATTGTGCTCCCGCCCGAGAGCATCCCTCCCCTCTTCCCACACGGTCTCCAAAAACAAACAGCCAGGCGTAGGGACGGATCGAAACGTGGTTGGTACCATTCTGTGCGCACTCGTTCGTACACGCCTCATCTGACTCCACAAAACTTTTGAAACAGCTGGCGGAAGCGGCAGATATCAAGGGCGATGAGGCGAAAAAGGAAGAACACTTCATACCCTTTTTATTTTCAGATGTCAGTGTTCGACCGACAAAGGCGGCATAGATTGTCATGGATCCTGGTGCCAGGTCTACAATAACGCCACCCATGTGAGTTTGTTTTCGTGATCACTACACCGTGTGAATTCGCTCCTCAGACTATTTACCGCACTCTTGAAAATGCGATCAGAAGCTCACTAGGTCATGGGAGTGAGTTCGAACGGAATCCCATGCCTATCATCGGAGCGCAATTTCAAATCTAATTTGAATTACTTTGTTTACGCTATTCAAATTTGCGGCGCTTCCAAAAACAAACTGACACCGACCGAGACATTTGACTGTCTGCCACTGCTTTGAGGGACGAACGGGAAGGTCACTCATCTTTTCCATTCGAAAGCCTCGCCCTTCTCCCGAAATGTTTCCATTTTTATTCCATACCGAATGAACTGTGCAGATGTGGATAATGCCAGGTGTCACTGTGCGATCCGGGTGGTTTGTAGTATATTGGGATCGAGATCTCGGTGAGGAAAGAAAAATATAAAGTAGAGTGTCTCTATTTTGTGTGTACCGAAAAAGAAAAGTGCGCGAAGCAGCTGGTGTGCACTTTTCGGCTTTTTTTGATTTCATCACCGAAGAGAAAAGAACACTGCAAACAGATCGTGAGAGAAAGAATGATACACAGAGCGGCTTTGCTCTGACCGAGAAGCTTGAGAAGTTTCCCGAGAAGATAAGAATAAGGGTTTCAGGTGGCAGCATGTGCATTGGTGAAACGAGGAGCTGCTCAGTATTTGGCATGTGCTCGAGTCAAAGATCGGACGAACGTGGAAATGTGCTCTGTGGAACAGAGACAAGGAATTGATGTGGTAAGTTGAGAGATATGAATTTGTAAATGCATCCTCTACATCTGTTCTGTTGACAAACAGTAACATTTGACGCCATTCAATACTGCCGTTCGGTCCACACCGTAGCAATTAGCAGGTGCAGGTGAATAGAGGAAGCCGTCTAGCGCCTTGTTTGCACATCTTTCGGTATGGTATCAAATGTTGGTGTAGCATGCACACGTTTCGCACCCATATAAGTATGTACAATTGTGGTGATTGCAGACGAAATGCTGGTGTACGAACAGCGACTATTGCAACGTGGATCTCGTGGATCGAGTGGTTGAGCCCGACAAATCAAGCGAGCCACTGGAAATGAGTCAATCGGACGAGGAAGAGATGACTGTGGAGGCGATTAAAGAGTACGATGAGAATAACATTGACGGAACAAGCGAAGAGATTCTGACGACTACCCGAGCTGATGAAAATGTCTATGATATGAGAAAATCCGTCGAGAAGAAGTCGTCGAATCCGGAAGATGAATCGCTTCCTCCGTGGCGTCGCGTGAATCCCATAAACGGTGGCTCAGCGTGGAAACCACCTCCGCCCCCTCCCATGCCTGGTATGAAACCAGCCGCTCCTGCTCCAACCACAACGACAACCACCATTGCGACAGTCACCACAACCACACTAAGCCATGAGGAAAGAATAAGACTGTACGAGGAAAGACGGAGAGAAGTCGAATTGGAAAGAGAACGGGAGCTCAGAAGACGTGCTGAAGTGGAGAGACAGCGGGAAGAACAAAGACGTCATCTGCAGTCGCAATACGACGCGAGACGGCGATTCGGAGAGGAGAGTCGTCCGTGGCCAGTTCCAGACGCTGTTCCTGCTACGACGACCTCAACCTCCACCACAACTTCCACGTCTACAACGACAACAACGACTACCGCTCCTCCTCCTCCTCCAACTACTACCACTACTACCACCACTACCACCACTACCACAACTACAACAGCTGCTCCGACAACCACAAGAACTACAGCTCGACCGATCGCTCCGAAGCAGGAGACGAAGACTAACTACGAGAAGTACTACAGAAATTGGCAACCGCACCGCAGACCGTTCGATCTGAATCCAACGCCGGTTTGTTCCGCCCCAAATGTTCCGATTTTCATTTCAACATTGCAGATTGTGATTAACAACTTCAGTGCGATCGTCTATCCTCCGAAGAATTTTGTGAAAGCAAACAAGACGACGACTTTCTCTGCTCAAACGACTACAACAACAACAACTCAGGCGACCACCACCACGTCGGAGCCCATCATCTACCCGCCGGCCAACTTCAAGAAGGCCGTCAAGACCACAACGACCACTGAAGTCGCTCGTGCACTTCCTTTTTCGGAGGAAGAGAGTGAAGAGTATGTGCCGCATAGGAAAATGATCGAGGTAAATACCAAACAACGTTTCTGTGATTGAAAAAACGTCAATTTCCAGATGCCGAAAGACGATCAGTCAGATGAGATCGAAGCAGTCGTCATGTACACTCCACAATCGCCGACAGTCTCTCCGGCAACGTCACGCCCGTCCCCGACGCCATCTGTCAGAACGCCCGCTGAGAAAATGGACGAGTACAAGAAGCTCGTCGATTTCGCTCCCTCGTCTCAATCATTGCTCCTCTCATCTCTTATCTCGTTTATCATCTTGTTCTTCGCTGTTTAGCTTCCACAATCCAAAGTTATAGAAGGTTCCCCAACAAGTTCCCCAAATCAAGTTTGTTTTCTCTCTTGTTTTTTGTGATTTTCTAGTCCCGATCGTTCAGCTCCCTCCAGGTTTTTCCATCCGTTTTTCTTTCAATCTCCACCCTGTTATTTAACGCTTCCCATCTGCTTTACCCCTTCCAAACTCTCTTCCCCCTCTCGTTCTGCTCATTTCAGCGGGTCCCGATCTCATTTTTCTCTGCTTCCTCCTTCTCCCACTCTCATAATATTCATAAACGCATTTTCGTTTCCTCTGTCCACAATTCTTCATTCGACGCCTTCTTCTGTAAATCGCATTAGCCAGGCCGGTGTAGTGCAATTAGACGAGGCGCCGTCAAGTGGTGGCGCCGTGAAAGGGCGACACTCCAGAAGGCAGAAGGCGACAAATTAAATCGAAGAATACGGTAGCCGTGGACAATGCACAAAGAGCTCTGTGACAAAGTAAAAATATTTTGAGGAAGAGGAAAATTGAATGAGGAAATACGTAAAAAAGTCATCGGGATCGCTTCGAAGGAATTTTAAAAGATGGAGCACGGAACGTAGCGATATTTGACAGCATCCTTTTACAAATTTGACAACTTTGCTCTACCGCAATTCTCAAATTCATCGTGAAAACTGGGTGACTGTTCGGAGCCACAAATCGTAAAAGATACAATATTCGGACGGACCAAAACAAAACTGTACAGTTTATGAACACATAAATGAAAAAGAGAAACAGAAAGAGCGTGGAAAAGTAAAACGAGAACCATGTCGTCGACCGTTTTTTTCCACGTCTTCGCGCGAGAATCCCATTTCCCTCGCAAACAGCTCCTCGGAGACCGAAACGGGCGGAAAGCACTTGGCGAATGGGTGCTAATCGAGTAGTCAAAGTGGTCGACCGACATCTCCTTCGCCTTATTTTCTTCCCATTATACACACCCATCCGCCAATATGATAAATGCTCGCCGGTTATCGGCACCATCTCGGGGAACGGGCGCCCTCCTGCTCGGCCCGGCCGCCCGCCCATCGGCTCTTCCGCTTTTACGAGCCGAGAACTCGGAGCATCTGCTCCCGGCTACCGTAGTCTCCGCCCTCTGGCTCCAATTGGAGGACGCCGGCGTCGTCGTTGTCTTCATATCTGCCGAACCCATCTGGCCCAACCCCTACGGGCACAATTCGTCTTCGAGCATCGGCGCCCTGTGTCGCAACATCCGGCCTCTGAGCAACGATGCTTCCGATTCCGAACTTTCCGTGGTTGGCCGCTGCTGCTGCCGCGAACGCTGCGTTCCCGTGGAGGCCACCGATGGCCCCGAATGGATGGCATCACATTTTGGCAGCCAATATGATGGATATCAAGAAGGAGGTCAGTCACTGAAATTTCTTCGATAAAACAAGTTTGGGAAAGTTTGATAGTTCGAAGCATTTATGCTTATCTGAACAAGAGTTGAACTTAGAAGTTCGAATGATTTGTCGTTTTCGTAGCCCCTCTCCCATTTGCCACGTCACCACCTCCACCCATCTGCCCCCACTTCCTCCAGCTTCTTTTATTCGCCCTAATCTGTCCAATTCGCCGTCTCAATCCCGTCCCGACCGCGCGTCCTTCTCTTCGTCACTCTTGGTCCCCTTCGGTTGATAGCTCTGCCTCTCGTGACAGGGCTATAACTCATCCGAACCCGTCAAATGTTAATAAAACGGAAAACCCGAGCGGGAAAGCGGGATGAGCGGGGATCCTTGGCGCGAATTATTCGCGAGATAATGATCATAAAATGATGAGTCGGAGGGTGCGATTACTGCCTCCGCAGGGGGTGCCTTCTGCCGTCCGAGCACATGTCCGTCACCGGCAACCTGTCATTTCGACACGAAAACCGCCGACGTAATTATATGTACAACAAGATCAAACAAGAGTTATTATGAGCGACAAGTTCGTCGCCAGAGCAGTAGCTACAGTAATCCTTTGCAGAACCACGACGGCTCTTCTCCGCTCTCCGGAACTGCGCTCGACGCATCGGCGGACGGAACCGACTGTGTCGTCTGCGGGGACAAGTCCAGTGGAAAACATTATGGACAGTTTAGTTGCGAAGGATGCAAAAGCTTTTTTAAGAGGTAAAACACGTATTCACGGCTTTCTGAGCTTCTTGAGGGTGATTGAGAGCCAGATGAAAAGACCGACGTTGGCGAGGCACAGGAAGACGAGACAGCCGGTCAGG
Organism: Caenorhabditis sp. 36 PRJEB53466; assembly: GCA_946814055.1. Taxonomy (NCBI): domain Eukaryota; kingdom Metazoa; phylum Nematoda; class Chromadorea; order Rhabditida; family Rhabditidae; genus Caenorhabditis; species Caenorhabditis sp. 36 PRJEB53466. Next base: position 6,347,988 of record CAMPFS010000001.1, read on the forward strand.
GGGGCAAATATTTTCACGAAGCCGGCTCTGGAAAGGGGAACGGATCCGGTTGGAATATTTGACGAGGACTTACACTCTCTTCTGGCCAAGTGCCAAATCATTTCCGTTTTTCGCTTGAGTCCCATTCGCAGTTTTCTGTGGATTTATCGCTGTTTTGTTGGCTCCGGTCGGCGCTGGAGCAGCTCTCTTCTCCCGAATCAGCCTAGAACAGTTGAATGCTTTCCCGACCTTTTCTCCCATTTCACTCACAACTTCTTCTCCGTCTCGTACTCTGGCTGCTCGTCGACGTGTCCGCTCGACGGTCCTCCATGAAATCCTTTTCCTTTTCCACTCTCCAATCCGAGACCGAGTTTAATCGATCCGCGGCCATTCGCTCTGAAATTTACCTTTTGTTCCGATATTTTCATAAACTGTTACCCATCAACGGAAGTCAGAAATTGAGTGACGCCAACGGCAAGAAAGAGAAGGAGAAGTTTAGCTGAAAACGGGTAAATCCTTTCGAGAATCACGAAAAGACTCACTAGACATGGAGAGATCTGGTCGGAACGGAAGAAAACTCCAATTCTAATCGGAAATGAATTCTCAGGTCGATCCGTCGCTCCCTTTCGTACACGTGTCGTGCCACCAAGAACTGCGCGATTGACGTGCAACACCGTAACCAATGTCAATATTGTCGTTTGAAGAAATGCATTCGAATGGGAATGCGCAAAGAAGGTGAGCATCTGAAAAGGCAACCGGAGAGACACGTGCAATCACTCACACAGGCAGAAGATCCCATGAGACTCAGACCGCAGTTTCAGCAGTTCAACGAGGCCGTCTGCCCGTACAAGTTCCCTCGTTCTTCCCGCCGAACCCATTTTTCCGTCCGTTTCCCTTTCTTCCCGCTCCTCCCCTGTTCAATCCTCTGATGGCTGCGCAGTTCGCAAAGCCACTTGTCAAAGGTCAATCCGAACTTTCCTCTCATCTGATTCCAATTCAATTTTCCTACAGAATCCGTGTTCGAGTTTGCCGCCCAAACGATATTCGCCACTGTGAACTGGGCTCGCACGAGCATGAACAGTCTGTCGGTGGCGGATCAATTGCGTCTGCTCCGGCACAGCTGGACGCCAATCTTCATTTTCGCCCTCGCACATTCGAATTTCGGCTCCAATCTGGCTTCGCACTTGTCCGAAAACGGAAGGTCCGAGGATGAAAAGACGGAAGAAAAGCAGAGCGGGGTACTGGACGAAGTGCCTTTTATGGGATTTCAGGTTCATCTCCCGTTTCGTTCCTACTGGATTCATATTGTTTTCAGTCAAATCTCGATAAGATCCGTGAGTATCACCTGGACATCGTCGAGATCTCTTCCGTCCGCGCCATCCTTCTCTTCAACTGCGGTAAGCCCTTCCTTCTACCGTAGTCTCGGCGAGTGACCTACAGTATGCCCTGGCCGACTGCTTGATGAGGTGGGGCAATCCGAAGGGATTACACTCGGGGCATCTCGCGCGCCGCTCCCCTCCTTATCGTTTTTACGCTTCTGCTCGGGGCCCCTTCCTTCCTAATCCCAACCGACATGTCATCTGCGATTCGCACTCTGCGCTCTCTCATTTTCACACGCTCTCTCCGCGGTTCGTTCTTTTCGGTTGCCGCTACGCCATTCAGATGACGAAGGATGAATCTGATAGGAAGAAGACAATCATTTTTCAGAAGATGAGCAGGTCGAGGATAAGAGCAAGATCACCGATATTGTGGACAAACTGAAGGCGGCTGTTGAGGAGTATTGCAAAGTTAACAAGAGTGCCGATGTGAGCTCTTGTTTCCAATAATCCCTAAAGCCTTCTCATCTATTCCAGAGGTTCTCCACTATCACTGAATGCCTCCAACTGCTCCAATCAACCCGTCCCCTTCCCGTCTCGCGGCTGTTCTTCTCCCGCCTCCTCGGAACAACTCCCCTCGAATCGATCCTTTCCGATTTGCTCACGACGCCTCCGCCGACTCTTCCGCTGTTCCCACTGCCTTCGAGGAGCTAAGAAGCCCGCCAACATTTCGAGCGTTCTGTGACTGTTTCACATCCCGATGATGAATCCCTCCCGTTTCTAGTCGTTTCCCTTTTAGACTTCTATCTCTTTTGTGTGAATAAACCTTCCTTCTTCTTCCGTTTTCCTCGCGAGACCCATTTACATATTGACATTTGGTCCGCCCGTCCGTCATACCGTAGGCCGCATGATCGTCGCGGGAGCCATCCAACTCATCAACACAAGACGCTTTTATGACTTTTCTGCTCGCATATAGTTCATGCTCATATTTTTATGTGCGAACATTATCGGCCTCGCAACTCTGTTTAGGGCACGAACACACATGGCCATTCGGAGAGGGAATGGTTGGTTTTTCGACTGTTTATTAGCAAAAAAGCGAGCTCTACGGTTCTATAAGTCTTAGAGTTCGGTGTCTTCTAGGTGCTTGTTTTGTTAGTCTCCCTGTCCGTTCCTCACTTTCTCGGGAAGTACATGCCGCTGGCGAGCTGGAAAAATGATAGATTACCGGTGAAATGTACATTTAAATGACCGTTCTAAAGTATCCTCGCTTGCCTCCCTCGTCATTCTGGCCCATTTCGATCGCACACTGATCATGTCCTCCCTTGTTTCTGCTTGATTTCTTCGACGCCTTCGACTTTCCGGACGGAGTCTCTTGCTTGGCGCCCTCTTCGTCCTGCTTCTCCTCCTCGCGATCCTCCTCCTTCTTCGACGATCTCTTCGACGACTTCTTCGAAGATTTCGTCGATTTCTTCGATCTTCGGCTCTTGAAGCTCTTGGCCAACGATTCCGCCTGACCCAACGCCTCCAACTTCTTGTCGTGCTTCACCTTCTCCGACTTCTGTTGTTTCTCTCCCGGCCCACCTTCTGTGATGATGTACGCTTCATGGAACGTGTGATTACATGGCTTCTCTTCTGAAACGCTCCACAAATCAGTTCAAAATATGAATCTAAACGTACGTCTGAGTCTGCAGATGGCACAGAAGAACCAGACGCCGCAGCTGATGCTGCAGAACGCGATTCCGATGGAAATGATCACATAGAACCACTGGCAAATGAGAACTTTCGAGACTTTCGGGAAATAGGACTCTCACCACCGGATAGTTGTAATGCGAGGTGACGATGATCTCGGTGTCGTCTCCCAAAACGAACGTTTTCACTTTGCTGGCGACTGTGCTTGTGATGGCAACAGCAGCGGAAAGCTTCGACATTGCAAACTTCTCTGAAGTGCGGAATGAACGATATTCGTTAATCGGAGGAGTATCGTTCAGTTCACGTTCAACGGAAGAGTTCAGAGAAGAGACGTGGAAAACTGTCATGATTACAAAACTTTATTGAGATCCAATATCAAGAGTTCATTCGAGCTATTCCTTCTTCTCCTCCTCCTTCTTCCCGTTCGATTCTTCGGCAATCTTCTTCAGCTGCTCAGGAGTCATATCGGCGCAGTTCTCGTACCCATCATCATCCTGAAATCATAAAAATCCCTTCGACAGATTCGAACCCGTCCTCACCTTTTTCTCTTCTTTCTTCTCTTCCTTCTTCTCCTCCTTCTTCTCCTCCTTCTTCTCCTCTTTCTTCTCTTCCTCCCGTTTAGACTTTTCCTTCTTCGATTTCTCCTTCGGCGGAGCTTCGGCTACTTTCGATGCCTCCGGAGCCGACGGAGCAGGAGACGGCGGCGCCAGCTGGACGGACTCCACCGGTGGCGGCTTCTGGACGGGCGCGGCTCCAGCGACCGACTCTTTGCTCTTGTTCGCTTCCTTGCTATTCGATTTGCTCTTCTTTGCGCACGCCGTCAGAACGGCAATCGATAAGACGATCCAGTTGATGATGTGTAGGATTTGGAGAAGGAACTGGAATGTTTTGTTTGAATGATTCCAGAATGTACTTTCAACTTACTTTCATATTGGAATCGTGTTCAATTGAGCCAAACGCTTTAACAGATTCAATTCAAAGTTAGAGGAAATAAATGGGGAAAACCGGGGAAGGAGTATTCAGTTTTCCACGTTTTCATCTCTGAATATTGGAGTTTATTTTTCAAAGGTCGCATCTCCAAACAAATCGAAAAATCAACACAAAAGCACAGAGACCAAAAAGGGAAAAGAAAGACACTTGAAGGTCACGTGTTGAATTCGTCCAATTACACACTCTTCTTCTTCCCGCCCGTTTTACATTTTGGCTGACTATGAGAAACTATAAAAACTCTAAAACAGTGTTGACCAAAAGTCGCATGATTCCTATAAAAGAAGAGGTCGTTTGGAATTCGAATTCGAATTCCGATTCTACTCATGTTCTGCCTGATCCTCTCCTTCCTCATCCCTCTCGTTACCTCCGAACATTGCGATAAATCCATTCTGGCGCCTTTGTTCAAATGCTCCGACATCGCGTCGAATTTGACGACGGAACTTCAGAAATTGGCTCACATGCCGCCTGCCAGTGAAATGGGAATATATGTGGACCTTTGTGAATCGTATTTAGTAAGAATCACTGTAGGTTCGGTAAACGGGCAATTCTTTCAGAATTGTCTAGAAGGGATCGAATGTCCTGATGCTCAGAAGTATCTCCATCCGAGAGAAAAGAGCGTGGCGACGATGTGCAGTGGAATGAGATTCATGGCCGGTCCGTTCGGACAGTGCGTCGAACAGGTTCGCAGCTTGAGATCCCTCACAAATCGCCCGTTCTTTATTTCCAGCTTCGGTCCAATATTCCGTCTCTCAAAAAGTATCCATGCGCCCGGCATCTTATTAATGAGGTAGTAAACTGAAATAGGACAGAAAGTGATCCTCAAACTGCAGAAGGGGCGTCCTGGCAACTGTCAAATGTACCAAGGCGAATACGATTGTACGACGAGTCTCATAGAGGATCGATGTGGAAAAAAAGCAATGGAAGAGCTGGAGACTCATAAAGCATATGTGCTCAGTCAAATGCATTGCAAGTAGTTTTTAAATGTTGATCTCTTTTTTCAAATCATTCAAATATAAACGTTCCGGTGACAAACAGCTTCATTAAGAGTTCATAAGTTTCACTGATTCAGCGTAGAGCCCTATAGTACTCGTCGGAGAAACCTTTGACGGCCAGAAGAGCGTTCGCATCGAAAAGCTTCTTGTAGGCGAAGAAGTTGAGCATCACTTCGTGAACGAACAAGTACTGGAATTCCGTCTGAAAATGAAAAATAGTCTAGTTGAAAATAGTTCGTTTGTAATGTCGATGCCTGAACAGAGTTGTTGCGCTGCTCGCGGATCTTGACCAAGATCTTGTCGCCGTCCTCGATCGGCTGTCCGTTTATGAACTGATCCATCATGTACTCGATCATCACAACACTCCCAGTACGGCCGATTCCAGCGGAGCAGTGCACGACGATCGGTCCTTTCGAGTGTCTGGCTCTGTCGAGCAGCTCCACAATGGCCATATCGGCCTGAGGGCAGCCGCGGTCGGGCCAGTCATTCCAGTGGTAATGGACCGTTTTGATCGACGTATCGTTTGGTCCTTCCACCGAAATAATCGTCTCTGTCACCACCACTTTTATCTTCTCCTTGTCTTTTTCCTTTGAGAATTTGACCTACAACATGGTACTCTCAAATTGTTTTCTCCAAAACTAATCATACCTTGTTCGATGACTCGTATTTGACCGTAATCTTGTGATTTCCCTCCGTAAACTCGAGCGTCTTCTTCTTGCTCGTCGGATAGTATTCGTGGCACTTCTTCACCTGCTTCTCCGTGAAATTGCACAACATGAAGATGTACTCGACGCGATCCTGGAGACACATGAACCAGAAGTCGGCGCACGTCTTCTCAAGCGGCGCCTGAGTGCAGATGAAGCGTTTCGGATTCGAAGGCACGCTGACGTAGTTGCCGTGAATGTAGTCGTGGGGCCACGGAGCATTCAGTTTGACCCGATTGTTGTCCAGGCATCCGACGTCTTTGTAACGGTTGCGGCCGTCGTCCTGCGCCGTCTGGAACGCCTTCATCTTCTCGAAATCGTTGAATCGCCTCAGTTGAACAAAATCTTGGCGTAGTCCAATGACGCCCTTGCTTATTGTGATCGACAAAAATGACACAATCGCTTTCTTTTTCTGTCTTTTCTCCATAGTGGTTGGAGCATCTTCATGAACTGTTTTCTGACTTCTTTGTGTGTTGCCACTCTTTTTTCTCTCTAGAAATGGCCGTTTGGGTGACGGGCGAGAGCAGCGAGTACTCACTGTTCACAGACATTTTCCGAGATAGAACTCAGAATCCTGTTGGCAGTTTGTAGCACTCTTGATCAATCGAAATATCAGCGGAGTGATTGGAGAGCGGGACGAATGCCTTGCCACGTGGAATAGGTATTCTATTTCTCATGTTCATGTTCATCACGTTTCTCTTTTTTTCTCCGTTTCTGATATCACTTTGAACAAACGAGAGTCCACATTGGAAGTGTCTATGATTCACTGAACTTGATGACGGGACCGTTTGGAAAGGGTGTGGAGAAACTCAAAGTTGAACTTCCTGCTCTGAGGAATTACGCGAGCTCCCGACAACTGGCCAAGAAGGTAACACAATCGGATTGTCCATGAGAATGATGGAGGAAAAGTGTGGAAAAGAGGCGAGAGATGAGATGACCGAGAGGAAGGATTACATTTTGAAGGAGATGAAATGCTTCTGATTTATTCTGAAAAAAAACTTTGAACTTTCGACATGCAAACATTACTCTCTTATCTCTCAATGTGGGTCAACATGATATCACTGTCACTTTCACTTGTGCATAGTTTCATCTGACTTTAAGTTTGTTCTCTATCAATGTCTGAACTGGAGTGGGGCGATATCCCAAAAGATATAGGACTCCATGTTGTGCATTGGCTTGACTTTCCGGCGAGGTAATTTCACAATATTTCACAATTGAACTATGATTTCCGTTCTCAGACAAGCTCTCGCCAGATGCTCCAAAGCTGACAGAGCCCTGGTGTCTGGTGCTCCGTGGATGTTCCCTTGCTTCCGGTACTTGGTGAATCGGGATTCGAAAAAGGTAAATTTCGTCAGCCAGTCACCACAATCAGTCTTTTTCAGGGCATGGAAGTGGAGCATAGTTACCGGATGGACATATTTGAAAAGAATGAAAATGGGACACTTGTGGAGAAAAAATACAGATTGGAAGAGGAGACGTAGTTAGAATGAGACTTTTCTGTGAATTTAGATATATTCGCTCATTTCAGACCAAGATGGACGACGAAATCAGAAACAGTCGTGGAAGATTCAGATTGGCAAGAATTGGCCAGCGGTCGGCTCAATGAGATGCTCAAGAATCAGCATTATCAAGTGGACGAGATCGAAATGGATCTGGTGAGTCGAATTTCGTGCTTATTTTTCAAAATGCATTATTTCAGCACTCAAAACCCCCCGTTTTCTCTCGCATCGTCACAGTCAACGTCTTGAAAATAAGCGCCGAAATCCGGCCTATCCCCCCAGATCTTCTCATCGAAATGATGAAATCGATCCGTCCGAGCATAGATTGGCTTCAGTTTCGGTTGGGTTTCAAAGTGCCGAAAGGGTTGGCCGAATTGGAATCGGTTGGAACCATCGGTATACTGAAATAACGTTCAGTTGTGTTCAGGTGAAGAAGGCAAGAAGACTGGTTTTCTCGGATGGCAGCACGGTTACGGACGAAGAGTTACTGGCTCTTGAGGCGCATTTCTTGGATATTTACTCATCACAAATCACGATAAACGGCATCAACGTCTTCCTTCATGTACTTTGCTAGTTTTGACCTGTATCTGGAATTTGTCTTTCAGAAAAGATACGACTTGGGACAAGAATGTGACTTCAGCATTAATGTGTCCGGAGATGGACGTATCGACAAGGGATTCGAGTGTGTTCCGAGCGATGACAGGCTTGAAAACATTTTTCAATCCACATGTAACGATCAAAAATTCAGAAATGAATCCATGTCAAATTGGCCCAAAAAGTTCGTGCTGACCAAACCGGGAAGTGAGTTCGTTTGTTACCTGAACGATTTGGAAGGGAACACCATCCGAGGGACGATTGCCAAACGCCAACTTGTTGTTTGAATTGGAATAAGGTTGGAAATTACACAAGCCAAACAAAAGTGTGACTCATTCAATTTTATGATAACCGAAAGTGTACTCATAAAATAAATTGTTCTCTCAAATTTCTGATGGACGAACCAATCACAGAGATTATATTCACAATTGAGAATGAAATGGCAGCGACTTTATTTTCAATTTTATCAACTTTAATGATAAATTTTCAATTCATTTTCAATTCAGTGGGCATGTTGAAAGAAACGGGCACTCGAATCGAAAGATGTTTGTTTTATTGAAAAGTTTCGTTTCATTTTGAAAGCAAACCAATAAATGAACAGGCACTCGAATGTATTTATCACAATTATTTCTACTGAAAAATTAAAAGGCAAAAAGAACCCATAGAGAACATTTGAAACGTGTTCAAAAATTAAAAAAAAACTACATGCAAAGCTAGCAACTAGTTATTGACCCAATGAGCTCCGAAATACACTTTTGCGATGTCGTTCATCCGAACGAACGGGATGGCGGCCTGCGCCGATTGAGGGAGCGAGTTGGCTGCTCTTCCGAGTGACGTCACCGCTTCCTGCCACGTTTTCGGATTCCTCTCTTTCATCGGATCGTCTTCGGAGCCTTCGTACAGTTCGACGCGAGCGGATTCCTCTCCGGCCAGAGCACACAGGTACTGCGAATGCGCGCTGTTGAACCTTTTGTTGGTCTCCGTCGCCAAGTGGATGAGTCTCGCGGCCAGAACTCTCGCCAACGCGACGGCGGATCGGTCATCCCGGACGCACGTTGCCAGTTCCTGAGTCCCCTGTTGGTCATTTCCGAGACGGAACGAAGACAGTGCTTGCTGAAATACTTAAGTTCAAAGAACCGAAACGGATCAATGATTCTTACCATGAACGAGATTTCGTTGACAGTCAAATTCCATTCCATCTCCAGATTTCTTGCCAGTCGTCGTTCCTCCATGCTTCCTTGCTCGGCAACTTTCACCAGAAATGCGTGCCTCTTTTCCAGAATAGCATCGTCAACTCTGTCTAGCGGGATCAAGGGATGTGAGTCGAGTGGAGCGAAGAATGCTCGATTGCCGGTGACGCAGAAAAGATTGCGAAGAGGATGGAATCGGAGGCCAACAGTGAGTTGGAGACGGAGAGCCAGGGCCAAATGCTGGTGATGAAGGACCAAATGGAAGTTGACGAGTGGCTGTCGGGAGGCCAGAGAAGAGAGCTGATCTTGACGGGGAGCACTCTTGGATTGATGCAGATGAGCGGCGAGGGAAGAGTACGACATCTGGATAGATAATCTGATAATTTGAAAAATATCCCTTCAGCTGCCCACCTCAATAAGCAAATCCTGTTTGAATTCAATCGGCATTGGCAAATCTCGCACCGAATCCATCAGAATGTCGAGTAACTTCTCGCATTGCACCAGAAACTCTTCCAGTTTCGCCTCTCCTAATCCGACTTCTTTCCGCATCTCTCTGTCTTTCGGACGTCGTCCTGTCTTCTCGACCAACTGAACGACGGATTGGAAGGCGGCGCCGACGAATTTATCCCAGATGAGACGCGCGATTCCGTGACGAAGACGAGCATCGACGAGCGATTGAGGGAGCAGGTCAGTGCATTCCTTAAGGAGAAAGATTAATGAAGAGGTGGGGGTTGAAGATGATTAGATTACACTGATGAGGTCGAAGTTGGAGTCTTTGTCGCGGAACCATCGAGACATCATCTCCCAGCAGACATCTGGAATATTTGCTTATCAACTAGACCTTATCACTATCTCGTGTCCATCTCTTCTATTTAATAACTACGAAAATCAAATTCTTGACTACTATCGGCGAATTTCAGCGTCAGTTCTGTTGAGAAACTCTCCACAGATCTTGAGGGACTAGTTTTTACGCCGCGATAAAAATTTCAGATATTCTTGAACTCTGGAACATATTTTCCTGTGCTTATATGGCGCCGGGCCGAAGATCACAGTTGCAATGGAGTGCATTTATTTTGAATCCGATAGTAACACTCTTGTTGTTTGTTTATTTCTCTGCCTGTCTGTCACCTCCGCGGTCCCACAAGTCCATTTCCTGCTCTTCATCATCAGAAAAGCCGTTGCGGGATGGGACCACAAGAGTATGAACACTTCCCAAGAGTTCTTTCTCTCCGCTTTCAGTTCCACGATATAAAAAGTTGCTCATTGAATGTTGCCGCCCGGCTTCCCCTCAATTTCCTCCGAACACATTCCAGTCACTCGGCGCTACTTTTGCGTCCGTCCGTCCGTCCGTTCTCCGCGCGGACACATCGGTCGTTCTCTCGGGAGCGCACTGTTTGTCCAGTCTGTCTGTCACACATACACACAACCACACACAAAGAATCGCTCTCCGAATGCGGCGGGCGCTCGGGAGAGTGTCCCTCTGTCCTCTCTCCTTCCTCACTCCCGCCGCGACATCCGTGTTCTTTCCGTTGCGTTCTTCTTCTTATGCATCTTCTTCTTCTACTTTCATTCTTCCTCTTCGATATCATTCAGTTTGTGTCACCACTCTCAAACGTCGCCGACTCTCGATACGCCGTGATGAATGAATGAAGAGAAGGGGATGCAGAAGAAGAAGAAGAAGAGGAAAAAGAAGAAAGAGGCGGAAGACAGGCAGGTGTCTCTGTGTCTCTTCGCTCTTCGCCGCCGTCTGTTTGTGTGTGTCGTCTCTTCCACTTCGGCCTCCTCTTGTGTTATGTCCTTGGTAACGTGACGGACGGCGGGGCCGACGGAACGAGCGAGAGACACGCGACCACCGCCCGACAATCGATTCGTGTCCCGGGAGGAATGGAACTGTTTGTTGACACACTCTCGGGTCTTCCTTCCGCGCCCTTCTCTCTCTCTCTCTCTCTCCCCATTCCCTTACAGTACTTCTCCTTTCCTGAATCCCCATTCTAATTGCAGATCCGATGGACGGCGGCTCTCGGAAAAAGCGGACGTTGGCAGAGCGCCGCGAATCGGACAAGATGCGGCAGAGGCGATTCCGGGCAAAGAAGAGAGGCAAGTGGGAAGAATAGTCGGAAGATGATTGAAAAATGGTTCAGAAGAGGCACGTCTCCTGCAAGTGATCAGTGGGGCGGCCGTGGTGACGACCGAGAAAAAGGAACGCGTGTATTCCGGACCGAGGAAGACGGCAGAAGAGATTCGGGAAACGAATCGGATCAGGCAGCAGAGGTTCCGAGCAAGGAAGCGGGGTATGGGAGAAGAAGATGACGAATCTGAGGAGCTGATGGAGGCGGAGGAAGCTGCGGAGCCCGTCCGGGTAGAAGCCGAAGCCGTTACTCCTGGAAACCCAGTCGAACTTTTGCAACGAATTATTCTTCAAGCCGCCAACGAAGAAAAAGAACGGCAGACTGAGATCAGACGGGAGAAGGATCGGATCAGAAAGCGAAGAGAAAGGCAGAGAAAAAGGGACATTGAGTTGAGAAAGGCAGGATTGGATCCAGCCGATGTCATGCAACAAAGTCAGTTTTATCTTTCACCTCTGGGCAGTAACTTATGTTCATTACATTTCAGAGTTCCAGGAAAAACTGGAGAAACTTGAGAAGGACATGACGCAGTGGGATAAAGTGCTGAATAGGGAGAACGCAAAGGCCGGAGTGGCCAATATGACGGAGTCTCGGGAATCTGAAGAGCCGGAGGCGGAGTCTCCGGAGATGTTGGTGAAGCAGGAGGTGGAGGACGAACATGACGTTGAAGATGACGTCGAAGGACAGAAGCCGCCGGACGGCTTTCTGGATGCCACGCAGTTCATGTCTCAACTGGAACAGATGGGACTGATGATGGGATTGGCAACTCCGAACGGTGACAGCGCCCCTGTGTACGAGATCAGGAACATCGGAGAATCTCAAGAAACGACTTCCTCCTCCACTCATTCCAGTCTGCACGAACATTCTACGACTCCGGAGAAGAAACCGTGGCAGAGATGTACCACTTCGGAAGAGCGTCGGGAACGGGAAAGAATGCGGAAGAGGATGTACAGAGCAAAGCAGAAGTTCATTTCCACGGGAAAACTCGAAATGCAATGGGATCCGACACCGATCAAACGCAACCCGAACGACGATTCCGAGGCCGGAATCACTCCGATCCCTGAATGGACGAAGAATTTGTCATCCGAACAGAAACTGGCCGCCCATCGCATTTACAATAAGCGATATCGGGAGAGAATCAAGAACGGCTCCGGGCTCAATGCAAGAAGAATCAGAGCGGAAGAGCCATCGGAACAAATCGATAGTGACCTCTCCACTTGTGAGTTCCCTCAATTCTCTCCTAATACAATTATTTGTCCGATTTCAGTGCCCCCCGAGATCTACACCGAGATCCTTGCTACTTTGATAAACCAAAATCAACAGGACGAGTAAACCGCGCGGGTCGCAGTCGCCCAGCAGCTAGAGTATATACATTTGCATATCAAAGCCTACAATTTGTGATTCCAAGATTCGAAAAGTGATAATTGTCCATTGTTTTAAAGTACAAATGAACGTTAAATATCAACTAACCGGCCACAACCAGATCGTGCTCGAACACTCTCGGTATCATCTGGTACATCCTTGCCACTGTCGTCTCCGGCTCTTCGGGGAAATCAATGATCATCTGATTCCTCCGATCTTCTTCGTCGCCTTCTTCCGCCAATGTTTCTGCCGGGTCACGTGGGAACAGCCGTTCGATGGCATCCGTGCCAACCGAATCACTGACGGTCCACTCGGCGACGTTCTCTCTGATGTACGAATCTATTCGGAGTGCCACGTCGGCCACACGAGGAGAGTGTTCGTCGGCTTCCGTGAGGGTCTTTGCGAGAGCCACACAGTGCAGACACATCATTATGCTGTCGAGGTGCTCGGCTTCCGGGGCGACGGCGTCCCAATCCTCGATTGTCGTATTCGCCAGGTCTTCCTCTTCCAGATCCACAACCTTCTCATCGTCTACTTTTATTTCTCGCTCGCTTCCTTCTTCCTCTTCCCTTTTCCCATCTGCTTCTCTAACTTCAACCGTTCTTTTCTTCATCGCTTTCCTTCCACACCAACAAACCGCCAGCAGAATCATCCCGAACGTCACATTTTTCGAATCCATCGCTGCCTTGTCGACCATCTCCAGAACTCCCGTTTCGGCTTTTTCCAAATTAACCAGAAGATCAACAATTCTATCAAAAGTTCTCCATTCAAGGCGAATCGAAGTCTTCTCCAATTTGAGAAGAAACAGTTTAACGATATTGATCTGGTTGACTGGAAGTTTCTCCAAAACCGTATCATAGAACTCGTCAACTTCGAATGAGCCGAACAGTGGAGAGAAGATGAGATTGGCCAGCTGGATTCTGTGCTCGTCCGACCAATGTCTGTAATATTACATCCCCAGTCCAAGCATCAACTTCTTAAGCTCACTCGGAAAACACGTCGATGCTCTCTTTCGTCAAGTCAATTTGCTTGATCCAATCTCCAACTTTCAGCACCTCGTCCGCCAGCTCCGTCCTGTTTCCGTACTTTTCCATGTGACACTCCAGTATCCTTTTCACAATTGCTTCCATTTCAAAGTTTGACTTCTTTGCGTACTCTCCGATTGCCGGTTTCCCTTCTCCAATGATTCTGGCGTAGAATCCCACTGATTTCTCGGCAACACTTGGCAGATCGCCCAAGGAAGCTGCAGTTGGAACACTTCGAACTCTCGCGATGAACTGGTGAGCCTCTTCTGCGGTCGAGAGATTGTGAAGTGCATTCTGGAACGTCGTTTTCCGTGACGTCGCCATTTTGAGAAGGGCGAACGTTTGAAACCAGTCCTCCGAGCCTGTCTCCGATGACTCTAACTGTTTGAGAAGAAGGTGATCGTGCTGATCTTCTCGAGATCTGCTGGTCAACGCAAGATGGAACGGGATGACGAGACGATGGAATTCTCCTTTTTCATCGAGAAATAAGGTGTTATTGGCCGTGTGGGTGTGGCATCGCCCGCATAACATTTTATTTTCGCCGCCAAAGACAATGTTGCATTCAGAGGACGGCACATGCTGGGCGCACACTCTGACGTTTCCGAGGACTGTCCACACTTCCAGCAGGGACCGTCTCGGAGCAAAGATTGCCAGAAACTGCGCAACTTTCTCTCCCTCTGGCGCCGAAATCCACGATACTGTGGCATCTCGGTATCCTTTGTGAATGAGTACCACTTGCCGACTGAGAACCTGAAGAAAACTACTCAAATATAGAAACTTTACAGGGAAAAGACTAACATCGATGACGAGGACTCGTGCCATCCGATCCGTCACCGCCACGTACTGGCCGTCGGGCGATCGAGATACTGTCTGTGCAATCCGAGTGTCCATGATCATGCTCCGTGTGGGAACGTGCACCGCCGACTTCATATGACCCGCCACTCTTCCTGGATCCGTGGATATTCCGAAGAACTTGCGAATTCCGAAAGAGGGCACCAACGACTTGCCGTATTTGATCACATCCGCCAACAGTCTATCTTGCTCTTCCCGATCGTGCCATACGAACACTGCGAACTCCTTTTCAGTTGTGACCATAAACGTGGAGTAGAGGGGCAGAGAAGGCTTCTCCACTTTTGCATAGAAAGAATCGTAAGAGGCGGAGACGTACTGCTCGAACGTGGACGGTTTGTGAAGGCCTGTGAACACCACGTGGATGATATTTCCCTTGATGTCAGGAGCGAGAAGTTCGGATTGCAGTTCGATGGATTCTGATATTTCCTTCACGGTTTTCTCTCCTTTAGCAATCAGAACTTTCGCTTGATAGAGTACAGATTTCAGAGATATCGGGTTGACCATGAAGAATCCTTTTGTGAGCACAACCAAGAAGGTCTGGCCTGTCTGAACACAGAAGACTTCATTCGTTTTTAATCAAATCAACTTACCCTGACTACTTCGAATTGCACAGAATTCACGGGTTCGTAAAGAGAAAACCGGTCATAATAGAGCATTATCCCTTGCTCCGTGAAGAAGTAAACGTGGCCGTCAAGAGTTCCGAGAGCAACGATAATCGAATCGAGCAGTTCGTCGTGGCGCACATTCGAGAGTCCGAAAAGACAGGAAGAAGTGATCTCGCTGCTCACGGGGTCACTGTCTATGTATTGCTTGCACACTACTTTATATTGCGATTCTGGAAACTCCGTATTAGCAAGGAACAGAGAAAACGCACTCGAACCATCTGGAGGTTTGCGAAGCACAATGAATCTGGATTCCCACGTGACAAGAAGATACTCGGCGTCCGCGTACGTCTTCAGATCGCACCTGAACAGCCAGTTCCGTACTGACTCGTCGGCTTCCAATGTGCTCTCTGCCTGAAAGAGCTGAATGAACAGGTGGGAACATTCACTCAGTCTCACTTCTTTATCTCCCCAGTCGTCCCATTCTTCCACGTTCCTCTTCTCCTCTGTCGTCTTGCAGAACTGTTTCTCGCTTCCGTTCGAACTGTCCGAGTTCCTTCGTTCGAATTTTGCTGAAAATCAACTTTTAGAGTATGTCTCAAGAACGTTAGAGCTTACATTCAGTCTCGAAATCTCCTAAAAGGTACCTTTTGACCTGTCTGGCAACCTCATCACTCACGGAGCAGTACGCCTCCAAGTTGACCGGATTCACTGACATCTCATGCTATTCTGAAATCGTATTCCTTCTTGGAATCGATGTAATGTGTCGCAAGGCGTCTATTCAGCACATCTTGTGACGAGAGAAAGCGCGGGAAAAAGGGAGATACCAGACGGCAGAACACAATGGAGCGCGCTTGTTACACAGTCAACACGAGGTAGTTTTGAATTGTAATGAAACAGAGAACCCGTTTCAAGGGCCGTTTTTGGCCATAGATGTATGAACGTCCTTCCAGCTGTGTTCTTCTGAACTTCTAGGCGTGACTTCTAGCATTCCATAAGGGAAAGAATGGATTACGTTAGGAGGAAACCGCTGACAAATGTTTTTTTTTCTTTCTTCCTATTTTTTTACCGCTAACTCTAGACAAGAGCCAACGAAACAACGTGTACAAACAGCAGTGTCTTCCGTAAAAGTTGATCCCCTTGTCGCCCGTACAAGTTCGAGAGCGTATAGTCCAGTCAGTCCGGTAATCGGATATGCGTCTCCGGCCGAACTGTATAATATTTGTATGCGCTCTTTTTCCGCCTGCTCCCCCCCTTCTTCAAAGTGACAAGTGCATGAGTGAAATCGGATAGGAAGCGAGCTTTTGCCCACGTTTTTGCAAGCACAAATCAACCTTTCCCCATATCACTTACGCGTCGTTTTCCGCGCGGCGGCCGCCCGGATGGATGGTAGTTAGAGGTGGAGTCCGGAAGTGAGCGGACGAAGAAACCGAGGAGGAAAAGGCGCGAAAAGGCGGATTAACAAATTGGAGGGGAAAGGGAGAAGGCACAAATATCAGGAGGAAACAGGGGAAAAACGGAAGGAGAGTTTAGACCTGATTAATCGGAGATTTGGAAGAAATGGGACAAAAAAGAAACAATTGCATAACCATGGAAAAACGGGCAACAATGAACTTATGCAGTTGTTTATCGAGGAAGTTGGATAGTAACTGAACTGGTTTCTGGAGCAAAAGTAATTTAAACTTTGTAGAAATATGGAGGCTGAACTTACTAGTTAGTAAGACCGGACTTCCAACTATGTCCCGATCTGAAGCTATTCGCTCCCCGAAGATTCGCTCTGTGCACAGTTTTCTCCTCGGCCATTTCACCCGGTGCCCCTGTAATATCCGTTTTTTGGCTCTCGCCGCTCACCCGGCACAGTCACAACAATCCTCCGATCGAGCGGCCGACCAATCAACGCTTATCCCTCTTCCCGAGTGAAGTCTTCGTCTGCTCGTCCATCCAGACACATCCATTGTATTTACGCCCGTCCTTCTTCCTCTCCTCCGGCGGGCGCGCGCCCTCCTCGAGTCGTCCGCTCACCGCCGCCGCCTCTGCTGCGCCCGCTGCTCATTCTTGCTCCGCACAGGCCTCGCGCACTCACTCCTCGCCACCGTATGTAGATACATTCTCATTCCTCCGGCCATATCTCATACACACATACGTACACACACAATACAACAACACACTCTTCGTTGCGCTCCGTTTCGTTCGTTCCCTTCATGGTCCTCTTTCCCTTGCTCTTCCTGCTCTTCTTCCGAAGACGAGTTCACGTCGACGGGCTCTCGTTCCCTCCGCCTTCCGCCGCTTCTTCCACCGTCTTTTGTCTCCAACCGTTCGTGCCCGAGAATGCTCACGTCATCTTCAATGAGCCCGGACCTTACGCAAAGGACACTGTTGCAAAGTACAGGTAAACATAATCAAATTAAACTCTCATTTCTCATGTCCAATACCGTTCTCTCGCATCGGTTTCCTGTTTGCCGACCCGATTTGCGCACATTAGTCACTGCGAGAACACGCGCACCAATTGTGCCACCTGAAAATTTTGACTTTTCGCTTTGCCATTGATTTCGGAAGCGGTTAGGACTGGTTTTTGACTCTACGATGACCGTCATATGATATTAGGCTCGCGTAAGGTTCGAAAGATTACAAAGTGAACAAAAGTTCAGTGGCAGCAAGCTTGGGCCAGGAAAAAATACGTCGAAGTTTCATAGAATCCTCATCGATGATCTTTTGGAGTTGATGTTTGTATTATTCCTCTAGAGCATGTTTTCAAGTGGCTCATATAAGATTCTTAGTACATCTCGAATTTCATTAGCAGATGCATACTCTCGCAAAATTACCGTATATCTACTGTATTCTCTCTCTCGAACTTCGATAACTCAGAACTATTTTCAAAACATAACAATCGTATCCCAGTTTTGACCGTAAATGACGGATATTCTCTCCAGAACACGCAGAAGATGTAAAAAGTTAGTAGAAGTACAGTAGACGGCCAGTAAACTTTTCAAGTAGCCAAGTTTTGACTGAACTTCTATGTTCCAGCTGTGCTCTCGGATTCGATCTGATCGGTTCCGAAGAACGAACATGTCTTTCGGACGGTTCCTGGTCCGACGAACCGCCTATCTGTGCGATCGACGTGGCGTTCAACAAGCCAGTGACCCAATCTTCCGGCAACGTGGCCATGTCATTGGGAGGCACAATGTGCACAATGACTAATGACGAGGCAAAGTCCTTCTGGTTAGTGATTGAAAGAAAAGAGGGGAATAAAGTACTGATTGCAGGGAAGTCGATCTATTGGGCGACTATTCCATCCGGTCCATTTCTATGAGGCTGGGGCCCAAGTCATCACCGATTGTGTCCGTGGAAGCGATTGAAAACGGGGGTGCCGTTCATGTGAGTTGTCATTTATTTGCATCCATAACATTTATGATTATTTCTCCAGCAATGCATAGTGGATTCCTCGCTTTTCACCATCAACACGACCACTTCCATCGCCTGTGCGTACGATGACATCTCGAGAATCCGCATCACTGCGACCCGTTGTCTCCATCTGTGCCAAGTGAACGTTTATGCAGTGAATGCCGGTGAGCATCCCTCCAGTTTCCTGGCTCTCAAGAAGCCCGCCAAAAGTGCTCAAAACACGTGTTTTTGCAATGTGCGCGTCTCTTCATCTCGCCTTCTCTCTTCGCCATTCGCTTATCGTATGCCGTAATTGGGCTCTAGTCAACAAAAAAGCATTGTCGGACGAGACGCGACAGTCGTTATTTGGTTGTTTATTCGGGAGTCAGCACAGGAGAGAAAAGAGAGGGTTTGACACTGAACATGACGGATTATCGCACTCGGACTCATTGTGCATTGAGGAGGGGAGTCGGTGGTGGGAAAGTTGGGGGAAAGTAGAAAAGACAATAAGAGAGGAGGAAGCACGAAGAGAAGAGTTCTCGTCTAGACTTTGAGTGTCATTGAGACGGGAAGTGGGGAACCAGTCAGAATTCGAACTGATCCTTTTGCAGTGTCTCCGTGGCAATGTGCTCAGAGCCAGATGGAAGTGGTGGGAGTGTTCGGGGGTATGTGTTATGCGGCAAGTCGCGATGAACAGACCGATTGGCTCGGGGCGCAGAGGAAGTGTCTTGACAGGTACCTTAGGTTTCAATACTCGGTATTTTATGTGTCCGTTCATTCCAGAGGATCCACCCTCCCTCTCCGTATCGACGATTCGACGCGACGAGGTCTCCGAACTGCCCTCTCGGCGTCTTCTTCTGCCAAGGCGTTCTACTGGATCGGAGCCTCCTCCTCGATGACCGAATGGCGGTGGGTGGACGGAGAAGGCGTGGGCAACCGTGCCGACTGGCCGGGAGAGCCTGCTCCCGTGCCTTCTGTCTCTGAAGCTGTCCTTCTCGCCCGTCCTCTGGAATGGAAGTGGGTCCCCGCCTCTCAGACGGCGTGGAATTCGTTCCTGTGTCAGTCGAAGCCAAAGTTCTGTACGTCTCCGGGAGTGGGCGAGGCCACGAAAGTGACATTTTCATCGCATTCGTACGCAATCGGAACTCTCTGCTTTTACTCGTGCGATCCCGGCTACGACCTACACGGAATCAGGCAAAGAGAGTGCGCTGAGAACGGCAGGTGGACAGGAAGCATTCCCAATTGCTACAGTGAGTAATTCAATTGGTTTATTTGGAACCCATGCATACTTTCAGGAAAATCGTGTGGAGCAGTGAGGCAGTGGAAGTTTGGAAGGATAAAGCTTCTCAACAAAACAACTCTTTTCGAAAGTGAAGTCAGTTTCTATCATCTTTTCCGAAGCAATTCACTCGGTTGCAGGTCGAGTACGAGTGCTCGAATGGCTGGCATCTGGCCAATTCTCCGTCTCCCTCGTATCGTTCTCTCCGTCGTATCTGCCAATCCGACGGCACTTGGAGCCAGTCCGAACCAACTTGCGAACTCGTTGATTGTGGAAGGCCTCCGCTGATAGCCAACGGAAGAGTCGACGTGGAATCGACGACTTACGAGTCGGCAGCCAATTACACGTGTCATCAGGGATTTCGGCTGATCGGACCCGAATCTTTGATGTGCGGAGATCGGGGGGAATGGCAACCGGCGACGCCTTTCTGTTATGGTGGGTCTTTATAAAGAAGAAGGAGTGATGATGAAAAGGTCAGTTGCAGACGTAGCGACTCTTCAAGAAATCAAGGGATCCACTTCGCACGAGCAAACCAACAGCAACACGGACGGCACGATCGCAGTGGCCGTTCTCGCCTTCCTCCTCGTTGCTTGCCTCACTGTGGCCGTTCTCAAACTGTCAAAGTCGTCACCATCAAATGGAGATCTTTCAATTTCCCGTGATAAACTGAATGCTTCGAATGCTGCCATCTACGCGACTCCGTCAATTCCTCCACAAAGACCGGACTCTGTGATCTATTATGCTCCGACTGTAGCTCATATGGAGGTAACACACTTTCGAATGACCGTCTAATCGTGTTCTCATTGTTTCAGGTCCCCCCGCACCTCCTCCAACTGCAGCAGCTGCCGAACGGAAACATCCACGTCACTCTTCCGATCGGTCGCCAAATGGGCCGTCCGTCGTTGCCCATCTTCAACACTTCCATGCCTCCGCCCTCTCCAACTCCATCACAAATTCTGTATTCTTTCGACCACGAACCGATTTACGACACTCCGCCTGATACGATCATATATCAAGCAGGTATGTTCCAATTCTAGAGAATCACCAAAAAACTCGATTACATCTGCAGAAAGTGTCTACGAACGCATGCCGGACCGCCCGGCACCTCCGCCTCCGATTCCGATCCGAGCGGAGAGCGGCAGCATCGGAGGAGTCGGCGACCTTCCGTTGCCTCCTCCGCCGCCGTTCCCCCGATAGTCTCTTTAGTGATTTCCTCATGCGATCCCCCCATTTTTATCATTCTTCTCCAATGTCGAGTCCAACTTTCAATTTGTACGACGGGTATCAAAGGATAAAACACAACTCATATTTTGACGATAAACTATTTATGATGGACATAGTGTATCACAGTGAGCGAAATAGCGAGATGGGCGACAAGAATGAATTCGGTCTAAGGGATGGCAGTGGATTCGAATCGACGTCCGTCGTCGTCGTGCTGACGGACAAGAAGTGGAGAATCGATGACGGAGGACATGGAAGCGAGGCTCTGAAACGGAGAAATACTCGAGAAGAAGGAGAGGAGGGGGATACCTGGGCATCAATGGACATAATCATGTGGGTGCGGTCCGGCTGCTCCAGCTCTTGAATCGCTTTTTTCGGGGAGCAGGAACAGTACCAACTCAGAAAGCTTCTGATGTTTGGAAATTCTCTGAGCGGCCGCCATTTTATGATGCACGCAACGGTGAGAACAAGAACGAACGGAATGCTGAAAATTATGGAATTCCGGAGGAATCTTTTGAGAGAACTCACGCATAAACCATAAGAAACGATGTCCATGCCACGTCAGGCTTCGGTCCAGAAGACGACGGATTGGTGGAGAATGAGGAGGGAGGTCTTTGAAGGTGCATTTCTCCCATTCACATCTGAAAACTGGGAATGGATACGATTGGGGAGGGGAGGGTCAGAGAGAACAAAGAGTTCGGGCGAACAATGCAGTTGGATTCACTATTCAGATTTCCAGACAAAGAGCATCATTCAGAAGTCCGTCCCTCCCGCGTACCGACCACCCTGGGGAAAAGGAAAATAAGAGAATGGACGACTCCTTCTTTTCTTTTTTTTTTCTAGAGATTTCTTTCGAAATTAATTTCGCAGGGTCCCCCGCTCGTGACGTCTTCTCGAATGACGTAGGCGAGAACACACACACACACAAATCGGCCGCGCACATCTCTCGAATTGGATAGTATCCAATTCGATATGGATAGTGACAAAAAGTTGAGGATTCTGACAAGATACGTCCGGAAACGAAATTAAATCGAGAGAGCGACTTGAGAGAGTGCATAAAATGGAGAGAAGGGACGGGTTTTAATTGAGTTCCAGAGGGCGTGAATTCAGCGAAATGGGGAGAGGAAGGATGAGTTGGAAACAAAAAGGAGACCATCGGATTAGGGGAGAATATCGGATTAGTCTGATGAGAGGAAACGGAAAGCTGGGGGGAGGTTGTGTTATTCAAAGCATAAAATAAGTGGTTCTTTTCGTAGTTTTATCTGAAAATTATGTCTGTCTTTCCGTCTTTCTGTAAAGTTTGGTGTTCATTGCCTTTCTTCCATTTTCTCGCGTTACTTCACCGTGAGAATCTATCCGTTTTCGAATCGAAAATTTCGATGACTCCAAACTTTTTTTTTTCTTCTACAAGTTTCTTCTGTTACCGCAGAATCCTGATCTACCGTTTTTTTTCGGTAGCGGCCGTGATTCAATGTAAGATTTCGGAAGAGCGCGAAAAAGCACTTGAGAACAAAAAAGTAGGTGCCGTTAATTTCCTGAATATCTTCTTCAACTTCGTCAGGCTTGACATTTGATGGTTTCGCTTCCGCATGAGAAATGGACGGCGCACGGGAAGGAAGCAAAAAACAAAAGGAGTGTGGGAGCTCAACGTGCTGCTCCCTGGCCGTCAGAGAGGCGGAAAGGCTCCGTGGGGCAATGATAAATGCATGTCACCCCGCCGTCGCCTTCCTTCGGAATGTGTCATCCGGAGTCCCACACAAGGCGACACATCGAGACGAGAGAGCGCGTAGAGTGGTGTGGCGCAGAGCACAGAAGCAATTAGAGAAAGGGTCGTCAGCGCCCTTTCTTCTTCTCCTTTCTGGAATTTCCGGTTCAGATTTAGTGGTGGTGGCACCAACAAAAAAATGGAAATGCGAATAGAAGGGGCAATCAAACAGACGCCTTCGCTTCGTCTTCTTCACGAAAAAGGAGGCACTCGACTGAGAATAATGAGAAATGTGAAGAGAGCATCAAGATGAATTTAGCCGCAAAAAATCATGGGAGCGAATATAAAAATAGGATCTGGGTGTGGGAGTACGAATGAGAGTTTGGAAAAAATCGTTTGAATTGGGAACACATAAACACGGGGAAAATGAACTATGTGAAATACTGTTATGAAACATCAGAAACAACGGTATTTGCTGAAGAAGTACATTTGAAACATTGATGGCTTGGTATTTGAATGGATTTCTTGTTCTCTTAATTTACTAGTAAAATGTCTCTGTTCGGACCGCAAAAGTAGCGAAACAAAAATATTGGTGATAACCATTCGGGAAGTTTGTGAGTTCTTAAATAGAAAACACTACGGGCTACTGCTAAAATATAAAACTATCCAGGGGACAAAAGGGGTATTTGGGGAGAATAGCGAGTTTGGGGGTAGATGAGGATGTCATCCGAGCGACGGATACTCATTCGGGTCTTTTAGAGCACGGTAGCAGGCGGGGCACACCGAGTTGATTCTCAGCCAGCGAGAAATACAGTCGTAATGGTACTGGTGGGAGCACGTTTCGCACGTGATATTAGTGGGATCCTCGGGCACCGTTTCGTAGCAAATGAGGCAGCAGTCCTCTTCTTCCTGAAATAATCCGATATTGATGTCATCAGAGATTAATGTACAAGACAGAAAAAACAAGGATAGATCCCACTTACCCCTCGAAAAGAGCATTTTGACAGGAATATATAGAAAGTAAGAAAATATAGTGCAATAAATAGGAATCTACCGTCTCCACCAAGGTCTCTGCTGGCCTACCTCTCCGTGCTGTCTACTACTTCCTTGTGGAAGAAAACTCTGTTCTTCTTCGTAAACTTTGCGTGTAACCTTCTCCGAGAACGGCAACGGCACTTCGGGAATCGGAATGAGTCCGTCGACGATGTTCAGTCTGAGCAACTCAATGTTCTCTTTCAGACTGCATTCGATGCTTTCCAACGTCGCCTTGAACTCTTTCAACTGCTTTTCGGCTGTTTTTCTTTCTTTGCGATTGGCATTTGTTTGGTTGTAACGCTCGAGGAACGCGTGAGCATCTACACGAAGTTGATCGGCATTCAACTCGGAGAGCATCTTCTCAGCTGACTGCAGGAGATGAGAAGCCGATGGATTATATTGGAACGGAGGCGGGGAAACGGGAGGAATATCTTCAGGATCATCTGGAATCGGTGTGGGATCCGGAGTGAATGGCATGGCATTGCTGGCAGTCACATTACATTCTTGGGACGCGATGAGGATTTGATTCTGTTCACGGAGTGACTTGATCTCCAGCTGACTATCACGAAGCAGAAGAGAAGTGTTCTTGCAGACAGCTCTCGCCTTGTTCATCTCCCTTTCGTAGCGTTCCGCCACCTCAGCTCGCTCCTCTTCGATATTTTGCAACTCTCTGTTGACGTCTTCCTCGGTCAACACACGAGAGAGCTCATGCTTCAGACGACTGACCTCATCTTCCAGAAGCCTGAAATAGTATTTAAGAATTGATTTGTACTCCAAGAAGTTCCTTCCCCACCTTTTCTCATGAAGATGCTTCTCGGCCATTTCTCTCATCTCCCTGTAGCACGCCTCCTTCTCTTCTCTCGCTTCTTCCTTCACCACCATGTCTTTTTCCAGTGTCATCTGCTTGATCCGTTCTTTCAGTGCGTCTATTCTCGCATTCGACTCCACTTGCACTTCGTACGTCTCGAAGCGAGAGATAGTTTCCATTCGGCTACGCATGTTGCCGAATTCTTTCTCATGTTGCTCCCGTGCCACTTCCAGTTGCTGTCTCGCTTCTTCGGCCGCTCTCCGCAAATCGACAGTCTCCTGCCATGATTGTTGCCGCATTTCGGTGACCGCTTTCTCCATGACATATGCAAAGTAGCGCATATCGGCATGTTTGAAGAGATCCACGAGGAACTGATACCTGAATCTGTCATTTTGTGAAAGCGAACGGACGACTTGCAAACTCACATCTCACGAGCATTATCGCTTTGAATAAACGTGCTGAAGGTGGAGTTATCGCGAGCCAGAAGACGAATCAGTTCTCTCTCGAGATTCCACACTTGGCTCAAATCCAAGTGATCCGTTTGTGTTGAGCAGGAAGATTGAGTCGGGTTGACAGTCGGAATGTTCGCAGTGAATAGAGGTTCCGGAATCGCATACGAAACCGATTTAGATTCTTTGTGCTCGCCCGATTTGATCAAACCGATCAGTGGAGTTGTCTGCGAGCCGACATCGACTTCCATCGTTTGATAGTCAGTGGCGTCATCGTCGTCGGAGTACGCCAACTTTTTGAGGTACATTGAACCCATACGAATTTCTATGCGGAAGAATGGGCGGAAAGAGTCGTAGAACTCTTGGAACTTGGAGCGATCTTTGGTGATCTGAAACGAAATATTAACTTCCTTTCTGAAAAGAGTTCACACACTATTTCCCAGATTTGTTCTTCGTGTTTTCCATTCCATCCACACACCAATTTGACCGTTTTGAAGAATTCGATATCATTGACAACACTATCCGGCATCAGCTGGAGGACATCGTCTATATGTTGGCGTAGAATCGAGATGAAATCTGTGACGGTGCGTGCGCGATTCTCGTGCGACGCACGCATTTGCCCGAGCATAGAAGGTGTCTTATTACGTTCACCGTTCGGCTCCGGTTGTTGGCGAATCCATCGTTTTCCACCGGACTCGACCACATGGAACTGAGTGAATTTGGCGAGGAATCGGTGATAGAACTGGCGAGATCCGAAGACAAGGGTGGCCAGGTAGTAGAGATCCGAAACTGACAAATCATCTTCCTTGACGATTTCAATGATAGTGACAAAAGCACGAATTGTGACGAGATGGTTCGAGATGAACGGATTGAGTTCTCTGAAAACATAAAAAAGAGATTTATAAAAAAACGATTTCTTACGGCAGAATGTTATTTTCGAATCGAGTGAAGAACTTTTCAACTCCTTCAGCCGGAGGAAGTGATTGGTAGAGAGTGTGGAGAGGATCGGGACCTCCTTCTTTTTCGTCCCCAGGATTGCATTTGAAATTGTAGCTCAACTCGAGACTGTTGCCGATGAGGACGTCAAAGATGTGAAAATAACCAGGTCTCAGCAAGCACACCTTCTCCAGAATTGGCCAAACACTTTCCGGAATGGAACCGCCGAGCGCCTGCTCGAACATGCCACATAGTATTTCACTGTCCACGGAAGCTCCCATCCAATAACCACGGCTATTCCTAAAATTGAACCGTTTTGGTGAGAGAACGAAACTAGGGTTACTTACATGAAATAGGGCTCCATTTTCTTGCAGATCTTCACTAGATTCGGCTTCGTTTGATCTGATAGAACCAACGGTTCTATTATCGTTCCTTGATGGCTCGGACTCTGATCTTCTTCCAACATCTTCTCGAACACTGGCTCCAGCACAGACTGTTCCGGGCGGGGCGGAAGACCGTTCGTCCATCCGGCCCAAATATCAAAATCAGTTCCTTCACAATGCTTCGAGAATCCGAGCACACGGTTGGCTGTTTGAAGTTGAGAATCTTCCTCTTGGTGCGATGAGTGTGGTTGATCCGGAGCAGAACCGATTGCAGCTTCACATGGAAGTTCCTTGTCTTCTGATTCGTCCAAAACGACGGCCACTACTGATGCTATTAGATTGCTGTTCAGATCCACACTCGAAGTTTGACGTGTCAGATTGCGTTCAATGATCACCTCCACGTCCGATTTCACCTCGACCACAATCGGAACATCTTCTTCAACCGGCTCAGCAACAGCTTCCTTCTCTTTGTCTTCTATTTCTACCGGAGATTCTTCTTTCTGATCATTCTTATGCTCCGGCTGGGTCGGTGCTGGCAACGCGGCCGGTTCTTGCAGTTGAAGCGGCGGTGCTGGCGGCGGCGGTTTGATAGCCAACAGTTTACGACGAGGTCTTTGAAGTGGTCGCTGTCCCGGATATCTTACGGACTGTGGAGGTGCCATCGGTTGAAGCGGCGGCTGGTGCTGTTGCGGTTGAATTTGAGAGGGCGGCGGTGGTGGCAGAGGAATTGGAGGGATCTGGCGTGGTCCGTTGCAGTTCTGATGAACTGGCTGTGGTTGTGGAGGCGGTTGGGGCAGAGCCATCATGGAGGTAATAATCGGAGTGGGATGTTGTTGAGGAACGAGCATATGGGGTGCTTGCTGCATTTGCATTTGTGGTGGAATAGGCAGCCCTGGCTGTTGTGGCAAGAACATGGGCGCCCCGTTCATAAGCATTGCAATCGGCATTCCTGGCATTGGCATTGGGTTTGGCGGCATTCGTATCATCTGCATCGGCGGGAATGGGGACGGTCCGTACATCGGAGAATATCTCGGTTGCAACTGTCCGTATGAACTAACGATGGGCTGACCAAAGATGACAGGAGGAGCTCTTTGCATCTGCAGTGGCATCGCCATGAATCGAGAGGGCGGCGGTGGCGGTTGCGAATTCATGGTGACTCTCTGAGGCCTAGATGGTGGCGGTGCGGGAATCGCATCACGAAACGGCACAACGATCGGTTCGTGCTCAGGAATGTCGAAAACTGAGTTGGATGAGAAGGTTTCGACAGTGATCGTTTCGCATTCGTCTCCCGAAGACGAATTCTGATGAGCTCGTGGAATGAACGGCTTCACTTTGCGTCGTTGTCCACAAATAAGCACTTCGAACTCCTCGTCGGGTTCCTCCGCAGTCAGCATCTCCTCCTCCGGCTCAACGTCTTCGTCCTCGATCATCACATTTTGATCTTCGATTTTCAAAGTCTCTCTCACTTCCACAAACTCTTCCTCGATGTGCTCTTCGTAGTTATCTCCGCATGAACACACTTCGACAATGACCTCGACTTCGGCATTCCTATCATCAACAATACCAACGTCTCCTACTTCATCTTCAACGTTCTCATCCTCCGAATAGGCGTCCTCATAAACAGTAACGTCTTCTTCAGCCACGAAGTCATCTTCCTGCTGCACAACCGTTTCTGCCACGTCTTCTGTGTTCTCTGATTCCACTTCTTTCGCTATGACATCGTTTTCTATTTCCTTCGGCATAAACTCTTTTTGGGTCTTTGAACTCGATGCGTTCGACTCCTTTTCAGCGGAAGAACCAAGGCCAGCAGATGATGAAGAGGGGTTAGAAGAGGAAGCCGACGAGTCTCCTTTCTCAGGCTGCGAGGGGACGCCCGCCTCTTTTTTCGTCGCCGTTGGCTTGGCTACCGCGGCAGCATACTCTGCGAGAAGTCTCTTGTGCTCCGCCGCTCTCATCTCGTAGTTCTTTAACACCTCCGCGCGCTGGAGCTGCAAAGTAAGAAATGTGTGATAAACTCGCGCGTATCTCAACGGAATACCTTTTGCTTCTTTAGCAGTTGCTCCTTATTCATCTGTCTCGCCTTCTTTTTCTCCTTCTTCTTTTGTCGTTTCATGGTCGAATCGGTGACGGCGAAGAAGGAGAAGGACGAATCCGAAGTGGGCGTATTGTTCGGGATGGGAGCAGACTTAACTCGATTTTTAGAAGACGAAGAGACGGGCCTGCAAAAAATACATGTTTCAAAAAAGGGGGAAAAGAGGACAAAACGCGTGGAATATGTGGCTGACTGATAGAATGATTTATATGCACCGCCCAACAGAAAAAAGCGTCTGCCTTTTCGTTCCTCTTTTTCACACTCTGAAAGTTTAACAACTAAAAACGTTCTTACTGTTTTCTGATGCCTTTTTCTGGGTTGATGTACGAGATTTCAGATGATAATTAGCGACTACAGATTAGTCAAGCATATTCTATTTCCACCTCAACTTGTGGTCACGTGCTTAATCAGTTTTCGCTCGTCCCTCACCGATTTCCTTCAGATTCCTCTTCAAATTTCAGCTTTTTCGAAAAGGATTTTTGCTGAACGCGTTGCGTTCCGCGCCAGTGATTAGAATTAGAATTCAACGGACTGAAAGATGGAAAACGTTGAATTCTGGATGAAATTTCAATTACGTTCCACTACAGTAATCCCACAATTGTGAAAAGACGACGAATGTCGGCTGACTTGTAATTTTCAGAACGCAAACGCCGCTGTATAAGATTTCGAGGTCCGAAAAGGAAGATGTGTGATTATTCGAATAGAAACGTGAATTTTCGAGACGCGACATCTCATTTATATTTATTTTGTGTGTGCACGCCTTTCTTTTCACAATCTCGGAAAATTAGCATATGTATGCTTACGAACAGTTTTCAAAAAAGAAGAAATGGGGGATTGAATGCACAAGTGTGCGAATTCTCATTGATCGCATTCGTTTTACCTTTTCTGAAACCGATTGGACGCCCAAAAACGAGACGTCGGGCTTCGTGATTCTATTGTCGGAAAATGCGCCGTCTCGAACTTGCTGGAAATGTGAATGGGTGCGGGCAGACGAGGTGAAAAGAGTGTTTACGTGGGCGTCACAGGTTCGGCTGCCCATGCGGGAACTCCGTTTCTCCAGAATTCAGCAGCGTTCTCTGCGTGAAAGCTTTTGAATCCGAGCGACGGCCGCACTCCTCCGGCATCCTTTTCTATCCATTCGGACACCCGTTTCGGAGAAGGCTGGCCGGGCAGAGAGTCGTCGTCGGCGGACGTCTTCAGGGGCGATGAGGTGTTTCTGTTGGCAGAGGGCGAAGGCAGCACTTTCATGCTGGAACACTCTGCAACAGAGAACATTGAGAGGTCCATCGGAGAGAGGAGATATGTGGCCACTGTGTAGTCAGCAGCGGAAATGGAAGCGGTAGAGTCGGTAAAGCACGTAAACGAATCGCGCGAATAGTGCATCAAAGGGGAAAAACTAACTGTCCGGTGCATTGCCCATTGCTGCTGCCGGCCGGTTTTGTATCTGAAAACGGTACAATCAATTTTGGACGACGGATTCGGTCGGCGTGAGTCGGGAAACGTCAGATACTGCAATAGGAGAAGGAACTCTTTAGAAGCAAAGAGTTTGCCGGAAAATTGTGAAGGTAGGTTTTTATTCTAAAGGAAATGTGTCATGGAAAAATTAATACACGAAAAGAAAAGAAATGGAAGCAGTAGAGATGCAAATCGGTAAAATTATGGAAAAAAATCAACAAGTGTGAATGTGAAATGTTTTAAAATGTCGAGGATGAAATGAGTTGTTATTAGTTCGCCGAGTTATTGGTTTCCTTTCCGGAAGCGAAAAAAGCGATGATATCTTCGATTGTAGGCTCTCCCGGTGGCGTCCAGTCCTTTTGTACCGGACTAGCTGGCTGCTCCTGATGGCGCACGACGAATGGGCGGAACTGCAACAGCAAAATGTCATTTTCTGATGAATATATTTTTTCCATATTACCTTCCGATAAACTGACAAGAATGCGTCCATTCTGTCGTTTTCCGTTGACTCCGAGTTGACCGCTGCCAGTTTTCCCTTCGGATTTGCCAGTTTACCATTGAACTTGTCTTTCAGATCGCTGGCTTCTTGAATCAACTCATGAGCCACTCTCCGATCGATCATTGTCTTGTAAACGTGCGTTCCCCCGAAATAGGGCTCCATCTTTTTGAGAAGATTCATGAGCGGTTGGAACAAGAGCGGTATGCGCTTTCCGACCTGCACTTCTCGCACCAGAATGTCCACGATTCTTCTGAACGCTTCGATCGATGGGATGCAGTGCGTGTTGTACGCAGAAACGGTCGGAAGTGTGAATCCGTTCGTCATTTTAGTCGTGTGCATATCCACTTGCACGCCTCTTAACAAGTGATCCGTTATCGAACTGATCATTTGAAAGGGCCGTCTCGCGTATTCCCAGTCTGTGATTTCGGCAATCTTGTGGACTACTGGGTTCGGTCCGTCGCGCGAGAGAAACTCCATCTCGAAGTCTCTGTTCAAATCGACTCCCATGCCGACAAGCTGCTCGAAAATGAATCGGCACTCGTCCAGAAAGATGAAGCATCGTTTGGTCACTCCGTCCACTTTTTGAACGATGACGCGAATGAACAGTTTGATGGTACCCTTTTCTGGTTGAAATGGAGTCTAAAAGATTAATATTTCAGTTACATTAAATGTTCCAACTGACCATTCTGGGATGATACATCCAACGGCCAAGGTGAGCGAGTGACTCTTCAAAAAATATAATTGATTGTAACCAGATGAAATATTCGTTAGTATAGGCGTTCACTCGATCCAGCATGCTCTTTTGCATGTTCGGAAACTGATGCTGAAAAGTAGAAATAAACGGAGTGATCGCATTGAGCAAGTTGTCTACCGCGAG
Organism: Caenorhabditis sp. 36 PRJEB53466; assembly: GCA_946814055.1. NCBI lineage: Eukaryota > Metazoa > Nematoda > Chromadorea > Rhabditida > Rhabditidae > Caenorhabditis > Caenorhabditis sp. 36 PRJEB53466. The sequence goes on from CAMPFS010000001.1 coordinate 6,379,028, forward strand.
ATGTTCTGTAAACTTCAATTGGAACCTCTGTCCAATGGGCGACTCGAAGAACGACTCCAATCTCGGAAAGTACTTGTAAATCTCCTTGGTAGTGACGTATCCCTGCTCCGGCCAGCTTTGCTTCGAAACGATGACGAGGTGAATTATGTGGTCGGAAGGAGCGGGCACCAAATCTTTTTTTGGAATGAGCGAGAAGAATTTATCGAGAACCGTCTCCAGTTTGCCGTTTTCGTCGACGGGGAATTGTACAAATTCTGTGTACCGGTGTCGTTTGCACACCTCTTCCAGCAAGTACTCGAGAATACAAAGTGTGTGTGGCTCGAGCTTCGGTCTTTGCATTCGCATCACTTCGAAGATTTCATTCCGGATTTTCTCCAATTTTGACAAAACTTTGGGTTTTTGGTTGAGTTCGGGCACCTGAGGAATGCACGAATTTTTCGAAATTTGGTGCTACTTCGAAATAGACAATGCCTCAGAATAAAAGTGTATCGGAATACACAAAACTCAACGAGAAATGTCCTATTTCGGAACACTTATATTCCGAGACATTGTCTATTTCGAAGTAGCACCCGAAATTCAAAAATTTAAAAAAAAAATACCTGAAAATTTCCAATCAAACCGTAAAGGTCCGGAATCGATATGTACATGTCAACAAGCTTGAAGATGTTAAAAAGAAGTACTGAAACGAAAAACCAAGTTATTAGACATCAAAAGAGCTTTCTCAGGCATACGTTTAGAATTTTTCTTCCCATATTGCTCGTGAAATTTTGAAAATACGGAGAAAATTTCGTTGTCCATCCCGTACTCTTTTCTGTCTATTTCAATCGCGGCGATTTGCTGCAAACAGCCTCAAATTGCGAGAAAATAAAAGATGTGCTCACTCGAGGAGTATAGAACTCGGCCAGAATCATTTTGACGAGCGCCGCAGGAGCAGGTCTTCTCGTTTGTTGAGTTGTTTCGACTTGTCTGGAAATTATGCACTCTTATTTTCGAAGTTTAACTTAAATTCTTACCGATTGTGTTCAAGATTAAGGCACCGGAGTACCACATCGAGAGGGAGCCCATTCGAGGTCATCACCTCGAAAATACATACTTTTCACGTGAATTTCACAACGAAGCCGAAGAAACGACACAATATTGAAGCTGAGTTACTCCAACAGCACAACAAATTGACAAAATCAAGCGAATAAATTGATAAGGAATATATTTTTATTGAAATGTTCAAAAAATGACAGAAAAACCTGAGACAAAGGGAATTGTTTTCGCGTTTTTGAAAAAACCTGAAAATTTGAATAGTGCAAACGTGCTCTATTGCATAAACACACTGCCCGCGAGTTTAAAATTCGAATTCCCAAATGTGTAGAAAATCGGTGCTCCGATTTCCGGAATAAAGCCAAAATAAAGTCAACATAAAAATTAAAGCTCAAATAAAGATATGCCAAAAAATAGGCGTGTGAGGCTAGACAGATGCTTCACTGGTGCGGTCGACGGTAAGCATTCTGAAATTTGAAGCTCATTGTGATTTTTTGTAGATGTTTTTCTAAATTCTTCAAGCTAACCTTCTGCTTCTGCTCATAAATTTTCGTCAATTCGTTTATTCTCTCGACTGTTTCCGGAGTGAACGGATCCGGATATAAGGTGAATGTGATCTCGCTTTCAGAGAACATGAAGCTCTCGCTGATGTTTCTACGAAGCTGCAGGATTCTGCTATAGACCTTCTGCTCGTAATCCTCCTTCGCAGCTCTCGCCATGTTCAGGTGCCAGCGGGCGGCCGACACTTCGTTGAATCGATTCGAGCTCTCCATAGCCGAATAGTCTAGCATTTGCCGCTCTGCCTGCTCGTATCTCAGCTCGTCCTGCCGCGCACTCTTCAGCTTGCCCTGCAGGAATTCTATGCGTCTGATGGCAGCCATGCACGTCGGTGTGGCCGCCGACACCAGCAACTCCTTGGTCTCCTCGAGATTCGCAATCTTCTCATGCAGTTCTGTCACAGTAGCGCGTAACTGATTCAATTCATTCCAGAGGAGATGGTTCTGCTGCTTGATGCTCCTTTCCTGCTTGACAGATCCTCGCGTTTTCTCTTCTTGAACGGCGAGTCGTGTGGTCAAAGAAGCGTTTTCCTGCTTGATTGTCGCTTTCTCTTTGTCCAACTGGCCCACTCTATGCTTCAATTCTTTAATCTCACGTCTCTGTCCGTCCATGACTTGAGTCGACACTTTGCTCGCAGCAAGCAAAGTTGAGTTGCTCTCTGTGAGCGTCGCCAGCCCCTCACGAAGCTTTGCGTTTGTTTCACTTGGCTCGGTTTGTCTGAAAGAATAGCAAGTTCAAACCGTTCTCAATTCCTCCCACTCACTTTCTCGCTCTCGACGTCTTCTTCTCTTGCGACGCTTCCGGGTTTTCGAACACTTGCTTCGTTCTCAGCTCCACTATTTCCTCCTCCTTTCTCTTAAGTTCGGCATCTTTCCGTTTCACCTCCCCGCCCATCGTTCTCACAGTTTCTTCGTAGAGTTTCTCAAAATGCTGTTTGCCCTCTTTCAATCTAAAGTTCTGATTTCAATTATAATAACCAACGTTCCCAACTGACTCGGTCAATTGAGCCTTCTGAGTCTCCACGGTTTTCGTGGCCTGCTTCATTTTATCCTTCAGTGCTGCCACCTCCTTTTTGTGTTTCGCCTCCATTTCTTTCTGTTCGCCATCATTCAGAAGCTGCCCGTAATATATTTTTTCGACCAATCGGGGATCCACAGTGTTCAGTTCGTTTTGGATCTCTTTCAGTCTGAATCGTCAGACTTTTTCTTCCATTTGTCCACTTTTACTCACTTGTTCTCAATTAGTGCCTTCTTCTGTTTTTCAGTATAATGTCTGGTACCGGTTCCGCCCGTGTCAGCGACTGGATTTGCCGCCGGCGTCGGAGATTTGGAGCTGTGGAGGGAAGAGGTAGATCTGAAAAGAGTTAGTTTAGTGGCCAGTCGATAAGTACAGTTTCTACGCGTGTCCACTGTCCCTTCTCTCCACAAATGGCGGCGTCGCATCTCCGTTCTCTCCCGTCGGCGGTTCGGAATTCGATGGCTTCGCATCCTCCTTTAAAAGACCAGGCAACCCTGTTTCTGGGGTATCTGAAGACGTCGAAGGGACATCGGTCTCCATATTAACTTCCAGAGGAGATTCCGACGTTGAAGGTTCGTCGGCGAAGTCGATTGGAGTGAAAACCCTCTCCGAATCCTTCTCTATCGGCGTTGGGAGCACTCTGAGCATTTAGAGAAACAAATCCGAAAAGTTGCACTCCCGAACTCACTCTTTTCTCTCTGGCAATGGGAATCTCTCGTACTCATTATTAATTTTCTTTCTGAACTGAGTGACAACCGCTGAAGTGTAGCTGAAAATGATCATTTGGGCGGTATGCGACTTGACTGTTAGCAAATCTCACCATTTCTTTGTCAAGTAGAACTCGACCCTCTTTTTGAGAGAATCGTCGTCCAATTGGCAAGCGGCGATCGGGGCATCCACTTCGAACAATTTGGCGTAGCAGAACTCGCCCGGCACACAGAAACCTTGTTCATGAAGGAAGAGGGCGTACTCAAACTTGTCACTTATTTCTCAATATTGATGCAATTTCGAGCTTACATGAGGATAGGTGAGAAGCATTTTCATCGCGTATTTGCTGCAATTGCTGGGGAACTTTTTGAGAGCCGCAATTGGAATGTTGCTAATCTGTCTCGCAGGCGGCTCTTTCTCAGCCGCTCTCTTCGGAGTACACTTCCGTTTCTTTGGCGGTTTCTTATCAAACGCCTGAAATTGAAAAACAGTGAACTGTAATCTGCATGTAAACAGTCACACCTTCATCTCGTTGAAAGTGAGTCTGATGTCATTGACGCTTTCGATCTCTTTATGCGTGTATGTGACGATATATGGAAGGAAGGAGCCGACCGTCAGGTATTCCATGAAACTCCTGGCGAATCCAGCCCTTTCTTTCGACTCTGTACGGCCGTACGAGATGGCGACATTGAAGAATCGGTTGACCGAAGTGATCACATTGTATCCGTGCGGACCCACGAACGGCACGTACTCCTGGTCACTCATTCGGGCCACTTTCACGAGAACCAGCTGAAGAAATCATAAAGGACTGGGCTGAGCGATGAGTGTCTAAGTACCTCTACATCGTTCGTTTGGAACCCAAACAGACCGAGTGCGTGGTCGAGCAAGTGATGTGGGAAGAAGTGATTGTGGAATGTGTAGGTGTACAGTTTGCACGTGGCTTTCTTCAGCGTGTTCACAACCCACTGAACCTCGCTAACAAACACGTGACGGCTTCCACCGGCGCCGAATTCGAACACGCGAAGGAACGGCTTCGACGGCTTCGGAGCTCTCTGAATTCTCACTTTACTTGCGTAACACAGATGGAGGCTTACCGGAGACGGGCTCGAGCTGCGATAGATGAACTTCCAGTCGTCGGGCAGGTGAGCGAGGAGTTTGTGGATGTACTGACGCAGAGAATCATAGCTCGTCTTGACGGCCTCCGAGGGCGGCTGAAAAAGGGCTGGTAGGATGATACGAGAGACTGGCTGAGAAGTACTGACGTATCTCTCGATGACCGCCTGGATTCCCGCAGCGATGTCGATGTCCGGCATGCGGAGGATCTCGTAATGGCAGATAAAACCCTTGTGGTCGTTTTTGATTATGTTCATCACACTATCGTTGCTTTCCGGGGGCACCTGCGTTATCAAAGTTAAACAAAAACAGTGTTTCGCTTACCAATGCTTGACAAATTGCGTGAATGAAACCGGCGTTGATGTCATGGCGGGTTGTCACTTGGCCAGACGCCACGAACGGCTCCATTAGGTCCTGGAAGTATAGAAATACCCTCTGACTACCATTTCTGTAACGCACACAGTGCTTGAAGTAGAGCATCCAGTTGAGATGGCAGCCGATGAAGTCGTAGTACTTGTGGAATCGCTCTGAAGACAACGTATTTCCTGACGAGACCCTTCCTATCTTATCTCACCGGCATTGCTCAGCTTCTCCTCCGCGGACAACTTACCTTCCTCGAGTCTCCATTCCTGCAACCTCTCACTTATCATTGAGTTTTTCCCATATCACAACCTACCATTGGAAGCAGCTTCAAGACGAGAACAGCGTCCGTTTGGGTCGAGATGTAGTTCTCGTTGAGCCGTGGGAAGTCGAGGGCGAGCATCGATTGAGCGGTCATCTGAAATGTTTATTCGATTAATATAAGGTGGCATGTTCTGGAAACAGAACGAGAGAGAGAGAGAGAAAAGAGTATCATATAGAGAGGTGCACACAGAGAGAGAGAGAGAGTGGAAGATCGTTTGCACGGGAAGAGAACGAGAGACCGGAACGAAGAGATAAAGAAGAGGAGGAAAGAAAGGGTCTTCTGGAAAAGTAGATACGATAAGTCTAAAAAAAAGCGTCTTCTGTATGCTATTATTTGTTCCACTCTTCCATCTGCTTGTCAATTGCATCCTCTATTTCTGGACTGATGATCGGAAGATAGGTGGCGTGCGTGGGGATATCACAGCCCGCGATGGGCATGTTCGGCTTCTTCACAACGCTTTCGATCTTCGTCTCGAACATTCTCTCGTACTCTCTCTTCGCTGCTTCTCCCCTCGCAATTTCCTGTTCGATCTTCTTCGTCAGTTCGGCATCTCCTTTCGCTTTGAACGCGTTCAGTTTCGCCTTCGCCGCCTTCACACACTCGTGTCTTCTCGAATCCACCAGCATCTTGGACATCTTCGCAAACTTCTCCGCCTTCTCGTGCTCATTTCTGAACTGGTAAAGCCAAATCGTGCCGATCACATCGGACAAGCAGTTGGTAAGCTGGCGTTCTTCGTTCAGTTTTACCCTATCACGCTTCTCTTTCTCCGTCGACTCCCTTTCTCTGACTGCTCTGAATTGCTGTTCCAGTCTGAAAGACGTAAAACAAAACAGATAAGGTCAAGTCCCCCCTCTCTACAACTCATCTTTCCTTCTCGGCTTCCACCACTCTCTCCAACTCAATTTTGTTGCTACCTGCCAGTTTCAACGCTTCCAACAGAGTCGAATTTTCGTCTTTCAACGTTTTCACGGTGTGTTCTGTTCTGAAACGTTTTAATGGTTCGAGTGTTCCCCCCGAGCACCTACGTTTTCAGTTCGTCTCTCAGCGCTCTCTTGCTGACCAGACTCAGGTCCTCCAGGTTCTGCGTGGTTTTCATTGTCGTCACTTGTTGTTCCAGTCTGTCATTCTCCTTCTCCAGTCTCGTGATCTTCTGCTTCGCACGCACGATCTCCTTCGCAGTGGACGCCTTCAACGCCTCCAGCTCTTGCTTCAGGCGATCAATCTCTTCGGAGAGAGCGTCTCTCGCTTTCTTCTCGTCCTGCAATGTCTTGTTTGCGGCTGCCTCCAACTGCATGTGAACGTCGATCGCTTTTTCGTATTGGACAGCTCTCGCTTTGACAATACTGAAAATGCAAATCCACGTCAAGCCCGTGCGAACATGGCATTTCACATACCCGTCAATGTAACTGGACGCTTTGTTCACATACGCTTCGAACTGCTTCATATGTATTTGCGGCAGGGCAACAGCCACATCAATACAGATTCTCATCGCCAAGTCTACCAGTTTGTGGTTTCGATCGAAGACTCCCTTGCTGGCCAGGTACTCGAGCATCGACAATATCGACGAGAGATACTGCTCCCCTTGATTGAATTTGGAACGGAGAACGACATAATCAATGGACAAGAGCTTCTGAATAACATGTTCGGGAGGGTACGGTTGGAAGCATACTTCGGCGGTGATAGTGGTGCGGAGAACGTCGACGATGTTGTCGAAAGTGACCTAAAAGCGTGCAAATCATTCAGAATTATTTTCCTTTCCCACTAATCATCTCACAACTAAACGAGGAGGCTCAGAAGATGTACACTAATGAGGAGAGATTCAAGATTGACCGGAAGGTGCAAACTAGAGGGGTGCATTACTAATTGTTAGAGCACAAATCATCAGCAGAAAAAGAGAATAAAGACATATCGAATGTTGTTGGATGAGCGACTCACCGTTGCTTGTGGAATGATTGACGACTGTTGCTGCTGTTGGTGAAGCGGAGACGCTCCGCCGGAATGGTCCGTCTGAAGAGAAGCACGTGTTCGCGCAGATTGCTGACCTCGTCTTCGCGCGTAGCTCTCAGATTTATGGCTTTGGCGGAAAGATGAACGCATGCGGCGGCCGATGTTATTGGAGACGAGCGTATTGTATGAAGCACAGAGCATAAATGTTTTTGTATCTATATAGACGTTTGCAGATGTATTCGTAAAGATGTATGCCTATTTTTTTTCGAAATACAAAACGTTCGCTGAACATAATCAGGCAAACTCTACTCTATGATAGCTGCTGATCAACGTGGACTTACCGTGGGCGGCGGGCCGGAGACTCCGTCAGCGGCGGAAGAAGAGGGAGACTGCCCCATTGGCGGGTGTCTTACTCGAAACAAGAAGGCGACTGAACGAGACGACCGGAGGTCTGTTGCAAGTGGGACGCGTCGAAATTTGCTCGCGATGATGTGGATGAGAGGCTGAGACGAGCAGAGCGACCGCCTCCCGATCGGTGAGGGCACCGGCGTCCGTGGATGGTGATCGCGACGGCCGAAATAGTGATAGCGAGAGGGGAGGGAGCAGGCAGTGTGGACCGTTCATTCGAGAAGACAGCGGGTGATATGAAGAAGCGGAGAGAACGGGGAGAGGAGTTTGGAGGGACGAGGCGGAGCGAGCTGCTGGATGCGACGGCCAAGTCGACAATGAAAGTGAAAGTACCTACACGACGGAAAGCACGGGATAGGTTACGGTGCGGTGAGTCAGCCCGCAGAAAGTTGACGTGGCAACTATTTCCACTGCGGGTGAGGGGGGAAAATGTACAAGAGGAATACACGAGCACTCGGATCCAGCCAATTTCCGGACGGATAATGAATGTGAGCGGTGAGGCATGCTCGTAGAACTCTGATTAATGAGTCGCACAGACTGAAAAGGAGGAAACCTTTCTTTCGAAAGTGTCTCGCTCATCTGTCAGCGGTGCGAGTTGCTTCCTCGTTGGGTTTTCCGGGCAAATGTCTGTGTCGTTCGTACAGAAAGCGGGCAGCGGAGAGACAAAACCTGTAAACAGGCTCGTTATACGTGGGAACTCGACATTTCGTGTCCGCTTCGCTCTCTCTCTCTCAACGCCCACGTGGAAATAGAACTTCATGCGCAATGAGGGGTGACAAGCACCTCCAGGGAGTACAAAACTGGGAGAAAACGTATGATATCGAGGATATCATGTGATCACAGAGAGAGAGAGAACACACCATGAAGCGAGCGGAATGTGAGCAGAGGGGGAGGGAAAAGGGCTAATTGTAGGTATTGCCGAGGAGATTTCTAAACTGGCGATAAGCCTGAAGGTATGAAAAGAAGTAAGAGGAGAAGAAGAAGAAGACGAAGAAGAGTGAGATTACGGTAACTAGAAGTTCCAGCCAATTATACTTGCATGTATTCGAAAGTTCATCAGAAAGTCTATGCGTATCGCTTGCATTCATTCGCTTTTGCCCTCTCTCTCTCTCTTTCTTCCGCCTCCGCTTCGTTCTTTTTTCGTCCGCGTCATGTCGGTTACAATTAAGAGCCGCCGGGGCGAGAAGGACGGCGAGAGTACGTAGATGGAGCGAGTGACCCGAACGTTTTTTGATTCGCCGGGCGACGTGCGGCGGCCCGCCTGCTCTTTTTGGAAGAGCAGCAGAAGGAGAAGGATAGCGAACGGGCGGACGGGCGGGCAAATGAGGAATGAAATGAGAAGGGAAGTGCAGGCGGAGGAGAGCTCACAAGTCGTCGTTCATGGTGTTTGCCAAAAAGAGAAAGTTGGGGGGCCAGGTGCTTACCAAGTGGCACCTGCCATGCTACATGTTTTGAAAATATAAAATGTTTGTCACCGTCATGAGGCTGCAGGAACTGTCCCTTCTCTTTTCTTTTTTGAAATACACGCGAGTGGTGACCACCAGAAAGTGCAAGTAAACAGAAATCAAAAAGATGGCGAAGCGGCTATTCTTCTGCCGTAAAGGGCTATGTTAGCCAACAACGGGAGAAAGGGGGGCGACGTCGATCACTCTTTTTGAATGGTTTATTGATAAGTGAGAGAACATGGAAAAACTGGATAGGCCAGATGTCATTCCACTATATCACCGTCTGACTTCCAACATCTTTAATTAGGTATTTAGTATAAGGAGAGATTTTTGCAGACGGAATACGGAAAGGGCGGCAACCTCATTTATTGTTATCAAAGCGTGCTTATGAAAGCGAAAAAGAAGGAGAAAAGGAAAGGAATTCAGGAAAAAACAGCGTTATTGCGCTTACACTTGCTACAGTTTCAGAGATTTGTGTACATGAAAGTGTACATCCTACAATCCCTGTACACTGTTATCAGACCCATAATATACTCGCCCGATTTTGTAAAAACCGCCAGTCTTCTGCTTCGTCTCTCCTCTCCCGATTCCATTTGTCATTTCCCACGAATCTCCGTCGCGCATCTCCATGGTTTCAGTCTCGCCAAGTCGAAGTGTACTCTCTCTCTCTCTCTCTCTCTCTCTCTCTCTCTCTCTTCCTAGACAACAACAACAAAATGTCACTGGATTAGGGGGGATGACGGAGGCGCCCAAAATTCATTAATTTACCCGGATTTAGAAACGCCTTCGAATGAAAATTGGGGTTTTGGGTGAAAAAGTGAAAAAATGGGGGAAAGTGGCGATCTCCGAATACTTGCGTCATAAAAGAGAGTGAAAATACTCGTAATGTGCAAATTCGTATTAGATTTTATGAGAATGCCTTTCGAGGCAATTGGGAATGTGAACGGAAAAGAGCAAAAAGGAAGTGAGCAGGCTACTCTGATTTTGATTCGAATTCAAATGATGTCAAGTCTGGAAGTTCAGTTGTAGTTTGCAACGTGAACTTCGTCCAGCACAGCCCGAAAGGCCCTCCGAAAATCATTCCTATTTTGTATTGAATTGAAAAGTCCGTCGAACCGCATTCAAGAAAGCTGACTGAACCAAGCTGATTGACGCTCGAAAATGAGTCAGATGCCCAAAAAAGGTGACTTTCTCCACGTTTTTTTTTTGAGACAAACGACGATTTTCCAGTAAACGCTGCAAAAAAGAGCAAGCAAGCAAAGAGCAAAGACGCGTCCCGAATGCAGAAAACAGTGCAGCCTTCTGCAATGTCCAAAATAACCACAGTGGTCGGTCACTTTTACAACTTTTTTTGGATTTCTTCCCTTTTCAGTCGACTGCGTCCGGCCCAAAGACTCCGAACGTCGAAAATGGCGACAAATCGAGGAGGAAGAAGACAAAGAAGCCGTCGAGAACGAAAGAAGGAACGAAGGAAGAGAGCATCAAACCGAAGATGGCCTTGTTCGATTCGGCCGGCGGAAAGAAGTATCGGGTGGTGGGACACTTCAGGAACCCGCACAAACACGCAGAGTTCTTCACGAAAGACGATAACGGAGTGGTCAGGACACTGGTTTTTAGGCTTTTCTCGAGAGTTGATCACTTTCAGGTGCACATGCTCCGACTAGAGCCGAACAACCGAGCAAAGTTGAAGTTTATGAGTGAAATTCTGACGGAAACGATAAAGGCTGCAGAGGATGAGAAACCGCCGCTTGTGCAGAGCATCGAGTACGGAACGAGCACCACGTTGGAGTGCAACGTAAGACTCACTTTGTGGTCGAGCTCATCCGAGTATTTACACATTTCCAGTACTTGATTCTGAGCGCGTACGGAATCCAAATCGGGGAAGTGCTGAAGATTGTGAAAACGTTCACTCCGGGATGTGCCCTCAACGTGTCGATTCAGTGCCTGGACGCCATCCGTTACATGCATCAAGCGGGTTACGTAAACCGAAATATCAAGCCTGCGACGTTCTCGATCGGGTTCGGAGACAAGGAAACGATTGTGATGATGACAGACTTCCGACTGGCAAGAACACATTTCGAGACGGGGACCAAGAAAGTTCGGAAGGCGCGACAGACGGTTCCTTACTGCGGAACCGCCCGTTATGTGAGTTTGGCCGGACTCCGAGGGAAAGAGCAGGGACGGAGGGACGACCTGGAATCCTGGATGTACATGCTCTACGACTTGCTCGACCCTGTGAATGGTCTCAGCTGGAGAACCATGACGAGGACGCATTTGAGTATGCTCATAAAGGAAAAAGAGAACTTCAAGAATCATGTCAATCGTTAGTCCCCCCCTTCTGTGATCTTCCCATAATCATTTTTTCAGCGTTGACCTACAAAGTGGTCCCGGAAGAGCTCAAGAAACTGGTCGATCTGATTCACGGGCTAAAATACGAAAGTGCTCCGGATTATGGGTCAGTGAGCAACTTGACGATGACTTTTTGAATCGAAGGTTTTAGAGCGATAAAAGAGATTTTGGAGAGCACTGCCAAGGCCAAGAACTACGATCTAACAGCTTGTGATTGGGCGGGGAAGGTCACTCCAGAAGCACAAGCAAAGGCGGTCGCTGAAGCATTGGACAAGTCGGACGGAAACGTTTGCTCCGGAGCGGACGACTTTGAGTGAGTGCCTACCGTAATCCTGTCCTCCGACTTAAACTGGCCTCGCCCTTTTGCCACCCTGGTCCCCCAGTTCATCGGATCTTTCTGTTTTGCAACATTTCATTTTATTTACTGCCTATTTACTGCTAACTAATACAACTGAAAATCGGTCCGATCGTTGACAAATGCCCACTAACCAAGTTCGGTCGCGACCCACTCAGAGGAGGCCTTCTCAAGAACGGAGTCGTCCGCAAAAGACTAACAAGAAAAAGTTTTAGAGAGCAACGGGAAATGTTTAATTCTTTTCTAAAAAACGAATTGCAGACACGGAAAGAAGAAGCCCAGCCGGAAGATAATGAATCCGGACGATACGATCAAGAACGGTCCGTTCACTTGGAAAGTGGTCAACCTGCTCGGAAGCGGAGGATTCGGCGACGTCTACAAAGTGTACGAGGAGAAGAACAAGAGCAAGTGCTACGCGCTGAAGACGGAGAGCGAGGAGGGCAAGAAGGTGATGCTGCGGCTGAAGGTCGAGATGCAGGTGCTGATGGCGATCCAGGACGCGCGGAAGGCGGATCCCAAGTGTCTGCGCCACTTTGTCGAGTTTGTCGACCGAGGAAAAAGCGACGATCTGAAGTGCAAGTTCATTGTGATGAGCCTCGTCGGTCCGTCTTTGGATGACTGCCGCAAGAAGTACAATGTCTGCTTAAACAGTAAGCAGACGCCCTACATTATTGCGATTCAGAGTTTGGAGGTGAGGCTGAGAGACTGCGAAACGATGAAATGGTTTGCGTTTTCAGGCGGTCCGTGATCTTCACGCCCTCGGATACCTGCATCGTGACATCAAACCGGCCAACTTTGCCGTCGGATTCGGACCCGACGAGCCGACCGTTTTCATGCTCGACTTTGGAATCGGCCGCAGCTATCTGGACCCGAAGACGAAAGAGCACCGCGCGCCGCGCAAGTCGGTCAAGTTCCTCGGAACTCTGCGTTACGCCTCGAGAGCCTGTATGAAGGGAATTGATCAGGGAAGGAAGGACGACTTGGAGTGCTGGCTGTTCATGGTCTTCGACATTTTCGATGAGGATTCGTTGTCGTGGAGAAAGGAGCCCGACAGGTCACAGATTACGCACTACAAGGACAACTTCTTCAATAACAAACGTTAGTTTTTATCTAATTTCTGTAGAGACGCGTTATCGATAAGCGAACTCGAGAGAATTGTCGGAAAAAGTTTCGTTCAACTTATCGATAAGACACACTGATGTAGAGTGCGAAAATTCAGTGCCGTCAATGTACGATTCGGTGCCGCACGGAATGAAGTACATTGTTTCGTACGTGGGCAAACTGCAGTTCCAATCCACTCCCGAGTACGGAAATCTGATCGTCCAACTGACAAATCTGGCCGAAACGTCCCGATTTCCGATCAACAACATGAACGGCGGCGGTTGGGTCGGAAAGCTGAAGCAGAAGATGAAAACGGAACGATTCAAAGACTCGGACTCGGAATCGGATCGCGTCTCCGGATCGGCAGACGACGACTGATGAACCTACTAGTTACTGGAATAAATACTCAGATGTTTATTGTATAAATGTAAAATTTTATCACGCACACACGCATATGAACAGGAAGAAACGAGCGACAATTCGAGAAGAGCAACTTGAGAGCGATGGAGAGAAACGACTCGTAAAACTTGAATTAGGAATATAGCGAAAATGCTATTGGGCGGTTCTTGAAGAAGTGAGAAATGAGCGATCAATCACATTCACAAAAAGAACAATACATGAATTTCTGTTTAAGAAACTATAAATATGGTTACTCGCGGGTTCATTAGACGATGATAAGAAAGGCAGACGGAAGAGGTAGCAGAGAAAAGAAGATATGTTTCAAGAAAGATAAGGAAACGACTAGGCAACTGGGATCGACCGGACTAGGGATGGGAACAGGACTGGGAGAGTGCGGAAGAAGGAGAGGAAGGAACGAAGGGAACAGTCGGAATCAGACAATCGTGACGAGCATCTGCTTCGAATTCGGTTGCACGCTCTTTTCGTTGTTCATGTCTGCACTGCTTCGAGTCTGGAAGCATTTGAAATATGATGAGAAATCTCGTTTTCTTCCGACTTACGATAAAAGGCGGTTTCTGATAATTGTAGGGCGTCACAATCGCCGATTTGGCTGTTGAAGTTCCACTGCCGATGGACGACGAATCATCATTTTTTTGTTGATTTCGACGAATCGCGTTCATGTAGATTCGCTCCTGTTCCGCCTCCACGATTGGAGCATTCACGTAGATTGTCTCGTCCCGTGTCTGATTCTCGATCATTTCTTCCTCTGGATAGTGCTTGTCTTTCAACAGCGTTGGTTTCGGTGGAAGACGTGGACGACTCGTTGCAACAGGTTTGCGGATCTGAAAAATCGGCTTAAAAAGAACCGAAGAAAGTGTGAATACTTACCTTATCAACAAGAGATCCGTTGGTCTTTGGCACAGGAAGCCTCGTCTTTCCATTCGTCGCCACTCTCGTGGCTCTCCTCACTCCGGGAATGGAAGTGGCGGATCCTTTCGGCGTGGAAGTGGCGAGTGCTCCCGAATCCCGCGAAGTCGTGGTCGTTTCGCCTCTCGGAAGTGATGAGCCACTTCCGCTCCCACTCGAAATCATCGAACAGTCGATTGTCAAGTGCGGATCGATCCCGTCATCAAATTGTGTCGCATCGGGATCCTCTTCGTCCTCATAGTAGTCTTCAAAGTGATCATCAGTATAATCGTAGTCATCGTCACCCAGACAGTCCATTGGAAGCGACGCATCAACTTCGTCGTCTTCGATTCTCATCGTATGCGTGGCCGATGATGACGTGTTCGCTCCCTCTTGCTCAGAAGTCAGTCCGAAGCTGTCTTCACTGCTTGCCTGACTCTCCAATGACTCCATCCTCTGTAGATTCGCCATCATCTTCTCCGAGCCTCTTGTCATGTTCATGCCTGGATCGCTGGGCTCATGCGATGCGATGAACACGTCGCGGCGATCGGCTTCCTCGTTTTTTGAATGACTTCTTCGCTCCGGCTCGAGATATTGTCCTCCTGGAGATCGTGGAGATATTATCCGACTCCTCGGCATCTCCGCCATAATGGATTCCACCAGTAGACGATCAGCATCGGTGGCTTCTTCAAGATGAGTCCGATGATGATTTGAAATCTTCGGAATCGGTGAGGCATTCGGATGACTCCAGGGGGACGACGAGGAAGGAGTGGATTTCTGTGTAGGAGAGAAGAATCCGTTGAGACGAGGAGACACCTTCATCTTTGGTGTAGATGACGACGTCGGCATTTCTGACTGGATCGATCGAGTCAGCAGATCCTCATCCGCTTTCGGGGCGGCTCCCCCAATGATCGCGTAATCTCCCTCTTCCTCTTCAAGTGACGGACCCGGAAGGACATCGTCCGGACTGTCGATATCTTCTGGTGTTTTCCGAAAGGAATTTGCATTTGGTGTTTGCTGGTCCTGACTCCCGGGATTCAGAAGAGCATACGTCGGAGTGATCAGATTGTCCATCGGGACTGTCGTTCCGTCACTTCTTGTCATCGTATTTGCCGATCCGCTGCTGTAGTGAGTGGTGTTTTGCATGGCGTTATTCGAAGGAGTGGCCGCATTTTGAGATTGTTGTTGATCGGGATAGTACACTTGAGCACACATCGTTGGCGACGCCGGAATGTCCGTCATCGAAACGGGAGAAAGAGCACGAGAGCTGTTGTTTGCTGTATCGAGGGTGGAATTCCATCCTCCGGTCGTCATGACACTTCCCGGATTCATGGATCCTAGGCTCCGTTCGCTGTTACTCCGCGTTCCCATCACTGTGGACGTCGGAATATCGAGATCCGCTTCGGCAGGCTGCTCCGCAATCTGTTGCTGTGCCATTTGTTGCATCTGCTGGAACTGCTGCTGCTGATGTAATTTCTGTTGCTGCTGGAGGTACATCATCTGCTGCTTCTGCTCGTCAGACTGGAACTAGAAGGTGGTTAGTTTGACGAAAATCATTAAGGCTTACCATTTGCTGTTGCATCTGGAACATCATCTGCTGCTGCTGTTGCGGATCCATGTTTGGGTTGTACGACTGAGCCATCATTCCCGCCATATACCCGTTCCTCTGAACTGCAAAGTGACGGGGAAGACTGCATGATCTTTGGTCGGGGGTCGCGATTTGCAGCGGTTGTTGTTGATGAATATACTTTCCAGGTGATGCTCGAGTTGCCCTCAATGATAAAAGTCGTGGCGACGCGGTTCCGTGATACGCGTGATGCGAACTCTGCATTTGAAGCTGTGGCTCGGCGAGCAACTGAGCACCGGGTCCAACAGAATGCGCCATTTCTCCGAATCGATGACTGCTTGGCTGGTTCAGAGTGTTCAGAACAGACTTGACGGCACTTCGAATATCATCTCGATTGGAATTCCGGAGCACGTGAAGCTGTTGCATGGCAGCTGCATCCTGTCGAATCAAGTGCTGCATATGCGGATCTTTGGCGATCAAGTTGCCGATGGCACCGAGAGTGTTAGTCACGCAAGTGAATGAGGCACTCTTGAGTAGAGTCAGCATTCGGTTAATGAGCACACTTCGCAGCTGAAAAGAATTGGAACGGTTTGAAAAACATCTGTTTGCAAGTTTTAATTACCTCGAGGTGTGACGAAGT
This sequence comes from Caenorhabditis sp. 36 PRJEB53466, assembly GCA_946814055.1. Taxonomy (NCBI): domain Eukaryota; kingdom Metazoa; phylum Nematoda; class Chromadorea; order Rhabditida; family Rhabditidae; genus Caenorhabditis; species Caenorhabditis sp. 36 PRJEB53466. The sequence goes on from CAMPFS010000001.1 coordinate 6,395,258, forward strand.
ATTCGATAAATACTGCGACACATACTTCAGAATTCCAGTAGCAGGATCGACGAGCGAAGTGAAGCGAGTGTCCGGGGACAGAAGGTTCGCCAGAGTCTTCAGACAGTTCGGAGTCTCACAGATTGTCCGTTTGTTCTCAACAGAGTGTCCCGCCAGATTCCAGAGCGCCGAGAGAGTTGCCGTCACCTCCAATCCATTCTCACTGGCAAAGACGGCGGCAATTGCTAGCGCTTTCACTGTCGGCTGCAGAGCCTCGCTCATTCCCGAGTCGGCGTTCCATGAGAGATTCCGAATGAGTCCTGCGTACACTTGAGTGATGTTCGGAGACTCGATTATGATTCGAACTACGCATCGTATGAATCCGTCATAGGCACAAAGACGGCGTTTCGAGTGAATCTGACCATAGGTCAAATTCGTCAACGCATTCGCGATGAGCTTTCTGATGGTTCTGTGCTCGTTCGAATTGTTCTCCGGCATTCCGAACACCATCACTTCAAGAATCAACACTTCGGCAAGAGCTTCCACGACACCGAGCACAGTCGCCAACTTCCGATACTCGTCTCCAAATGATCCTTTTACGATTATGTGCAATACGGTACTGAGGCGATGATAATAAGAGGAATTCGGGTTTGAGGGTTTCCGTCGGAGATAATACACTTGTTCACGAACACAATTCGACGCTTCCCATGCTTTCTTTAGACGGCGCCTTCTGGAACTCGATAAAAAATGAGATCATTAAAAAGTATGTTCACAAATACCTTTGCAAATCCGGTTCGTTCGTTATGATTTTGAATATTTTTTGATGCAATTCTCGTAATTCATCATCGTCTTGATCGGTCGGAACAACGGATCGGTTCTGTTCAAAATGAAGAGAAGAAAGAAGAACTGTGATGGCATCGTCCACGTCAATCACCTGCAACAATCGGATATGAACCCTGAGCAGATCTTTAATAATCTCACCGATTCCTCTCGAAACCTGGCGTAGTGTTCCTCTTCTTCTTCGGCATCACTGACGTCGTGACGGACACTTGATCTTTTGGATGAGCCGGCTCTAGACTGCGAGTAGAGCCCTCCGTTCGATGATCGTTGAATTGTGGTGTCGTTCTCATCACTACTGCTCGAGCTCATCTGAAAAAAAACCACATTTGAATTGTCATTCTCCGATCTTTCATCATGCATCGGAAGGTTCGCGCGGGGGAAGAGAGAGAGAGAGAGAGAACGGAGGCAGATGACAGGTGTTTACTCTTTATTGCTTCTTCGTTTTCGCCCCAAGGTCGTAAAAACAAGCGACGAAAACTATGCGTATTTGGTTATTCGCTTACGCACGGTCCAAAAGTACTCGAAGGCCAACCCGAACCCCGAAACCACCCAGAAGAAGTCAATCGGTTCGACCTTCAAATTGCCACAAACACGTACGGCGCCAATGCAAATACGATTCTTTTTCGCGATGGAAGTGTATAACTATACGGACGCAGTACACTGTGTTCGACGGTTCCTAAACCGGCAGGCGCCATCTCAAAAGAAGAGAAAGGTTTGCAAACGACGGCGACGGAACGACGGAGGGAGGGGTCGACGAACGGGCGATGGACAAGAAAAAGAAGGTGATGTTGCGAGAAAAGAGGAGAATAGTTCAGTTGTGCGAAGCGGATGGCAACTAACAACAGCAGCCGTTCTTCGACTCCGTCCACGTCGACGCCTCCACCAACACCGGCGGCAGCAGTTGTTGCGGCAGTCAAGTCGACGACGCAAATCGATGAAACGGAGCTGGAGCAGAAACTGTTCCGGATCTATACTCAAGAGGTGAAAGCGTGTGACAAGGATGGTCAGAGTACTCAACACATCGGTGAGTTTGTCAATTTCGGAACTAATCGGGAAACAGGATGTGGCAGGCATAACTTGGTTTTTCGGATAAGTGTGAATTGAATTCAACTCCTCTCTGATGTTCTAGTTTGTAGTGTTGGACATGAGAGATTTCAAGAGTTAATAAGTTTTGATTAGAGATCAATAACCGAATCAGAAACAGAACAGAAAATCGATTAGACGGTATTCAGAGTTGTTGACAATAACCGAAATCGTATCAATCGAATTTCGAATTCGAATTTCGCGCCGACAGAAAGAGTCATCGAGATAGAGAGAAAGAGAGATAGACCCAAGTGCGCAGGAAGGGGTAGGATAGAGTGTTGTCCATTATTTTGTCCCAACCAATTTGGCCGGCCGGTTGGTTGCGCGAGGCAGGGGTTGCGTAGTCCCGACCACTTGTCACGGGGATATTTGTGCGATTGTTCAGAAACCAGCAAACATTGCATGGTCCCCAGTGGGAAGTGAAGGCAACACAAAGGTGATTGAGATTTGGGCGAATGGGAACAATTAACGAGGTGTGAGAGAAGGCAGCGAGTAGAGTGACACCTTCATTGATTCGTTCTACAGGCGATGAATGGATGAGGAGGGAGATACGCAAGATCTGCGGATTCAATGTCTCTGATCGATGGATCAAGCTGTTCCGAAGAAAGCATAACATTCGGTAAGGAAATAAGTACGCTTCTAATGCTGATGACCTAGATTCTCAAGCGCCTCATCATTATTCTTTTTTGCAGCTATTTTAGCGGGCGCCGACACGCCGACAAAACGAACAAAACGATACCGTTGGCGGTGTTGGACACGACAAAGGTGAAGACGTCCAACTTTTTGAAGGGTCAGTCGGCTGATTGATGATAGAAAGGGAACGGGCCGTATGAAACATGAGATCACCCCATCCACAACATAAGAACTCTTCAGAAAGAAGAACACTGCGGACGAGTCGTAAAGAGTACGTAGAAGTGGATTCGCGTGTCAACGAAGAGATCGTTCGACGGCAAACCAAAGGGGAGCGACTCACAAATCCTTGGATCAGAGAATACGCGCAATGCATCGCTTCTCAAATGCACCCGCAAATGACGGACGAAGAAATACGGAAGTTCTTCGACGCCAACTGGCTCTACCGATTCAAGCGACGATATAGTGTCGAGTTGAAGGTGAGCGAGGCAGCACTGAATGATTTACGGCTCCAGAATTAATGAGATTTCAGCCCCGGAGCCCCGAAGAGATTCAAAAACCGTCACCTTCGTTGACGAACGACAGCGATGAATCTTTTTCGTCAGTGGTGTGCAACGACATAAAATCAGAAGACGTGGAAGAGTTGCCTGATACATCGAGCTACTACAACCAGATGCTGCAGTTTCATCACTACTTCAACATGATGAACCAAGCTGTGGGCGGTTCTGCCGAAGAAGACAAGGAGCTAAATGAACAATGAAAGTGAAGAGGAACTATGATGAAATTTCTTATTAGGAGAGGAACGAGCCGAGCACAGAGTGACTCATCTAGTGGTTTTTTGTCTCGCTTTTGCTGTCCCAAAGGGAATAAATTGATTCTGCATGTGATAGAGGGAGAACTTGAAAGTGGAACATCGTACTAATATTGAACACAAACAAGAAAGAATGCAAGCATTGGAAAGGACTGATTGTTTTATGAGTAAGATCATAATGCCATCATGGCATTAATGTTACTTTGTCGGCGGTTGAATCTAAGAAAACCAGTACCAGAGCTGACTTTTTGCTTGCCTAAAAGCTGCCGCTCTGGTCGTCAGTGGAAAGCAATAGAGACATAAATTGTGCCCGCGCGCCGCGGGTCGCACATCAAAATGACATTAGTTAGAAGGAGAGTAGCCAAAGGAATTATGTAAATCGGACGAAAGAGAAGAAGGAATCGAGGATCCTCCGGAACACTTTCGGAAGAAATGCTCCGAGACGGCGACCGTGTAAAATTTAAATTGGTCAGTAGCGGGTGAAGCTTCGAAATGCACATGTTGACCGGCACGGGCGGGACGCACGTGTTTTTGGTCTCCACCGCCACCGCCTGGCTCTTCGCCGTTTATTGGCCCCTCTTAAGTATTAATTGGCATAGCACACAGGCCCAATGGGTGACCCGAAGCGTGGTTTTATGGACTCGGGCGATTTTATGACGAAGATGGCCTCGGGCTGGAGCTGTGTTTCTTCTTTGCATCTTTCGTCTCACCCGCGAAAAACATGGCTATTCGGGTACAAGATGGATGTTGTGGTGAGAAGAGACGACTCTTGAGAGCTGGGGGCAAAGATGAGCGGGCTCGGCCAGCCCCGGACCCACTTCATCATCAAAAGAGAACCCGCTGGTTGGTGATGGTCGAGCACCCGCCGGACAACACCAGACTTTGTTTCTTTCCGGGTATAATCTCGTTTTCGCATCGCTTTCTCTCTCTCTCTCTTTCTGTCTTTCGTCTCGACTCTCGGGCCACCAACGTATTTTTCAAATGAATGACCGATTTTGATGTTTTGGGGAATTGGGGAATTGTGAATGTAAATGTAAACAAGCCGTTTTTGGACTAAAAACTAACGAAGATTACCGAAAAGAAATGCGCAAGTAATAACAAAAAAAAAGTATATGCGTATCGGATTTCCAAAAGCCGCCTAATCCAAACATGACACCGGAAAGGAAAGAAAGACCGGAAAGAAACACACGCGGACAAATAGAGCGGAAAGCGAACGACTACCGAAAGGGTCGCTCTCGGGAAGGAGAGGACGGGCCCCTTGGGCCTGTATGTGTGCACGGGCGGTGTCACGTCAAAGAAGGACTGTACACTGGGCGTGTCTGCGTCTCCCGCTCTTGCTCTGCCATCTCGCACATGGTCCGTTTCAGTCTCGAAACGCGTCGGCTGGTTGCACAAATCGGATTATCGAGAGAAAGGACAGACCGGATTGATAACCATTCCTTATAGACTGATAGACTCTTAACACGATTCGTCTCAAAAGTTGGTTCATAAACAGGCGGAACCTCTTTGGTTAGATAATACGCCATCTGACGGACGCACCGAGAACCGCACACGAACGGCGTCTGTCTTTGTTCTTGAGAGCACTTCTAATCCGCTATAATTGATGGTGACAGTTACACATTTCGATACCGCCTGTTGGAATACAATTCAAATCCATCCCGTCTTCCTAATCGCTTTCTTATGTCAACGTATAAATTATTAATGAAAAAAGAGAGCATGAATAAGGAATGTGAATAGCCCGATCCTTTTCCATGCCCGATGCTTTTGTGTGTGTGCGTGCAAGACGATACGGGGCAATTCGAAAGATGATGGGAAGAGAACAAAAAAGACGCACCCTCACACGCAACACCCTCAATTCGTTCACCAAAGCGTCTCTGCGTATACACGGTCCGACACACTATTCTCCACTCATTTCGGTGTCTTTTGAAGTTTTTCTTCGCACGATGGGACAGACTTGGCGACGTGTGAACTTTGTTATCCGGGTGTGTGAATGCGGGAGGAAAACGAGAAGAAAAAACAGAATAAAACAGTGTGTAGAGTGATGTGAATCAACCATAACAAACAGTGTCCAGCTGTGCATCGAGCAGCGCCGACCATCTGCCATCTGGCGGACGGATTCCGCGGGGAACGGTCGACGGACGGTACACGCAATTAGATAGCATCTTCCGCGCGTCTTTAATCGAATGGACAGTCAGCGACTGATTGATTCACTTCATTGACGGAAGCCGAAACGATCAGATAGAGTTACTTAAAGGTGATCGATGCAGATTGGCGGCATCTTGTTTCAAAGTTTTGAAACACTTTTGCGCAAGATGAAAATAATAGTATTTAATCAGATGGGACTGGACACAAGTATCTTATTTACAGCGGCTTCAAGTTGGGAAATGGATGACTTTTCAGATCAAAAAACCCAGAAAAGTGAAAACAAAATTCATAAAAATGCGAGAAGCTGAAAACTCGGTCATTTGGCGAATTCTAGGCCATCACCATTTTCGCAATTTTTGGGCACAAAAGAGTTGTCGGAAAAGAGTCGGCCGACGTCGGTTCGCGAGCTTCTAACACACAAAAAAAAAAAGAAAAAGAATGACAAAAACGACTGCGAAATTGAATGAAAAGCAACGAAACCTCACGCCAATTTTCTAGAGCTCGTTACATTTGCCGCGGGAACGGAGAGCGGTGAATCATCAAAACTCTCGAGCAAATCCGTGTGCATTATTACATCGTCCGGTACTTGTCAGTTGCACTCGTGAGAAAATAGTGTATGATAACGGGAGGGGAGGGAGAAACGCAGAAATTGGAGAGCGCGCCGAGGGAAGACACAAATTTTCCGTTGTAAAATGTTGCAGAAGGCCAATACACAAGGTGCTCGAGGAATTCGAAAAATGGAAATTGATAATAATTTATGGATAACATCGGACTACAACAGTTTTCGAGTCTGCAAAGTAGTTGACTATCTTTCGAAGCATAAGCAAAACCAGGCAGATGACTGCCGTGCCGCAAACAAACGACGTGCCGATCACACACATTCTGAAACAGTTTTCGACATTTTAAATGGGAACACGTAACGGTACTTGAGAATGATTTCCAGTTTCTGCTGAGTTTTTCCATCTACCAGAAGGTCGTGTCGGAAGCGGTCCCACCAGTCGAAACTTTGAGATGAGTCGGAGAAGCCTAGGAGCGGCGAAATGTGCTCATACGTGACAAAGTGACAAACCTTTGTCCATGGCAACAGCCACCGAGTACAAGAGTCCGACGGTCGACGCGTGGCGGACGCAATAATTGAGAAGGCTCATGCAAAACGAAAACAATCTGGTCGAATCAAGAATCAACAGAGAAATCCGGAGATTCGGGCGGCCGAATCATATGCGGGAATGTCAAAAAGAGAGAGAGAGCGAGAAGGGAAGGCAGCAACACTATTCGGGATGTTCGATTCGAAACGAACAAATAAATTGGAGGGGATCGGGGAGCAACACAAACAAAAGTTAACGCCGGATCGGTTACAGGTCCACGGGCTCACGCGTCGACTCACGGGGGGAGGGCCGGGTGACAAGAAGCTGCTAAGTGGCGATCTTTTGAGCATGTTTTATTAGTCAAATACATTAGCTGCCGTTAATTGTTTACATATCACAAAGTGTACACGCTATTTGACAAGAAAAAACCAAGCGAATAAATAAGTAATCAAATCTGCGCATTCCGCATGTTCGTAACAACTCCGGAAAGAAGATCTCTGTGGCGGGAGCGGACTTCGGATTGGCGGCGAGCCAGTGCGGCCTTGAAATGAGCCATGAGGGGAGGGAAGTCGATGCGGCACGGTGGAACCTTTGGAGCATATGGAGAGTTGCTGGAAAGTGATATTGAAGAGGATCCATCTGTTAGGAAGAGACTTACTCGATTGAGACTAAGGCTGGGACGGCCTGAAGGCGTTTGTGAAGAGTAACAAAGGCTTCCGATTGGGGAAGGAGCATCAGAAGGGCGGAGAGAACGGTGCAGAGAGCCGGGCGGTGGACGGAAGAGAGCAAATCCATTCGCACGTCTGGAATGATATACTTTAAGTGTTTCGAACAATTATCCCAGCTTACAAGCGAGGACAGGGCTTTCGATGAGATTGACGAGTTTGTCGATTTCCAGGAGCACATCCACAGTTATGTCAACTTGAGAGAGCAGAAGTGCCACGTCCGCGGCTTGCTGATAGTGTTGCGAAAGAAGACACAGTCCTAGAAGAGCGATCGGACGATGCGACCAGACTCGGAAGAGACATTCGAACAGAGAACGAGAAGTTTCGGTGGCCAACGCACGGAGTTCGTCGCGAAGGATGAAAAGCTCGGTGGCAGTGAGCAGAACGCCGTGCAGGGTGGAGACCATCTCTTGAGCGAAGTTGTGCTTCGATTCACGCTCCAGTAGAACACAGATAACACGGTAGATCTGGGCGGGTTCCAGGAGAAGGCATAGTTGGCGAATGATGAGCACTCCTCGCTCGCGGAGCAACGACGGCTCTGTTCGGAACATTTCCAGTAGGCTCAGAGCGAATTTGATGAGGAATGGGGAGATGTCCGAGACTTGCTTCAGAGCATTTTCGTCGAGTCCGAATGTCGATATGTCTACTTGATCCGGAGCGAATTCCGATTGGCAAATGTTGGAAATGAGGAAGAGATCCAAAAGAAGGACTTCATCGGAGGTATCCGAGAGGGTGTTTAAGAGAACAGGGAAAATAAGATGCATGTGGACGAAGATCTGGCCAGCCATCGAACTGTGCAAGTGCCGGATCCAATTGAGCACCGTGACTCGTGTTTCGACGATATCGTGTTTTATGTACTTCAGAAGAACCTCAATCGTTTTGTCCAGAATGTCCTGATCCAGTTTGTTTTCCCCGGCCAACGCCATCAGTGAGCGATTGACAGCGTCGGCTCGCAGTTCGTGCTCCACAATTGAAGGAAGAATTCCGACAAGGAACGTCGACAACATCACCAACAGCTCCTCTTTGTACAATTTCAGAAACTCTTCCAGCCAGATAAGAGAGAGCTTTCTCGCCAGAAATGGCTCATTTTCGTGAGCATGAACGACGAGTACGTTGATCATTTGAATGCGGTCCTCATGAGCAAGGGCGTCTGGTTTGTGTTTGATGGCCGTCAGGAAGTTGCCGAGCACATTCTCGCACATGTCACGAACTGCAGGTGCTTGCTCGCCGAGCATCTTGAACAAACCATCGGATATTTCGGAAATGTAGTTGCAGATGGAGAAGAATGGTGCTGAATGGATTGTGTTCAGCCATTCGAGAATGAATCTTCGGTTCGACGTCGTCTGAGTGTAAATCCGGTCTCTGATGAGTGCCATCAGAATTGCGATATCGAAGTCTTCTTTCGAAAGAACGATTTCAGTGATCAGCCGATTCAGAAGTTCGGCACCTCCTCTCACGTTCTGATCGGAGTCAGCAGTTACTCTCCACAGTACGTCGAAGATATCTCCGAAGTGATCGAGCACTCCCGTTTTGCAGATTTTCGCAATGTTGTACAGGGATTCACACGCGTAGTAGCGGATTTGAAGATCGGCGTCGAGGAAGCATGGGATTATTGGCTCGACAAGCCTGGATGTGTAATGCGGAGCATTCTGGAATACTATAAAATTATAAAAACAAACTTTTTTCGTTCTTTTCACCTTGTTTCCTAAAGCAATTGAAGCGGCTGCCATTCCAATGAGTCCGCCTTTCCGTTGATTTGAATTTCCCGAGTTTATGAGCTCTGCGAGCACCGCTAGACATCGCTCAAGTTGTGATAACTGGTTATTGTTGAACAGATCTCGTACTAACCTGCAATTGAAATTTAAGTATAGATATTCAGACTTACTAAAAATAGCTCACTTTTCGACGTCAAGTGCAGCTGCTTTCCGTCTTTCATACGATTTGTCAGTAATTGATCGAATAATTCCGGCTGATATTGGTCCATACTGCCCGTCTGACATTCTGGAACTGTAATCTGATTGACAATTCATTTAGAAACTAGAAAATCAAGTGAAAACGACGATTAAAAACTGTTTTCCCATTTGCGAACTGCAATTTTCTGGCCGCGGCCGAAAAAAATCCTCAATTTTTTCTTCCATTTCGGTAACCTTTCATCGAATTTTCCGATTCACTCGAGATTTGTCTTTATAATTGCTGGTTTGTTTTCCAAAACAAAATGTAGAAACTGAAATTTTTTTGAAGAAAATTCTACAATCATCAAATGCCCGCTCGAAAATCGATTCACTGGTATTTGAGCTGCTGCGAAAGTTGAAAGAACAGAAGGATAGGAAAAGTAGCGAAAATTCAATCGAAAAGGTTCGATAGTTTTTTAGACGACGTTCAAGATCTTTCTTCTAGAATCGACAAATACGACGGATAGTGTGTGGAGCTCACGAAACACTGAAATTCGTACAATCTGGGAAAGTTAAAATAGTCTTCTATGCGAAAAACTTCGATGAAAACAACATCCGAGGTTGGCATTCTGAATAACCTTCCGAATCCAATTTATTTTAGCCGCTTCAAACTTCCATTCTCTTCAAAGGATATGCCCGATCGAGCAAATTCCGATGATCGAAGCGCTGACAAGAAAGGAGATGTCTCGAATCGTGAACAAGTTTCCATACGTCGGCGTTATTGGTATAATGGAATTGAGTAACTGCGAGGTGAAAACAATGAGAAAGGGCGCTTCAATTCATTCAGTGATTGCAGGAAGAATACCAAACAATTGTGTCCGAATGGCGACGGAGTGACGCGTTCAAGTTATTCCACATCGATCAATCGTCTCTTCTTCCGTGAGAAATCATCAGTTTCTCCTTCATATCAAGCTCGAATAAACTTCTCACAATAAAAACTCCGCTATGTTCCTCTTCTTTTTCCAAAAAGTGGCTCTATTTTGCCATTCCGATATCTTTTCCAATCTCCTCCGGCCTAGTAAAACCGCTGAGAACGTGTCAGATCGCCGCAGTCGGATGCTTATCAGCGTGTCTAGAAGCACCCTTTCCACTAGCCGCTGCGTCCTTCTATCAGGTTTTGTGTGTGTCCTATGTCCCTTCTCCCCCTAACCTAAAATCTTTTGTTCCCAATGGCGCGAGCTCTTCACAAATACGTTTCCATAGTACCTGCTTCGCTCTCATGAGACGTAGACTGAGATCTAAATTAAAGTAGACTGAGATCTCAGTCTACGTTAATTCTCCCTTCTCGTTTTTTATTGGATTCTCTAACGCACGAAATTGGGCAGAATTCTCGAATATTCTCACATTTCACTGAATTCCACTGAAGCGAAGAAATCAGAACATGCGCTTGAAGATGTTACGCGATCGTATTCAGGTGTACGAATCATACCAGCCACTTGTCTAAAAACCGTCAATATTTCCGTTTTAAACTGAACTACTTTTCTCCCTTTCCGTATTGCCCTCACTCTGCCATCTAACACCACCTGCATGCTCTCCGTGTCCCCCGTCCGTTCTGAATGGGCCTAATCAACCATGTCTCGCCCGTTTGCAGGCCTCTTTTCTCGAGTGCTCCTCCCGTCGTCGGTCGTCTCTTCGCAGACCGTATCTTCTTCGTTGTCGTCCGTCTTCTCCTGCTCTTCATCGGCGCAGAGAACGTTTCTAGCTTCAATAATAGGTTTGTACACCCGTTACCTTTTGTGTTTCCACTTGCACGTCTTCTTTTCAACTAACCAGCGAACACTGTCGCGCGTCCGTAATCAAAAATTCATGACAAAGCGGGGAATGTATAAGCGTCAAGTCATCTAAATGAGTACGCTTTTCTTCCAGGGTCCTCACTCTCTTCCCGCCTTCTCTGCTCTTTCCGCGGCCCGCCCTCCGACGAAGAAGACTCGACAAGAATGGCCGATATTGCCCATGGATCGCCGGCGGTCGTTCCGCCACGTGGCGAGCACAAAGCAACCATCATCTTTTTGCACGGACTCGGCGATCAGGGAGACGGATGGGCTGATGCATTCCGGAGCGAAGTGCGCCACGAAAACTTGAAGGCAATTTGCCCGCACAGCAACGAGCGACCGGTCACCCTGAACATGGGAATGCGCATGCCTGCCTGGTATGATCTTTACGGTCTGGACGCGTCGGCTCGTGAGGATGAGGCCGGAATCCAGGCGGCTGCTCAGTACGTCCATCGGCTCATCGACGCCGAGGTCGCCGCTGGAATCCCCGCTTCTCGGATCGCCGTCGGAGGATTCTCAATGGGCGGTGCGCTCGCCATCTACGCCGGTCTCACCTACCCGCAAAAGCTCGGAGCAATCGTCGGACTGAGCGCGTTCTTCTTGCAAAGAACCAAATTCCCAGGAGTAGGTCATTCCGAATGATACCGTTCAGCAAATCTTACGTATTTCAGAAGTACACTGCCAACAACGCAACTCCGATTTTCCTCGGCCACGGTGACTCAGACTTCCTCGTTCCGCTTCAAATTGGACAAATGTCGGAGCAGCTGATCAAGCAGTTCAATCCGAATGTCGAACTGCACGTCTACAGAGGAGTGCAACATTCCAGCTGCTCAGAGGTACCCGGACTCCCACTTTTCGTACAAATTTTTTTTAATCTTTTCAGGAAATGCAAAATCTGAAGACGTTTTTGACAAACAAGCTGACCAAGTAACCGCGACATTTCGAATACCCTCGTGCCCAAACACACACGCACACACACTTTATCTTCTAATCAATAGACGCGAGAATTCTGCGTCGCCTCGATCCGATTTGTGTAGTCCTTCTCCGGCATTCGCACCTCCAGTTCGTACAGCGTGTCGTCCGTCTCGTTCCGATGTGCCATCATGTACTGGCGTCTGAAAGTGCACTTGTCATCTAATTCTTTTGTTTCTCAAGTATAAATTATTGCCTCTTCCACTTACCTCTCGTTTCTCTGTTGAACCGATCGTCTGATGCACTCCAAGTCTTCTGGAGTCAGCTGAGGTCGGTAATTTGGTCCTGAAAGGAACCCATTTGTTATCTTTGAAAGCTATGTTATCAGGGGAAAACTTGCCAATTGGGACGGTTTTGTCGCGAGGATTTTCCTGAAATTCTCCCGTTGTCATTTCATTTTCGTACATTCTCTGTCTCCTCACCTTCTTTTTCTTCTCCTCGACATTTTGCTCCACGGTAGGAGGCGCCGTCTTCTTCCGTGGCTTCTTCCTTTCCGGCGACTTCTGTTTCTCTCCAACCGTCGGCATCGGATAGTAGGTGGAAGCGACGAACTGTTTCTGTTGAGTAGGCGGGACTGCCGTGCTTGCTGGAGACTCCTTTTTCTCCACAGCGACGGTATCCGATGGCTGACTGTTCGTCCAAATGTGGACTGAGATATATGAAACAGACTCACGGCTTGTACTGAGTTGGTGAACTCTCCTCCGCCTTCTGAAAGGCCGTCGTCAGTTTGACTTCTAAAAATATTGTTCCCTTTTTCCTTCCTTGCCTCATCTCAAACCTTGTTTCTTGGTGTTTTTGTCCTGATCGCTCGGCTTGTGATATGTCGATTCGACAGTTTCGTTCAGCAGATTCTTTGAGTGTTGCATCGGCTGCTGCTCTTCCGATTCATTGCTCGTCGACGGCGTTGTCTTGTTTCTGAATCCGCTCTGATTCAAATGTTAACCTATTTCTGCCCACGTCTCATCGAAATGCGCCACGATGTTCTGACGGTTCGACCGTTCCAGCGTCTGTTCGTTTTTCGCCTTTGCCGCCTTTGATTTCGAGTTTTTGCTATGAGTACAGCCCATTTCCGGACGACTTCGTGCTGATATTGGAGTCGGCGGCTACACGATAAACGATCAAAAATGAAAAGAAACCGAAATGCTCCGATAATAAACTAGAAACTAGGATCGCTCGTTCACGATAGAATTTTCTGACTGACCATGAGTTTTCAAAAACAAAAACAAACAAATTTTCAGATGTCCAGTTCCAAAAAGAAACCGATTTTGGTGACGTGTCCTCAATGCGAAGCCGTCGTACTCACTAAAGATTCGGCTCGTCATTCGGACTTTTGCGGCAAGCCAATCGGAGAATCCGACATTGGATGTGCTCGAAAAGGAGTCCTACGTGGATTCAATGTCCCCGTGGATAGAGCCGAAGGATTCCTGCCCCCAGACGCTGTCGGATGGGAAAAGGTTAGTAGGAATTATAGAGTTTTCAAATCTTCCCATCGTTTTCCAGGAGCATTCCATCCTCGTCAACCAACAGACAATGGAAAGTCTCGGATTCCTCGCCCGGCAGCCCGTGAGAATCCTTCACGCAGACGACGTCTTCATTGGAATTGTGTGGCCATGCAAAGAAGTGTCACTTCTGAAAGTCTGCGTTATTACGAGCAGAATTCCACGCGAAAGAATGATCACACTGGAGTCGTGTGGAAGAGTGAAAAACGTGAAGACCTTGGCAGTTCATCTGGAGACTGCCCTCACCCTTACACCGGCCCTCTCCGGATTCCTCGAGGCGTATCTCAGTCACTCGTTCATTCAGTACGAACTGCCAATCACTCTCAAATACCTGGGTCAGCAAGTTAAAGTTATTCCGAAAGAGCCGATCGAGCAGAAAATGGAACGGATGAAGCTCGAAAATCAGAAACCGATCGTCGTTTCCACAGCCGTTGACTACAAACTTCATGTCGTCAACTCTGAGAATCCAGAAGAGAAGCTTGAGAAGAAGGAGGTTCCGAGAGATTTGTCAAGAATCGGAGGAATGTTCGCTGCAAAACAAGTGCTCGAGGACTACGTGCTGGCTCCGCTCCGCCGGAAAGAATCCCCTTGCTCCGTGCTCATCTGGGGCCTTCCTGGAAGCGGAAAAACGTTGCTGCTCAAAGAGCTTGCTGCAGTAATTTCGGCGACATTTATTGGAAACTGTGAGCAGCTTGCTGAAATGAACGGATCGACGACGGAGACCGTGGTGATTGTGGATGTGAACGAGGTGGAAAAGGAAAATGCGAAGACGAACAGAGCGCTGAGCGAACTCTTGGCCGATGAGAAAACGTGTGTTCTACTGTCCGTCCGGTCCTCTGAATCTCTGGACATTGGATTCCGTGTCCGTTTTCCGGTCGAAGCCGAAATCACTGTGCCCACTCAGGATGAGCGTCTCGACATTCTCTCCAGAATCTCTCCACTGTTCGGATTTCCCGCCGAACATCATCTGGATGTTGCTCGTCACACTCACGGATTCACAGGCGGCGACTTGTGCTCTCTTCTGAAGGCGTCAAAGTATGCCCGCGGCGCAACGCATCTGGAAAAAGTCGAGGACGCACGGAAGAGAATTCGTCCGACCGGAATCAGACAATTCATTCTGGAAGTGCCCAGTGTCTCGTGGAACGACATTGGTGGAAACGAAGAACTGAAATTGGAGATTCAGCAAGCAGTCATCTGGCCTCAGAAACATCCGGAAGCATTCGAACGATTTGGAATTGACCCGCCCGCCGGAATCCTTCTTTACGGACCGCCGGGATGCAGCAAGACACTCATTGCGAGAGCACTCGCCAACGAGGCCAAAATGAACTTTCTGGCTGTGAAAGGACCCGAACTGTTCAGTAAATGGGTCGGAGACTCCGAAAAAGCCATCCGAGATCTGTTCGCCCGGGCCCGCCAAGTCGCTCCCACCATTGTTTTCTTCGATGAAATCGATGCGGTCGGATCGTCACGAGGATCAGAAAAGAGCTCGGGAGTCTCGGACAGAGTGCTGGCTCAGTTGCTCACAGAGCTCGACGGTCTGGAAAAGTCGAGCAGAGTAATTCTTCTCGCCGCCACGAATCGACCGGACCAACTGGATAGTGCTCTTTTGAGACCCGGTCAGTTTTAGAATCCTTTTGAAGATCACACGAACGTTTTTGCGTGCAGGGCGTCTAGATCGTGCCATCTACGTGGGACTCCCGTGCGAAGCAACACGTCAGGCGATTCTGGAAATGCGAACGAGGAAGATGAAGTTCGACGAAACGACGACGACGATTCAGACGCTCGTGGAGAGGACGGCGGGCTATTCCGGGGCGGAACTGGTGGCCGTCTGTCGGACCGCCGCCATGTTCGCCATGCGGGAGAGCATCGAGGCGACCGTCGTGCAGTGGAAACATTTCGAACTCGGTAACTCAGATAGGTCTCTGACATTCCGAATCTAGTACATTTTCAGCTCTTTCCGCAGTTGTTTCACGCACCGAAGCCTATCTTCTGGAGATTTACGATGATTTCAAAGCCGGCCGCACTTCGAATGCATGATTGTTTTTTGTTGTCACTCTGCTTGTTGATTTTCTAATTGTTGATTAAAGTTTTTATATCAACTGGTGATTTCTCAAGTCAAAACAAGATAAGAAGTAAACGAAAAGACAGTTTTGATTCGTTGGGAAACATTACAGGTACTGTTCCGAGTGAAAAGTGAGCAGTTAATAGGTGTTCTTAGCTGTTTTAATGCGAGAAAGGGAACAGAAAGGAGTTATGCAACTTATGCTTCAAAATCCGGAAATTAAAATGGTTGGATGACGAGTGTCCCGTTAGCGCTGAAGAACTTGTAAAATCGGGTCGAAATTATACTACGGGGTGAGTTTGGGCGTCATTATGCTTCGAGTAGACAATAATTGGACCAATCAAAAGAGCATGAAGTGGGGGCACATTTGGATATGTCTTACACGTACAAATCGCGCGCTAATGAGATGGGTGTAAAATACGGATGAGACAGGATATTTGAAATATGGAAAGGTACAAAAATGAATTAATTTTTAGAGAAGACAGAGGATCATTTGAAGGAAGAACGCGGAGAATCGGGATGTTTGACTTTGGGAGTAAAAAGGGCAGATACGAGGGAGCACTAGGCGGAAGTTCCGTTCGAAACGCTCGAACTTCCGTTGTTCGTGGATCCGTTGGTGATCGGAGCGTTGATTCGAGTGGAAGCGGCCTCCAGTTCAATGAAACTACGAAGACGTTCCAGATAGGCGGCGTGCAACTCGACGTCGTTGTGGCCGGCACCTACAAATATACGTCATTTGAAATCATATTTGATTTTGTCTTCTGATCAAATACACAAAAATTTCTGACTTTAAGCGAAAAATAAAGAAAAACACGATACCTGGAACCCAGAGTGGCTCGACTGATGCAGGGCATCTTTCGTAAATGGAGACTCCGTGAGAGAAGTCGATGACTTCATCGTCCGTTCCGTGAATCACGAGTGTTGGGCACTTGACACGTGGCACCTTCTCAATCGACGGAAACGCATCACAGCACCAAGTAGTCGTTGTTCCGGGGAAAGCGACGCGCATTCCGGACATAAGTGGAGAGTGAAGGACGAGAGCTGCGACCATCTCGCGGCTCGCAAGGTCCACACTCGGAACAGTTCCAATCGATTGTCCGTACAGAATGATCCTCTCCTTCGGAACTCCGAACTCTGTCTTGAGCAACTCGAAAGCTGCCGTGATGTCGGCGTACAAGTTCTTCTCCGATGGCTTTCCGGTCGAGCATCCATATCCCGAGTAGTCGTAACTGAACACGTTGCATTGCAAATGGTATCCAAGGCCGTACAGGAACGATGACATCTGACCGAGGTCGACTGCGTTTCCATGCGAGAAGAGCAGAGTATAATGAGCATCTGGAACTGCACGGATCATCGTGCAAGCGACTCGGTTACGGCGGCGTGTTCTCGCCACTCTCATTTCGACACACTGGGCCAGATAGCTTGGCTCGTGTGGCCACGCGGCTCTCCCCTCGATCAGTATCAGCTTGTTATCTTCGCTGATAGTATAACTGGGCTCCGGCGGCATGAACGCCAGCTTCGAAACGATGGAAGACGGGAACGGCGGACAGCAAAACAGACAACACAGATCTCTGAAACTGTTTGGTTGTTCGGAATCTCTCGCAAAATATAGCTTACTTGAACGAAACACTGTTCGGTCCGCCAGCACGTGGCGGTGGAGACCCAGGTGTGCTGTTTGACATGGAAGAGCCCGACGGTGCCCCTGAAGACATCTGAGTGGCTCGAGTGGCCAATCTGGAATCGAAGGCGATTGGTCGCGTGAGGGAAGACGGAGAGGGGGTGGGAAAACGAAGAGGAAGAAGACGACGACGTCTAAGAGGAATAAGGGGCGTGGAAATGGAGAGAAGAGATGTATTGGGAAGGGAGAGAGGAGAAAAAAAAACGGTTGTGTTGCTGTAGTCAAGGGAGAGAAAGATATATTTACGCATCGAATATGTGGGAGCAGAGCGAACGCGCAACGAAAACTGAGAAGATACTCAAAAGACGAACCAGCTAAGAAGATGTCACTGATATCAGTCAGAGATCAAGCGGGTCAAGGAGGATGACTTTGTGCATATGAAGCACTTACATAAAATTCCTACGTTAGACGATGAACTCAGAAGCAAATTCTGCCATACTTTTCAAACATGCAGTAACGCTAACATAACCAGTTCAGAACTAAAAGTGTCTGTCAAATACAGCGAGCGTCCTACTTTCACGTAATTGCCGACCGAGAGAGAAACATTGCCTTCCGATCGACCTTCTGACCTCATATCGTATGAAGACCGAGCGAGAGTTGATGTTTAATTTCGGAGATGCACACACACACAGACAGACAGACACGCACATAAAACGTGTATCTCTTTCTCTATTCCTGCTTCGAATGGTGGAGGGAAATTGGATGCACCCGTCACTCTGTCGATTCGTGTCCCACCAATTTTCAATTTAGTCAAAAAAATGAGAATGAGAATGCGAAACGAGAAACGAAATGAGGGTTCGAGCTCACCAAGCAAAACGACGATGAGTCAGCCGCGGGCGAAGAGTTTTGAATGTTTTGTTTGAGGTACACACGGACGCCCAGACCGCAAGCCGCCTCATTATACATACTTATTTGTCCGTGTCTTATCATTGTTCCGACAGAGAGGCTAAGGAGTGCGCTAAAATTTGACGCCCGAAAAAGAGCTCTCTCTCTCTCATGACATTCGTCGAATGAATGCAACTATTAGCGCGACAATCAAATATGTTACAAAGGGAAAGGAAGGAATAATAAATAGTCTAGCGAGAAATTGGATATTTTTATGGAGTGAATGAACTCGAGACGACAAAAAAGGATCACGAGACGATTCCAGATTCGCAAGAAGAACAAGTTGAGAAGAAACTTTTGGTACAGGAAACGAGAGCGTGAGCGGACGAAATAAATCTGGAGCTCTGTTTGTAATGAAGACCGCCGTCCAGAGCCAGTCCTCCCAAGGGTGCTCTTGAAAAAAGGAAGGGCGGACAGACTCAGCCAAATTGGCTTCTGTTTTCACTTTAGGATTGAGCGAGAAAGTGGAACAGTGCAATGCACTGTATCGGATGAAAACTTTGTTGCAGAGAGCAAACACAGTTCAAACCAGAAGGTCAGCAGTGGTCATCAGTGTAATGCTTGCACATTTTTATATGAGAACAGCGACTCTCAAATAATTTTTTAGAACTAGGATTTTTATGAAAAACAAAATTCAGTCAGAAGAAGGGAAAGGAATGCGTCACCATGTTTTGTTTTGCGTGTAGATTCAACATAAAACTAGGCAATAGAATTATGTTTCACTAGTTTCTGTCTTGGGGTAAAAGAAGGAAGAAGCAAAACGATGCGTGAAGTAGCTGAATGTGCCGAGCAGATACGACATTTAATGAACAAGATGCATAGAAACTGCGCTCATCATACGGCGTTCTCTCATCTTTTCTTTTCCGAGATCCCGTTCTCCGACCTCATTTCTCATTTCATTTATTGCTCGCGAGTAGTGCACCGTCAACGGCTGCTTGAGCCAAAAAGCAACAATGGGTGAACAGAACGAAATCGATGAAAGTTCAGAATGTGCTGTTATGCGCGGTCGCCTTGAGAGAGGGTCAGAGACGGAGCAAGAAGGCGGAGAGCCGAGACGGCACGGCGGCCCGAGCAGCAATTCGTTGGCGATATGCCTGGCTGAGCCGGCTGTCCGACGTGCCTTCGGTTGCCAATCTTGCAACACTGGATGCCCGCTCCCTCCGTCGAATTCTTCTCCGTGCGACAACTTCGGGCAACACAAAAGATTCGCGCAGATTTCCATTTTCCCGTGTGCGCTGCTCATCGTCCATTCAAAAGAGACTCAGTAGGATGGCATAACGAGTCTGATTGTCCGTGCTTCGTAATCCAGTGCCCCCCTGCCGAAAACTTGGGAAAGAGAGGAAAAATAGAAGTTGTAGAGGTGTGCGAATGACAAAAAAACGTCATGAACTAGGCGGATTTGACGAGGAGGATGACGGATTTGACTGCTTTCTGATTCTGATAACAACTTTCGGAATGGATTCTTTAACGGGAATACTTGAGACGGGTGACCACGAAGGGGCAGATATGGATTCGCATGGGAATAATTCAGTAGCGACTTACTTCTTTTCTAGCGTGATTTGGAGGGAGTCACGCTCACATGACAAGCTGCTTTTTCAAAGGGAAACTGAGAACTCATTTAATTTATTATTTTGGAGCTCTTATCAAAACTTTGCGATTTTTTTTAAAGACAATTCAAAAAACATTCATCAGAATTGAAGCTAAGGCAATCATTGAGCAAAGTCTAATCTGTCATAATCCGTACAATAAACAGAGAAACAATAAAACATTTCGTTCTTTAAAATTGATTTCACGAAATGAGGTGAACGAACAGCAAATTTTAAAAAAGCTTCGTCTCACCCCGTAAATCTACACCGACTCTGACAAAGCGTTGCGAGACCCGCCCGGTGCGCCTCGTTGTGCGCCTTTGATATATTTTTCCTTTTTTTTTTGATTTCGCAATTTTAACACGCAGATTCGGTATTTTTCAAAAAACAAACACAAAGTGTAGCATAACTAAAATTAGAATTTCATCTTTCATTTTTATTCCGCTCGTATCTGTCTTCGCAATCGCGAAAATCGATTATTTTTCAGTTTTTACTCAAGTTGACTTTTAGAGCTTCGCCTTCAAACAAAAACAACAAACAATGGCTGATGACCTTGTAAGAAATATTCTTCGATAAAATATTTATAAGTTCGATTCAGCAACTCGACTTGGGAAAGAAGAAGAAGTCGAAGAAGCCAATCAAGATTGACGACGACGATGAGCCGGCGCCGGTTTCTGTTGCCGACGGACTTGATGAGGATCTCGGTTCGTTGTTTTTCTAACAATTGGGATCACAACTAGTTTATTACAGGAGAGCTGAAACTTGTTGGAAAGAAGAAGAAGAAGGCCCCGAAAGTCGACGAAGTTGTGGAGGAAAGAGTCCCAACTCTCGGTTCGTTCATGCGTATTCTGATTTAGATTTTCATAATACGAATTCTAGATATTGGAATCGGCGCACAAAACTTGATTGACGCAAAAGGAGCTTGGCCAGATTACACGTACGACGAGGCGTTAAACCTCGTGTTCCAGGTGATGAAGGACAAGAATCCAGACTTTGCCGGTGACAAGAAGAAGTTCGCCATTAAGTTGCCGGAGGTCGGTAGAGCCGGATCCAAGAAAACCGCCTTCTCCAATTTCCTCGAAATCTGCCGTCTCATGAAGAGACAGGACAAGCACGTACTGCAGTTCTTGCTTGCCGAATTAGGAACAACCGGTTCTATTGACGGTAGTAATTGTCTGATTGTCAAGGGAAGATGGCTGCAGAAGCATTTCGAAAGTGTGCTCCGAAAATACATCAGTTAGTGATTCACTTCCCGAACTAAAACTCAAAAATCTATTTACAGAGGAGTATGTTATGTGCCACACCTGCAAATCATCGGACACCCAGCTCACCAAGGATACCCGTCTCTTCTTCCTCCAATGCAACACCTGCGGCTCCAGATGCTCTGTAACGGCAATCAAGAGTGGATTCAAGGCTGTCGTCGGAAAGCGCGCTGCCATCCGTCGCGCAACCGAAGCCACCGCCGGAAAGTAACCCCTTATTCGTCAATTGTTATCTGACTTCCTATGGGTCGGCGCTTTTCTTTCTCACATAATTCCTCTATGTTTTCTGTCTCCTTGTTCGTATTTATTTCTATCCGTTTTCTCCTCCCTTTTTCCACTTTCTTCCCTTCCCCTTTCCCATTTTTTTGGTGTTTTCTGTACTCGTTTTTGAATAAATTCAACGTAGTGGGGCTGGCTCTCGAATAACACAAGGATATATAATCACCTTCATAGGTACTTCATAGGTTTTGGAAACGGAAACAACTTTCAGCGACAACGCGAACCATTTCTAGATCAGAATGGATTCAATGGAAGTGGACAACGAAGAGAACGTGTGCAGGTCCGCTCATCGGCTCTCGAAAGCCCTCGACAGACGGGACATCGGAGATGTTTGCGTGGCACTGGAAGACCTTCTCGAAGGCACCAACGCCGATCACTTCGAAGACATTTTCTCCGCTGCTCTCAACGAAATAATCACTTGGGAGATATCGAAAGCTCCAGAAACATCCGAACTCGTTCTTCGGCGACTAATGGATCCTCTCAAAAATGGCGTGAAAATGCGACAGATTTGCGAAAAGATTCTGAGAATGCAGACGGTCGTAGCCACTCGAATAGCTGTCGAGGTTATGAAGCGGTAAGCAGAGTCTTAAAGGGACACTGCTTTTTTGCTGAAAAATAATTTAGTTTAGCTTCGAGACACGTAATGATCATAGGAAGTTTAAAATATATACCCTAATTTTTCTGGGAAAACGCTGATTCCGGAGACACCTTGTTCACTGCCGAGACGCAATTCAGAATGAACAGAGCTAGATTTTTTGTCGGCAAATTTTAACACCCCAACTTCGAAAAATTGAGTTCTTAAAAATTTACACCATAATTAAGCACACACTGGTGCACCTATGGTATCATGATGACAACACGCAAAAATGACCAAGGCTCCGCAATTTTTTCTTGAATTTACAGAGAAAACTGGAAATTGAGCATGGAAGCCGTGCAGGAGGCGTTAAAGAAAATCGTGGGAACGATGCGTGAAGCCGGTTCGATCGATCCGACAGAGTTCGAAAGGCACATCGCTGCGAATGCGGACATCCTAAAAGCCTCCGGAGCTCCGCCTCAGTTCGTTGCACACCTCCCTTTTCCACCAGAAACACTAAAATTTTAGTGTTCTAACGAAGCTGATCGCGGACAGCATCGTGTCTTTGCAACGCCCGGACCGGCATATCGCTCCCGATTTCGTGCAACAACTCGTTCTGAATTGTCCTTTTCACCCACTCCTCGGTGCATTCTTTCCAATCCAATAGTTTCTTTTATCAATGAATTTCAGTGCTTCATGATCTGAGAAATACATTCGAAGTGTTCTGCATCCAACGTGTCGTCTCTCCGTTCCATCGATTTCACCTCGAAGTCGATCAATTCAATGAGTTCGTCAACTCGAAGAACGGCTATCGAAGCAGCCTAGCCACTTCGATGCTCTTCGTATTCGAAAACATTTGCAATCGTCTGATTCACCTGGAAGGCCAGTTTGAAACGGAGGAAATCGAGAGAATCGCCGACTTCTGGCTCGCCGCTTTCCGAATTTTCGACGGAGATTCGATCGGTCTTCAAGAGACCTCACGTGCGATTAAACTGCTCGAAGCAACGACCGAAAAGTTTGACGTTGCCAGAAGACCACTGTTTTTGAAGCGATTGTTGCACAAAATGAGTTTGAAAGTAAGAAAAGAGTATTCTCGAAACTCCTTCTATTTATTATTCATTTTAGAAAGAAGTGGAACTCGGGTTGGAAGCTCAAATCGTCGCAGCCATCATTACTGTTTTCAAACAACAAATGTACGATTGCAACTATTTCTACGAAGAACTCGGCTCTTTCTGGCCATTGTGCGCCCGGATGAAGTACGACGACGTCCACTACGCCATCGTCTACTTCTCGGCGGTCTTCGTGCTCGCAAAAGCA
The DNA here is from genome assembly GCA_946814055.1 of Caenorhabditis sp. 36 PRJEB53466. Classification (NCBI taxonomy): domain Eukaryota; kingdom Metazoa; phylum Nematoda; class Chromadorea; order Rhabditida; family Rhabditidae; genus Caenorhabditis; species Caenorhabditis sp. 36 PRJEB53466. The sequence goes on from CAMPFS010000001.1 coordinate 6,418,394, forward strand.
ATGGCGGCGTTCCGGGTGAAGAAAGAATTGTGTCGGGTGGTATACGAGACAGTAATGAAGCCGATGAACGAGCAAATTGCGGATTATTTGCGAGTGGAAGAGATCGGAAGGAAGAAGCAGGCTTCGGGAGAACTGAATTTCCAACAACAGTTTATCCAAGATCAGAAAGAAGCACAGGCCGGACAATTCACAATCATCGAGTGCACCTACAAAGATGCCGAACAGTCGATTCTTGATTTTATTAATTAGATTCTTAATTTTATTAATCAAATCTACAGGTGTCATGGTTATCCAAATTTCTAAATTTCTATTGCAATCTTCCCATTTCACTTTATACTGATCTCTTTCGACCCCTGCGCGGATTCCGTTTGAACCTTACTTTTTTATGGTTTTAATAAACAACTTTTAGCAGTTTTCTTGTTTTAATACCTCTTTTTTCGTAAAAATGTTCACTTTTTGTTTCAGATGACTCGTTTTTCAGAGTGAAGCTCGAGCTCAAATTATCGCAGAGAGCTTGTCGATCGTACAAAAGAGTGTGAGGAAGTGAGAGACGCAGAGAACACGCAAACTGTGCCAACAATCTGTTGGCGTGTTTTAAGATGACCGTGATGAACAAATTCTCCATTTTCCTGCATTTTCTAGCCGAATTCTAACGTTTCGATTCTTTTTTTGGCTTCAAAAAACTCCAATTAGTGCTTCAAAGAACTGGTCGCATTTTCTTTATATTGGTTTACAGAACAGACCAGAAATGCTTCCGGAAATTACCCTTTTAGGAAGCAGATAATTTCGGTTGTCTGTGAATGCTCCGTTGATTTTTCAGTAGTTTTCTCATATTTGAATGAAAAACGAGCTAATTTCAGGTAATCGAGGTGGTGCGTAATGCAGCGTGCCGTTGTGCAAGGATCCAAAGTGAGTTGTTGAAAGTTTTTCAGTTTCGCACATTTCTGAAAGTGTATCCAGCTCGAGTTAAATTTTTCTCTATGAAATGAAATGAAACAACTTTTCTGAAAGTTTAAGAAACGATCTTTAAGCGCGGCTTGGCGGTTCTCGCCGGAGTCACCGCCGCTTCCGGCATGGGACTCGTCTATGCTTTGGAGAACTCGGTCAGCGCCAGCGGAGATAATGTGCATCCGTATGCTCTTCCGTGGGCACACAGCGGCCCATTCTCCTCGTTCGACATTGCTTCGTAAGTAAGTAATCGTAAGATTTAGCTATAACTGTTTTTTCAGCGTTCGGCGTGGATACGAGGTGTACAAGCAAGTGTGCGCTGCTTGCCACTCGATGAAATTCTTGCACTACCGTCATTTCGTCGATACGATCATGACTGAGGTATCATTATTCTTATTTTATAAAAAGTCAACGGAGTCTGTCTATTTCTTTCTTTATTTTTCTTGGTTTGTCCGAACACTTTCATTTCTAAAACAGAAATAGTTGTGACGAAGAAAATAGATAAATGAACGCGTGAGCTTTTGAGCGGTTTTGAGAATCATACAAGCGGCTAAGCCGCTACCGAGCGTTAGCTCGGACCGCGCCCAGGCTTATAGTCTTGTCCATCATAAATCTACTCAAGTTTACACAAACTGAATTTTCAGGAGGAGGCCAAGGCCGAAGCTGCCGATGCTCTTATCAACGACGTTGACGACAAAGGAGCGACTATCCAGCGCCCGGGAATTTTGACCGACAAGCTGCCTGCTCCATACCCGAACAAGAAGGCCGCCGCCGCCGCCAACAACGGCGCTGCTCCACCAGACTTGTCTCTGATGGCTCTCGCCAGACACGGAGGAGACGACTACGTGTTCTCTCTTCTCACTGGATACCTGGAGGCTCCGGCTGGAGTGAAGGTATTTCTGAACTGATAATTTCCTTTCCAAACCTTTTAATTTCAGGTCGATGACGGAAAGGCCTACAACCCATACTTCCCAGGAGGAATCATCTCTATGCCACAGCAATTGTTCGACGAGGGAATTGAGTACAAGGACGGAACCCCAGCTACGATGTCTCAGCAAGCTAAGGACGTGTCCGCTTTCATGCATTGGGCCGCCGAGCCATTCCACGACACCAGAAAGAAGTGGGCTCTCAAGGTATGTTTCTCTTTGCACATCGAAAGAACTGTGGATTGTTTAAGATCGCCGCTCTGATTCCATTCGTGGCCATCGTTCTGGTTTACGGAAAGAGACATATCTGGTCGTTCACGAAATCGCAGAAGTTCCTGTTCAAGACTGTCAAGGGAAGAGAACCACCAAAGGCACAATAAATCGCCCATCCATCTATTATTTTCTTTTCTCGTCCGCACCTTCCATCTGCGAACATTTGCTCGCAATTTCATCGAGTATTGTGAGAAATGACTACTGTAAAGTTAAATGAAATTGCGAGTATTTGTGCATCCGCCTCTCCACCTAGTTTCTCTGTTTTCCATCGTCCCTGCCCCCAATCCCAAAAGAACGCGCTCTCCTTCGATCCGACCGAGCGGTTTAGCAAACTTAGTTGTCCTCGTTGATTGTTAATTGTGAGAATAAAATGGAGAGTTTAGTATAAGTATTTTCGTTTTCTCCCCCCCCATTCTGAATGTCGTCGTTGTCGAAGTTCTTTTTATCCGGAAAAAAGCTCACTTCCGACGCGCCGCCCACAGACTTTTTGTAGGAAATCTCTTAACCGTTTTGTCCTTTTTCCTTTTTTTTATATCTTCTTCCTTTCTTTTTACAATAAACTAAAAAATGGTCAGCCCATGAGCTCTCTAGACTCAAATAAAGTTTTAAATTATATAGTTTAGAAAATTGAGAATGTAGGCGGATAGATTTATTCCCGAAGTAGTTCTATTTCAAGGCACATTTGAGTGGGGGACCTGTTTGGCGGGATCATAATCACTTTTCTAGTCGACGGGGGATTCTATTATCACAATCAAAAAGACGATATCCTAGTGGGCCTCCGAAAAATCACTTTGCTTTATTTGCACTTCGTTCTTTCTGTTTTCTTAGCAGTTCGGTGATCTTCCGGCGCCAGAGGTCGTGCTTCGAGAAATACGCGGTGACGTGGCCGTACCCCTCCATCATCTCCACCGTCACGTTCGGCCAAAGTTGCTGAAATCGTTTGAATGATTGGTGTGAATCTTCAAATCAACGATACCTCATAAGTGGGCGTTCCTTGATCCCGAAGTACGTACTGATCCTGATCAGCCAGGAAGACGTGGCAGAGTGAAGTGTCGATGGGAGTGGGATAGTTCTCCAGACTCGTAAAATCGTCCATCAGAATACGCATCAGGTTCTTCGCCTCCGGTTGCCCATTCTTCGCAGACATCTCGTGCATTTTATCTAACCAATTCTGATTCGGAATGTTCCGTAACTTTTCCACATAGTGCGGATCTTCCAACTGCTTCTGGAGTAGACCGTAGTTGACTGCAGGGGCGATGGCTCCTTCCGTGTACGACGGAGAAGCCGTCGTCCACGAAAGAATCGGAACTATTGTGACCGGACGTTGAGAGTTCGAACCGGCCAGCTGGGCCATGAAGCCGCCCATCGAAACTCCGGAAATGGCAAACGGACCGTAGCCGAGACTTTCGCTCCAGTTAAACAAGTGATTGCATTCGGCTATCAAAGCGGCACCCATCACGAACAAATCGGTCACATTCTCCAGAGAAGATCGGAACTGCTGGGGAGGTTTGCGATCGCCGTAGAACGGGTTCTGGATGAGAATCGAGCCGATTCCGTCCTTGAGCATATCCTCCGCAAGCAGCCAGTGACGTCTGGAAGGATTTGAATTAAAGGGGCAGGCGAGGAAGAGCGAGAGCACACCTAAAGTACGAATGATCCCCGGTTCCGGCTAAATGTATGCAAACGGGGCCGCGTTTGTCCGGCAGGTGCGCTCGGAAGTGCGCCCGACCGACGGATCCAGGCATGTGGTCGGGGAAGAGCATTGCGTGCGGGCTCTTGAAGAATCCCTCGTAGGAAGTCACTCCGTTCTTCGAGTCTTGCTGAAAAAGATGATCTCTGATGAGCATTATGGAGTTATTCAGCAATGTCAAAAAATGGGGAAAAAAGCAACGCGTGCACTGGTTTTTTTTCATTTTTTTACATCGCTGAATAACCCCATTACGAAATTTTGCACAATATGATTATACTTTTTTTCATCACAATCTTGGTCCAATTTTTTTTTTAAATAACTTTTCGACAGATCTTACTAAAATAAGAAATTTACCTTGACTATGTCAATGTCTGGATTTAAATCTTTGACGTAATCCACGACAAGTCTCTTCGACATCACATCTCGTCGGTACTTTGCCATCCTGCAACACGTTTCTTCTTTTTTCTTTCCATTCTCGCACTTTCTGACTGTTTAATGATGTCCGGATGTCCCCAACTTTTGGTGAATAATTGACTGAGCACAAGCGCCGATCGGAATTTCAGATCCACGTGCTTCGCCATCGACGGAATATTCGGAATGAGTGAGGCCATTGTTGTGCTCGCGAGTCAGTCGCCGAATCGGCTCAAGCTGCTGCAGCAGATTGTGAGAGAATCTGAAAATGTGAAATTCGTTTATTTTCGATCTTCAGGGACTCAAAAATGTGATCGTAAAGGTGTCGAATTTCGAAGAGAATCTACCGAAGACACTGCCGGTCAAACAATTTGTCGTTGAGACCGCAAAGGGAAAGTTGGCGACGATTGTGGAGGAAATGAAAAAGAAAGAGGCAGGAAGCGCGGCTAACGGAAAGTCGATGACAATTTTCAATATTTAGGAGCCGTACTCTGTGATCGTGGCCTGCGATACTGTCATTGAGTTCAACGGAGAAATAATCGGAAAACCGACAGATGCGAATGACGCAGTTGAGACCTTGAAGCGGTCCGTAGTCAAATTATTCGAGCCCATTAAGTTCTTGCAGACTCCGCAACAATACGCACAACGTCTACACCGGAATGGCTCTTCACTATCGGGACGCCGATAAATACGAAGAGCTCGTCGAGAAGACGATCGTACATTTCGGAGACATTCCCGACAGAGTCATTCAGCAATACGTAGACAGCGGAGAGCCGCTGTGAGTCAAATTGTCGAACCAAAAGAAACGAAAAGAAAACTGCCAATTTCGTATCAAGCCCTTGTATCTTCATCTTTCTAGCCTTGCTTTCATTTTTGTGACGTCACATCAACCAGCTGTTCCTATCTTCTCGCAAGCAAAAGGGCGTTTTCTTCACTTTTCGGCATCAACAATCAATTAAAAAGCTTAAGAAGACGTTAAATTTTAGTGTTGCGGCAGCATGACCTAACATTTACGCTAGCAAATTCTAGGCCGCCTTATTCACTAATTTACTGACCGAGTATATCGAAAATTGTAGGAAGAAGGCCGGATCGTACGGAATCGGCGAGTTCGGCGCCGTCTTCGTTCGCGGGATCGAAGGATGTATGCCGAACGTGGTGGGATTGCCGTTGCACCGTCTACACCAGGCACTCCTCGCGAGAAATATTCTCTAAACTTCCGATTTTCGTTTGTTTTCTTGTTATATTCCGCCAGGTTTTCACGTTTTGATCAATCGATATTCGTTGGGAGTTTTGCATTCCATCACCACTTATCAGGAAAAGTAAACAGACTTTCAGTTGGCAAGAATATAATTATTCATTGTTATCAATAGTTTCTTTTTTTTTGGATCGATTGGCAAGTCATTCATGCTCATCGTGGAAATCGGAAAAGTGGTCACTGGATAGAAAAGGGACAGGGAGACAAACAGACAGAGAAAAGGAAACGATTACATGGGTTAGAGGATATGTGTCTACAAGATGAGTAAATTTACAAGAAGAGAGAGAGAGAAAGAGAGAGAATAGGAAATGCTCGAATCACAATATTCTGAAGAACGACTAGAAATGCGTCAGTCTAGCATAAAAACTAAATGAACTAGGTCCGGAAGGATCTCCAGAAGGTTTTGCTGTAGAACCGAAACGGTCGATGAGAATTCTTGAGGGCAATTTGGAAAAGGAAATGAGGGACTAGAAGTTTCTAGGTCATACGATCACAATAAAGGGAGAACTGGGGCTTAGGTGAAAAGTAAAAAGAACAGCGAGTTACGAAGAGTCGGAGCCCCGAGTCTCTCGGATGGCTCCAGAATTGGGCTCTCGGTAGTTCATCATTCCCAGGTTGTTCGGACGATTTGTCGAGGAAGGCGTCTCCATCTCTTGCTCTTCCGGAAGACACTCGAAAGTCGTGATCCGCGAGCTGAAAGTTTTCACGGATTCTTGAAACTTCCAATGCTCCACATACCTTTTCGAGTTTCCGGAACCGTCTTTGTCTCCGGATTGCCTCTTGATTCCGCGTCTTTTCATCAACGGAGCTGCTGCCACGTCAAGAAGATGGAATCCGTCACGGTTGGCGCTGAGGAATGCGCGGAGGGTCTCGTTGAAGGTCTCGTCTGAACCAGGTGGATTTAGTTGGAAATGAAAGAAATGGGGACGAATGAGTACCTGCAGAAGAGGGAAGAATGCTCGGTGTCTGAAGAGGAGTGTCCATCGAGGCGGACGACTTGAGCCACATGTGCACGGTGAGCTCTTGCATCGAAAGACGCTTCTTCGGGTCGACGGTGAGAAGTCCTAGAATGTTTTAAAGGTTGGAAGGGAAGTGCGCTCTAATGCAAATACCAGTGATTAAGTTCTTGGCGTCTTGCGACACGTTGGTCCAGGCATCTCCTTCGAACGAAAACTCGGCACGGCAAATTCGTTGCATAATATCAGTGGCAGACTCTTGACGAGAACGGGCGTGGAACGGAACTTGACCCGAGAGCATTGTGAACTGAAAACGGATTCGAGTGCAGAATGGGAATTGACCGAAAAACTGACCAGGACGACGCCGAGAGACCATAGATCGCACTGCTCATTGTATTCCGGCTGAGAATCCCCGACGTCGAGCACTTCTGGCGCAGCGTACTGTAGAGTAAAGCACGGCGTCCTGAAACGGGAAACGTGCGTTTTGACTTTGAGAGGCGAGTTAGTAATCTTGACGTGTTAATGAAGGAAAAAATGAGAAAAGAAAACAATTTGTGTGTGTGCAAAATTGACAGACAGATGGGGGGAATAGGAGCAGCAAGATATGTATAAAGGAATGCAAGAATGCACGAAACATCACACACCACCGTCTTCCTCTCTACCAAAAGTACCCGGAGAAACGAACGAAAAAGCGATTCAAGAGAGCCGACGAAACGAAACACAATGACTTTTGGCTAGACTAGGGTTACTCGCAGCGGCGGAGACCGGATGAGGAGGTGATGGAACCGTACATCTTGCGCAGAACTTGCACAGACTTCAGTTGTTGCTCCATCGGATTCGGAAGGAGGCGTGCGAAACCAAAGTCGACGAGACGGAGCCGCGCATCCGAGTCGACGCTTTCGAAGAGAATGTTCTGAAACGTCAGCGCGATGGGACTGAAAGATCTTGAGATCTTTTACCTCTGGCTTCAGATCACGATGAACAATGCGTTTATCGTGAAGATATTTGACAGCTGACACCAATTGTCGCATGATATCCGCTGCCTCGCACTGAAAAATTATTTCCTCTTTTTTTCTTTTTCTCCCTTTTATCTCTTTTACCTCTGTGAAACGTTCCAATTTTCGAATCCTCTCGAGCAATTCATTTCCACTCAGGATCTCCATGACCAGATAGAAATGAAGGGGGTCCGAATGAACGTCGACCAGCTGCACAATGTTCGGATGTCCCTGCACCATCTCCAGAATCCGCGCTTCTCTTTGCGCCTGGTTCGCAAACTTTTGCGAAACGATCTTCACGGCGAATTGGGCGCCGTCTTCCGATCGTTCACAACGACGAACCACCGAAAACGCTCCTTTTCCCAGAAGTCCGGTATCCGATTTGTCGAGTTTGTACTTGGCAAAGAAGGAGGAACTGGCGAGAAGAGCATTGACGTCTTCGGCCAGAAGTTCCTCTCCGATAACATTGTCATTGGAGAAGATGACGGAGGGAGAGACATACGAGTATCCCTGCAAAGATAAAACATTCGGAAAAGCTCTAACAATCACAGCCTACTCTGAAAAGAGTGTTGGCGTTCAACGGCGACTCGGCCGGCGAGTAAAGGGGCGGTTGCGAAGTGAATTCGGCGGAGAAGAACTGCGTGTCCAGGTCGTGTCCGATTCTCGGCACAATCACCGGCTTCAGTGTTCTCTTTTCGGCCGCATCCCAATCGATTTCTCTCATAAAAACGTGGTTCTTAATCTCATCAACTCCGTTGAATCCGAGACGTTTCTCTAGCTTCTTCTCCAAAAGTAATCCTATGAAATCACGAGCGTCCGCGTCCATCGTCTTCGGGAACGGCACTTTCTTTGTCAGAATACGCCTGAATAAAAATAAATGATTGGGAAAGCGATCCGAACTCACTTGGCAATGTCTTTGCTCGAGTTGGCTCCTCCGTCGACAGTGAACGGAGAGCATCCGGTGAGCAGTTCGAATGAAATCACTCCGAGAGACCACCAGTCGACGACGTCGCTGTATCCTCCTTCCGGACGGTTGATCACTTCTGGCGACCTGAATCAATTCACGATAACTTCTTTGAAATCCCTACAGTAATTCGACTCACATGTACTCAATGGTTCCGCAGTATGAATTGGCTCTATCAAGCTCTCCGGGCAGGAACAGCTTGCTCAGTCCGAAGTCGGTCAACTTTACGTGACCGTCCTCGTCCAGAAGTATATTCTCCAATTTCAGATCTCGGTAAATCACTTTTCTCTGGTGCAGACTGTCAATTGCGACGACCAACTCTGCAATCACAAAACGAGCGGCGTCGAGATCGAAGTGTCCTCGGGAGCACAAATGAGTGAAGAGCTCTCCGCCACGCACGTATTCCATCACAATGTGCAGTTTCGTGTCGGTTTGGAACGCGTAGAAGAGGTTGACAAGAAACGGGGAGCCACGGAGACGCTCGAGCACTTGGCGCTCGGCCATCGTGTGCTCCAGAGTCTTCTGTTTTGTGAGCACCTAAACAAGAGAAGGCTGTCTGGATTACGGTATGTAAGCTAAACTCACTCTGGTCTTTCTCAAAACTTTCATCGCATATATCGAGTTGTGGTCCTTTCCACCGACCTTTCGGACCAGGAACACCTTTCCGTAGGCTCCTTTTCCAAGCACTCTGAGCAGTGCGAAGTTCTCCATCGAGACCTTCTCTCCTCCCGGCATCATCAGGTCCTCCATTCTGCCGTCTTCTTCGGGTCGAATCACCTGAACGTTTGACAAATTCGTTTAAGAATAGGAAAGCGGCGAGAAGAGGGGAGAAGGAGGAGGAGACACACTTGAAAGAGTTCGAGAAAAATGGAGAAATCTAATAATGGTTCGGAGAGACGGAGAAAGTGGAGGTGTACTTCTGCAAATGGAACGAGATTTCTTTTATTTCACAATCCTGCTCCTGAGTAATCCAATTGTCATCTTTTCTTTCGAAATCCTCTTTTCAAGAGCACAAAACATTTGAGTATCGTTCTCAACGATATTTTGAAATGCGGAAATGAAAACGAAAGTCATTACCGGAAAAGGGAAAACGGAGCAAACAGAAGAGGGGGTGCAGAAGGAGAAGAAGAAGAAGAGGAAAAGGAGAAATAGAAAAAGAGCACAACAAAACAAAACGCCTTCTTTGCCACGAGCCGGATTTTGGACTGAAACTGGGAACCACGGGGGCCAGATCTCTCGGCGCGGAGCTTCGGAGCACAAGTGGCGGGGTCTCATGGGCCATAAGCAAAAAGAAGAAGAAGAAGAAGAAGAAGAAGGAGAAGAAGGAGAGAAATAAAGAGAGGGAGAGGAATTCCATGTGTTTTGCGTGTGCCGCTTCTTGTTGCATTGCTCCAGAGGAGAGAACGGAACGGAGAAGCTCCGAGAGCCGGCCAGACACAAAAAACAACTTCGGAACAAGAAGAAGAAGAAGAAGAAGAAGAAGAAGGAGAAGAAATTGGTGTTGACAAGGAAGGTGAGAGGAAGCGGGAGAGGAAAGAAAGAGAGAGAGAGAGAGAGTGGATTTGCGAGAAGGCGACAAGTTTGGTCTGCAAGGCAACGACAACAGGAAATAGCAAAACACGCACCCGCGGTTCCATTTGCAGCCATTCCGCAAGGAAACCAACTACCGTAGGCCAACGACGGTAAAGTGCTTGAAAAGCAAGTCGAGGGGAATGCTCAAAGTTCGGCGGCTCACAGATCAGCAACGCATTCAGATTATACTCCAAACTAGACTTCTTCTGCACAAAAACAAGCGATTTCCCGGCTTCTCGTCGAGCTTCTCTTCGAATAATCACAAGTGCAAACAAAACAGAAAAGAAAGAGAATATGGAATTCGTGGGTGCTGGAATTGTGCTGAGCTTCTTTGCTGAAAACGAGACGCAGAGAGCCGAATAATGACTATCAGAAGCGGGGACACAAAGATGGCCACAAAACGGCCGAAGCACCATGAGGGGAGGTGGTAAACTGACCTCGGAAAGCGAAAGAAAGAAAATGCGAAGGGAGGGGTCGAATTCGCATTTGCATAAACTGGCAGAGAAGGCCGAATTTCAAAGTTTACATACTAATAGAAACCACAAATTAATTCGATTTTCTCCTCTCAAGCCTCTTTGCAGATTACGATTATCCTTCGTCACAGGGATTAGAAGATCATCGATGAGTGCAAGTGCACTCCATTGCCAACCGATGCTCCGCGTTCAAAATCACCAGAAGCCTATGGAAGGAATTCGTGCAGGCCAAAAAACGAAAGATACTAATAACTTTTTTTTGATATAGCCATGCAATGTGTGTGTGTTGTGTGTCGTCGCTTCGGCCCGTTTCGATGGCATTGCGGAGGGAGCGGGACGGGAAAGGAGAGAGAGCAAAAGTGAAAAAGAGACGGAGACGTCGAGAGAGCGGCAGAAGAGGGAGTGAGAGAAGGAGAAGGGGCAGTAATTACGATTGTGCAAAAAAAAAACGAAAAGGAGCAGAGGACACGAGAGCTATTTGAAGCGGGAGCTCCGGGGGCACCTGCAACCTTTGGGCGAGCATTGAACTGCGCAGAATTGCTGACGAGACGGGAGAAGAAGACGTCACAGAGGGAAGATTCAAAGAACTCGGAATCAAAAGGGAAAACGAGAGAATTGGCATGAGTAATGTATGTCATAGTCTCGTGTTGGTCTAGACTTTGACCTGAGAGTTTAGATGACAAAAGCGCAGGCCGGCAAAGTCTACGGGGTTGTGAAGCTGTAACTTCCCACAAAAATCGCACGATTACTTCTAACCTGGCTCATTTTGAAGAACAGAATATAATTGCACTTTTATCAAAAAAACAGAGAAATCTATGCTCGAATATGTATGAAACGCAGGGCCGTGAAAAGTGAAATTGAGAGTGAAAGTGAAAGACAGAGGAATTATGATTTGTAGTCAGTTTTGAGAGTTTGTGTAATTAGTTAAGAGCTTTCCCTGCTAAAGTTGGAATACCCAGTACTGGTACATACTTTGAGGAACAGTTCTTCAGAATGTTTTGACGCGGCCGGCCACTCGAAAAAGAAAAGAACAAGACCAGTCGTTTGAGAGACCACGTGACAATCGAATATTTAATCGAAAAATAGTGGCTAGTGTAGTTCCAGAAATTCAGAATTAAATGCGACATTGTCATCGCTCTTCGTCTCATCAACACTTTGTTTCGCGCGCGCGCAGTTTGAGGCGCCCCTTTGGCAACAGGTTTCAACAATCACACCGTTCTCTTTCTCTCTTTCTCTCTCTCTCTCTCTCTCTCTCTCGTTTCCCGTCACACAAAAGAGAGAGAGAGAGAGATGTCATTTGACAAACAGTGCGAAAGTTTGCCGCGCTGGTTATATATATTGTCGCGACACTAAAAACCAACTGGAAGCGCCGCCATGGACAGAGAGAAAAAGAGGCCAATTTGCGGTCAAATGGAAGTCGGAGACACTAAAACCAAGGCTTTAAGGCCGTAGATTAGTATATCTACATAGTACCCAAAATACTTCACTCCAAGCCCAAAAAGCTTGCTAAATTTGGGTCCGATTGGATCTTTACAACTGAGTCAAATACCTGGCACAAGCAGATCCTACAAAGTCCGGGCCGGCAATTTTCCCAGCCCCACTGGACTCTAATTTGACGCGTTTTAAGCCTCGTGTCAGATTGGATCATATTAATTTAATAAGACTGAAACTTCATACCATTCGGATCCCATTAGAAGTTCCAAAAGTTCAAGGAGTTTGTGGCCGGCACTCATAGACACAGCTTATCAAACATTCATTCTCTTCACACTTATCATTCGGCGAGGAGGACGAAAAAGGTATTCAGTGAACCCGCTAAATTCCGCAGTGTTTCGACGATGCGCCTGTCACCTGCGTGGCTGATAAGAGGAAGGGAATGTACACATGTTTACTGGCGGAAAGTGAGGTCAATGGGGAAGAGTATCAATGTGACTGCAATAAACGGTTCAGGTTTGGGTGGAAAGGGAGAGCGGTGCTGAGAAAGAAGCCTTTCGGAAACAGAAGCAAAAACTAGAGAAGAGGAAAAGAGAATATTCATTGAGATCTATTCCTTCTTGCCGGCTTCTTTTATGATATTCTCGAGCTTGCCCTCGTAGATGGCCGTCTTCTCCAGCGGGACCGTGTCCATCGCGTACTCGATCGTCTTCGTCTTCTTGTTCCACTCGAGAATCGGTTTGTGTCCCTTGTTGACTCTGAAATCCCGAGTTCTTTGATCACCTTCGGAAACTTCTGCTCACCTCTCTTTGGGAACTCCGAGTTTCTCGGCCGTCGAATCCACGATTGATCTCAGAGTGTTTCCGATGATCAGCTTCCTGAAATAATGTTATCCGAAGGTTTCTCTCCTCCGTTTCTCACTTGTTCTGAAAGTGTTTCATCTCGTTCCACAACTGCGGAGTCGGTCCCCACATAAAGAATTCTTTACGCTCCGCGAGATTGTGCGGGTACTGAGCCTGGTTCTCCACACTTTGCATGTACTGAAAGATACGATTTCCGATGGGGACCTCCTTCAAATGATTGTTACGGTGGTCAGCATTTCAGCATCCACGTAGGCCTCTTCCTCGTCTTCCGGGACCACTCTGTAAGGGGATTCAGATTTAGTGGATACAAGAGCGAATGAGCTGACAAGTTCAACTCACGGATCTCCGACCAGCCAGAACGGTTTATTGTCGACGATGGCGTTCAGAGTGTACTTGTTTTTAGCGTCGACTTCTTCCTTCGGAAGGTACTTGTACGCCTCGTTCACTCGTTTCAGGTCGATCTCTGCAAATCAAATTCAGATCTTTCTACCCAAACTCTCCGCCCAATCTGACCGTCCTCCTCAAAGTCCGCCTGCTGCATGAGAACATTCTTCACCGCCTTGTTGTAGTTCTTCTCCTTGACCTTCTTCACGGGCGCCGCCTGCTCCTGCTTCGGCTTCGACACTCCCGTCACCGCCGCCATCTTCTGCATGAGGCCCGTCTTCTCCGGCTGTGCCGCCTTCTCCTTTTTCTTCTTCGTTGGCTTTCCCTGCCACGTGGCGAATCTCCCGTCCGGACGTAGCGTCAGATACTTGTGCATGAGCTCTCCGAACTCCATGTTCGCCTCCTTCTTCTTGTTTGGCCGCGGAAACGAATCGTCGAATTTGGCAAGATTGAACGCCTTCGTCTTCGGTTTGATGTCGTGCAGAATCTCCGCCTTACGGTAGTCCACGTAGTTCTTGTCTTGCAGTTTCGCTTGTCGTCTGAAAACACAAAAATTAGTGAGTTTTTCGGAAAAATCGCACTTTTCTTCTTTTATATCCGCCATCGTTGCACAAAAACGAAAGTTGGTGTCGCTTTTGACGAAAAAGTTGAGAATAGAATGAGAATGAGAATAACTTTTTCACATTTCGATTTTTTTGAAAACGTGATTATTTTTGTGTCCTGCTCTCACGGCACTATTCCGGAATTTCGGTGAAGTGCGCGGTGATTCTTTCTGGGGGCGCAGTGAGGAGAGGGAGGAAGTTCGGCCCTCGTCCCGTGAACTGTTGGCTCATTTCGCCGGCGGCGGCACGCTTCCCAAGCCTTTTTTCCGCGCGCCAAAACTTCTGATGCGTGCTGTTTGAAGAATACAGATTCATCTTAGTCATTGTCATAGTGAATGCGTTCATTATGATCAAAACTAACAAAGAGCAACAAGAAACTCGCAATAATGTCTTGGGGTCACTGTCAAAACAGGTTCTTTCGAAATATGACTGCTCGTGCGTGCTTTTTGTCTCTTTGTTGGTTTTTTTAAAAACATAATTAACACATTCCCAAAAAATCAGGTGGAATGAATCAGTATTCATCCGACGGCACGCATCTGAAGTCTCAGAACAGCCGAGAAGGGCGCGGGCGGCGGACGGCGGCACGCTTCCCAAGCCTTCTGTGCGCCAAAACTTCAGATGCGTGCCGTCGGACGAATACTGATTCATTTCGCTTGATTTTTTGGCAACGAGTTCATTGTGATGTAGACTAACAAAGAGACACAAAAAGCACGCACGAGCAGCCATTTTTCGAAAAAAAAACTATTTTTAGTGACCTATAGACATTTTTGCGAGTTTCTTGTTGCTCTTTGTTAGTTTTCAGGCTTTTTGAGCCGGACTTTTTTCAGATGTTTTCTGTGTTTTTTCGTTCACAAACTTTCAGGTTTCTATCATTTTCCTTATCACCCATCATACAGTTAATCATTCATTGTCACTCTTTCTTTCTTTCTTTTCCATTTCTCTCTCTCCCTCTTTTTCTCCGTTTCCCGCCCGACCTTGACAGGAATACATGCTGATATCCGTCGTGTTTCTCGTATTCTCATCTTGTTTTTTAGCAGTACGATTTCATGTGTGTTCCGAGTGAAACGGCCTGTTTGATTTGTGAGAGTACAACTATTAAATGGCTGGGAGTATAGACAAATAAGCAAACGCTTCCAGTCAAGAAGAGAGAGAAAGAGAGAAAAGTGATTGAGAGAGGGACGAGAAACGCCTCGATTATCGATAGAAATGTAAGAAAAGGAGACGCATTGGGTGTGGTCGCTGCTTCTTCTTCTTCTTATTCTTCTTCTTCCCTTCCCTCGCTTCCTTTTCTTCGTCGTCTTCTGAATTCTCTGTTTCATTTGTTTGTTTTCTTCTTTGCAATGTCCATTCTATGGTAACACCACGTACAGTTTGCTCAATTTCCGGCAATTCCACTCTTTCCCTCCGAGAGAATTTTCGGCTGGGCGCGGCCGTTTTCCGAGATTGAGATCTTCGAACCACGCCCAAGCGTTTCTCAACTTTGTTTCGAAACTTGGTTATTGAACAACATTTTACGCCGTTTCTTTGCATTCCTTACTTCTCTTACAGACTTTTGGTTAATGTGCTCTACCGCACAAGATTAGAATGAAGCGCTGTTGGTAGAGTCCTCTGAAAATGGTATATAATATTTTGCCTGTATTATTAGGCTTAGTTTCTACGTATTTTCTTTTGGGACTTCTGAAGGCTCTAAAACTCTAGAGAGTTCGTATATAGATCAGCTGTGTGCCAAACCGGTCCAAACAGTTCGTTTGATTTGAAAAATCGGCAAGGTAATTCTCAGAATCAACTTTTGGTTCAAAAATAGACATAAATTCAAGTTTCAGCAGAGTGTCAGTCAATCATTACGATTTAACTCGATTGCCGATAGAGATATCAAAAAGTGTTCAATTGATAAAATGTACAAAACGTGTTATTAAGTAATTCTAGTTGCCAACTTTTTTGATATCTCTATCGGCAGCTGAGAGCGGCTGCCATGCTCTATGGTAAGTTTTCGACAGTCTGACGGCTCCCCTGTCTTATCAAAATCGTCTCCCTCAAAAGCTGTTTCGCCATCTCAAATATCTATTTTCATGCCAATCGTCACCTTCCCTTTGATATGCGTCCAACCATGAAATGACTTCGTTTCCAAGCCCCTTTCCTTTCGTTCATTTCGGCCCGTATTCCTCTCATTTTCCCAGCCATTTCAGAAATGGAACGACGCGAAACGTACACGACACAACAGCCCGACGGGACGTACGTGACGACGACGACGCGAGAAAAGACCAAGTACAAGGAGCAGAGTGTGTGGTCGTGTGCTCGCGGTCCCACTGACAAGTACTACTGTATGGGACCGCACGGCATTCTCAGGATCGCCCAGATTGTGAGTTTTTGTGGTGGTTTCAGTGCGATTAAATGTTGTTTCAGTTCCTGTGCGTCGTGATTGTCTGTCTGATCACCTCGGTCTTCGGTCCGGGACCGTTCAAAGGAGTTCTGTTCGGTCAGACGGTGCTTCTGGCGGCGGCAAGCGTTGCGATGCTGCTCACTTTCATCTTCCTCATCGCCTACTTCTTTACCCTCCACCTCACACATCTCGACTTCTTCTGCTGGAAAGAGGCCGATCTCCTGTTCAACGCCGTCTGTGCCATCCTTTTTGCGATTCTCTCGATTGTGGAGGCGTACTACTCGACCGGAAGTTGGTCGAATAACTGCAACGACATCGGATCTGACGGAATCATTCACAACGGATGCCGTATTATCTACGAATGGGCGTTTGCTTCGGTAAGATCAAAGTTCTTCACAATGGAATGATTCAGCTGCATCTTTCAGTTCCTCACGTTCATTCTGGCGGTGCTTTACGCATTGTCGGCCTTCATTTCCTATCAGAACCGTCATTCGTTGCACATCACGTCAAGAGAAGAACTGTACTGAATGCGTCGCTCAAGTACCTAGCCATGTGCATAATTCCAATGATTCTCTTTCTAATAAACGTCATCTACTTAATCCCGTTTTCAACACCTTCTTTATGCTCCCACCAACATCAATCAAATCACCCGAACACATCTGCTATACTCTCGGTTGAGGCAGTCCATCTGTGTTTTCTCTATGTACAGTAACCTTCCGTTGCGGAACTCTTTTTATCGTGCCGTCAGATATCACCTTTCTTTCCGGATCATTGGCTTAATTGATTGAGCAACAGACCGTTTACCGACATAGAAAATGATGGTAAATCATATTGGAAACGGATTACGGTAGAAGATGGAAGAGTTTGATGTGAATATCTCCACGGCCCGGCTTTTCATACATGGGACTTTCGGTTTTTTCAAGTTATCTCCAGAAATCGAACATAGGGATCTCTGATTTTTTGATAAAAGTTCAATTTTACTGTGTTCTTCAAAATAAGCCAGGTTAGAGGTAAATGTAAGGTTTCTGTGAGAAGTTACAGCTTCACAATGTCCAGTCCTCCGTATGCTTTGCCGGCCCGTGGTCCCAAATGGAACTGAAACGCAGCAAAAGAATCAGAAACCTCAGGGCTTTTCGGCTCTAAATCACTATTGTTCGTCTGAAAATGCTTCGATCGGTCTGGAACAAGATACTTTAATCCAAGTGTCTGATGGGAATATTGCAAATGATCCAAAAATCGAGGCCCTCGAAATGCGCGGGCCGGTCTTGATTCTGGCCTCGAAAAATAGTCAAACAAGACGGTTTTGGAAGCGCAACAACTTGGTCCCTTCGAGATGAAAGTCTGCCAACATCATAACCGCCGTCCATCTGTCACTGATTCCCCTCCCGCAAGTGTTTGTGTTGATACTGTACTCTCCTTCCTCTTCCGTTACGTCATCCTTTCATCGTTCCGTTCTATCACTCCATTTCCGACTCACTGATCGTTTGCGCAACACGCCGCTTAGGACCACCGATTGCCGACAAAAACAAACTGACAAACGGTCGGAGACAGTAAATTATCTCGTCATTTACTCTCGATTGCATAGCCAATTACAGTGGCCGATTGGTTGCACAAACATTCGTTCGTTTCCTGTGAAAGAGATCTCTTCATGGGGCCGAGTCACCTGTCTTTGCTCCTGTAAACACACGTGCCAACTCGTGGAGCCGTCTGCCACGTTGCGTCATCGAGGACGACTTCACGACTGAGACAGGTGCCCTTCGAGGACTTCCAGTCATTCGACTCCTTGATCATTGCGTCACTCCATTGTAAATAATATGAATTTTTTAGTGTAAGAACTTGCGAAGATTGATTGGGTGTTGTTGGCGACCGAATGACATGGTATCCTGTTAAACAAACTGTAAACGTTGAAAGTTACAGTAGTTGTCACCTAGATTACTCCAATATTGGTGAAACCTCATCAGATGCCTGAACGTCCCTTCGCCGACTCAAAAATCAGAACATTCCACTTTTCTTAATCGACCTTCTCTTTCGCTGAGTACGTCCATAATCAATGGTTACACTTTTCAGATTTATGTTCGTTTTCCCGTACTCTTCATTCAATTTTCTCCGTTTCTCTCAACATAAATCAGCCCCCCCTCCCAGGACGGTGCTAATTTCGTGTGTGAAGGAGCCCTTGAATGGCAATGCAGGTGGCGTTGTTTGCAAACAAAGTATTATAACTGTAGGCACGGAACAGGTCAGCCAAATGCCAACTTTAGAGCCGAGCCGCCAGGCCGTTAGTTGCACAATGCGACAAATAGCCGGAAAAGGGCGGCACGTATCGAATTGCACCGAACACGGACGGATTAGGAACGAACGGAAACAGGGGATGATGGGAAGACAAACAGAAATCAATCAAAAACTAACTGATTAGGATGGTCCCCACGAGAAAATCCGTCCGGTCCCTCAAGGTTCACCGTTTTGGCGCCTTCCGATCTGTCATCCCACCATGTTTTCACTTTTTATTTTCCAGATAACCATCAGATTAATCAATGTCACGACACACTGGTTCAGCCGCCATAAACCATACATTGCATGCCAGCCAGGTGTGAACCTAGATGCCTATCAGTCGATTCGTTTCCTCCCAAATGGCTGTCTTTCGCCTGCCAAACGAAGATCGATGCGCATTCCAACATCTTGCACATATGTCAGAAACAAAACGAAAACGAAAACGAAGCGAATAATAGGCTGGGCACCGCGCAAAAACTGACGTGATGAATGCGAGTGAGCCGGCGTTCCTTTCAACTTTCCGGGCGCTTCACCCCGATCCATCACTCTTCCAATCGATGACCTTCTTCGCAAAACCAACGGTCCGGAGTTGTTCTTCTTCTTCTTCTCCTGCTTGCTCAAACACACTCTGATCCGGTGTACTAACATGGCGGTGACACGTGCGATTATAACACGTTTACAGTATTAGACGCGTGGATTATCTCTCTCTCTCTCTCTCTCTCTCTCTCTGTTATTTTTGATCAATGTGTTTGTATAGACATTATTCTAATCTTGGCATCAGGAATGATCCCTCCGAGGTGAGAGATCTCTATCGTCCGATTCAATGACGCACAGGTGTGATGTCATTGTTATATGGAGACGTTACGGTCGGCTGAGGTGTCATCTGGATTGCGAAAATAAATGAATGCAAAGAATCTGGAAGCATCTTTCCTCAACCGAGTCGGACGTCAGGGCTCGCTTACGATCCCTCGGCTCCGTTTTTCCACCGTTTCGTTCCCTTTGACGCAATTCAGTTCGTACACTCTAAGCCATCAAAAACCCGCAATTCGCGTGCTTGTCATGTCTTGTTGCTCGGGGGAGCAGCCGCCACCTTCAGATGGTATCCCCTGATAAGCGTCGCTCGTGCCAACTGTCCTCTCGGATGTCGCCGGGCGCCCGCCGTTTCGGATGTAAACGACCGATGTAAACACGCGAGAGTTTTACACCGTTGGTCCCTCGGACTACGGTCGATCTGAGGGAAGAAGAAGGGCGCCGCCCGTCAATGTGACATTCCGAAATGAAAAATTGAGAGGGTGCGCGAGCCGCGGCGGCAAGTGTTCAGGGAATTTTAATTTAATCGAAATATGGAAATTGAATGAAAAGGAGCGAGATTCTGATT
Organism: Caenorhabditis sp. 36 PRJEB53466; assembly: GCA_946814055.1. Lineage (NCBI taxonomy): Eukaryota > Metazoa > Nematoda > Chromadorea > Rhabditida > Rhabditidae > Caenorhabditis > Caenorhabditis sp. 36 PRJEB53466. The sequence goes on from CAMPFS010000001.1 coordinate 6,438,163, forward strand.
GAAATTTAGGTGATTTATCAAGTTGGCGGAGCCGGGGAAATGAGCATGAGCACTCCGTCCATGAGAATTCCAAAAGTCCCTCGTTCGTTCGAAACTTTCGCGCACATATTGGTCCGTTCTCTTCCGGTCGAGTTAATCCCGTTAAGTATGGTTCCTCTCCCACGCCGCAAGCCAAACAATTCGTCGAAAACAGAGAGACAGTAATCTCTGTATGTGATGACTCGAATGAGTGCATCCGGTGTGTTTACACGGCATTGAATTGATTGCTAATGCCCGGCCACGATTACCTGTGCCGCCCGACTCCTTCGTCGGCATTGCTTTCAGCCTTACGGGTCACTTCACCCGCCGCAGTCACGTCTCGTTCGCTCTCAATCAAAACACTCCCCATTCCACTAATATGTCGGGCGGTCCTACCGGCTAATGATACGGCAGATGGTAGAGCTCTTTTGTGTGAATGTGTGACACCTGTGGAAAAGAAAATTTCAAATACATTGGTTTTATTTGGAAGCGAATACGAAAAGCGTTTATATTCACAGTTTCGAGTTGGACCCAAACTTCTTCACGATCGGATTCTTCTCGAAGAACGATTTCCACGATCGGCGCGTTCCTTCTCGTTTCAGATTCGGATCGTCCTTTTCAGAGCAAATCGAGTTGTCGGGCGTGGAAGACGGGCGGACTGGACGGATCGAGTTGGAGCTCTTCAGGGATGCAGATGACGGAGAGCCGACGAACGAGTGGGACTTCGGGCGGAGAAGAGGTTTCCCTGAAAAATCGTAATTTCAACTATGTTTTTCTAGTTTCCTTATATGCAAATGTATGTAAATTGGTATTATTGTCAAAACAATGTACTTCTATGTGTTTAGCTGCTCACTAGGTCCCTGCCCGATCCCTCAACCCCTTTTTCTATCCAAAGTCAGCCTACAATCAGTAGGTGCAAGTCGGGCCAACAAACACGCAGATATCAGAGCACCTACACCTGTCAACGCCTGTGTATACATTCGAATTCACACACACACACACACACACACAAATCGAGAAGGAGAGAGAGAGCAGCAGGAGCGCCTGATAAGTTCCGATCAAAATCTCGATCCTACCCACACTGACACCAAACATACATTCGGGGACAGAGACAAACATTTAACGTGGTGTTTAAAATGTAAATGCAGAGGACAGGAAAGCCGAGCGAGCTGCCAACTCTTTTGACAGCTGTAAATACGCGGCGAGCACCACCATCACCTTTGCCCCTAGGTGTACTGTAGTACTTGTGTTGAAAACCTCTTTTTGAAAGGCAGGCAAACATGCCAGAAATAGAACCGACAGTACCATAGACGAATTGTTCGGCGGCTGTCTGATCTTGATCACTCCACTCGTCGTACTCGGTGATGTAGAGGCCTTCCGGGTCGATGAGCTCGAGGTTTGCTCCTGAAAATAAGAGTGTGTCAGGTGACGGAATAGATAGGGGAAATGGAATTGCGCAAGCGTTTACGATAACTGTTACTCATTTGCATATCAATTGACGTGACAGTCCTTGTGATACACTCTACGCAACTGCTGCCTGCCAAAAGGTCAGCGAAACTAGTAGCTGATTCTCCCTAGACTCTCAGTTTTCCGGTGACAAGTAAACCCCTCGGGAGGCCCGTGTTTCTTTGGAAGCAAGGCGTTAATGAGACGTCAACAAACGATAATAGTCGTTGCCATCGAAAAGCGAGAAAAACGTGATGGATGAGGTGGCGGAAGGCCGTATTGTTACCCAACCGGCTGCAGTGCGACAGATGCTCTCGATCCCTTTTATGTGCTCGCCCGCGTAGAACAGATCCAATTTGAAACAGACACCGAACAGCCGGAAATTGGCAAAATCTGAAGGAGGAAAAGGTGGTGTGAGAAGAAGTCTGTCATATTTCTTCTTTCTGTCCAATTAGTCGATTACAGTGTGTGTGTGTGTCTCGGAAAGGTGACGATTTGCATTGTGAGACGGCATCCGAGCGTGCCTTCGCCATTTATAATGCACTGACGGAGACCGACGGATGAGATGGATAGGTGGGTGAGTGGTGCGGCCGCTCGGATCCACAAGCCATTTCACACATAATCTATCGGCATGGTGTCGAATGGAAAAAAGAGAAGAACCTCTGCGGTCCGCCTCTGGAGCTGCTCAGCTTTCTCACTTCTTCATCCGGCTTTTCTCGCGTTTCTTTCAATTTTATTCAAAGAGAGGGAAGTCGTTTAATGCGATTGTTCAAGAGTGGTTTCTATTCTTATTTGGGAAAGTGCCTTGGAAAGTTATTACCTTTCGAACTTACTAAGTGCTTCCAGAGAGTAATACAGCTTCTCAATGCACACTACCGAATTGAGAATTCTATCAAGATTTAAATCTCCTTTTGTTTTCTCTCTCTTAGAACTATTTTTATTTAACACTTACTTTCGGTCGGTCCCTCAGTGATCCTATTAACTTCCTGTCCCCCAATCGTATCATCTCCCACTTCTCGTTCGTTTTCACACCCGTGCAATACAACTTCTCAAGTGCATTTGCTTCTGCGACGGCGCGATAATCAGCACTTGATCACAGTTAATCAGACAAATAAACCGGGGGCCCTCTGGCGAACTCCTTGTGCATCCGCGCGCGCTCTTCTTCCTTTCTGTTAATCTGTGTAATCAAGTCGGTGTGCCCCTCCGAACAGAGAGCATTCTGATAGCCGAGACGGCAGACACGATTCACACCAATCCAAAACTACCGTAATCTTTAAAGAGGAGTGCGGGCCGCCCGTAGGAAGAAGCGACGATTCTCTCACTTGTTAAGTGCTATGATAAACATCGTATCGAGTCGGTGTTGAGTGTGATCGGAGCAGGATCCGACGGCGGTGAAGAGCAAGAGCTACCGTAATCCTCTCTACACACCCACCTACCTGGCAACCACAAAATGATCGTAGGCGATGGGAATGGCATCGAAAACAGATGTTAGCAATATCTCTCACCTTGCGAGATCAGAAAATGGGCCAACGGTTGATTGCCCCGCCGAATAGCTAGCTGAAGGCTCGTGTAGCCGACCTGAAGAAGCCGTCGACTAAAGGAACATCTGCGAAAGAGCTCACCGCGTCCCTCGCATCCACGTCCGCACCTTTCGCCACCAACAGCACGATGATCGATCGATCGGCACGCGCGGTCGCCATGTGAAGTGCCAGAGGTCCGTAAATCGGAGCGTAGTGGACCAGTTCCGGCTGAAAATAAATAAAGTTGTAGGGGTGTAATTGAGAAAGAAACGCAGGGAAAACCTTTTCCTCCAACATCTTTTTGACTGTATTTGCATCGCCATGTCTGACTGCTCGGATCCATCGAGAACCGACTGTTTTGAAGAACTCTTTCGAATCGGAAAGGGTCAGACGGGACGAGTGGAGACTTCTCTGAAATTAGAGCAATAACGTTTGATTCTGTCGTCGCCACATCCCCAAAATCAACAAGACCAGATAAATTCGCAGATGCATTAGTCGTTCCCCCTTTCCTATTATTATCGGCCTCCCTGGTTGGACGCATGTTCGCCGCACTCCGACAACTGTAATTCACTCAGAGAAACAAAAACTGGATGGCCGAGTACACTCTGTCAACCCCTCTCATGTCATCCTTTTTTCTTTCCCCAACTTTCCCGCCGACTACCGTAATCCGTGTTTCGCGCACTTGTCATTTTCCGACGACAGGCGTGAAAACCAACCGTCGAATCATCGCATCTTGTTCGACAACTTTTTGCGCCGGCGGGCGGCGCGACACGCACACTAAATAGTTCTACAGTATGCCGCCGGCACGTAAAAGCAACTGCCAATTACTGTCCTGCGTACGGTACCCCTGGAATGTGTTTGCCGTCTTAATCAATCTTTACTGCAATTCGATCCCTTGAAGTCATCCGACCGAGTTAATCAATCACAAACACGGGTGCACCAGGAGCCCACCGACTGCTCTTTTTCTCTCGATTCCGACGAATCGAATCAAAGGAAGAGCAGTATTTGCTCTACTCACTTGTGATTTGATTGGGCATCTCTTAACACTTATCACACACAGAGACTACGCACCTAAATGATTTATATCAAAGTCAATATTAGCAGCGCTTCTGGCGTGTCAAATTCAACACAACTCGAGAAGCCGAAAGTCCCCCCGCGCGATAGTACAGTTTGGATACTTTGTTGGTCTCTCGGAGGATACTGTAGTTGATGAGCGAATGTGATCAAGATTAGCCGGAGAAGAGTACCTTATTTATTGCGCAATTGGTTTTGTTATCCGGGAACTTGAGAGATTAGTAAATTCTGTTTACCGGTTTATGACGTCATCAATCTGTGATGATGTTATTATGATGATGCTACTATCAAAACATAGGCACTTCTGATGATTTGCATCTCGAAGGTCAACGTCGAATTCGTGTGCTTCTGAGGTTGAATTCGGTTATTTCCGAGATCCCTTTTTCTCCAAATTAGTCGTCGATGTTTCCGTCTGGCAGTTGCTCTGTCCGTCGATCCGCTTATCGCTCTCTACCGTTTCCTGCTCAAATCGGCCCCCGACACAAACAGTCAATAGTGGTCGCCTTTCATGTATCGGAAGCGCCGCACACAAACGACCATAACAATTAAGACAGAAACCTCAATCTGCTCGCCTTCCGAAGACGGGAATCATCTAATCTGTTGTGACACCTCAAACGCACGAAACCGCGGCCAACGGTCCCCCGAAGATTACATCTGGTGAGAAACGAAACCGATTGAAAGTGGACTGGAGAATGGCCCCCTGTTGTGACTCCTCTTCATCTGAATCCGCGACGACGTCTAATCTGGTCACAAATTCCCGAGGAGAAGAATAGCGCACGGAGACGATATCCCGTTTCCTCTTCTCGCTCCGACACGAGTTGTGAAGGATCGTGGGAAGATTTACATATTTTAGGCGGTGGTAGTAGTTGAAGAAGACTTCTTTGCGAAAAGCAGCCTATACTAGTCACTCTTGAGAGAAGAATTGTGTGTGAGAAGGAGGGGAAGACGTCGTCGAATTGGAGGCAGATTCATTTCAATAGGATCATTCTGCCGGTCAACAACAACTTAGAAATCGTTGAGAATATGGCGACAGAAGGCCCGCGATGAGGTGTAAACGAGATTGACAAATCCGAAAATCGGTGCTGGCCTACAGTATGCTCATTGCATAGATTAGCCTGTTTGCATCAAGCTGTGTGGCCCAAATAGAAAGATTAGGATAAAAACAGTTGAGTTGTTTGTGAATCAGTTTGTTTGAATGCTTCTCAACTAAATCCCTCCATGTTCCGCCGATCCCAACGTTCATTCCCACAGTCGCCTCCGCGGCGCTGACCTCGGTCCATAACTCTTCATGCTCACCGACATAGCGCAGTTAATCCATTTGCAAAAACCGCTGCAGCGTCCCTCACAAGGCCGCCCGGACAGTTTCGCACTCATTTTTCAAGGCGCATCCCTCCTGATCGTTCCACCAATTTCTTAATAATAGGCGCAAGCAGTGTGGACCGGTCAAAAGACACACCGACATCTGGTCATTTACTCTTTTCATTTCGATCCGTTCGGTTTCGGCCGCAACCAACAAAAAAACACATATACCGAACACAGACACTACTACGGTAATTGTCGTTTCATATAATTGGCCATGAATCTGAATCCTTTTCCGAATACGAATTCGATTCGACAATTCAAAACCGAAATTGTTTCGGATTCGTTTCGGATGTCCATCCAGTGGTTGGTGCTTCACATATAGTGGTCAGGTCGTAAATCAAAAAACCAATACATCGTCGCTACTTCTCCTAATTGTCCTCTCTTGAATGAAGTGCAGCAGGTAACCGGGGAAGAGCTCATCATCGTCATAGTCGTTGTCTTGCCACATTTATCAAATTTCTTTCATTTCTCCCTCTGACTAAGCTGCTCCACTTATTCGCACATTGTAACCATATGGCTTGTGGTTAATGACAAAACCAATACAAACACCCCTTCTCCTTTTCTCACATCAACACTTTATGAAGAAGAGGCAAGCACATTATATTATTAGCGAGTGGGGGGCTCGTGGTCACAAAGCGACACCACTTGACTCGGTGAATGAGTCGATACTGTGTGGATGGGATTGAGCAAGAAGTCAATTAAGAGACGACGAGGATCATCATATCCACGCGTCATGTGTTCTTGTCACTCATATTGCCACCTAAGAATACTAGGAGATACATCACAACAAATCATCGCCGAGCACAGGGCTATGAACATACGTCGTGTGAATTTTGTGGAAGAAGCCGGAGGTATACGGTAGGACGACTAGCCCATCGGTTGTTTATGTTTACATCTGTCGTCCCTCTAGAAGAAATCGAGTCGCACATGCAATCCGACACGCAATGCCGACAGGTCAACTGGATCACTGATTGACAGACGAGCCCCTCCTCGATATATGATATAGTGATACTTCCCGTTTCGACACATTTTATAAACTCGCGTATCTGGTTCCTACTTGAGACTCGCCGCTTCAAGAGCTACTTCTCTCCCCTCTAATCGTCACATTCCGTGTTGTCGGTCACATTATCAACTCGTCAATTGGTGTCATTTGTCTCGTCTGATGACGACGAAAAGAAAACTGTTCGTGTGCTCAGAGAGCCTCAGCTCGCAGCTTTTCGACGATCAATCAGGCCAAGTGTGCTTGCTCCTCCACAGGAAAAACACGAACATGTGGTTGAGAACACACCTATTCCCGACGAAGACGAAAATGACGGGGGCTCCGTAGGCGAGATTTGATACACACACCCCGGATAGATTAGTTGCAAGATGTGTGTTAGTGTTGTGAGTGAGAGGTGCCTCGGTGCCACACATTCCCGCATCATTGTACGCATCAATCATCTTCTCGCCGCCACCGAGAGAGCAATCGTTGTCGGGAAAACGGGCCGAGAGCAAAAGCATGTCATAAACCGGGAGAAACCGAATACAGTGAAAGGACGGTATCACACGTGAATTGGGTTTTGCGGGAATTGCCGCAAAGTTCTCATCACTTCATGGTTATAAGCGTTTGCCGCCTGTTGGAACCGACGGTTCGCACAATAAAAAATGATAGTCTATACAGCTACAGTAACCCTAGTTCCCCAAAAGAGCCAGCCCCATGCTTGAGACAGAACACCCGGGTGTCAATTGTGGTGGACACGAGTAGGTCGTGTCTTCTGAAGACCCATAATACTCGACACTTTAACGCTCTCTTCTTCTTCTTCTTATTTCATATATCCACTAAACACTTCAGAATTTCGAACATTTCTTGCCCGTAGGCGATTTTCAATGCTCCCTCATCTTTCCGGTTTCTGACTATGATTATGACGTGTCTAACACGATAATTTATACAATATCAGAAGGAAAGATGCGTGTCGCATGAAATGTCAATTCCCGACTGCAATTCCCTTGGCGATGTCAGGGACTATTGTAATTATGTTTCAGTTAATTATCAAGATACATATGCAACGGAAATTAAAACCTGCTCTCTTCCCCATTCTGCTGGTCCCCCTTTTATTTCACTCCATTTCGTTTATAATATTCTTATTATAACAAGAAGAAGTAGAAGAGAAGAAGACTCTGGACAACGATTAGTTAGGTTTCCAGTGTGACCATTACGAGGTACCGTACTTTTCGGCGCGGCGCACGCCCGGGAACCAGTCACCGTGTGGTTTTGGGGTAAACGACGACTCGTGTATTCATGGCGCATTACAAATGTGTCCAATGAAAAGAATTCATCCACCGCACTACCGTATACCTTGTTTATTCTTCTTCTTCTTCTTCTTCTTGTGTTTCACACGCCACCAGGAGGACCAAGGATAGCGAGCGGGGAATTAAGCATATTTTTGCTCTTCGTAATTCGATCTGCGATAATGGATTCTCTCTGGAATCTAAGGAGCTATTCAAATGGGAAATCTTGCTGGTTTCGATTCAACGATGACACAACTTTTGGATAGATCTCATATAAAACTAACTCTTGCTCGAAAACACATGTCTGACTAGCGACAACGAAAAACGGCAACATTTGGTACGAATTTGTCGACATCATGTTCTGCACATTCCGAAGAATACCTTTAGTCTCTGGATCTCTGCAGACACTTCAAACTTCTTGGTCAGTCGCCAGGTGTCGCTGTCCCGCAGGGACCCATATCTCTTCCCAAAACAAATGATAACCAATGTCCAACACATTCTGGCCCGGCAACCGATCTCGACCCAGCTATTAACAAGATTTACGATGCGCTCCCCCCTCCCGCCTCTCGCCACCTTCTTCTCATTTGCTATTATCATTAATCTCGACCAGCGTGTACCCGACCCGCAGAGCAAGAGCTGCCGGCAACAGAAAGTGTGATTATTCGCGCCGATTGTGAGCATCTACTGACGACTGCTCACAGGCGCGAAAAGGTGTCCGGTTTCAGTGCGCCGGGACTACATGATATGACACCCTCTCCCGGAGAGCCTATCACCACGTCTTGCCCGTCGCGTCCCCGTTAGACACATGTTCTCGCTAGTTTTTGCCAGTCTCAAATTTCCGGCGGGGATTACGGTAACTAGAAAACTTTCGGAGATCTGTGCTTTGACGGAACGTTTGCGAGTATCCAAGATGCTCTATGCGTGTGCAAACAGGTTAGTATGAGCTCTTTGTCGGCGGATTAGTCTTTCGTTACTGTTCTTACCTTGCTGCTAGTTGACAACGACGTCGTGTCCAGGAAACTGGCTCTCTGGTGCGCGTGTTGTTGTAGATGGAGGTGGGGTCGTTCTTCTGAATCACAAAATTGTCATGCACGCATTTTTATTGCTTCATATTGTCGGCCGCTCTCGCGCCCCAACCACAAAGCCTATGATTATAAAACATTAAACTAGGCTCACGATCAGTGTTTGTGTTCTCTCCGCCGCCATCCTCGTCTTCCATCTTTGAGGTCTCCGCCTGAAAATCATCTTGTTCCCATGTTCCCACTCTCTCGTTCTCACCGAACTCGAAACTGATCCTTTCGGCTCCAGAATCGCCTTGAGCACGTTCTCCGACAGACCGTCGGCGTTGGATCGTCTCGGCGCGCGTACGCTCATCTCCTCTCGTCACCTGTCACGTTTCAATCATTAGCGGCTTTTAACGGTGACTGCTTATGGCTTTTATATGTTATACAGAGAGACTTCCCCTTTCTCTCTTCAAATTATTATTATATAGCATTATGTTGGAAATGTGGCAACTCTCTGACGGCTGGAAAATGGGAATCCAGCTCTTCCCACGCGCCATTTTCCAGCGTTTCTTTTTCCATTTCCCCACCACGGCCTTTCCCACGTTCTTTCCGTTCTTTTCGTTCCATTCGCACTTACATCTACCAATTGCTGAAGTCAACGGATACTTTTTAATTACTACTCCCCTACCAACAAGCTGATTAATAATACTATTCTGGCGAGCAAGTGTCTCTGCGCACGTGTCACCGGGTCACAACAGCTGATATTGCCACCTTTCGGCCGTATATCAATCGAGTTCTCATAGGTTGCAACGCAAAGAATCACTTCCGGGGAGAATCTCACCGAACACAAGAACAAATCATTACTAGTATCCCCCGCTCTCCGACTGGTGCTCCGTTTTGACAGAGAGCTGCGAATGTTGTAAATTATAAATCTGCTGTGTTGATTCTGAATCCTCCCTCCCTGAGACACTTTTTGTGGGTGGCCCACATGTTCGTTGACGCACCCAAATAATCGGCCATAAGCTGTAAATTACCGGCACAAGCTAACCCATATGGTCCGCCTAAAGATGATCCGGTCATGGACACGGCCATTTCAAGAGTGTTCTCAACCTTAATAAGCAATGCTTCACAATTTTCTTTGATGGGAATGCGCTAACTTTGCAAGACAGTCTAGTTGACTATCAAGTGTGTCTGTATGCCCACTCAATAATCCAGGTGTCATAACAAAATGTGCTCTCTTGATCCGTTTATCCCATTTATGACACCACCAATGACCTCACTTTCTCTCTCGGATTTACGGTTATTCTACTCGGTAAGAGAGTTAACTGAGCTTGTTGCGCAAAACAATAAATTGCGCATTGATGATGTGTGCACGGGAATGATCGCCTAATCCGCACACATGCACATCATATTGTGCTTTCTCCTCTTTTGTTTGAAAGCCATTTAAACAGCGGACGAGTACGTCCGTAATAGATATCCGCACTGCCTCCAGGCCTAGCAGGTGTAGACACTGTGTTCACACGCCCGTTTGTGTGCCCCTCTCTGTTGACATCGCTTAACTGGATAATGAAGTGTTTTTGGTCTCACTCCCCTTTGGCTTTTCTTACACCACTACTCTCAGGAACTAGAGGAAGAAGATGTCAACGAGTGAGGGGTCAATCAAAAGTGTTGCGCAAGGCTGCCTATCAAAACTGCTCGCCATTACAGCAGATCTTGCCAGATGATCGGGCCAAGATTGCGAAACACGACGCGTGTTTCGGGATCTCTCTGAATTTGACCTTTCTTTCAGTAATTGGAGTGTTAGTTGGAGGTAGCAACTGACGATGATTGTGTGGCTTCCTGAGTGTATATTGGCATGTATATCAATAACATAAACACGGGCGAAGAGCACAACTAATTTCGATTATAAACAAATCCGCTCGGACAGGGTGTGTGTGTATGTGAATCGCCTCATTTCACTCTCCCAAAACACTAACAGATCGACATGAAACGACCTGCCATTTATCAATTGCGACACGTCGTTTCGGTTGGGGCGTGGCGTGAATGAGGAGATCCGGAGGAGAGACAGGCGCCCCAGGTTGTCGTACATCGCTCCTCAGAATCATGTTGTTTCGTCGCCGGTGCGGACACCTGACACATGGAGCCACTGCATGTGTTCCGGGAGACGTCAAGCCGCAAAACATTTCTATGCTATAAAAATGATAACAAGCGATTTTATCTCCTGGGATTTTTGAAAAGCGTCATTTTGGAGAAGTAGCTGGAGAGAAGATTCGTATTATTGAAAACACCACAGAACAGTTCGATACATTGCATACTGAGAACTGAAATGCCGGTTTCAAGGGGGGGGGGGGTGTCTGGCACCTGGTGAACTACTCTGTTCTCCTTCCCGAAAGGTGTTTCCCATGGAGCTCAGCTTTGGGAGGCCATTCCAATTTCCTCTTCTTTCGAATCTCTGGCTCTCTCTTCTCATCATGCCGTTTGGATTTCAACAAGCTCTAACTTTCGTTTCTCACATCACATCACTCTGCATCAGACTGCGGAAATCGTTGTCCCTCCCTGCCACAGTCTCTCTTGTAAATCCATATTTCAATTCACTAATTTGGCATTCAAAACTTTGGAAAACGATGGAAGATTGCCATCGAAACATTATTCTGTGGGCAATTAACACAAAGACGAATCACGTCGATCGAAATGAACGATAAGGCAGTGTGTCGCGCGCCGGTGTCAAAATATTCCCATCTCGCAGCGCATCTTTCCCTCCTAATTAGGTGTCCAGGTATCCCGAGAAGGCTTGTCGTGCCCCTTCTCAACCCTGACCCGAACGAAGATTCAAACACTTGTTGGCGGAATAAGAAGGCGCTAATCACATAATTAGTGTATTGGGTCCCGAGGTGATCCTGCCCGACAAGGACCTCCACGACCTATCGATACCTCGGTGCCGCCTGCTAATTAAGCGGATTTGTGTGCACACGGGACACGATCTGTTGGGGCTACAGTCTCCTCGCTTTTACAGACAGGTGTTGACCCGCCCAACCGCACCTACATTTTGAAGCACACAAATATGAGCTAGCTCGAAGAGAGCGGAGGCCGCCACTACTCAATACAATATATCAGTTGCCGTAAAAAGAGATACCGGCCAATTGAGTGGATAAATAATGAAAGGAGCCCGTCAATCATACACTTCGCAGCTCCATCTCTCATTCGAAACCACTTGTAATCGAGCTCCTACTCGCCCACTTTCGACCCGTCCTCGCCCCAGTAGCCCAGGATATTTGCGCATTTTGAAGCAATTTCCTTCTTTGAGGGCATATGTTTTCTCAAATTAATGTGTTCTCATTTGCATTTTGCGCATCATGTTCAACATGTTGGCGCCTGCTTGCCCCCCAATGCTCGTGGACTGCTGGCTGACCGGCCGCCTGCTTTTTAATAGATGAGAATCGACTTACAATTTTCGAATTTTATGCGTGGGAATTCTTTGAGTCCAACGATAATTGACGATCGACCTGAAAACGTTTTTTCTTTGTTTGTTTTCGGAAAATTGTGCTGAAAAATGCGAGCTTCTTGTTGCACGTAAATCATTCTGTCTCTTCGCGTTGAGACTCATCGAACATTTTCGTTATGCGCCTTTAAAAATGTTTGTAGATGACAATCTTGAAAAGCTTCCTAAAAAAAAAGAGCTCTGGACCGAATAAGGTCCAATTTTTTAATGAAAAACCCGGTAACTATTTCTGCATTATCTGATTTCATTCTTCAGAGACAAATACTGCGTTGATTATTCCGGAAACACGCGTTTTTGCAAGAGCTCGCTTCCTGAAAACTGCGTCACTATACACAAATCCGCATGTCGTGCGATCTTCCGGTGATAAAAGTTTCGAATCAGAGTTGAAAGTAATCATTCTGGCTGCAAAGCCGGTTACTGTAGGCTGATGATCAAAGTGCCAAGCGAACCTCACTTTCTCATCATCGGCTTCTCCTTCGAGTGTCGATAATCTGAGACAAACATATCGTTAACACGGATTGTCGAGTGTTTGAACATTTTCGCCCTCCCCCCGGTGCTCGTACAGGCACACAGGAAACATACACACAGACATACAAAACACACATTCATTTTTCGCAGCTCCATCATCGGCGCCATTGGCCACGGCACTGTTGTCAACTATCGTGTTCTCCGTCACCGAGAGCATTGTTTTTCATATCCTCGAGAGTTGTGTTCGTTTGTGCGCCGTCGTGTTTCCCACCCCCAAAAAAGAGTGTGAAGTGAATGACATTCCGCTCGCCTATTTTCCTTCCGTCCTTCTAGTACATACCCTAATGGCCAATCCGTCCCGCGTATCAATCGGTTCGCATCAGTTTTTATATCACTTTCCAATCCATTCCGGGGGCACTCGGGAGATGTTAACAATGGTGTAAGTGACACTGATCAAATGATATACAGCTCGTATAAATCTCGTGAGTTCCTTCCCTGAGAAGGCTGGAAGAGACCCCCGTCTGCCAGCGAGTTCATGAACCTCTAATCGCAGCCACGTGGTGATGAATGGGGGGAAACATGACGTGGCAGGAGTGCGACACCTGGGCTCTAAGAATAGTAATTCATATGTTTTGAGTACTGTAATCCGCGAGATCTTATAGTGTCATATAGATAGGCCATTTTAAAATAATGGATCCTAGGTGATCAGTTTTCATTAGGCGCAACAAACGGGCATTCTGGAGGGACCATTCTGACGAACGACGGAAAAGAACGTGTCCGTCAAGTAGTTTTAATTACAACGTTTCCCTTTTCTCCTCTAAACTAACATTCTACCGTAGTCGCCCTCCGCCACTTCATCTATGTAATTCCCATTGTTTTTACAAAAAACAGCCAACGCCGTCTTCCTCTTCTCTTCTGAAGCCGTCCGTGCTCGGGGACGGCGCCAACCTCGAAAACCCATTAACCGCTCCTCTTCTGCTTCTGCTTCTGCTGCTCCTCATAAATTGTGCCGACCTCATGTCTACACACCCTCCTCCGGGCGGCCGTCCCTCCGCTCTCTGCGGAAGCCCCGCCCCCATCGGCGGTCTCTCAAGGCTCCTCCCCTCATCATCATCATCATCGTCATGATCGGTTGACATCGGTGTCTACTACCCAAATACCGTTTCTTGTGCACTTTCCGCCTTTTAGCTCAACACCTCATTTACACCTGTGTATTTTTGGCTTTTGCAACTTATTACTTTGTTGTGACAGACACACTACGTGTCTACAACTTCTTCTGCCACTTTTTGTAACAACTAAGACTGTAAAACGAAGACAGAAGTGACCCAAGATGTTAACATACACAAATGACACAATAGTAAATGCATTACACCGTGGCCTGCGCCCTTACCTGGTCGCCAGCCATCATCATCATCATCGGCCACTCACTCTCGCGCCTTCTTTACACCGGACAACAACACAGAAAGAGATGCCATTTTAAACTATGTCTCTCTTTGCCCTCCCGACCGTTCTGACCATTACCTAATTGGCTTCTCGATGTATCACTCTCTGCTGGTTCGTCGTAGAAAGCTTCTCCGCGCCTTTGTCCGATTCCTTTGTGTGTTCGGTCATTCTGCTACCTTGTTTCTCTGATAGTTTTACTGATTCCCCCGTTGGGCACTTTGTCTTCTCGCCACTTCCACTTCTTCTCGACACGCACCGCTTCCGTCTGCTAAATTGAAACTTCAATCTAGCAAATTTACAACCGAGCATCTTCTTCTGCTTCGCCCGATCTTGTTGTGTTTGCTCCGTCGGCCTTCTGACCTCTTCTCATCTGCTCCTCGTTAATTTCATCTCATCCGCCACATCCGTTTCCATGTTCCCTTTTTTGAACGCTGTCCCATTTTTCATTCTCTCGCCGTCTACTTATCTTCTTCTTCGTATCATCCCATTCTCTTCTCGTCGTCACTTTTCTCTACTGATTCCGATTCCGATTCCATGATCATTCAATTCTTCTTCTTCTGCTTCCTAATCTTGTCAAATTTACGTGTTCGCACGTGTTTTTTGTCGCTTCACCGCTTAGACCTAAGCCCCGCCCCCTCTTTCTATTGGCCAAGGGGCGGGGCCTCGTCCGGCGACAGCCTCCCGCCGCGGGGCATCTGCAGAAGATCGAGATTGCTCAACAAGTTGTCGAACATAAGGTCCCTCCCCCGGACAGCTCTTCTCGTGTTTCTCACCCTTCTTTCCCGAATTATCAATCAAAGTTTCTCGGCCTCTCTTATCACACTCCGCTCCTCCTTTCTCGTTTCGTCGCCTCAAAAAACTGCTCTTTTCTAAGATAACACCATTTCAGAACACAATAGCATAATCTCGTCTCTCATTCTCTTCTGATCATAACTTTATTGCTTCACAATGACCCAAGGAACGCCGAATCCCACCGAGGTGCTCATCGCTCAAAACAATCAGGTAAGAATCATTGCTGTGTTCTCCTCTAGGCTCATTATTTCAGATGAAATCTGAAATGAAGGAAGAGCCGTCGTCTCCGACTCCGAACTTGGCCCCAGAAGCCCTCAGGCCGATCCTCCCTCCGCCGCTCTTCGGCCAGTTCCCGTTCCCTCCGGCCGCGATGGCCCAGGTCGCTGCTCAGATGGCTCAGGCGCAGGCTCACGCCGCCGCTGCTCAGCACGCCAGTCTAGCCGGATTTGGAGTTCCCGTGTTCCCACCAGGAATTCCAGCTGTAAGTCCAACTTCCATCTTGCCAAATTATATCTTAATCATTGCGGTTTTTTAGGATTTCAAACCGGAAATGCTCATGGCAGGTGGTCCGGGACCGATTCCATTTATGCTCGGAGACGGACATCACATGTACCATCCGTACGCGATGGAGGGAATGAAGAAGCGAAATGCAACTCGGGAAGCTACTGCTCCACTCAAGGAATGGCTCCATTCGCACCGGAAGAATCCGTATCCGTCGAAGGGCGACAAGATACTTCTGGCGATGCAGACGAGAATGACTCTCACACAGGTTAGTAAGATACGTGGCAATAGTGTGCAACACGGGATACCAAACAGAAAGAGCACTTGGTCGTCGCCCAATGAGCACGTTAATCGTTTTGCAACCGTAATCGCGTAACGCGTCAAATTACTCCCAAATGTTTGCTCAATTTATTAGCTGCTTGCGATCCGGCTCCCAGTCATCCGCGCGAGAAAAGTATTGTTTTAGTATTGGTGTAGATTAGAGTGCGCAACACAGTCTCCCGCAGTGTTATTGTAACATTAGCGCGTTGTCTATCGCGGGATAGACACTGACCGATGCGACGGAGAACAAAAAAAAAGGAAAAACTGCCAAGAGATGGCCGATAAGAGATGATGACACCCCATCGCACCCCGCTTAATTAATGTGTTTCGAAAGATGACAGTACGAGA
This sequence comes from Caenorhabditis sp. 36 PRJEB53466, assembly GCA_946814055.1. Classification (NCBI taxonomy): domain Eukaryota; kingdom Metazoa; phylum Nematoda; class Chromadorea; order Rhabditida; family Rhabditidae; genus Caenorhabditis; species Caenorhabditis sp. 36 PRJEB53466. The sequence continues at coordinate 6,454,227 of CAMPFS010000001.1, forward strand.
AATGTTTCAAACCAAATATCTGCTACTTGTCGCTCTGTTTGTTTGCCTTGTTAACCTTGGCGCCAAAAAACTATTTGAATTCAAATTTTCTGCAGGTATCAACTTGGTTTGCAAACGCCCGACGACGTCTGAAGAAGGAGAACAAGATGACGTGGTCTCCGCAGAACAGGAGAGGCGACGGATGCGACGACGACGACGACGAGGACGACGACGACATGAACCGCCCGTCCAGCTCCACCTCGATCAGCTCGGACCGCAAAGGAGAGTCGCTGCTCGGCAAACCGCACATGGCTTCTCCGACGCCTTCTGGAGGCTCGCATGGATCCGACGATCTGGTTACACCCAAGAAACTCTCAGATTCTCCATCTCCAGTCGGAGGCGCCGAGAGTCCGAAGCGCAAACCGAAGATGTGGTCGATTGCTGACGTCACTTCCGATGACGATTCATCAAAGAAGGTGAGTTGAGAAAGAAAGGAGAAGAAGAACTTTTGTATAGATTTTATGGTCTCGCTTCAAATGGGCTTAAAAACGAGTATGCGCGTGTTATAGGCCGAGCAAATAGACCCGCTTCTTGTAACGGCACATTTTATAGAGATGTAAACTAGTATGAATCATTTGTGAGCAAACTTTTGTGAAGAAACGCCGACAGCGCATTTATTCACAACAAATAGTATTGTGCATTAGTATATTCTTGGGAGGCGAGGGACGGAATAATTGGATAAAGTTTTTTTTAACATTGAATCTTTTGCAGTACCCAACACCTTCTGACGAGAACCTCGTGTCGAAACAGATCGAGATGCTCGTCCGCATGAACCCGTTCATAATGCAGTTCTTCACCCAACACGCCGCACAATTACAGCAGATTCCAGTCCTGGCGCCACAATTAACTCCACCTGTCGAAGGAGGTGAGCAGTCGAAAACGAGCAGGTGAATTCTTCACTCTTTCTTATCACCGCCCGACTGATTGACAGCGGTGTGAACACCGTGTCCTCTAGAGAATCTACAAGAAAAGTGGGAACGTAATCCGCTTAATTTCAATTTCAAAGTTTTTTCCTGTACCTCTCTCGTGACAAGGGCAATGTCTTCTCAATCGGGTTTACAAAACCGGGCACAGCTCTCGGCTTTCTGCTCGTTTTTGTGTAATAACTTTGTTCGAAACGCTCCCCGAGACCCGAGGGCTTAAACAAACTGACACTGACCCGATGCGGATTAGTGCGCCCCTCAAAAAGCGCGTGTTCTGCTCTTTTCCGGAATGGGGGAGCAGCTCCCGAATGATAAATTGCCGAATTGATCCGTTCGTATAGTTGCTGGGAACCATCCTGTCAATTCAAGAGAACATCTGTTAACTGTGGAATGCTTTCAGGTCTGAACTCGCAGCCGGAGACGTTGACGCCATCCCCGGCCTCTTCTCCAACATCGTCTCACCGCTCCCACCAAGGGTAGAGACTCCCGCTTATTAGCTTTGTGAACAATTTCCCCCAAACGGGTCGTCGAACTTCATTTTTCTTCGAATATTTGGTCTCTATTGCTCTCACCCTCGTTCCCCGCTCCCCCAATGTACAGTATTCTCTTCGCTCCCATCAGAATCCCATTCGGTTACTGTAGCAAATTAGGCTCTCTTTTTGTTCCCACTCCTTTCCTGAACTTTATGATGTTCCATGACTGTCATCTATCTTCTTATTCCCCCCCTTCGCTTTCGCCCTTTTTCACACACAGGACGCATCTAGTTTTGAGCTTATACTCGGTTTTCTCCCGCCAATAATTGCAAGTACTTTAGACAATATTTCTTCCCCCCCACAATTCACTCTTTTTTTCCCATCTCATTTCGTTTCAATTGTCCACTTGGATTTATTTGCTTTCTTGGGAAAATTAAAGCGCATAATCTAGAAAATAAAAAAGTCTTAAAATATAGACACGTTTTTTGGAATACACACGAAAGTATGAAATCTGGAGACACGTTTAGAACAGGACATTTCTATTGAAATCGTAGGGAAGAGTGAGGAAGTTAGATCGAACCAGAACTTGTTGAAATCGTAGGGAACCCGACTACTGCTCATTCAAAACGATATCTCTGAGCGGCCGGTGGAGATATCAAAATGTTGCCAACTGATAAATTGCTTATAAAGACATTGCGCACATGTTTTCAGTTGACCACTTATCGATATCTAAACAGGAAGCTGAGATACGTTGCTTTAAATGAACAGTCGTTTTTACGATAGTTGCAGCAGGATCAAAAGTCCTCGGAATGCTCTCAAATCTGAATAAGGAACTCGTGTTTTCACATACAAACTTCTTTTCTTTCCGTTCTTCCGTTTCTCTTCCATAATTTCGCCGCACGTAATTGTAAAGTGACAGAAATTTCGCGTCTAAAAATGAGCATATTTTGGTGTGCTCCTCCCGTTTGTTTCTCTTTTCCGTGTAAACCGCCTAATTGAAAATGGGACGACGGGGCGACGACATCTAAACAAACGAAGAAAACGACGACGTCTCGGTTTCTTCCGGAGGCTGCTGCTGGAAAGAGAACTGATTTACGAGTGGGTCGATTAGGCGGCGAGACGCAGAGACCGCCTTAATTTCCGTCAAAAGACACGAAAAAGGGTCTGCGGGCGGAAAACGAATGGAGTTTTCGGTGACGGCAGAATATGGGGAAGACGTCGGACAAGCGGGACCTCCGGATGAGCACTTTAGGTCCGATTGGGCAACGGCCTACTTAGGATCTACAGGGAGCCTCGGCTTTTCATCCAAATTACGTAGACAATTGAACTTTATGATGTGGATTTGTATGTAAACACGGAAAAAATAGGTTTTCCGGTTTTCCGAAAGGTTTTCCGAACCTTTAGTTTAACTATTCAAAATATCTCGAAATAAACTGATTCATTTGAATATGCCTTATTCCTGGACCAGGTCAAAGTCCAGACCTGGTTCGAATGACGAATTCTGTACTTTCTCGTCGTGCTCTTCTCGTATGTCCTGCTCTGAATTCAGCAACAAAGACTATAGTCGTTCGTGCGTGAATGGTATCCTTGACGACTCTTCTCCGCCCTCCACTTTCATATTCTCCCCTCCGCTTCCCACTTTTCCGTTTTGAAACATTTCAAAGCTCGTCTTCTTCTTCTTCTTCTTTTTCCAACTTTTACTAAACGAAGAGATGTCCCACGTCGATCGCTTTGTAAGTTTCACGGTATTCTTCCAAATCACCAATCACTTTTAGGATATGAATCGTGACGGCGGAAAAGGAGAAAAGGATCGGAAGAGGTCGAGAAGTCGGAAGGCACCACAGAATGCGGACCGCTCGGCCATGGACGGTCGTCCGCCATGGAACAATGGTATAAAAGTTCGAGAGGAGTAATAATTTGTAGAAAAATAAGGTTTAGACACGTACATTGAGGGGTACGAAGACGTGGATGAGCACGGAAAGTTCCGGAAGAGGGGCGGCGGAATGCCAAAGTCCAATGACAAACAGGTACTTTGACTAGCAAACTTTTCATACAATTCTATCAATTTCAGCAGGAAGACTTGACCAAGAACTGGACGGAGTCGCTGCGTGAGAAACATCATCAGGAGCAGAGATGAAGTTCCCCTCTAAAACGTTTTCCCCTTGTCTCTTGTTAACCTATAAATTACCAATAAAAACGTTTTATTGTATCATTGTTCGATCCAATAAAGTTAAGAGCAGTACTTCTTGCATCCAATGTCCTTCAACTGAACAATGTACGGGTACATCTGTGGGTACGACGACGTCAGATCGGCCGCATTGACGAGGTTGACGCACGAGTCCTTGGCATCTCCCAGCTTTCCACATCCGAACTTCAGAAGAGTCTGAGCCGCAGCCCAATCTTCTGGCACATTGAGTACTCCCGAACAGAACAGACAGGCTTGATTGAGTTGAGAAGCCGCGCTGTTCTGAATGAAAATGTACAGTCTTCTGAAATGAGAAGCAACTTACGAAGAGGGCGAGGAAGAGGGCGGCAAGAGTGACAAAGTTCATGATGAAAACTGCTGAGAGCAGCCAGCCAAACGGCGCTTCTTTTATATTGCATTTGACGGGAACAAAAGAAGGTTCTCAAACGATTCTATGGGAAATGGGACAAAGAATATGGGAACGCGAAACTGGTGTTTCTTTCTCTACTGGATCTTCTCGTTTCAGGGTACAATCACAATAGGCGGCTGACTCATTCCCAGGTTTTCAAACTGTGTTTTTTTCCGCCACGTGATGTTTGTCACCGATCCGAACTATTGGATCTAGGAACTTGGTCGAGACATTCTTTATGTTTAGAAGACTTCAGCAGGAGAACTTGGATTCACTACAGGCACATCGGATTCAGGATTCTGGGAAAAGTTCTGTGTGAACCTGACGGACCTGGTCCAAATCCTCCGTCTTCTTCCGTTTCCTGGTTTCTCTCATTTCTCAACACCCGCGCGAAAAGACCGAAACAGAGCCATAAAAGGCGACTTGGCAACCGTCGACATACACGCGAGGGACACATGTTTCGAAAGACCTCGTCATTTACCTTCAATAAAAAGTGTGTCAGACGATTATCTCGGTGATTACTGGATTTGGCGGGTTGTAAATGAAGAAGGGAAACGACGTCGTTCTTTATTCTGGGACTACGCACTCTCTTCTAGTTGCCCAACAGATTGGAAACTTCGGAGATTAAATGGAAATTGTCTTGTTTCAAAGGGTGATGAAGATGCGCGGGGACCGTGACCGCGTATTCCGGGAAATGGTGCATCGTCGGGTGTGGCAGTATCTAGAAGAATGTATGGAAATGTAATGGAATACTTTTGAAACAACTTTTGAATGCTTAGTTCAAGATAACTGGGAAACTAATTGATAACTGGTAACTGGTAAAAAGCAGAATAACATTTGGTTAAAGTTGTAAAAACTCAAAGCCATGTGGCTCCGTCAAAATTGAATTCTTCTGAAATCCCTTTCTAATCCGCCAGTTTCTTCCTTCTCACCTTTCCGGATTCCGGTGCGAATCCGTGTGGAATTGAGGACATTTGCATGTGCAATTCTGAAAATTAACTTCCGTTTTTTTGACTTCTGAACGCATTCCCACCATTCTGATGCCACGTGGCATAGTCAACGTTCGAAATTGGTACATCCGGATAGCCGACAACCGGAGGAACGTGATGGGGATAGGCGATTGCCGCTGGCGGATAATGATGATAGACATCGTGTGCCCACGTGGCAGGAATCGGATGATGCGCACTCCACGACGGATCGAACATTGCCATTTCGAAGTGAGCAGGATGCGGAGCAGCTGGAGTGTGGATTGAAGCGGCCAGAGGAATCATCTCCGCGCGCGGCGCTTCTTCTTTCCGACGCCGAGGCTTCGAGGGAGGCGGCATTACGGGAACGGAGTGAGCGGAGAAGAGTCCGTTCGATGTGGAGGGCTCCAGACTGAAATGTGAAACGATGAAGCATGAACTTTTTTGAATCTGCCCAACTCACCACTCCTCCTCTTCTTTCAACGCGGCTGGAAGTGGAAGCGCCGCCGTGGACTGCAGGTTTCTCGGCGATTGGAGGAACGAGTCGTCGAACGAGAGCAGCTTTGCCTTCAGCGAACTCCTCTTTTCCAAAAGCATCGTTCCTTCCACTTCACTGCAAATATCACATTCATAAGTAGAATTTTTCCAGTTTCCCTTACTTCAGAAGTCTGTGAGTCAAGCCAATCGACTCTGGTTTGCTGTTTTTGTAGAAGAGACGGCAGGAGCTTTGAACAAAGTAGGTCCTTCGGCTCTTCGTGCTCACTAATCGATAGACCAAGAGACCAGAGGACCCATTTTTGATGGCTGAAATAGGGCACAAAATGAAATCCTTCTCGAAACTGAAAATGGTACCTTCTTTGTGTGCTTCAGCCATGCACACGGCGTCTTCCACATGCACCAGATTGTAGAGTGGCATCGGAAGATCCGATTCACTGATTTCCAGCATTTCATAGACTCTGAACTTCCCCAATTATTCTTTAACATCTCTCTTTACTCACTTCTGATCCATGGAAACAAGCGATCCATCCAGTTGATGTTTAGTTTTTAGAATCATATCTTCCGACGTCATGTCAGAATTCGAGGGCGGAACAAATGGTCTGAAACAAAACGAAAAGTTGCCAGAATAGTTTTCGATCTGAACTGACGTGCACACACAAATCATTCCGAGAACTGGGCCCGAGGCAGTTCTTCCCATCACGTAGGAAGAAGGAAGTCCGTGCAGAGACATCAGCTTTCCGCGCATGTCGATTCTCTGGAAAGGCGCGGATAAGAGGAAGTCACTGGGAATGGAACGGATTACCAAAAACCCGCACGTGTTATCAAGAAGACACCGGAATCTGGCATTGACGTTGCGCTCCAGATATTTAGAGTTTTCTGAAAATCTGAGCAGTTCAGTAGAGTCTTGGGATCGGAGATCTTACGCTGAGCGAAAATATCAAAGTGATTAGAAGCGGAAGAAGTCGGAATGTGGAAGTTTATATCAAGTTGCTGACGGATATCATCCCGATCTTCGGAGTGAATCAGATCGTAGATGGGTTGGTGCAGAACATCGGACTGATGGAATCCCAAGTACCCCTCCACATTCTCCGATGCATAATAGATCTCTCCGTTATCGTTGAGCAGCAAGATGAAGCCTCCGAGCGATTTCAATGCAATCTCCTCGAAGTTTGCCTCTTCCGGGTCGAGCATTGGAGTTCCGATCCGAGGATCGAATATTGTCGGAACTTTGTTGGAGAACGGCATCGGAGCGTGCGGCTGATAGGAGTACGAGTGCGTCGACATCGGGAATCCGGCAGAGAGAAACTGCGAGTTATGCAGACACGCTGGAATAAGTATTGGAAAATTATCAGCAGAAATTCTACCGTATCCGCCCTCATTCAATTTGAAGTCCCCCGATCCCTCGCTTTCTTTCCATTCATTCCGTCCCTTTCTCTTACTCCTCCTCCGCCCCATCATCACGCATTCAATCGAGATGACCAATTTATCACTTGAGACATAACATACATGCGACCAGAAGAGGGGAGCAAGCAGAGCATCTTCTTCTTCTAATTGCCGCCTCCTACCGTATGCCTCGTCTCGGTTCTCTTCATTCCGAACGCTCTCTCGCCGTCGCATCTGTTGGCAGCCGAAAAAGAAGCGAGTGAATTATGTAGGCGTCGACGATGACAACGACGAACATGACATGACGACTACTAAACGGCCGAACCATTTCTGATTCTCTGTTTGCAGAAGTTAATCAGAATCAGTCCCTCCATACGTAGATCGAATTGAATTCTAATAGCCAGGTTCGCGTATCAAGTATCACGAAGATGTCAAGATGATCATGATACCTATTCCTATATAAACATGGACTGCGAGAGACCACGGAAACTAGAGAGACGCAGAGAGTGTCAAGGATACGGTCATCATCATCGAGTGGTTACGGAAGGAATGTGACAGCTCGCACGGGAAGTAATTGGCACCTTTCGAAGTCAACATTGCATCAGCGAGACTTCTGAGACGGGCGGAACGCAAGAAAAGGACGGATGCATTGTGACATAATGAGGATACGGTTGCATCATTCGAAAGTTACGATACCTTGGAAGTGAGCTTTGCATTGCAGAAAACTGACGGCCAACCGGAGCACGGAGAGTTTGTCGAGCCGGCTGATCGTGGAGCCGTCGTACGGAAGTAGCATCGCCACCGTCTCGAGCTCGCCATTCAGTCTGAAACAAAAGTTGATTTAATGTTGATACAGATCCTCACCGTTCTCTGTGTCGTTTCGACGGATTCGTGTTGGTAAGCGCTTTGGGCGGATCGCGGACCCTGAAACATGTCACACATTTTCCACATAAAGACAGGTGTCTCCATCCCCAAGACACGTATGATTATCTGTCCCCCCTCCCGCAGTTATATACTTTTTTCATCCATCCTAGATATGGCGTGTCCGTGTCCGTGTAATCGCACACCTGGCTCCGATGGAAAACACTCACGAATTCTAGGAAACCGAGGGCAATTAATTCTCGAGGATGAGAGATTTCGTATGGTCATCTTCACGGAATGTTTGTCGCGCCTTGTCTAATTGTAGACCATCTGGTGGAGAGCGAAAAATGGCGAAGCAACAGATGAATCGGAGAAGGAAAACGACAAAGTAAGACTGTTGGAAGAGTGACTCTTGGGATTCTGGATAAACTGGCGTGCGTTTTAGTAGTTTTGCGTGTGCGTCCGCCCGCCGAATCATCCGCTCTCTCCGGCCATCGGGACCGCCGAAGTCTTCATTGTCACGATATGCGAGTCGTCGTGAGAAAGCACGCGATCCGACGACGCCGAGACAGTGCGACGGCGCGAGCAGCACTGCGACGACGGAGAGCGGAGAGTGTACCTCACGCACAGTTTCCGTGTCTCACGCACATCTGAGCGCATGGCACGAACATCCCGGAGGCGGTCGGATCCCAGTCGCGACGGCTGATCTGCCACTAGAAGCACGATGTCTTCCGGCTGCCGGCTTTTTCAGAATTCACTTTTTTCTTTCTATATTTCATTTTTCGTGGAATATAATAGAGCTGAGCATCAGGTTCCTTACGGGCAGATGACCAGGTCTAGAACGTGCTTGTAGAATTAATTTTTGGATATTTATGTCTGAATTATATTCTTTTTTTCTGTCTGTCTAGGCATACGTTATTCGCTTTCAAGGTCACATTCTGATATTAGAAATTATCCTTTACACTAACTAGTTGAAGTTGGAACATATTCTAGCACCGTCTTTTCTAAAAATTATCGTCTACTCTTCCGTTTCTTCTAAGAACTTCAATCCCTATTTCGACATTCAACATTCCACTAGAAGACAACAATATTTAGTGAAAGTGTCGAGAAGCGACGACGACGAGGATGAGGACAGAATTTCCGATGGATTTCGAGAGAGAGAGAAAGAGAGAGAGAAGAAGGAATTGAGGATTACGGTAGGTGCTTCTTAAGATGATTATGCTGACGAAATTTGAAAAAGGAATGAGGGAGTAATTAATTGTAAGAAAATTGTCTTACCTTTTGAAATTGCGCTGCCGACGTTTACTCGCATACATTCGACGGTTCGGGAAGTTGTTTGGGTCAGCAACTGGAAAATATCTCTATTTTGTCGTTATTTTATTGAAAACGAAATGCGAGTTGTTCCCTGTTAGAAAAGAGATAAAAAGAGCTAGACAACATTTAAAATGTACAGAAGTTATGAAGGTCACCAATGTGGGACGATCTAATTTGTTTTGAAATTGAAAATTAGCCTAATTGTATTATCACTGAATTGTCACTGACCCAATTCTGAAGAAAGACTATTTTAGACTAGAAGACGTTGAGGATTGAATGTCCTCCGACGTCACTTCTCAATGAAATCAGTTTGAAACTGGCAGAAATTTGAAAAAAAACAATTTTAATGGAACTGCTCAATAGGATCTGAAATTTTACTAATTAACAAAACCATTGAATCAACATACAATTCTGTGCAAAAATCGTGTTGTTCGGGATTGGAGGAGGTGGTCCAGGGCCTCCCTAATTTGGTAGTCATTTGCGAGTGGGCGGGGCCTTGATGGGCGGGACCGCGCATTTCGATTCGTCGCCCGGCAAGCATTGCTCTCTGATAAATGTGCGCACAACGAAGGAAGTTGATTAAAAATCGTTTGACGCGTTTTTTTGAAGCTGCGCCGCATAATATGAAATTCCTGAAAAACTGGCGGAATATGGGCCGATTGTATAGAAGGTTAATGTGCCGGATAACGCTGTATTAAATGTGTTTCTGAAAATTGAATAGGAATGTGTGAGCGCAGCACTACTTTAGAGATTTTTGATTGGGACTGAAACTAAATTTTGAACTACCGTGCTCTCGTCGGTACAACACTCCGTTTTTTACGGCCGCTGACCTAGAAAGCTCCAATTTTTCAGTCAGCTTCAGTTTGAATTTCAACTCAACAGTCAAGGTTTTCCGAAACTTCTTCAGCAAAAAAAGACTCAATTTTCTGTATTTTTTGTGCTCCGATAAATAAATTGTGATTTTGGAGACCGAAAAGAGCAGTGAAAACAAATGAGCGCATCGAAAAGCGAAAATGTGTATTTTGTCGGAAACCCTTTAGAAGTGTGTGATTGTCGATATACCTATTTTCTGCAAATTTTTTTGCAAAATCTTCAGAATCTTCTATTTTGGGAGAATGGAGGACCTTGTACCGTCAATCGCACCACAAGAAGTATATATTCCACAAAAACTGAAGGCTTTTGTATCGGGTACGTTTCCGGTCTAAAACCATCTGTAATTTTAATTTTGAAGAACCGCAAGGGTGCGCCCTCGTCGCTGCTCTCGAAGGGCAGTTCAAGTGCACGATCACTGTCATAAACGATTCACTGACTGTCAGCAGCGGAACGGTCGGAGTGCCGGTCGACATCACTCAAATCGAGGCCATCATTCGGGATGTCTGGCAAAAACGAGACATTCAGCTGTGAGATTGTGCATTAGATATGAAGTTTGAATACATTTTTCTACTTTCAGAATGATCCGAGAAGCCGCATTGAATGCGTCATGTAATAATGTCTGTCAGACGATTCTACCACGCGCCTATTGTGCGGTCGTCGTCTTCTTCTCGGCCGATTTCCAACGGCGTTCTCGGTGTAATGACATTATTGTGGAACATTTCACCGGCAAAGTTTCGATATTCGGAGCAGAACTGTCTGTGAATTTAGCAAGAGAAGCGATGATCGAATGCCTAACGGAGCACTTCGGTCCCCTGGAAATCGAAATTCCGCTCGCTCGGCGGACCACCAGAATGGGCTACAGTTTGTTCTTCCAGCGCATTCATTTCCTATCGCGTGCATTCAGATCTCAATTCGTTCAATCCTGAAGTGTCTCAGTCCCAAATGCCGATTGGAGGTCAGAATCCATTCATGAACGGCATGTTTTCGGTCAGTCAATGCAGATGTTTAACTGCAATCTGAAATTCAATCCGATGGAGTTGCACTCAGGTCAATTTCGTTTTACAGATGGGCGAGCCAAACGCGATTCTGACATCGACACCTGTTCCGCCGCCACCTTCAAAACCTCCAGGCTTCAACGAAACTCTGCTATCCGCCAGTTTCGATAATCAGCTGATGTTCCCTACTGTACAGCCGGATTTCACAATTCCACCACCACAATCACCGACTCCGAAAACGAATAACGTAGAGAAAGCCAAATACTGGGTAAGAGTACTCTTATTCGATTTCAGCGGTACTGTGTGACTTCAGATTCCAAGCGAAGACGTCGGCAAGATTCTCGGCAACCGTGCAGCCATGAAAAAGCAGATTGAAGGTCAATTCAACTGCGTTATCACTGTTCACGCAGAGGGATTCCCTCATTTTGGAATGACTGCTGTTGAAATTATGGCTCAGAACAAAGATCAATGCCAAGGAGCCCGTGACGTCATCATGTCTATGATGACATCGAATCAAGAAATGCCGCCCGCCAAGTCTCCGTCCACCGACTCTGGCTTCAACAGCCCCGCGACGAATGGTGACAGCTCGGCGACCACTCCGGAGAAGCGTAGTGGCGCAAGCACTGCTGGCCCGAGAGTCTTCCGGAGCAGCTTCAGAGATCAGCCGAAGGTGATGCTCGCATTGACGCCTCGCAAGACGTCCTCCTAAATAAAATATCATTCTCGACATAGTTCCCAGATTTCTTTATATCCTGCACCCTATTTCCTCATTCGATATCTTTCTTTTTTCTCTTTTTTTTCTGAAAATACGCGTTCTTGTGAATTGTTTCATCTGTCCCATTGTCGTTTGTTTTGCGGACGTTTTCCGTGATTTCCCACACCCCCTTTCAGCATGTAATTTGTTCTTTTAAACGATTAATCCTGTGATACATTTTTGTTGCGTTTCTTCGTTTTCATCCCTTGTTTCCTTACGGCTCTTTTGTAAAATGTTGTGTTTGAAACGCGAATTTTCAGTTCAATCTGCTTCCAGAATTCCCCTCGTTCTGATTTGTTGCTCTCCAAAATTTTTCCGAATGAAAGGCATTTCAGTTCTATCTTATTCTCATTTCCGTTTTTCTTTTGCAAAGTTGTTTTCTTTTCAATCGTAACAATACCTATCTTCTGTGCAAAACAACTAGTTTATTTTGCTGTTTGGCTGGCCACGCGGTGTGTTTACGAGCTTCTTTCTCTCATCGAAAGTCTACAATTTCTTGTCAGTCTTCCCTCGGATCCCCTTAACCCCATTCTACATATTTTCCCGCTCGTCTGATAAAATGAGCGAGGAGCATCGTGGATCATTCGAGAAGAGCTGGCAACACGTGCACTTCCCTCACTCCGTTCCAGAAGCTCGTGACGCATTCAAAGGTTTCAAAAGAGTGATGTTTCTGAATGTCGTGCTCGCTATATTGCCGCGTACTTTGGCCTTTTTCTCACGATATGCTCTCAGTTTTTGTTGTGACCGCCCGCATGACCGACACCCTCACGCGCGCAGATCACAGCTGTTCGACAGAACAATCGGCGCAGAACTGCATGCTCTGTTTCAATTTAATTTTCAAACCGATTCTCCACCAAACTTCTTCCAATGTCCATCAACATGTGTGCACTTTTCCGTCCGTTTCAAACATAAAGCATGCCGGACGAGGCTCTCAGCAGCATCGATCCGCAGTGGCATGCCCCCCGCGTGTTTACTCGTTTGGCGGCCGTCGATGTCCTCTTGTCTGACGCCCTCCGCCCCTTGCACACTCCTTTCGTGCGCCCAGTTTGTTGTTTTGTTCTTTTCCTCTTTCACTGCCATTTCGAACGAGAAAGAATCGACCGCCACCAACGGCCTTTCCTCCCTGCTTTCTTTGCTTTCTCAGAGTACTTATCAGTCGCTTTACGGGGGTCTCTGCCCAAGAGAGCGAATGATGCAAAAGGCAACTGCTTGTTGCGTGGATTCGCAGAGTGATAACGAAAGTGTATAGAGTCTAACCGCCTTTCCTCTCTGTATCTGTTTGCTCGTCGGACCTCCTCTGCTCCTCGTTAAACCATAGTTTTTCAGAGTTTGTTGACAAGGAGCACTGTCGACTCACCGCCTACGAAACGATGCCATTCTGGACCACTCAGGTCGGTTATCCCATTTCGATCTGTTTTGATCCACTCTTTCAGGACACTCGCAATGCCATCCTCTCGACGCTCATCCCGGCTGGAGCCGCGACGGCTGCGTTCGTCTCATTCGCCACCGATCACTCTGTGCCAAGCTGGTGGCAGGTCAGTCAGTATTCAGTTTCTTTTCGAATTTCACAATTATCAATATTTCAGACTGTGAAGAAGCCGAACTGGGCTCCGAAAGACATCCGCATCTACTCGGCTGTCGATATTCTGACCCTCTCGCCACTCGGATACGCCTCCTATCTCGTCTACAAGAACGGCGGAGGATTCGACTACAACGACACCAAATTGGCGCTTGGATTGTACGGAGCCAACATCGCCCTCGCCCTTGCCACCATTCCAATCATTAAGAAGAAGGAGCTCGGATGTCTGTGGAAGAACACGACGCTCGTCAGTTTGACTGCTGCCGGAGCTGCCTTCGCTTTCTATAAGGTTGGTGAATTCAGAAAAGAAGTGAAGTCTAAACTTATATTTTTCAGATTGACAAGAAGGCTGGACTCCTTCTGATTCCGTACGCTGTCTGGTCTGCCTTCTACGCCTACCTGGCCTATTCCATCAAAAAGGAAAACGACCCGATCAAGGACTTGTAAAAACTAAAACCTGAAGCCACTCGAAAATCGCTCTCCAAGTTTAGATTCCTCTTAACTGTCTATTTTCGCGTCCTCTCTCATTCACTCCCCCCTTCTCCTCTGTTTCTCAATTCGTCGCTTCTCTATCTAACTGTTTTGTAAATAAATAAACATCTGTAACTGCGAACTCTCTTCTGGCTGTTTAGCTTCTGGCTGTCAAGGCTGTCAAAAACAGGGCCGCGGCATCCTGTTTCGGTAGGACAATTCTTGGCCGTCTCTTCAGAAATCGACTCAGCATATCAAAATGACCCAGGAAAACCGGGCCGCCGTGCACTGTGCGCTCGGCATCCAGCCTGAAATTGTGGCGGCCGGCAGCCTGATAGCCTAAGTATTTTTTGCCTCGAAAGAAATATGTTGATAGGCGTGGCGAAAAACGCAAACGGCGCGCGTCCTTTTGCAACCATGCCGCACGCTTTCCACTTTCGAAAAATAAAAATATTCGACGAGAACTCGTAATTTCAGCGAGAAATCAACAGAAATGGCACAAATGTGGGACAAAAATGTAAATATTTTAATATTTGAGAAATTGGTTTATTTAAAAAATTGTTCTTAGGACAAAATGGAAATGGACGACGTCTGGGACGATTCGGAACTCATAAAAATGTACGAGCAGTCAATCAAAGAAGTCAATGTAAGTGAATTGAAAATGAAAATAAACCTCTGAAAGAAATTCATCTTCTCAGAACCAAATGACAGCCAAAAGACTGACAGAGAAGAAGTTCACCGGAGAGGACGGAAAGGAATACAAGGTGAGCGAACGGCAGAGCTCGTTGAACAATTGAAATGCTTTCAGTGGAAAGTGGGCTCAACGTGCATGGCCCCGTTCGAGGAGAACGGAAACACAGAGTACTACGCGGCGCAGATCGACTGGATCGGAGATGACCTCAACGTGGGCGTCACTTTCCTCTTCTACGGCAACGAAGCCGTCGTCGACATGAAGCATCTTTGGGAGTGAGTAGAATTGAGATGTTTTCATGAAACGCGGAGTATTTTTAGAAACGAGGAAGCGGTGGCAGAAGCTCTCGAACTGGACAGTCAGCGAAAAAACGGTGATAAGCAGGGTAAAAGCTTTGCTTTCCATCGCCAATCTCATCTTTTCTGGTTTTACAGCGACTCGTACCAAAAAGTCAGCGGTCCAATCCGTCCGTTCCGTCTTCGATCAGATGCCGTCCGTGCCCATTCCTTCGTTCGCGCCGCCCGTCCCTCCGAACATTGTCGGAATGGTGCCGGCCGGTGAGCGAGAGGCCCTGAGCAGCATGCTGATGAGCTGGTACATGAGCGGATACCACACCGGGTATTACCAGGCACTCGCCGATCGGAAAAAGTCGGAAACTAAATGATTATCAGTGTTCCCTGCATAAGTATTTTATTTATTTTCTTCACCTTTCCCATTTTTCTACTCCCCTCTTCACTTTCAGGTGTTCGTAAAATGAGTAAATTTGTCTTTGATCTTGATCTACCTTGCTTCCACTTCGACTTTTGGTTTGTCTCATTTTTGTCTGAAAAGCGCGGGAAAGCTGGAGAAGGTCTTTGGATTTCTGTTGTTATTTTCGTTTTCTTTGCTCCGCTCAAATTCACTTCACTTACCTTCATCACGATGAATCACATTCCCGATCTCCGCTGGGAGCAATTACGAGCCGTGAGCCTTTCCCTCCCTCCCATTCAGTGCGAACGTTCTTCCAGATCGAAGCCGATCTTCTGTCGCCACCTCCCGCGGATCCATTCCAATGCTTTCCGACGGGTTGGAAGCGCGCCACTGCACACATTGAGCACGTCCGCGAGGTGTCCGCCACGCCGCCGCCTCCGCGGGAGCCGTTCCAAATCAGAAGAGTGCTCCGTCGGACTCCGCAACGCGCCATGCCCATCCCGGACGCTCGGCCGCTGCGACAGTTGAACGGACACGCGCATAGAGCCATTCAAGTTCAGAGACAGCAGCGCAACCAGAATCAGGATCAGAATGAGGATAACGGAGAGGAGAACGTGCCGCCGGCGGAAGAGCGACGCCGTCGGCGTGCCCTTTCGCCCACGCAGATGCCGGGCGTGCATGCCATCCCGAAGGACTTCAATCGCTTCTTCAGAGGCCTTCTCTCGCCCGGAGAATACTTCGCCAAGTGAGAAAAATGTTGTCTGCATAACGCTGATTCAAGATTCTTTTTCAGATCGCGGACCCGCTACCTCGGACCGTTCGAAGCAATGCCGAATCAGGACACGTTGCCCGCCGACGACAACTACATCATCCTTCAGGTCAGGCTTCCGTTCTTTCATCCTCCCGAAATGTGTTCATTTTCAGAGAATGGGACGTTTTCCAGACAGCGGCAAGTCGATATTCCGTCAAGTCGGCAACCTCTCCACGTGAGCACGTCTTTCCAGATCTCCACAGTAATAATTTAAATATGTTTCTCCTAAATTCTTGCCATAATAACCTAATTAATGACTATAGTTTGATTCAAGTATCAGTTTTAGCCGGCTTATCATTTGCCCCCACAATACTGTTTTATAATAAAGTGGAGGCTCTTCAATGAAAATTCTTTGCTTCGCGCAATGGGAAACTGAGGGCCTTTCACTTTCCAGATCGGACTGCACACTGAAAGCAAGATGCACAAATATTTATCAGAAATAAAACGGTTTTCGAATAAAAAAAAACGGAGAATCCGGTGAATAACAAGAAGGAGAAGAAAAAGTCCGTCCTCTAAGCGTACAACGATTATGTTTATGTCTGAACAACTTTTCAAGTTGTGAGCAGTAAGTTTTCTGCGAATAGAGGAAGCTTTATAACGGAGTATTTTGCAAAAAACAAAGACCTGTGGTCAGTAAAATGGTGATGGGGTGCTATGGAGGAGTAGATTAGCAGAGATCCAACAAAGTGCGTGGGTGGCTAATAAGGCTGGAACGGCGAAGAACTCGCGCGTTTTAAAAGCGTAACATCATTTTGGAAGTCAACAGGAAAGAGATTAATAATCTTATCAAACAAGATTTACCATTAACTGATACATGGCGGGGTAACATCGGGTTGTGCATGGAAATCAATGAGCGAGAGCAGTGTCCACGAATCCACGTTCCGGAGCACGGTCCCCGGATTCCTCGTTCTGAGATCCGGATGGAGAGAACTGCTGGGCCACTAGAATAAGCGGCTGAAAACAATCGAAATTCATCGTAAACTATTTCACAATTCACTCACATTATCGTTATTGTTGGGCGCGACACGCAAATCAAACAACGTCTTCTGGTTGTTGGCCACGTCGAAATGCTCTCCTCCGAGAGTTCGATACAGCATCTGGTCGTTCGGCAGCTGGTGCGTCTTGTCGTACAGCTGCACTTTCAGATCCATCAGTTTGTTCGACGACGACATTTTGACGGCGTACACGTTTTTCGCCCGCCCTCTTCGCGACTTTCCATTTGTCTTTGCAATGTCTTCCTCGTCGGCCAGATTAACCAGTTTCACGTAGATGTTCTCGTTGTCGAACATGTACTTCTGCTCCTCCGTGAACTTTATGTGTTGTTCGTAGCAGACATCGCACATTTCGACAATACGTCCGTTGTCAATGATGATCGGGCGAGGCGCTGGAAGTGTGGCTTGAGATTCTCCACCGGCCAGTTCCAACTTGCGGACTTCATTCAGGAAAGTATTCCATTCTTCTTCTGTCACGCCTATCACGTGCGAATCTTTCTGGTTGTCCTGCAATCAACGGTATTTCTTTTCTTCTCGGAACCTGAAATTCTCTAACCTCAGTGAGGAATCCCTTGAAAGGAAGTTCGTGCTGGCAGATCAGGCACTCCTGACAGATGGGCGGCGGGCTCGTCGACTGTCTCGTCGTCAGCTTCTTGAGTTTGTCAATGAAAACACTGCAGATTCCGAACTTGACTTCCTCTCCGTCCTCCGTTTCCGTGCTCTTCTCCGACCGGGACTCGACCTTCTTCAGAGTGTCGTTGATTCGCTTTCGCATCTCTTTGACCAACTGTCGCATGTTATCCGAACCGTTCTGAGCATCCACTTCTTGTTGGCGGCACTCATCACAGACGGGTTCGGAGCATTTCACTTCGAAGCAATCGTCAAAGTATATCTTCAGATGGGCCCACTCTTCCGGAGAGACCGAATGTCTGAACTGACTGTAGTTGACTCCTCCGTGCGAACAGCGCAGTTCCGAGTTGAACTCAATCTTCTCGGTCGGTTTCAAAGCATCTGGATTGATTGACTCCACCGGTTTCGTGGGGGTGACCTTTCTCGGCGACTCTGGCTCGACGCGCTCCTCTTCATCTTCCACAGTAAACGATTCGTTTGTTGCCTCAATTAGCCCGTTCTCATCCAATTTCTGCATCTTTTCCGGCACTTCTAGAGGATGCTTACGTGGTCTTCCTCGGAATCTTTTGAGCGATATCGCAGCTGGGTAAGTAGCGTCGGCTTTTTGCTGAAAATAGTCGGTTATTGAACTGTTTTCTGAAAGTCATTTTACCGCAGAAACCGAATCGATGTACATAGTTCCTTTCCTCGTGTGCCGAAGGGCCAACTTTTCCTCTCGGGCGGTCTGTGCGGACTTTTTGAAATTTGCAAGAGCGCTCTTCGCCACGTAGAAGTGGTCGCTTGACTTCGGCTCCAAGCCTTTCACAGAGCAACGCTGCTTCTCCTCCTTCAGAACTTTGCGAACCATCCTGTCGTCGTCTTCCAACTGATTGTTGAACAATCCTTCTTGCCGCATTTCCCTTATACATTCCATGCAGATATCAGCACTGAAAACGTAGTTTTTAAGGCGTACTTTGCATCAAAACAACTTACGCAGTGAACACGAACACTTCTCGGTCTCTCTGTGGCTCCGGAAACTCTCGGTCCCCGTTATCAAAGACCTTCTTGACTCGGAAATCGTATTCACGCAGTAGCGCAATGGCAGGTGCTCTGGCGACCGCTTTGACGTCTCCGTAGAGGATCGGATCGATCGACATCTTCCCGTGCCCACAGATCGCCATTTCGTGGCTAGAAAGAGCAGAAGCAACGCGCGTGGAAAGCGTCGGCTTCGGAGTGCCTCCGTTCGCTCCACTCGTCGATTTCCGCGGACTTGATCGGGAGAACACGTATTTGGCGGTCCCGTTTTGCTGACGAGTCCTTTTCTCGGGCGGTGCTTCGACAACCGGAAGTTCCGATTCTTCCATTGCAATCGCAACTATGTCGATATCCTTGGGGGGTGAATCGATCGGTTGGTCTTGATCGACCACCGATTCCATTGAGATATCGGCCGCGGCTTCTTGATTCGGAGTTTCACACGTTTCACTTGTGTCCGCGTCTGGTTCGTCTCCAGTTTCCATTGCAACGACTTCAGTTTGAGCGGCGGCAGAAGTCGAAGGTTGGCAAGACAGTAACTGGAGCTGATCTGCTTCTGAGGCGGCGATGGCTGCGGCTAGCGCCTCATCCTCAGTCTGCTCTTGCGTTTTAGTATCGTTCTCCTTGTCCAACGACTCCTTCTTCTTTTTCTTTTTCTCTCCCTTCGCTGCTTCGTACTCCTGACTCAGAATGTCCAAAAGCAGGGAAGTCGGAAGAAAGGCGATCTCATTAGCCTGCGTGTACTTGTCGCTGTGCGTCTCCAGTTTGGTGTAAACAGTCTTCAATTTTTCGATTCTTCTTCTCAGATCGTACACTCTCTTCTCGCTTTTCTCTATTTTCCGCTTCGTTTGTCCTTCGAACTGCTCTTCAATCAGCTTTTTCGACTCGGCGACGAGCTCATCTGGAGGCAGTTTGGGATGCGGAAGCGGTAGAACGGCGTCTCTTCGTCGGTAGAGCAGTCCGTAGCACGCCTTCTGATCCGTCGGCGTCTTCTCTTTCTCTTTCCTTCTACTCTTATCGCCTCTTGCGCTAGTTGGCTTATCGGTTCCCGGCGGTTTCGCGAGCGCTTCGACCGTTTCGTCATTATAGCGATACCACTTCTGATTCAACGGAGACTTAATCAGATCGTAATAGTGTCCACATTCGGCATTGCTGCCCTCGTGAATTGTCACCGCAAACAGGTCGTACATCTCCGCCGGTGGACGATTGGATTGATCGACTCTCTGGAATGCCAATGCGGGAATCTCCCTGGGATATGCGAGTTGCGTCTTCAGCTTCTGACGTCCCTTCGCTGTGTACTTATATCGATTGAGTTGAATCACGATGACCGGCGGCAACTTCACGTAGTCCACTTGTTTCGTAACGTCTCCAGTTTTCTGACATCCGGAGCACTTATAGTCGTCGAGGCTGAAAGATAATGCGTAACAAATCAATAAAAAACTAGAAGTACTCACTGTTCCTCTCCAAAGTACGCGTTGAGCGCATCAATGAGAGTCGAATGACCTTCGATGTTGAGAGTGAGCGATATGGCCGGCTCCACTCGTCTGGAACTGTGCCCACATTTGCACTGTATCCGTGTGCACATGTCTCCGTTGAACATATCCTTCAGGCGAGTGAGTATCACTTTTCCGTTCGGATGATCCGGCAGACATCGTTCGAGGGCATTGAAGAACTTGAGACCGAACTCTTGCGAATCCTGTTGCTCGGAGTTCAGGCGGAGCAGCTTGACTAGATTGGATGTTTTGTCAGTATCCGTCTAAAGAATCCGATTTGAATACAAAATTGGGAAAAATCGGGATCGAGATAAAACTTAATAATGGAGCATTTTAGATCACACAAATGGTTCTGTGAAATCTCGAGTAATTCTTTGAGTATTTATTGCCATAACTTACGAAAGGAGTGGTCTGAAGAGTGTAGAAGATGTCTTGCAGAGCCAACATCGTCGCTTGAACATCAAGTCTGGGAGCTGGCAACCTGAAAAGTGGAAACTGCTGATCAGTCCATTATATGAATTTCTTACGGAGTGAACGAAACGGAAGGTCGGAAGTCGTAGACTATCTGGCGAAACTCCGGCACGTTGAACCACACTTGCAAGAAGCTGTTCACGTAACAGAAGTTGCCTCCGTTTACGAGACCCGCCGGCTGGTCGTTCAAATCACGGCGCTTCTGATCCTGAATAAGACATTTCCATTTTTCACACTAGTTCTCCGGGTTTACCTTCTTCGCCTCTTCTCTGTTCTCCAACTCCTGATTGATCAATTTCTCAAACTTTTCCAGGCCCAATCGATTGATGCAGAACGGATTGTCGCGACAGTTCTGATGTCTGGAAGCTCTTTGGACGGTTAGTTGCGTGACGTCACGCATGGAATGCTCACTTTGGATTGTGTGTTGTCTCGTGAAGTCTGCACTTTTGACAGTCCAACTTCGCCACTTCCATTGCTTTCGCAAAATTTACAAGTGACTCGTCTGAGATGTTTGCCAGCGCGTCGACTGCCTCGTTTCGGAAAGCAACCTGTCGAAAGACTGGAGTAAAAATCAATTCCGCTGTTTTTAACATACCTTGCGCTGATTTGGCTTCTCTTTGGGTTTTTTATCATTTTCCTTGGTCATACTGGTTTGTCACCACTTCTGCAAAGATTAAAAGATTAAAAACAAAGAGATGAATAAATATATAAATTAGATCGCAAATCAGTGATACGGTATAAAAATAGAAGCCAACACGAACAAAGTAATTGGAAATTGTAGGAATGGGGAGAAAAATGATGAAAACTCGATGGTTTTTGCAAGTTCAACGCACATTTGGATATGTTATTGATAGCGATTCTTATAACGTTTTCTCTCATAAATTTCGGTAAACACTGGGGGAACACTTTAAAAATACGCACTACACATGTCACGCTTTACGGGAATTTGATATAAATAGAAGAAAACAATTGAAATTGATAAAAAAGCAGGCAGAGATCTCTCGAGCCGGGTAAATTTGAATGCATCAATGTCCAGTGTCCTTTCCTTGAACACTCCGCTCTGCGCGTAAGGTTCGGTGCATGCGTGGTTGCGCACACACCTCTGCCAATTCTGCGGACTTTTAACACGAGCTCTCAATTTCAGCCAAATTTCTCAACTTTTGAGGCAAATTTCACATTTTCAGACTATGGGTAAACGTCTGAAGTCTAACGCTCGAAAGAGCGCTGTGAACAAGCTTGTCAAGAAAACCGATAACAGAATGTAAGTGCCGTTAGCGGCGTTTTTCAATGTTACACAACTTTCATACCTAACCATTTCAGAAAAGAAGAGCAGAGAGTAATCCGAACACCGAAGGAAGATGAACAAGCGCTTAAATTAGTGCATGCGTAAGTTGATCGGAAAACCTATTCTCTTGTTTTATTCGTTCGTTTATAGGCCGAAGATCTCGTCGGCTATGTTCATGCGATACAACACGCAACTCGGACCACCGTTCCACGTGCTCGTCGATACAAATTTTGTCAATTTTGCCGTCAAGAACAGAATTGATATGTTTCAAGGATTCATGGATTGTCTCTTTGCCAAAAGTAAGTACTTCCACGTCATATAAGTAATAGAATAGTTTCGAAACAATTCATTTCAATTCTACATTTTCAGCTATTGTTTACGCAACAGACTGTGTCTTGGCAGAATTGGAGAAGGTCCGCAGGTTTAAAATCGCTCTGAAAGTGCTGAAAGATCCACGAGTGCAACGTCTGAAGTGCGAACACAAGGGAACGTATGCCGACGACTGTCTTGTTCAAAGAGTGACACAGGTAGGATTCAATTTCTACTCGAAACATAGCTTATTCTCTTTTTCTTCAAAAATCTAACAAGGTAATTAGTATTATGATCTAGTATGACGCGAAGAGGCAAGTGGTGGAATGCTGTATTCCTGCAATCTTTTTTGGCAAACTGGAACAAATAACGAGATGAAGTCGAATCGATCTGCAAAAATTGGTTATTTTCAGCATAAATGCTACATCGTGGCCACTTGTGATCGTGACCTGAAGCGCCGCATCCGCAAGATTCCGGGTGTGCCCATCATGTACATCGTCAATCACCGATTTTCTATCGAGCGCATGCCGGATGCTTACGGAGCGCCCATGAACTAACCTGTCACGCATACAATCCCAATCGATACACTTTGGTGGCGAGGAATGAGTGCAAAATGAAGACGACAGGCTTTGCCGAGTTCAGAAGATCCAATTCCTGCATCGAAGTTCATTTTAATTTCTTATTTCACTCCATTTTGTTACTTGTTTATTGTTTTCCCTCCTCTTTCTTTTTCCCCATAATAAAACTCATTTACCTGTTCGCCGTGTGGAGGTCCGAAATCAATCCATAGAAAACGGCCGCCATCATCGCCGGTGGCTCGAATCGTTTCGAACGAATGTTGCCACAGTACCTGAATTTAGAAACTGTTCGATTTCTTTGACTTTGCTCACTTCTCCCGAAGAAGAGAGCAGCGAAATCCCGTTGTCCAAATTGACGATTAGTTCGCAAGATTCGCCGCGCCAAAGGCAGGGCGCCGAGACTTGTGACGTGGCAAGACATGCTTCGTATCCGCCGATGACCACTGCCCGCACCCATCTCGCCAGTTCCGCGTGGGTCTCGACACGAATCGTGTGCGTCCTGACGCCCTGCTGAGTGCCCGTTCGCATTCGGAACGATATCACGTCGGTGAGTCCTTTGATGACGGGCGCACTCCGCGAGCTCGTCTGAACCACTCGCGTGGCCACCAACGGGCGGACCAATCGAGGCTCCGCCCACTCCGCTTTCAGCTGCGGAACCGCTTCGTAGAAAAGGATCTCGCTGTTCGTGAGAGTCATGAACTTGGGCTTCCACATCGAGATTCCGTTCTCTGATACTTGCTCGGCCACCCAGCCCATGTGCCTCACTTGCGGGTTGTTGCCGAGCATAATGTTGACCTGGGCGAGTGCCTGAGTCAGAAGACACGTGGTGCATGCGTGGAGGGCCTCGAACCATCCGTCGGCTTCCTCGCTGCTCGAGCACCGCATCGCCAGGGAATACCTTCCAGACGGACTCCTCATCTCTAGTATCCGACTCTCCGCGTCCGCGTCTATCCCTGCTCGTGCCACGTACGCCAGCTTCAGTCCGATCGTCCTGACTCGTTCACGAACGTCATCGTCCCATTCGATGTGTTCCACAATATTCTCCCTATGCAACATATCGTCTCGCCTGTACTGAACTTGTAAATCGACCACTCTCCCAGCTCTTTTAAGTGCTCGAACGGCTTCGTCGTGCGAGGCATCCAGAAGACTTTCTCCGTTTACTGAGACGATGACGTCGTCGAGAAACAGTTCGCCCGTCTGATCCGCTGCCATTCCTTTGAATATTTTACTGAAAGTACGTGTTCGTTCGGTTGAAAAGGGACGTAAGGTGATGAATTTTCAGTTACCTGATGATAATCGGCAGGTTGCTGTCCCTTCCGCCCTTTATCGAAATGCCCAATCCGTTTCCATCGTACTTCACCACTCGCACCGTCCGTTTTTCAGACTCCACCTCATTTTGCTCCATGGTCTGAAATTGGTATTTTCCGTCGTTTTCTTCTCTGATCTCTGAACCCAAGATTCCCATTACTCTTGTCAGACGTATTTACATAAATCACTCTCTCGGCCGCCCGTCTCAATTTCACTCTTCCACATGGTAATAGAATCGGACTGACGGGTGCCCACCCCACAAAACGTCGTACCAAATTGGCAAAAGTCGGCGCGATGCTCGACACAGAAGATGACACTTTTGGATTCGTCGCAACGCGGACGTCTTCTTTTTTGATGAGCAGCGGGGTTTTCTCATATTTCGCTTCAACGTCTTCGGAAATCGTTGACATGGTCACACGATGCCAAATATACGCAATACAGAAGAAGAAGCACATCCAGCGGAAAGGGACTAATGATGAGGAGAAAAAAGGGAAAAGAGGCGGCATGAAATATTGTACCCGATACAAAATTTGTTGTCGGAGATTTTCACTTGAAGATCTTGAACATCTATCCCACATTTCTTTCTTGAGTTGTCTTATTTGCATTCTGACAGCTCCGCACAATTGGATGACTAATAAGTTGTCTCTCAGAGCTTCTACGATTTGAAAAATGAGCCGAGCGTGGTGAAGGCAAGACTATTCTTCATTTTCTCTTATTTTCCTCCCAGGATGGTTTTTGGTTAGTTGCAGAAGTAGTAAAGCTAATCGCAGAGCCAGGAGAATTGAGAAGACGGCAGAGCTCATTAGGATGACTTCGGGTTGCAAGACGTCGCTTTAGACGTTGTTCTTCGAATTTAGAGTGTTTTGCAGAACTCTAGAATACTCTTGCATTTCCATAAAGAAGAGAACACACAGAGAGTTCTTCGAAGTTCATTCTTCCAGAGGCAATATGCATTCCAATTTTGCATTTTTCTTTTCAATATTTTGAAAAAAAGTACCTGAAGTGTGATGGCAGTTGGATCGAGAGTTGCGAGCACGCGATGCCATTGTCCCTTCACAAAAATGTCGATGAGTCCCGAGCGAACGGCGGCCATCGAGACGGACGCCGTGCCTTTCGAAGCACTACAAACAAGAGAACGTTTTCGGTTTGTCTGCAAAAACACAATTAACACAAGCTGACAGAGTTAGTTTGTAGCGCCAGAATTGAACTCGACGGGATTGTAGTGGAATGAGGGGCAAAAAACTGGAGAAGGGTGAGGAGGCAGAGAGAAAGAAAAAGGGGCAATAATAGAATATTTGGGATGTGGGAGCTGCCGGGCACTCCACTCTCCGCGCGCTCTCTTCCTTCTCTTTCTTTCGCCTCTGCTCCGACAGAAGGAGCCGAAGAGCCGAGACGACTCTCTGCCCGCGCCGTCTCGTCCCTCTCCGAGCCACCGCCTCTCGTGCGGGCTCTGTCGCGCACTCCGAGTCTCCGCTTGTGTGCCCGTGTCTCGAATTCATATCGGTTATGATTGGGCGACGAATCCTGTCCCATCGGCTGACTTCCCGCGAACACTTCACTACGTAACGAACACATGCGGTCGTAGTAGAGGCAATGGGGAGAACGAGCGGATTGATCCCTCCCCCGCCTACTCTATTCTGTTCTTCTTTTCAGTTGTAGTTCTATGTGATGTCAATCAAATGATTACACATTAATACGACTACTAGTAAGGACGGTGACAATAGATTAGTTCGAAGCTAAACGAGATTTGATGAATATGGAGATCAAGCGACTCAGCGTGATGGCATCTGGTCTGGAAGCATCTGATCTCAATTCAGAAGAACGTTCGTTATCATTGTCAGTCCGAGAATGTCGATAGAGTCTCTGAGAAAGATCGCATCCTGATCAAATCCACCTGCTGCTCGACACCTTCTGTTTGCTTCCGTATCGGATTCTTCTCTCCCCATCCGTTCCATGTCACGCCACTCCGCCTTACTCACCCCGTCACTC
The DNA here is from genome assembly GCA_946814055.1 of Caenorhabditis sp. 36 PRJEB53466. Taxonomy (NCBI): domain Eukaryota; kingdom Metazoa; phylum Nematoda; class Chromadorea; order Rhabditida; family Rhabditidae; genus Caenorhabditis; species Caenorhabditis sp. 36 PRJEB53466. The sequence continues at coordinate 6,480,207 of CAMPFS010000001.1, forward strand.
ATCCATTCTTCTCTCTCCTAAACCTTCTATTTAGTACCCTTTCTGTCACCTGGTCGCACCTCTTGAATTCCACTTCCAGGTTCTAGACACAAATCTCTCGTCGTGCATTCCAAAGATCCCCGTCACTGGGCACTCATTTTTTCCGGCCTGATCCTGCGAAGCTTAACCTGTTGTGCCAGCAGAGCATTGAGACTGCATGGTGGTGTAAGTTGTAAAGTGATTCTCGAGTCGAGTCACTTTGACGTCTTGTGTTCCCGACGGAGACTTTGAAAGATTCGGCTCGAAAGACAGAGTTTCGTCGGGTTAGAGTTCATGTTCAGCGGGAGGCCAAATTGGCATTGTTAAAAATAGATTACTGAGAGACTAAATGCGTTGTTTTTGATTTCCGGTTTCAAGTTTTCGGTCTCATGTTTCTTTGTGTTCAACATAATCGGATTGTATGTCCAGTTCAAAATGTTCTCCTGGCGAACAACCATTATTGTTTTCTGAGAATCTTCTAAACTACATTATATCCTTTTTCTCACGCCTCCATTTATATCGAGATTCCATGAAAGCGTAGGCGTGGAAAGTGAAGATCTTCCTCTTTCTTCCTCTTTCGGAATTCCTTCTGAAAATTACTTAGCATAGCCTATTTCCTTTCCACTATTACAGCCTGAAATGCATTGCGAAATGCATAGGTCGTCCTATGCTCAAGTAAAATGTTGACCGCTCTAATCTCGATTCCCTTGGGCTGAAGTCACGAGTGAAAAAGTCCTCACAACGCACTTCCTTATCGAATTTCTCACTGAGTTTTCAGCAATGGATGCTCCACCGCTCACGTTTTTCACTTTTTTTTGCCTTTCTGCAGCTCCCCGAGATCCTCGAGCTAATCTGTTCCTGGAAAAAAGCGAGCATCCCTTTTCCTTCGCTTCCTTGTTTTGTGTGAAAAGACAGATAACTGCCATGTTTGCATGCCCTCGCCGTCGCCGAAAAAGCAAACAGAATCAGATGGGAAAACGTGGCAGATCTCGCCTTCTCTTCTCTTTTCTCATTTTTTGCCGACGACTACAATTCAACAACAACTTTGCTTCTTCTTCTTCTTCTTCGTATTTTTCCGCTGCTTTTTCTTATTCACTTCCTCGTTTAGTCTTCCGAAATCTGTCAATCTTTCGAGCTTTTGTGCCGCCCAATGAACAGACCTGCCCAAAATAGGATTAGGGGAGGAGGCACATGACGTGGCGATTAATGGGTCGGCGAGGAAGCAATGTGTTTTTTTCGTTCGGGGACAGACAGAAATGGTCAATCGACCGAGAGAGAGAGAGAGGGGAGGTGTTCATTTGTTTTGGAACGAAAGAGACGATTAATCACTCACCCTCTTATCGTTCAATGGAGAAAAGGAAAATTGTGGCTTCTGATCTGTCCCACAAACAATTTCTTTTATACGGCTTTTTTTCAAGCACCACAAAACCTTTCTGACAGTTCACTGACAGGCACACAAAAAAAGTGTCTCTTTTCATTACGTGATAAATACATTTATCGTGACACTTTGCCCTCTCATCAGAGCCGTCCGCATTCAGAGATCTCCCGTCAAGCCTATCGAATCCCCTCAAAGTCGTTTCCTTTCATTCCAGCCTCATCCGTTCTGATCCGCCCGTCTTAGTCCCATTCGCTCGTCATCATTCATCCGTTCTCTATGATAACTCACCCCTTTTGATATGACAAGCTCATGAAACGTGCTCTTTTCCGCTTAATATTAATACGAAAACACCAAAACACGCCTTTTTCGAGTCCGAAAGCTAGAGAGTGAGTGAGCACGAGTGACAGAGACACCATTTCCGACGTTTTCTTCTTTTTTCTTGTCTTTTTCTTCTTTTCCGCTCTTCGCATCGCTTTACTCGCCACGCCTTCTCATGCTAATTCACACCATATTTCGTTTCATTCAGAATTTCTCTCCCGAAAACACCTCGTCAACGATCTCATTTAGCCAACAATTATCATGGAATTAACCGCTTTTAGACATCAGGTAATGAGCAAATTCATTAGAAAACAGTGAGAATATTGAATTGCAGGTAGGAGGACATTTCGGAATACTTTTATGCAACGGCCACGTGGCTAAACCGTCGAATCTCCGCGAAATGGCGTTCTATAAAGTGATGAACTCGGAGCTGAAGCACTTTTCGCCCGCTTTTTGCAAAGAAGTGGAAGTTCGAGCGTCTGTGAACCAATCCACGGGACAGATAGTCGTGGAAGCACTCGAAAAACTGGATTGTCACAAGAAGAAGTCGTCGAGCAAACACGAGAGGTCCTCCACGGGATTCCGGCTAACCGAGGAAGGCCGCGTCACAGTCGACACGGAGAAGCAGTGGAATCCATGGGCGGCCGGATGCCAGTGCAAAGTGGTCGAGAGAATGCTCAAAGAGCCCGACCCCACGCCGTTCCTGCTGCTCGAGAACGTCGTCGCCCACTACACTCGGCCCTGCGTGCTCGATCTCAAAATCGGAACGCGGCAGCACGGCGACGATGCGAGCGAATCGAAGCGACACCGACAGCTGATGAAGTGCAGACATTCGACGTCGGCGACGCTCGGAGTCCGCGTCGTCGGCATGCAAATGTACGAGGCGGAGACGAAGACGTATTCGTATGTGGAGAAACAGGAGGGCAGAAGAATCGACGCCGCCGGATTCAGAGGATACGTCAAGAGATTCGTCAAGTGCTGCGGACGATCCAGGGCGGCCAGAATACGCCAAAAGTGAGCGGTCCTTCAAGTTGTTCGGGAATGTACCGTAGTCCTTTCAGACTCGCCAAACTTCGTTCTCTTCTTGCTGAATTCGAAGGATATCGTTTCTTCTCTGCCTCCATTCTCATCGCTTTCGACGCGGAAGCTGCCGATTCTTCGAACGACGACGCCGTCAAAGTGTGCATTATCGACTTCGCGCACTCGACATTCTCCGGTTTCTTCGAGGTAATATCGTGTTAAGAATTCGTAATAACTTCTGAATTCCGTCAGGACCTCACGTACTCCGGCGCCGATGAGGGATGTCTTCTGGGCATTGACAGCATAGTCGAAGCGATGGACACTCAAATTGTGGTTGGTTTTGCAGACGGAATTTAATTCATTACAGAAGTATGTTTTCAGAAAGATCCGACGCCGCATAACAACTACGAAAAGAAGATGTGAATCGAATGTACGCTTCAAATAAACCTTCCAATCAATCCGATGTAAAAAACAACCTCCCAGTTCTCCATTCCATCCCATTTGCCCTGTCACTTTTCTCTCCTGCTCCTTCCTTACCCATCTTTCCACTGATTTCCGCTCTTCAAATGGGTCTCTCACTTTAATCGTTTCGTGTTTCTGAGAAAATAAAACCTACTGTGTTAGAGTGCCAATCTTTAGTTGTTTCTAATAAATATATTGTGCATCGCAATAAACATTTTATAAGACTCTTTCATCTACAATAAATAGGAATATCTCTCTTTCTACAGCAATAAATACACCAAATCATTAGGGGGATCAGTAAAAGTGGGCGAGGTCAATCTTGCTTCAATTTTGGAGTGTTGACGAATTCCTCGCCGTTCAGGAAGATGAACATCATACAAACGAAGAAAATTACCATCCAGAAGAGTGTGGCCGTGACGTTATCTGAAAAAGAAAACGTAATGAGGTGAGTACATTCGGAATAACCGACCAGCGACCAAAAGACAGAGAATAGTCATCGACATGGCGAAAAGGGCGGCGATGAGGGCGAGGCCGTTCTGATCGGTCGAAAGAACCGACGTCTCAAGAGAAGAAGGGAGATCGGACGAGTCGACGAGAAAGTTTCCAAGGAACAAGTCGATGGCGTCCTGTCTGTAGCCGTCGCCGAAATTGTTGCGAACGTATCGGGATACTGCATTCACTCCGTCGTTCATCGCTCCGATGTACGTTCGCTTTCCGAGCCGCGTGAAATCCGACTTGAGGGCTCCAGTGCCGGCGTACTGACGACTGCACTCGTCTCCGTTATCAGCCCACACTTAAATACTCCGAATGAAAGCGGGCTCTATAAAATGAAAAACTCACGGTGCTTGAAAAGTGATTCGAGAAGTGGAATATCCTGCACTTTTTGCTCTTGCTGCAGAACACCGAGCATGCGGAGCTGTTCGGTCAGTGACTCGCGAGCCAGCATCGACTGAACGACGTTCGTCCGATCCAGACAATCCATGCAGTTCGTGCGGAAGAAACCGCGTTGGGAGCGGCTCGATTCCATGCTATTTGGGGAGAGATAGAAGAATGCGAACTGCTGGATCTCTTGGCTGAGCTGCTCGCGGAGCAAATCCAGACGATGCCATTGCATTGCGTGGCACTCTTTGTGGAAGTCAAACTGATGATACCTGAATATCTAGTTTGTCCTTCTCATACCGCTTCAGTTTGCTCCTTACCTAACAAAGTCCATGTTGGCCTGTCTCGAAATCCTCTCCAGTTCTCCGCCTATCTTCTTCTCTCTCCCCTTCTGATTCACTAAATTCACGATGACGTGCTTCCCTCCGTAATGCTGCTTGTGCCACGAGAAGGTCCGAGTGAACGCTGCCAGCTGATCATCCGTCGGTTTCATTGTTGGCGTCGGTTGCCATCGAAGATTCGGTTTCTGCGACCAGAGCAAAGGAATTGAGCCGCGGAGTTGGACAAACGAGGTCAGGTGCTTCTCGGTAGATCCGTATTCGACAATCTGTTCAGTTTCCACGAAGTTGGCGGCGTGTCCGTCCAAATCGACGCCACGTTTATAGAAACGAACACCAGCGCTGAAAGATGAAGAGTTTAGTAAAACGTGGAAGGCAACTAGCTCACCGATAGATGCTTCTTCTCGAGATGATAGTCAGCTTTATCTCTTTTCCGTTCACATTCACACGATTCTGCCCGATAAATCCGTGAATGACGGGTAGAGTGTATCTCTCCGCGCCCGGCACCTGCCGGATCTGCGACAGAAGATGTCCGTTCCATACGAATCTTTCGCTTGCTCTGTCTATCATACTTCTCGTCTTGAACAACGGAACCGCATTCTCCTGGAGCCATTGGAAAGTGCGCGAGAGGTCGAGAGTCGTCGAGTAATAGAAGCCGCCGATGGAGAGCACTTGCACGAGCATGTCCATGAACATCCGGTTGTAACGGATTTGCTTCTCCGTTAGATGGAGAGTCGTCTTTTTAAACGGAATGACTTCAGTGTCACTGATCGTCCAGATGTTATGATTGTTCACTTGACCTACGAGCGACGCCTTTGTGATGGCGATGAGCGCATATCCGGATACTAATTTTATTGTTCCCAGGATTCCATATATGAACTTGATGTCGGTGTCGGCAATTGGAATCCGCTGTTTCCGGGAGTCTGCAGTAAATCAAGCTGTCCAAAATTTAAAGTTTCAAATGACTTACCAACGATTCTAATAACATTCGTGTGCCTATCTATCTCCAGATAATGCTTCGAAGCCGCTCCGCCTCCGAGGTCTGTCGGCTCCAGGAAGAACTTTTCAGGATGCGAATACAGGTTGAAGCTCTCGTAAATGTCCATACTCAAGAAAGCGTCGACCATGGTTGGGCTGAAAAAAGGAAACTGAATCATAAAGTATTTTTTATAAATCGTTTTCATGGCAGAGCGAATAAGAAAAGAGGTGGAAACGAGCGGTTAGTCATCGAAATTGCTTTTGATAACGAATATTTCTTTTCATTTTTTCTCATGTACGAAAAAGGAGCAAAAGCTTTTCAAGTAGTACAAGAAAAAAGAGAAAGGGACCTACGATTGAACTGGTACTGGAGAAACGTGAATAGATTTTATCAGTATTCTGTTTTTATGATAATTAGGAGGAGGCCGTGGCATTGAAATTTCAGAAATAAAATTTTTTAAATTTTTTAGTTGATTCAATTTGCAGATATTATGAACTCAATTTTTTCCTCGAAAAGGCTAAAAATCGACAAGAAGTCGTGGAATGTGGGTGGCCTAGGTTTCCTACTCCTCCCGGCCTCGGCCATGACGAAATTTTGCTGTCTTGGCCTGCCTTCATCCCTTTTTTCTCTGCTCTTTCGACTCTTCATCTAATCATGATTTTGCAGAAAATGGCTCTCACCAAGCGACTTATTCTCAACTCGGCGGCTCTTCTGAGGCGAGTCAATTCCTTCCGCAAAACTTGATAAAATACCAATCGGTTCAGGAGCTCGACGCTTCCGTTGTCGGTCACTTCGGCACGACAGGCCCATGCTGCCACCAACACCGTCATCAACTTCGTGCCGCAACAGGAAGCCTGGGTCGTCGAGAGAATGGGAAAGTTCTACAAAATTCTAGAACCGGTTGGACTGATAGTCATTGAAATAAAACAAGGTTTTCTGTTTATAGGGTCTTAACTTCCTTCTGCCAGTCATAGACAGAATCAAATTTGTGCAAAATCTTCGAGAAATCGCCATTGAAATCCCGGAGCAAGGAGCGATTACAGTTGACAATGTGCAGCTGCGACTCGACGGAGTTCTTTATCTCCGTGTTTTCGATCCTTACAAAGTGATGCTCGGGTAAAAGCAATAAAATAATGCTTACTTTTAAAGGCGTCGTACGGTGTCGACGATCCGGAATTCGCAGTGACCCAACTGGCGCAAACGACAATGCGAAGTGAAGTGGGAAAGATCAGTTTGGACACAGTGTTCAAGGAGAGAGAGCTGCTCAACGAAAACATCGTGTTCGCTATCAACAAGGCGTCGGCGCCATGGGGAATCCAGTGCATGAGATACGAAATCAGAGACATGCATATGCCGTCAAAGATTCAGGAGGCGATGCAGATGCAAGTGGAAGCGGAACGCAAGAAAAGAGCGGCGATTCTGGAGTCGGAAGGTATCCGAGAGGCCGCCATCAACACGTGAGAAGCTCACTAAGAACTAAATCGGGGCGGACTGAATGAATGCCTTCCTATTTTCAGAGCCGAAGGACAAAAAAGATCAGCTATTTTGGCATCAGAAGCCATTCAGACAGAGAGAGTGAACGTGGCACGCGGAGAAGCAGAAGCTGTCCTTCTGAAGGCGGAATCTCGGGCTAAGGCGATTGAAAGAATCGCGGCGGCGTTGGAGAAAGAGGGCGGAAAGAATGCGGCAGGCCTGACAGTTGCCGAGCAGTACGTGGATGCTTTCGGAAATCTCGCGAAGGAATCGAACACAGTCGTTCTTCCGGCGAATCTCAGCGATCCGGGCAGCATGGTTGCACAAGCGCTCGCCGTTTACGACTCGTTGAGCAACAAGAAGAAGATCTGATTTCCTCTTTAATTACTTTTTCAATCTCATTGTTTTTCTGTTTCTCGTTTCTTTTTCTTTTTCTACTGGTATCCTATAATTCTATAATTTAACTTTGCTATCTCCCTCTTTTACCATCTCTTTATTAGAAACCAGGTGATAAATTTAAATTTTTACAGATTTTGAAAACCGGAACATATTACACGAATGAAAATGTTTAGTAATTTTTTCTTTGATTAGTCGAGGCTGTCATTTTGAAACACTTTCTGAAGCCACATGTTTTCTTGTAGTGAGATTATCACTGGAGCGAACTTCTTTTTGGGGGAAGAGTTTTTATCCGAGCTTGTTAAGCGGTTCCACGGGCCGAGTTGGGGATTTCGAAGGAAGTTCGGCTCATTTTGTATTTGGCGCAGCTTCAGAATTTCACCGGACGAGACGGAAAATTGAACAAATTTCCCGGCGAAGCTCACATTGAAATCATGGGATGCTCCGGTGTACTTGACGAGCTGATATCTGAAATTGACAGCACGATTCATTACATTTTATTTTATCAATTCTTACGAAATTGCTTTCGGAGCTTGCTTATCAGAATCTAGCTCCTTTTCTTTTCTTTCTTTCGATTTTTCACTCCCAGAAATCAGAAAATAAACAAAAACGATGGAGGCGAAGAAAAGAACGGTCGAATGGAAAATCAGCGTTGCGACGAGTTTGGCGGCCTTCAGAATTATACATGACGACATTTTGGTGTCTGAAAAAGAAAGAGGAATCGATTGAATGGGCGTAAATTGAGCAGAATATTACAAAGAGGCGGGCGGAGCTGAGGGAGAGAGTGATCTGGAGGAGAGACGCAGAGAAACGAGGCACATTTGAGCGTTCGCATGTTGGAATTCACATGAAATTTTCTGGGAACGGCCGGAAGGTCGAATAAAAGCATTCCTTCCTTTTCAGTTTCACTTCACAATGCAGTTCCCCAGCGTCTTCCTGTCCGTTCTTCTCATTTTTATTCTCCCGGTACTTTATTTCTTCCCCAAGCACATTCAGAATCCTCCCTTTTCAGAATGTCTCGGTGGCTCAATTCGAGCAAGTGTGCAAGTTCTGTTCGGGAGAGCTTTCCATTCCGTCCGAATGGTCCGAATGCCAGGATCTTCTGAGGGGCGTCTGCAGCTGGCTGATCACCTCCCCGACCGTCTGCACTTTCATCGTCAACGCCGCCGATCTGAGCTCTTCCTATTCGAATGCCCGTCCCCATTTGGTTCAGTTGAAAGACATCGCGTGCAAGAAGTACAAGAACTATTGCTGATCAGTTGAAATGCGATTGTGATCACAATAAAACGTATTTTTTGATATGACAAGAAATGATTGGAGATGAGGAAGAGGTTGTTATCTGATGAAGAGTGACTGCTGAACCACTGACCGTGATGCATCCGTCCAAGTGTCTATTGTACTAATAAACGTGAACCTGCCAAGGGAAATGTAAAATTTCGATCGGAGCAGACCATTTTTACATTTTCCAAACTTCAAAATGGTGGGCACCTCGTTTCGGAAGATTCGAGGATCTTCTGTTCGTCGGAAATTGTCTGGTTCAAAAAGTAGTAAAAATAAAACCGTTAACAGCGGAAAAACTGTACGTTTCATTCAAATCGTTCTCGAATGCGATCAGAAACCGACTGTTTCAGAAAAGAAAAACTAAAACTCGAACGAATAAAAAAGCACGCGAATCGAAAACGTCGTCACGAGAATCCGCGAGACAGAAGGCGGCGATGAAGTCGATAACGGCTCAGATCAGAGAGCGAAAAGAGGCAAAAACGGGGGACGAAAAGAGAGAAAAGAAGGAGAAGAAGTCGTCGGACAGGAAAGAAAAAGAGGGAAGAACGGGAGAAGATCGGAAGGAAAAAAAGGAGAAGCAGTCGGATAGGAAAGAAAGGGACTGGAACAGAGAGGAAAAGGAGCAGGAATCGGAGAAGAATTCGGACGGATCACAGGAACAAGTGAGGAAGAAGAAGAGAGAGAAACAACAGAATGAAGCGGCGAAAAAGGTGGAAGTGAGGAATCGAGAAGTGGACAAAGAGCTCCTGAAGCAGTTGCTGGAGAAAAAGGTCAGGCTGGGCGGAGCAACGCCGTCGAAAGAAGTGTCGAATCCGATTCTTCTGGACAGAGTGTCCAAGAAGTCACATCCGGTGAGGTACGATTCGCCGGGAAAAGAGCAGACGGCTTGCTTCGACGAGGCCTCTTCGTTCTACCGAGAGAAGAAGTCGAAGGCGCCGACTTCGGCTGCAAAGGTGACGAAAGAGGACAACTACGATTACGTTCCGAAGCTGGAAGATGTACTGAAACTGCCGGAGGAGAGTGTGCTGACGGCCGACGGAGTGCCTGTTTGGGCGGAGAGAATGGAGCCGACAGAAGAGGAAACGGTCGGTTGAAAAGTAGGAACACTGCTCATGAAATTACTTTTACAGAAAGACATGGATCCTGCGATCACAGTCGGAAAGGACCACATCGAGATGTTCAGGGACAAGAAACTGACGCTCAAGGCGATCAAAGAGACGGCGATCCTGGATGTGTTCCAGCCAGTGAAGGAGTTGGCGAAGAGGGACGAAGTGCACTTTCATCCGCATCTCGTCTTTTCCAACACGATCCGATCGCTGGTCAATTCACAGGCTGCTGACCCGATCCCGGAGAAACAGAACGAACGGCAGGATCTCAACTCTTCCGAATCGAATTCCAGAAAAAACAGACACCCGAGATTTGTGAATGAGAAGCAGTTGGTGGCTGTGTACTCGGTGAGCATTCCGTGGCTGCGGTCTGAAAGAACTGATGGTTTCAGAGAATTCGTCCGATCCAATCGGCGCGAGACACCCGGGACGAGATGGCGGCGAAGGACGTGACCAACTCGACGAACGCTACCACGGCGACTTTCGAACATCCTTGATCTGCTACTCGGAATCTAATAAATCAGTTTAGTATTTGTTGCTCACTTTGTTTCGTTTCCCAAAGACCCAGAAAGACCGACTGCCGTACGGAGCATTTCTTTTCTCAAAAAGGTTTCAATTCAATCTGGGTGAAACGTCGTGTTTGGCGAGGCGGAAATTGCGCACGTCTTCCGACTTCAATCAACCAAAAACGAAACGGCTCTCGGATAGACTTTCCCATTCGTGCAGACGAGCTTTCGCTTGAGCAGGTGCTCGCTGCGGTCGGCTGATCACAGTGGTTCTACTCAAGAACGATGTGGTCCCAGTACTAATGGAGCGGTCCCAGCTTGATGAGCAAACACGTTCCCAGGAGCGATCCTTCGCCTGTCCGATCACTGCGTCTGCGTCTCGACGTCCCTCGTCGCTCTCTCGTCAATGTCAGAGGCGCCTCTCGTGTAGCTTCTCCCATTTCTTCGGGTCCCCCGGCCCGCGGCATCTCCCCGTGGCCCCGTCTAATGTTACACCATTCCCTGACGTCTCCTCTTCCAGAACGCTCTCTTCGCTCCCGCCTGCCACCCCAAACCCATTCTCATTTCCTCCTCGATTTCCGTGGGCCCCCAGGCATCCGCACAAGACTTTATAACATTTCTTCGCCATTCCAGAAAAGCACTTTCTCAATGCACTCAATCCTTTTTCGGGTTTTCAGCTGTATCAGATGGGCAACAACGCCAGCTCTTTGTCCGAATTGAACCTCTTCTCGAAGGGCGGAGTCTTCACCCGAGAGCAGTTGGACGAATATCAGGTTGGTGTCCGCTCCGAGAGAAAGAGACGCTTGCAAAGTGTTCCATCTCAAATCTTTTCAAATTTTCGAAATATTTCAAAAATGTTTGCGAGATAAAAATCTCGTTGAAAGCTCGGCTCGCTCCCCAAAAGTGTTGAGGCGTCGGGGGTCGAAACGCGAAAAAGGAATGGCAGAAAAGGGGGTCATAAATCAAGAAGAGTTTGACAACGGCGCCACATTTCCACACGATTCTGCAGGACTGCACATTCTTCACGCGAAAGGACATCATCCGACTGTACAAACGGTTTTACGCGCTCAATCCTCACAAGGTGCCCACGAATATGCAGGGCAACCGGCCCGCCATCACCACTCTGACGTTCGAGGAAGTCGAGAAGATGCCCGAGTTGAAAGTGAGTGGGATTCTAAAGCTTTTCTAAGCTTGAAAGGCTCAAAGGGATTACAGTAATCTCGGACTCTTCCTCTTCAGATTGAAAGATCCGGGGCTGACGGAGTCTCAGGGCTGACGTAGGGCCAGATTATCTGGTCTAATGCATACGATTAGGATAGGCAGACATCATTATGAACTCACTCAAATTTCAGCTTTTTACGAAGAAATTTTAGAAATTTATGGAAATTCTCACACGGAATCCGCATACCGCAAAATCTTTATGCGGAATAAAACATTTTGTCAAATAATGACATATTTTGTCATGTTTTCCTGATTATCAGGTGAATTTCTATTAGAAAAACCTGCCGAATTGATTTTTAAAATTACAAATTGATTCCGCATTCCGCATTCCGCAAGCGAACGTTCCCACTTGCGCGGACGGCAATGATTTCAAGTATTCTGCTATTCCGACTCCAGATTTCCAAACATCGGGAACACATTCATTTCGCAGTGCATCAAAAGTCACGGCTCGTTATCTTCTTCCGCCCCGTTTTCGTATTTCGGAGTCCCCGGGGAAGAGAGTGCGCTCCGTTGCACTTCATCATTTGCGCCTACTTCATCCATTCTCATCAGAGCTTTGAAATCAGATACGCTCCCCCTCGCAATGATTCATTTGCAGGAGAATCCGTTCAAACGGCGAATCTGTGAAGTTTTCTCGGAAGACGGTCGCGGAAATCTCTCGTTCGACGACTTTCTCGACATGTTTTCCGTGTTCTCCGAGATGGCTCCGCTCCAGTTAAAACTGAAATACGCTTTCAGAATCTACGGTAAATTCCGCCCTTTCGGCTTCCAATTCCCCGTTCAACTTCAGATTACGACGGCGACGAACTGCTCGGACACGACGATCTCAGCAAAATGATCCGAAGTCTGACGAGGGACGAACTGAGCGACGTCGAAGTGGAATTCATAATCGAAAGGATCATAGAGGAGGCGGATCTCGACGGAGACTCCAATATCAACTTTGCCGAGTTCGAGCACGTCGTCTCCCGATCACCCGACTTCATTCGCACTTTCCATATCAGAATATGAGAACGGGTCTCTCTTTCAATATAAAAGTTCAAAACCTTTTTTCTTCAACATTGTTTCATTGAACCACAATGCACGTATATGCAGCAGATGACGGGTGGTGGTATCAGTAAAGTCAAGAGAATTCGGGGACAAATAAGAGTTGTGTTAAATTTACAGGGGACTGAGAGGAGGAAATTTTGGATTCCATTCTTTAAAAACTAGCTCACTCTCAAGTATGAAGTCAGAAGTGGGAGTAAATGTGGGGCTCTGGAGGAGACCATAATTAGGACATTTGGGAGACGTGGGAAGAAGAAATGTCAGAAGGAAATGTGCAGGGGCTTAAAGGAGTGGGGAGAGACATTTAATCCTCGCACCAAGCGTTCTCCTTGCGGATTTGCTCTTCTTCCTCAGCGGTGAAGTCGTTCTTGATGTTGAAAGTGCGACGAATCTCTTCCGGCGACTTTCCCTTGATCATGTTGGCCACGGTCTTGCAGGTGACGTCGAGGAGTCCCTTGATGTCCAAATAGTTGGCCGCCTGAAAATCAATCGATAGTAATCAGAAGTGAAATAGTGATGGTCCTCACCAAGATCAGTTCGAACAGGGTTCCCTGATCGACCTTGAGGAACTCGACATCCCAGCTGGCGATGTCATCGGTTCTCTTCTCGCGGCTGTCCGCATCATCGGCCGGAGCCGGATCGTTGTAGTGGTACTGGCACCAGCTGATCACCTTCTTCAGGATCGGAGCAGTGACGTTCTGCACTGGGATCGGATCAGTGTTGGTGCCCTCATCGTCATCAAGACCGAGGTCTTGAAGCAGCGTATTGATGGTGGTCGAGAGACGAATGACGTTACGCGGGACCTGAAACGATGCCATTGTGATTTTTTCGCAACCCGGCGTACAGCCCGACACATGTCGTTCACAATGAATCAAGGACAAACGCTTTATTTCAGCCACCCGTAATGCAAGTGTGGCGAGGTTTATTGATTTTTCCGCTGGAAGAGGCAGCACGAGGGCCGCAAGAAGAGAGCGGGAACCCCGGGGCATTCTTTTACCAAGAAGATTTCGTTGTCCGAAGACGAAATCTTGATCTGACGCTCGACTTTCTCGGCCATAGTTAACGCTGAGCTGACGGTCTACAAAAAAATTTACCTGATGAGTCACAAGAAGAAAAAAGAAGAGGCGCACTCGCACACAAATGAGAAGATAAGTGAGAAAACAGAACGTTATGTACGGCAGAGAAAGGCGCCATAACGTTGCCAGGTAACAACGAAGAGAGGGATTAAATAGGAGGTTATGAGAGAGAGGAAAGAGTAAGGCAGTGGGTGACACTGGCTGAGAGGAGGAAGGTCGTATGATGAGGAAGACGGAGAGACTGAGAGCGCGTTGAAAAGAGGCACTTTGCGGAGACGCAGAAAAGACCCGCCTTTCCAATCGATAGGTGGTGTAGAGCCAACGAAGAACACGCTGAAGGCGGCAGCCCCCACCAACAAAAGACTGCGGGCGAGTCTCGAGACGGGTATCGAGACCTCTTTACTGATTAGCTTGTGCTCCGGCGACATCACACCATTCGAAGGAAACGGAGAAATGAAGAGGATGAAAATGACTCACTGTGAAGGATAAAATTTCAGACTTGCCAAATCCCGGGCCGGGCCAGCAAATCGTCGGCCCGGAAGTTAGACCTCAAAAAAAATATGCAAAAAAAATATGAAGGAAGAGGAAAACGCGTGCGGCAAAATTGCTAAAATGGCGTGCCAGAGTTGCAATCAATCGCTCCGCCCACTCTTGAGAAAATTTTCGTAATTTTTGTGAAAATTTTGCGACTTTAAACAGCAATTTTTTTAGGTGCATCCTCCCGGGCCGGGCCGGGCCGGAAAATTTCCAATTTTGGCCCGGCCCGGCCCGGCCCGTTGCAAGTCTGTAAAATTTTAGAGCACTAAATATCAAGCGGCTTGACACACATCGCTGAGTGTGTTTTTAGTTTAGTAAGTTTTGTTATTAGAGATTCGTCATCACGGCGGTTGAAATATTACGCAATCGCTGCGAACAAACTAACCCTTTTGTATGGACGAGTTTGGAGGTAGAAAACATATAATGTAGAAGTGGGAGGTTCCCGCCTTCTTGAACGCCAGAAGAGCAATTGCCTCGAACATTGTGTTATAAGTAAAAAGTTACCAGATAATTAGGCGCGATGCTAAAGCTTACAGCTGAACAATATTTGTAAATAATTATACCGACGGAGATACAAGTGCAAATACTTTAATTACAGTGAATTAAAACAAAGCAAAGGAGCCGGCCGATTAATGGGGAGGAACTGATTTCTAAGCGTGAAAAACGGCTCCCCGGCGTTTCCAAACCCGGCATTACGAAAACACGACGTTTCGGAACTAACGTGAATTTGGCGATTAATTGCACTGTGAAAGTTGACGTGGGTGTCCAGACGTCGCGGTTTCGAAACGTTGAGTAGCGGAACATCGGAGCCGAGAAAACAGAGTACTTGTCAGTCGCAACGGAAGTTTAGGCAGAACAACACGCTTTAAAAAGTAATTCAGCGTTGAACGGACGATTTTCACAAAATAACATGACATGTTTCAGCCAGGAACGAGGAACGAATTTGACTAGTGTTTTAGCGCTTTAAACTTTAGAATTTCATCGCGTTCGGTGAAGATTAAGATACGAACGGGTCGGAGGACATTGTAAAAAAATTGCCACGTCTTGAACAATAAATATGGGATCGAGAAAATTCGAAAGAATGTTGGAGTCGCGCTGGGAAAAAGTGCAGTTTCTTCGTGCGGTGTTTGCAGACTTTTGCTTACCGTATACTAAACATGACGTGTTTTTCGAAGAATAAGGCAAATTGAAGTTTTTCATTGATAGAAAATATAGAAAAATCAATATAAAAGTTATTTAAAAATCAGGCATAAATTTCAAGTGTCGGTAGAGAGGTCCGACGTCAGCGTTGTAGTGATTTCCGACGTATTCATGACGTCACGCCGTGCTTGGTCTGAAGAATCTGAAACCGGAAAGTCAGATTCAATTCAACAAATGCCGATTGCCTGTCGATTCTTCCAGTTTCATGTGCGTCGGTCGACGGGGAGGCATCGGAGAGAGGCGAGAAGACGTGGTGACCGACTTTTCGGCGGCCGCTTCCGAGTCAGAAGTGTCGTCGATTTCAGAGATCATCGGTTCGTCTTCAAAGTGAACTGAGAACTTTTTGGGTCGGATGTCGGTGAGGTCGTCTTCTGAATCCACGAACAATGGAAATTGGCCATCCTAAAAACACCCGAGTAGTACGAAGAATCAAGAGCATTCTGGACGAACCTTCATGAAAAGTGGGACCAGTTCTGGCGGCCAGATGCCCTCCACAATCATGTGAGTCTGCGGCACTCTTGAGAGTCTTCCCAACTTCACTTGAATCGCCGTTTTCACCAAAGTATCTATGTCGATGTCCGCTATCACATTCTGATCGATTCCGATGTTCTGGCCGACGGCGGTGATCAGTTCTCTCACTTCCAGACTGCAGAATAGACAGTATTCGTATTTGATTGCGAATGGAAAACCCACTTTCTGGCACCGAACCAAATGCGAATGTTGGCAATGTTTTTGATCTT
Source organism: Caenorhabditis sp. 36 PRJEB53466 (assembly GCA_946814055.1). Taxonomy (NCBI): domain Eukaryota; kingdom Metazoa; phylum Nematoda; class Chromadorea; order Rhabditida; family Rhabditidae; genus Caenorhabditis; species Caenorhabditis sp. 36 PRJEB53466. The sequence goes on from CAMPFS010000001.1 coordinate 6,496,179, forward strand.
TTTGCCAATGAAATGCAATTTTCGAACATAGATTGATCCGATATCTGAAAGTGGTTAGTTATTTTGCGGAAATGGAATGTGGGTTTATGGAGATTTTTTTGGGTAAACGAGAAAATGCGATTGGGGCGAGGTTGAGTGCTTCCCCCAGTAATATTCCCCGTTTCCATGGAACTCCCATCGTCCCCCTGACGACCTCATCGGCTCTTCGGGTCGCTTGGCAATTCGTTGCCATGAAACACTTTATTCCATGGTAACCAGGTCTCCATGGTTCCCTCCTCGAGTGGTTCCATGGAAGCAGATTCTCACCTAGAGCAATGGTTGATATGGCGAGTCCCGTACACATGTAGAAGACGCTGATGGGCACGAACCAATTACTGAAGAACGCTCAGAGGAACGATCAGAGCGATGTCTGTGGAGCACTCACTTTTGAGGGACGATGTCTCCGTATTCGATGGCAGTCAAACAGATAAATGCGTAGTAAATTCCGTTGAAAAAGTCGAACTGACCGCTCATCAGAGGGATCATCACGGCTCCGAGGATGAGATAAACGAGGACGATGAAGAAGAGAGTGCTTCCGGAGACGCACTCCTCTTCGTCCTCGGGCCGACGTCTTCTACACGTGACCAGTCTTCGGAAGCGCGTCGCCATTGCCTCGAGGTATCTTCCGAAGTTTGTGAGCAGGATTACGGTCAGAGGGATTCCGAAGAAGCCGTAAATGACTGTAGAGATGCGGCCATTGATCGTCTGAGGCTCTATCTTTCCGTAACCTGAAAATGATCGAGTGTCAGTGTCCCTTCAGAATTCGTGTCCCCGGTCACCCGTCTCTCTTTTTCTTCTCGATTCCTTGCATGTTTATATACAAACTCTGTCTCGGCGACGACAAGGATTACGCGTTTTCCTCGGACGCACAAATTTTTGTTTTGACAAGTGTCTCAAACTTCTTCTTCTTCTTCTTCTTCCTCTCCTCCGCTCTTCGTTTCAGATCAAAAAAGGCTCTCTCGCGGACACACATCCCAAGTACATTTGCATTTTGGCCTCTGCCACTCGTCCCCCAGGACTGTCCATTTGTCTGTGCCTCATCACTCACAAAGTGTGACCGCTCGGGGCTCTCGGCCTCACTTACCCAAAGTCGTCAGAATGCCGAGAGAATAGAGCGCCGCCGATTTGAATGACCATTGGATGCGATCGTCCTTCACCTGCAAACGTGTAATCAGATTGAGAGGAAGACTATTGTCGGCCAACGGAACCGGGAAGAATGTCGCGACACAATCGGCCGCCATAGCTCAGTAGAGCGTGGGTCTACTGAGCCCAAGCGGGCAGAGTCGACCCGTGATGGCGGCAAACCGTTTGCAGATTCTGCTCACCTTCTCAGCTAGACATCGCTCGGCAATGACCGCCGCCACGTCAGAAGCTCGCGTCAGCCGTAACCGATTGTCCCTGTTGAGGAGAGATTCGATGCACAGCCGCTTTTCGAGTGTCGCATTCTGCCTCATGTACTGCTGGTATTCATACTCAAAATTGAGGAAGATGAAGCCGCCGATTGTGGTGTAGATTATCAGAAAAACTATTATGAAGCCGTTGACCGCGATCGCTCTCCGATTGTGTTGAAGACACTGAAAAGTAAAGGATTAAAATATTCAAGTTATGCGATCTGAAGCGTTTTTGACAAAATACGCTCTATTGAAGTTCGGTAGAGATTTCATATACCTCCCAAATAGAATCATAGTGCTCGGAATTAAAGTCTTCTTCGAGAAACGCCTTCAGAAGATCGTCATCTGCGACGCACTTTTTGACGTCGTCGTCCTCGTCCATCTCACTTGTCTACCGTCCAGACGGCATTCGGAGCAAAAGGACGAAGCAAAATGAATTTGTATACAAGTGGACGAAAGGGGAAAAGAGGCGGGGAGGCGGAGAGACGGAGTGACAAGTATGTCCGTCATGCAAAAATCACTTCGAAAAAAGGGAGAGAAATGGCGGAAAACGTTGCGGAAAGAAAGTCGAAGATAGGGTTGATGGACCGACGATGGACGGAAGACGTCATCCGGCAGGCACCGAGACGATGGCTCCGAGACCCGAGGCACGTGCTCCGGCCACGGCTCATTGAACTATTCGATCTCGGCTCACGGAGTCGCTCAATGGGGGAGCGAGCTCTTCTTGTTCAGAACGTTTGTCCCAACAACTCATCCGATTCCTCCAACTTTCTGTCTCTTTTTCTAAATTCCACTTGAAACTTTGAATTTACTTATTTAGCTAAGACAGGAGATGTCTTCTGGTAAAAAACCAGTAAAACCAGTAAACCCGATAGGTTTGTTTTTCACCGGTTTTCGATTGAATAAGAAACATTTATCTATTGCTGGCATGACCGGGTTCTCATTAACCTTCCGAAATCGAAAATAAAAGAAAACTGACGCGTCCGAGTCCGAGGAACATGAGCAGCGACATTGTGAACGGCGGTGCTGCTGCTGTCCGGGAGACCAATCCGATTTCAGATCTCTTCTTTGCGTCCTCCTCCTGTTTTCCACATTTCCTCTGAAACTTTTTTTTTGTTTTCCACTTAAAACGGAAGGGACAAAAGACGGAAGCGGCCGGCACAAATGCACTGACTTCTGGCGTATGATTCACGAGCTCGGCGAGCCCCAACCTCTGCGTGGTCCCCGAAGGGGGAGAGGAAAGAAGTAAAAGAAGAAAAATAAGAGTTTGAGAGTGTTTCAGAATAAAATCGAGATTGGGGGAGGGGGAAAACGAAATGTTCGGCGAGCGGGCGCACGGATGCGTTCATGAGAGGGGGAGCAGGCGCCATTAACTAGCACCAAATCAGATTCGGAGCATGTCTGTGTCTCTCGATTCGCAGTGCTCTCTCGTTTCGGAAAGGGATGGGCGGCGAAAACGGGCGGATGACATGTGCGAAAGTGCGATGATTTGGAGCGAAAACGGACACAAACCGACCGACTACATTCGGATGAGATTTCGAGGAAATCCAAAGAAATTCGAGACGTCCAGACGGGTGCTAAGTGATTGGTAATTGGGTTGGAAAACGAGGTCTACGGAAAATATTCCCTAGTTTTGTGAGCTCTATTGAATGATGATCAGGGCCGGGCCTGTCTGCGCTTGGATTTTTGAACCACTTGCAATTTTCTAATCGGACCCAAACAAAGCCGGGCTATGCCTCCGGAATCTTGCAAGTGATCGAAAAGTCCAACAGGCCCTCAAAAAGCGCGGGACGGACAATTTCCCAGCTCTTGTGCCGACTCAAAAACACCACGGAAACGTTATGAAGAATGCGCCCTGATTCATTGCCAATTTCCAAAGTGTGGAGCCAATGTGAGCAAAGAATCTGAGCCCAACGGACGGCTCAGATGACGTGGCAATTGTGTGTTCGTCCAAAGAAGACATGGTCGAAATCGAATTTGGAATGGAGGGCACCGACTCAAAAACCACCAGAAAGCCACCAGAGATCCGCTCGGTTCAGATGTCAAAAAACAAGAATCATGGAACGAAAACAGAGAGAAGAAAAAAGAAAAAAGGGAACAAGTCTGTTCGTAATCAGTGGAATTCGTCTGCAACACGAGAAAGTGAAAAGAGAGAAGAAAGTGCTCAATGAGTTGGAAACTCTCGAAGATCCTTGAAAATGTGCTCGGCTTTCGCCCGAACAAAGGCCGACTCTTCCTTTTTCTGAGGAAAATTAGCTCTGTGAGCCGGAAGGATTACTGTACTCCGCATGAAAAACGTCCAGTATTAAGCTAGAGACAATCGGATGAAAAAGAGATAAGAGGAAGAGGAAGAGGAAGAAGAACGGGTATTTGCTATTTGGGTTGAAAAAGGCGGCCGTGGTCTTGGTCGTCCGAGGGGGAATGTCCAATAATAACGAGAAGAATGATATCGAATTGAGCACCCTTGAGACCCACGAAGCACCGGAAAACATATCCCAGAATCACTACTTCTTCTTCTTCTTTTTCGGGTTGGCAATCAGCCAGCTCTACTCTCTTCGGCAGTCATCTGACGCCTCAGTGCTCTTCTTCTTCTTCTTCTTCTTCTTCTTCCCCACTGAATCGCTTTCTAATTTATCCTCTTTTTTGGGTCAACTCAGCTTCTTCTTCTTCTTTGACTCCCTCCGGATGTGTGAGAAAATAGAGCAAAGCGGCGGCCAATTGAGTCGCCGATATGTACTTGGGAAACAGAAAAGTGGAGAAAAAGAAGAAGAAGAAGAAGAAGAAGAAGAAGAATGTGCGAACTGACATGGGAACCGCTGGCTCCAAATGAAATGGGAAATCTGAATGAAGTGGAGAACACGGACGAATCGTGAAAGATCGGAACGATTGGGCGGTCCGAGCTGAAAATCAGTGAGTACACAGAAAAGATCCTGAAGAACATCTGCGACGTGGCGGTCAGCTGCACCAGCTCTGAAAACACTTGAAGAGAGTGCATAGACGACAGATTGGTTGGTCAATTCTGCAAAGAAAAACAGGAACTCAACTCAAAGGAGTCTCTTAAAATTTCTGGAACAAAATGGAGAAATCCAAGTTTTGACTGATGATCCCGATGCACCTGACGCTGTAATCCTTTCTCCAAATCTCTCTGAAACTTGCCGTTTTTTCTGCAGGCTGCCCTTTCCCTTATCATTCCGTTAAATAGCTCTTGATTCATTCTGCCATCACTTTTTATCATTTTTCCAGTTCGCAACGCCACACCCTTCAGTCTTCCGCTGTTATTTTGGAATCCGATCTTGCTTCAATGCTCTCCGACATCTCCCCGACGTTTCACAACGAACGTGAATTATTTAGCGATAAAATGCACTGTCAAAGTTCACGTGCGTATCGACACGTCGACGTTTGGAAACGTCGAGTTGCTGGTCGGATAATAGTAAGACACGGGCTCTCAAATAATCACTTTATTCAACACAGGACGAATCCGAAAGGGAATCGACAAAGACATAATTCGACGTATTCGTTGCTGACGAGTTAGGCAGCCGGAGGAGCGTTGTTTTTGAAAGCGCACTCTTCGTATTTCCCGTCCTGAAACAAATCGATTACCGTTATTCCGAAGAAGAATAAACCCACGTCACTCTGCTTGGATTTCTTGCCGCATTGGCCGAGAACGGCGGAAAGTAGGGCGCTCAGGACAAGCTGAAAGCGGGAGGATCTGGAAGGCGGAGGGGGCGGGAAACTCACGACGGTCCACAACATCGTGGTCTTGAGAATTAAACAAAAATAATTTCGTGAATGTCAAGAGCGCTTCGATGTTTCGGATTGTTTGGATTGGATTTGATTTCGTTGTGAGGGAAGATTCGAGAGGGCATGGAAAGGTGACCTCTGGCGAGACGTGGAAGTTCATGGCCACGCTGAAAAGGTGCTTCCAATTCCGACTTGTTTTGTATCTTTTCGTGAATTCACTCACCATTTGATTCCTCTCTCTCTCTCTCTCTCTCTCTCTCTCTCTCTCTTTCTCTCTCTTCTATCCGAAAGCCTCCAAACAAACTGCTCGTCCGTATCGAATTTCACCATATTTTACCTCATTGCACTGCCGTTGGAGTAAAAGGTGGAAACAAAATGGAAACAACCCTTCTGAAACCGACTGAAACCGGGGCGTGGAACAATCCGGAAACGTTGCCATTTGGCGGCCATAAAAGTGTTTCTCCGTGGCCGAGCCTTTCATTGTTAGTTTTTGGGCTTATGGCCTCTTTCCGCTGCCAGTACGACTCTATTTGTTGTGTTCTTCTGAAAATTGTCTCGCCCACTCTTCCTCTTCCCGTCCTCCTCGCCCATTTTTAGGCCTATTGTCTATCGAGTAGCCGAAGACGGAGGAGGAAGAGAAGAAGCATAATTATCTCGAGACGGAGGAGAACACGACAAGTTTTGTTTTATTCCTTTGGTTTCAGTTTTTTTATTTCTTGGCTCAAGATTAACTTCTGAATCCCATGTTATTCGTGTTCATTAACTTTTTTCCTATACATTTCCCCCTCTCTCTCTCTCTCTTTCTGTCCTAATCGTTTCCTTTTGCGCGCAAATGAATGAATGGCAAATGGAGATAAAAGGACGAGATTTATGTGTGGCGGCCCGGCGGTGGGTCATCTCTCGTCAGCAGCCGATCTTGATAGTGGCAACATCCCAACTAGTACTAGGAAAGAAAGAAAGAGGAACACTCGTGCCCGTCACTTTCTCCGTCTTGATCCATTTCACCGAGTTCCCCTCGCCTCTCCTCCAGTCTTCTCTTCTCGTTTTTTTCCGTTTTACACCCAGGTTGTCACAATAATTGGCACCGCGGGCCGGCGAAGTTTTCGAGGAGAATGAAGCTTTCAGTTGGTCTGACATGATTAGTAGGTGACATTTGAACGGGCAAGGAGAAGAAGAAGAAGAGAAAACGATGGATGCGGCTGAGTGCAAACCTGCAATGAATTGTGTCTTCCGCTTAGATTCCAGTTTCTCTTCCATTATTAGGTTTCAATTCTAGGCCAGCGGCCGGGAAAAGCCTGCAAATTCAAAGTTTTACCATGAAATCATGCGAAGATGATGATTTTCCAAGTGCAAGTGCGCTCCACCGCAAAAACGAAAATTGGAGCGAAATTCGACTATTGTCTTGTTTTTAGCAAAGTTAGCCGTGAAGCATAATTGATATCTCATTTGCGCTCCGAGCTAGGTGAGAAGGAATTGTTTAAGCACAAGATCGTAAAATTTGGTCGAGTCGAAATTCGGATTTATCAGTTTGATGTTTTTTGGCTGAAAACCGTCAACCGTGGGAAGCTGGCCTAGAATTGTTCAAAAATGGAAGAGCTACTGCTACTTGAACGGTAGAGCGAGATTGTCTCATATCCAGTTTAGTTCCTGGCTTCGTAGTTTCCCGATAGCATTTCGAACGATACAGAAGCGCCGCCCATTTCGTACCAAAAACAGTTCCCATTCAATCTTCTTCTTCTCCTTCTTCCCGTTTCTCTCCAGTTTCAAATGTCCGTTTCGATTTCCCCCCTCCAAATCCCATAGTATTCGTAATTGGATTGCAACGTGTCTTGTCGCCTCGGATCCCGTTCTCAGCGAGTAATCTGCACGGCAGGAGACATCGAGAAACGAGTTCTTCCAGAAGAATCCCTCGGCCGTCAGAAGGCGTCTGCTCATCGACGCCTTCTTGCCGCAACGTCTTCTGCTTCGCCAAAAACCGTTCAAAAATGTATGAACAAGAGCGATTATTATAAATAATAAAGTAGGACGTCTTCTCATACATACTTGATGGGACTGCCCCCCCACTCTCACTCTTTCTCCCAACTACCAACATGTTGCAGTTATCCTCTCTCCTCAATTTTCGCAGTTAATACGAATTAGGCACTTGGAAGAAGAGGAAAATGAGAAAACTAATTCGATTTCTAAAGTGTTTTCAATTCGAATGTTTTGAATATCTTTTTTTGTGTGAAGGTTACAAACTATGGCACGCATGCCACCGAAAACATCGTAAAATCGAGTACGAACGGCCACCGCCAAAACAGCTGAGGAGCCGTGATTCTCCACAACCCAAATACCCCATTTTCTATTCGTTTGTCAAGCCGTACTTTGTGATCCGTTCTGACGTGGCAAAGCCTCAATTTGAGAATAATTGTGAAGGAGGGAAAGGAGGGATGGCAGATGATGGATTATACGGAAGTACTGTAACCGGGTCTCCTTGAGAAGTGGGTCGTTCTCCTGAAACAAAGACCAACATCGTCGGGCCTGAGAGAATCCTTAAACTAATTCCAACCTCTTCTCCCTCATTCCCCTCTTTACATTCAACATTCGGGCGCCGCTTGACCTGCTGGCTGCTGTCCGCTTGGTGCCAGGTGGAACCCCTTCGGAAGAAGGAAAGAAAGAAAGAAAGTGTGTATGATTCATAAGACAAACGCTTTCGTCGTCGCCCCCTTCGTTTCCTTCATCATCATCATCATCATCATGCAATCCGTCCTTTTCCGTCGTTTTTCGTGTCGCAAAGAGCACACCACTCGATTAATAATGAGCTCTCCGTGTGGGAGCTTCTTTCCGAAATGCATGTGCGAAAGGAATCGGTCTCCCCCGGCAACCCCTCCATGTTTCGTTCCCCTTACAAAAGGTGACTGAATCTGCCGTCGTCTGCGTCTCGATTCTCTCCGCGGCCGCCTGCTCACTCGCCGGCTCCGCACCTTGCTCTCGCATTGTTCACACCTCAATTGTGTCGAGTTGAGAGCCAAGAGTTTTCGGTTGGTTCTCGCCTTTTTCCCCTCCAGTTCGGCCTTGTTTATGTACTGGCCAGTCAGCTCTTCCGGAAACGGAGACAAGTTCTTTTCGCGCCCATTCTTTGCGACCCGACTCTCATTCCCTGGTTATTGGTACCTATTGGTAAATATTTGAGAAAGCGGGCGAGGGAGAGAGAGAAAGAGAGAGAGAAAGGAACAAACTTTTATGGAAGTGCTCTCATTCTTTTTCTCTTTTCGTCCCCTCTCAAGTGATAGAGAGAAAAAGAGTGTGAAGTAAGTGCGCACTTGAGTTTATCTTGTTATCTTGTCGTCGTGTCTCCTCTCACTCTTCACCCCACCAGCTCCGTGGTAAATCATTCCCGTCTGAAATAATTTCGATCTCATCTCGTCAGTAATGTTCGTTTATGAGCGCACGATCGTTTTACGGTTATTCCATGACCTGATCCCTTCTGTAAACTTTATTCTAGAATCAAAGAATGGTCAGGAGAGAAATTGCCTAGTTTGCATAAGTTGTTGCCTTTTCCATTATTTCCCGCGCAAGGGAGTGTCCGTGTACGGTCAGAAGACCAAACATCTCTGAACGAATCCAGGATCCGGGGGCTGTTTGAAACTGATGTCACTTTGTAGGCATCGCGTGATTTCTCTACCGTAACTCCTGAAATAGCAGGAAGACCGAATAAACTGTGACATAATTTTCTATTCAACATTACCCCATAACCTTCCGATTTTTTGCCGGCGACCCTCGTTCTTAATCCGTAAAGTCTTTAACTATGTGTGTTCGAAAGAAACATACACACACATACACATAAAACCGGGCGGCCTTCTCCTCCAACCCCCGCCTGCCGCCACTCGAGAAATACCACCTTGTAGGCAATTCACGCATAGGGCAACCAGACACAAATATAGGAGGCGCCGGCGCGCGCGCGCAGAGACACTGTCACAGTCGGGGAGTGAGTGGGGGGGCCCTGTATTATTGATGTGCGCGTGTATGAGTGAGCGAGGGTGCGTGCCGCCCGCGCTCACGTAATGTGTACCTTGTGAACGCCGAGTGAATGGATGAGAGTGTGTTCACGCGAAAAAGAAGAAGAAGAAGAAGACGTCTGGTTTGAGGAGGGAGTACTGTAGAAGTGGAATGATTACGGTAGAAGTCAAGTCTTCAGGAGAAGCCACGCCCATCCGACTTCGGTCAAAGATCCGTCCGCCCGACTGTACTGTCGCCGCATCCATATCCATAACACAAACGCATCGCATTCCATTCTCATATCCAGAAGACATTGGCAGAAGAACAACCTTGGACGGGAGGAGGCTGTCCTTTTTCGTCGTAGGCCTGCCTACCTGACGGACTGTCGCCGTCGTCTGGAGAGGGCGTTTGTGTGTGAGTGTGTGTGTGTGGGGTGGCCACACGGAATGGACGGACGGACGGCCCCGCCCAGACACCCATCATTCTTTCCGCCCTCTTTCCCTCCTTCATCACTCTTTTCCTCCTTCTCTCCGTTTACCTTTCCCTCGTTTTTTTTTCGGACGGGCCGGTTCGGATTACCTGTTCAGGCTGATGACTGTGTTCATGAACTGCCCTTTTACAATGCTTTGGAACTCGGATCGTTTCCTAGACTCCATGTTCACCTTTGAATGTGCAAGTACGTACCCAAATCGAAGAATTGCCATTCGATTACTCCATTGGCAAAGATTGATTTATTCGCTCGTACGTCCGCTCGGAGACGGTCTCTTTCTTATCTTTTCTTTTCGCAACAATCGAATGCCTCCCAGATAGGACGTTTCCAATTAGTTCCAGTCAAGCGAACGAAACATCTTGTACTTTAGCGGACTTCTGAGTTGATAACGGAATGAGGCTGACGGATATTACCCAATTCTCTGGCCGTTTTGTAATTAAGTTTAGTTTGCCGGCTCGGTAAAATTGAGTTAATGGGCGACATTCTCGATGTCAAATGCTCATTCCCTTTAATTTATTTCTGCACTAAAACAAATCAATAGAAATATTCTGAAAGCCAACCGATTCGTTGGCCTTTTCGTTCCTTATCATCAAACCCTTCGTCCTCATTGCTCCATCTCGGATTTCTTTTTCTTTCTGCAAAAAAGGCATGAAATGCAATTCGCTTCCCTTTTTCTTTTTCCTCCTCCTGCCTCGTCTCTCCTCGTTTCCCTCTACCCCCTACTCATGACATTTGCCACCCTGCCGTTTTGAGCCACGGGCTCCGCGGCCGCAGAATTCTTCGGCCATCGCGCCAAAATTCGTACCTTTTTCATTTTTCGCCGCTTTGGAAAGTGTAATAGTTGGTGGGATATGAGAGGGGGAGAGAAAATGAGAAAGAAACGAGGGAAATGCCGCCACCGACGGGGAAAGATACCAATTAATTGGCGACGACGACGACGACGAGGAACGAAGAAGAGGGAGAAGAAGGAGAAGAAGAAGAAGAAGCTTCTCGTTCCCATCTTTTTCTCATCGAAGGTCACTTCCCTTTTCCCTTTTACCCCCACCCCCAGGTGATTTCTCTTCTTCTTCTTCTCCTTCTTCTTCTTCTTCTCCCTTTCCCACAGCCATTCCCTTCCCTTATCAGTAGTTGTTTTTTCGTTTCTTCTCCCGCCGCCCGGGTGGCCGTCGTATGACTAGCTTTCTTTTGGCTATTTATTTGTACTGGACAAGACAAAACTAGAGAAGCAATAATAGGGTGGAAAAGAGGCGAAAAGTGAAGAAAAGAACGGAAGTTGTCCCAAGTAGAGATATATTATGCGTTTTCTATGAGAATAAGAATAAGAATTCGCCGCGCGACGGGCGTCGCACTAATCCCTCATTTGCTACCTGAAAGCTGTCATGTCACGTCTCCATCATCCCATTCGTTTCGGCTCTCACTTTGTCGTGTGCTCATTGGTTGCCCCCCTCGGTTGCTATGCATGTTTCCCTTCCTCTCGCGCGCTCCGCTCTTTCTCCGCCCGTGCCCCGCCTTCCGCCTCAGTTTGTCCTTCATCATTCGACATCCTCATCGCCTTCTCTCCTTCTTCTTCCTCGTTCTTCCGTCCATCGCAAATAATAACTCCCTCTCTTTCTTTTCAGCCATAACGATTGAAAACAGCCGCAAACGGAAGATGGACGGCCCGAAGCCGAGCCTGGCGTCGGCCGTTTCGATGGAATCGTTGAACAGCGTCTCTTCCGAGGTCACGAATCCATCTCAGGTAACAGAAATCATAAACTTACTCATCGAAACGTGCTTCTTTTCAGGTCCGCACCTTGTTCGTTTCGGGTCTTCCAATGGACGCGAAGCCCCGCGAGCTGTACCTTTTGTTCCGCGGATGTCGTGGATATGAAGGCGCCCTTCTGAAAATGACATCGAAAAACGGAAAACCAACGTCTCCAGTGGGTTTCGTGACGTTTGTAACGCAACAAGACGCTCAAGACGCTAGGAAGCTTTTGCAAGGTGAGCAAGTTGACGAGATCCGCTGGGAAATTCCCATAACACTTCTCAGCCTTAACAGAAATTGGTTTTTTTTTGTTACAGGGGTTCGATTCGATCCGGAATGCGCACAGGTGCTCCGATTAGAACTAGCCAAGTCGAACACGAAGGTGGCGAGGCCGAAGCAGTCGCCGCCGCCCCAGCAGTCGGCGCTTTCCGCTGCCGGAATGGGTCAATTCCTGGCTCCGATGCAGCCGGACCTCCTTCTAGATCCACAATCGGCCGCTTTGCTCAACGATCACCAGCTTCTCGCCTTTTCGCTGCCGCACCTGCAGGCCGCACAGGCTCTCCAGGCCGCCTACCTGCCTGCTTCTGCGCTCCAGCAATTCAATCAGCCGCTGTACGCAGCCGCCGCCGCACAATTGCACCCGGCAGGTGAGATAATCTGATGGGTAACAGGCAGCAGTTGCATAGCGTCTTCTAGAGACCTAAAATTGCCGTTTTTTCATAACGAAGCACCTAGCACCCTCACCGTTTCCGTCGCCGTTCTCGCCATTTCCTCCTCCTCCTCCTCCCCCCGAGCCGAGAGTCAACACATTGTTTCAGCGAGCATCGGAGTGACCCAGCAGCAGCAATCACAAGCCTCCACTTCCGCCTGCTCCACTCTTTTCGTCGCCAATCTGTCGGCCGATGTGAACGAGGAGCAGTTGCGCGGAGTCTTCAAGGCGTTTCCCGGCTTCACACGCCTCCGGCTCCACAACAAGAACGGCTCTTGCGTGGCGTTCGTCGAGTATTCCGACCTTCAGAAGGCCACGAACGCCATGATCTCCCTTCAAGGATTCCAAGTGTCGGCCAACGATCGCGGCGGTCTTCGAATCGAATACGCGCGTAACAAAATGGCCGACGTGAACGGATAATAAGAGAGAAGAGTGCTCTTCATCTGCCGTGTATGTTGTACTCATCTTGACCCTTCTAGCACTTTTTTCTTTTTTTTCCCACACTCTTTCTCACCGCCGTTTCCTATCATTTTTCGCCTATTTGTGAATGTGGAAACCAGCACGTAACAGGTACCTTCTAGAAGGTCGTAGATCCAATTACTCACTCTCCATTTTCGAATAACTGTAAGTCAATCCTTCCAAAAACGAGTCCTCTCGCTGTGATGCCCGCCCTCAGAATCTGTGATACCATAATGTCTTTCTGCAACAACAACTCGAGCCTAATCAATCCATGCCTCACGGGTCTCTCTCCCTCTTTCTCTCCGTCTGTCATCCTTCAAAATCAACCGAATTTCAGTTTGGGAAGCGCACCACCATCCGCACCGTCACGCATCTTCTTCTCTCTGTGCACCACCTCCACCTCCACCGTCTTCCTTATCACCACCGTACACCAGCTCTCATTACACACCTTACAATGCATTTTAGAACCATATCCCCTCTTCTTTCTAATGTATTCCATTCACCAGAAAGTTGACACGTTTGGCTCAAAATGCACAGAATGTGTCAATTTGATCCCTTTCCCCATAGTCGCGACGGGCCGCGCCCGAAAAAGCAGGTGAATTAAGTTTCATGAAACCCTGTTGATATTTCCGTTAAATTTAAGCTTATCCGTATTCAACAAGCTTCAATTGAAGGGACATTGATAGGGTTTCATGGATTTTCCAAGAAGTCCGGCTCGTTGCAACCATGCCTTTCCCGCTCCCAAATATCCCGTCGGATCTCCGTTTTCTCGCATATTACTGATCCCGCCCCTCACAAAAATCGTTTTTCCCCGTTCTCCATATCTACTTTTGTAAATAGGCTATCCTGAGACCCTGATTGTGTTTTCTCTGTGATTCCTTCCCCTTTTGTACCTTTTCTGTTTCCCCCCACCCCCCACACATTCCACCCACTCTTCCCAATCAATTTCCCATTCTGCATACCAAACCAAACCAAAAAAAAAAACGATGATTTATCAGCATAAAAGCTTAATAAAAACTAAAAGTACATTTGTTTCGTTGTTTAAAGGCGCAGAAGCCGTAAGCACTTGTGGAAGCGAATGGAATGGAGGGAGAAAAAGAAAGCTCTGAAATATGTTAGTGAGATGGGGAACGTTGAAATTGGCGTGGGAATGAGGGAACGAAAGTGAGATGAAAGCGAATTTTGCTGAGGGGATCGCCGCACAAACATATAGCACCTAACAATGATGATGATTAAATTGCGAAATGGCAAAGAAGTGATTAAGAAGCGGGTGTGGATCGTGATGACGTGGATTGCGACGCCTCCATTTCTTGCAACGTCTTCTGCAGATACTCGATGCGTTTGTCTTTCCAGTCGACCTCGTATCGGAGGCTGTCGATGTCACGCTGCAATCAAGTACTCGTCATGAAAGGAAGTGTCTTTCGGCGTCCGTATGTGTATGTATATGCAAATAATCCGATCCTTCTCTCTTTTCTCCGGAAATGCGCCCAAGTGGAGAGAAGGAGGCCTTCTCAATATTTGTGCATGACTTTAGAAGGAATCGAAAGTCGGTTTAGGGATTGAGACGGCCCCAGAAAGAGGGTCTCTCTCTCTCAGTGACCCGTACGATAATCGGAGAGGAAGTGACACCTCGGGATGTCAGAAAAAGGAGGACGGATGAGTGAAGCCGGGGAATCTAAAGGGGACCAGCTTCCAGAAGTCGAACGCTTCGCCGAACTTGTAGAAAACCAAGACAATTCGAAAAACAGTCTTTGAATTTCCCATTGAAGCAGATGTATGATGTGATGTGGCAAGGTCACTTTTTTCCCGATTTTTGAACTGCTTCAGAATGCTCGCTCACTCGTCCTTCACACAAATTCCGAGCGCAAACAAACGTACTGAGACGACGGTAATAAACTCGTAAATACACCTTTTCAACCAAAAAAAAGACGCGATGAATGGATTCGCGAGTGTTCGTCTTGATGTGAAGAGTGCTCTCGATCCTTTTCTTCTTCTTCTTTTCAATAAAAATGAATCACAAACGCGTTTGTGCGACGGGATAGTTTTGTATCATCAAAGAGAAGAAGAAGATCATCAGGTACTTGTGTGAGTGCCTGCTCGGACATTGTTGGCTCATCCACTTCACGCCGAAATTGCACACATTTGGGGGAGACCGTCAAGCGAGTGAACGACATACGTTTTGGCTATTTTCGACACGGACGGTACACAGATCAAAAATTTGAGTGAGCGAATCTTGAGACGGGGGACCGACGTCATTTCAGTCGGGGAATCGTAGTCATCGTAATCACTGGCGATTCTTATTAATCACAAAACTTGTTCTATTTCTTTCCTGCTTTTTTGGCCGCCATCCTATTCCGTTTGTAGGTCATCCGAGGTATAATTAGACCTCGAAGAGAAAAGGTGCGTGTGCAAACTTATACTGCCATCTATTGTAAATCCGCGCCACTTTTTGTCGCCTTTCAATTGTTCGCCTATGGGCCACTTTACTCGCTCGCGACGCGCCGTAACTACTTCTTCTTCCTCATCTTTGGCCTACTTTCAAGGTGCGTTCGAGGGGACCAACCTGTTGAAATTCACAGATCTTTTCGAGGCGGGAGCAACGAACGTCGGTTTTGCGAAGTTGTTTCTGAAGTTGAATGAGGGACTGTTGGAGGACGCCTTCGTCTCCGGATGCCGTTGATTGTGGATGCTCTCCGGTGTTCTCGTCGTCTTCTGGGTCGATGCAGAATCTGAAGAAAGAACGGACGATATGAACTCTTTGAACTTTTCCACTTACTCTGCTCTTCTGGGCGTCGAGCAGTCGGCCTCTATTTCGTACCGAAGCGGCAGGCTCGTCGGCTTTTCCATTTTCTCCTTCGACTTTCCGTTCCAGCCGAATACCATCGAATCGTCGGGTCTTGAAACGGCGTCAATCTAGAATGGGAAAACTGAGAAAACTGAACGAGCGCGTGGAAGAAAAGAAGGAGCCGCCGCCTGGAAATTCGACACTTCGGCTCGAAATGTGCGTCTCGTAAACACTACTGACCGATTTAATTGGTTTTCCGGTCATTTTTTGTGGGGCGCCGGAAACTGGAAAAGTGAGCAGAGAATAAATACGATTGGGAGGGCGAGGACGGAATCACGAGATTCGGAGCACGAGATAAACCCGCAAAAGGAGTGAAAAAGAGGAGGAGAAGCTCAGCTGTGGCCCTCCCATCTATCATGTGTTTTACTCTCTTGTCACGGAACAAAGAGCGCGAAAGAGAGAGCTCTCTGGGTGGCCAGCCTTTGCAGAAAAGAGAGCAGAAGCCAGAAAAAGGTTTTTTCAAAGTTCACAAAAAATGTAAAAAATGCTTATAACAAAGAATTCTTTAAAGGATTAAGAAGAATTGAGCACACTTTAGAAAAAATAAACTTTGGAGAGAATCGAAAACCGAAAATCTAACATTTCGTTTACAGAGAGCAAAGTTTTCGAGTAATCATGAAGAAAACCCCATTGAGTCTCAATATCCAATTTCTTGAGAAGTGCTCGAAATTCGACCTTTCTAAGTCATTTTCTGTAAAATAAGACTTGATGGGGTGTAAATGAAGCCTACAGAATCGGGTGTCATTTCAGTTTTCCCTCTGTTTCTCGCACCTGTCTCTGCACATCATCGTCCATTTCCTCCTCTTCGTTTTCCGTTTCTGTCTCCGTCTCGTCGTCGTCCGTTTCCTCGACCGTATCGTAGACTCTTTCGAGCACCGCTTTCCGTGGCTCTCCGAACGACTCTGTCATTTTTCGGATCTCTTCCGCTTCGATTTCTTCTTGTTCTGGAGAGGGAGACATTCGGCGCGCTTCCGGAGATGACGATTTCTCGTGAGTTCTAAATTCTGAAGACGACGTCGTTGACTCTTCTTCTTGGAACGAATTCGTCAGCTCTGGGGCACTCTCGACCATTCTGATGCAGTCGTCGTTCCTCAAAACATTCGAAAATACTTTCTGGACTTCTGGCTTCTTCTGCTCTTCCGTAGTGTTCTCCTCTATCTTCTGATCCTGATCCTCAATGACTTTCGACTGGTCCCTAGTCTCCACAACCATCTCGACGTCTTCTATGTCTTCCCGAATCGTCGTCTCCGCTTCTGTGTCTTCTTCTCGATTTTCCTTCTCCTCCGAATCCCGTCGGTTATCTTCAAAGTCTGTGAACGTGCGACGTGGCGAGAGAAGCGGTTCGGATTTACTGAAATTCTTATGCATTTTTGAGAAGGCTATCAATATTAGCGCTCTCACATTTCCAGGTCGTCTAGCAATTCGTCTTCGGGCGTCGCAATCGGAGCTCCAAACTCTCGGAACATCGTCTGTTCGCCGCCGTCCATCTTCAATGGAATCGTGATCGGAGTGGAGGGAACGGACGACTGTGACGTGGCCGTCGAGTTGGGAAGACTGCGGTAATCGGGGCGGGTGATCTGAACGAAACCGATAATTGTGTTCATGAAAAACATTCGTTCGATATAAAGTTCAGTATGACTCAGAGACTTTCAAGTGTGTGAAGTTCAACCAATTTCTCCGGGTTCGTGGGAAAGTTTCTCCCAAGCGCGCCCGAATGTGTTTCAATGTATGCAAATGTGCTCTTCTGTGAAAAGCATTGAGCACATTCCGGAATTCAACTCTCCTACACATTCTTTTCTCTGTTCTCACCTGATTGAGAAACGCGAATTTCCTGTCATTTATCGTCGTCTTTCCGCGTGTCCCATTGATCGGATCGGCGGAAGCCGAGTCTCCGCGCGCTTCCCGCATCGCCGTCATCTCCGGATGTTCCGCCGACGTTCGAAACGACGTCCGACCCAGTGGCGAAGGCAGTGTTGTCTGAAAATGAGCTTCTGAAGGTGAGCAAACGGTGTCGAAAAAAGAAAAAGACAAAAGAGTGGGCCGTAGAAAGGAAACAAGACGAAAGAACAATGTGCGGAGAGAAGACGCGGAACGGAGAGACCCAGAGATGAGGAGTCATGTGCGGAGAGGGCCGAGTAGTGAGTCATAAGATATTTATATTGGACACCATCCGACAGGCCCGCGACGGTGCCAGGCGGACCGGCAGGCCACGCGAGAGAGACGATACGCACATGTGATCATCGCGTGACAAATGAACGAAGCGGGAGGAGGAAATGCGGAGAGAGACGGGCTGAATTCAAGCAATGGAATCTATCCTCAACGTATTTTATGGGTTAGCTTAAACATTTTCCACCATGAAAGGTTCCACTTCTCTGTGGGTTTAGTGCGTAAAGTCAATGAAGCGCATTTGCCGCCTGTACAAAGGATGTCCGTTCTCACTTTCTATACTTATGCTAGTTAAGTACATTTTATAAACCAGACACATTACCGGAGAGATATTATTAGATATGAAAGAAGATGTTTGATCGACATCACATTATTTGTTCGATTCTGATCAAGAATGGGTAAAAAGACCGTCTTGGTCTCATTTTTTACTCAGTTGCGATATTCCGATCGGACCGAATGGGTCGTAGGCTTCTTGAACTTGGATTGAAGTATCTTGGGCCCAAGTTTCAGACTGATCGGCTTATCTGGTCTCGAGATAAGTGGATTAGACGCCGAAAAGGTTGTGATTCTCGCAACAACCGGCCTGTTCTGGTTTTATATCGCGAGACACGATTATACGATCGGTCTGAAACTCGGACAAAACAGACATCAATTCAAGTCCAAGAAGACTGCAACGTTTGGATTCACAATAATCTGTCTAGCTACAGAATGCAAAAATTTCGTGCAAATAAATATGATTTTGAGCCGTTCATATTCACTGAATCTGGATGAATCGAAGAAGACGCTAATCTTCTTCTGTTTTGAAAAAAAAAGATTCTGAAGAACCTCAGAGAGAACAGGAAGGAGCGGATGAAGAAGTGAAAGTATGCCAATGTTCTTGTGGTGGAGGTGGTGTCAGATATTCGATAATGAGTCAGCCACATTGTGTTCAGTTGGAGAAGAAAGACACTTCAGTCGGGCCAAGGCACTCCTTTACGTTTTTAAGATTTATTTTTATTCAAAGACACAAAAATCGGGGGGGGGTGTTCTTTGGAGATGGGAGTGGGAAAAACGAAGATGTGAAGGGGTTGAAAGAGAAGATAAAAAGAGTGACAATTTTTTAGTATTTGAAAATTGGAAAGAAGGAGATGAATCGAAAAGCGATCAATACGGGGGCAGAATGCGAAAGAACATAATCATAAATCTTGCGAATGATTTGTTTTATCCTAAAGTCGGGGAGAAATGGGCGAAATCTTTTCAGCGGGGGAGGGATTCTCGTGAAAAATTCGAGAAGGACACACAGAGGGAAGGGAAACGCGCATGTTTCGGAACGAAAATGCTTTAGAATAAGAATGGGATCGTTTTGAAGATGGGAGAGAAAGAGCAGAACTTATTAGAGCTTTGCACCAACTGTGCTCTTTCTTGAGAGGCATAATCTGTGAGAATAAAGCACAGTTTATACAAAACCCGAACAAGTTCTGTTTAAAATGAAGAAAAAGAGAATAAAACAATTAGAAAGAGAAGGGAATAAAACGGACGGGAGGCGGCGGGTCTTCCGAAACGATACCGATGCTCCCGCCGACCGTCCACACCGCGCCTATCGTATGAAGACAAGAAGAAACAAAAAACCAATCTCGTCGAGAAAGTTGGGGCTAAACACTGTGTGAAAGCGTTTCGGGTTCGGAAGCCAATGCAGTGATCGAAAGAGCGCACTTGCCTCCGGACTCGGAACAACAATGGAAAGTGACCAACGGTGAGACAGTAGTTGAAAAAGAACTAAGTGTGGTTGGGTATCAATTATTAGCAACGGCAAATTGCACAGATTATTATCATCATTATAAACTCTGAAAACGTTGGACTACTTGTCAAGTTGACATGAATCAAAAGCTAAGAAACTGGAACAAATAAAAAAGAGAGGACAAAACAATGAATGAGCAATCCCCAGAAGGGTTTCCAAAAAATGAAGATAAAATGAAGAACAGAGCTGCTGCTGAGTGACAATCGGATATCTTTCAGAGGCGAGAGGACAAAAAACCACGGAGAATCTACGGGGAAGCTAAGAGGACTACGGTAGCGAGGGGATTAGGCACTTGGATCCTAAGGCTCAAGAGATCGAGTCATTTACAACTCTTTCTTCTCGACGGGCTTGTCCTCGACCATCACTTCGAAGTAAACCATTCCGAGGCGAGAGGTGATGTCGTGCTCGATGTTGAGGGCGTAGGCACGGCACTCCACAATCACCAGCTTGTTGCGTGGCAGCGTCTCCATCTTGACCATAGCGATCGGCTGTTGGTATCCCTGAAAGTCACGGAACTGGTTGCCAATCAATCTATTTTCAGCCCGCTGTAACAATTCGTCGGCCAATTCAATTCCATTTCATTTCCGCCGTTTTGCAACACAAGAGCATCACCGTTTTACAGCCCGTAAAAGCTTGCGACACTCTCGTAAAAACGGTCTCTAAACATACTAATACATAGCATGATTTTTCTCCTCTAAAAATTTCAGAATTCTTCTGAAAATCACGAACCTTGGTGAAGACATATGGGTAGTAGCGTCCGTCTATTCCGTTCGGTGGCATGTAGTTGATCTTTCCGAGGTGCTCCTGGTCGACGTTGGTGGCTCCGCGACAGTTGATCGCGATCGATCCGCGCTTGTAACGGTCCTTGACCTCTTCCGGAACCGAACCGTCTGGGAAGTCAGTTGGACGCCATCCGATGAGTCGGTTGAGTGAAATCACAACGCACGGCTTTCCAGTCTTGAATCCGAAGTCGCTCTTCTCGCTGCATCCCTTGTCGAACACGGAGAGGTCGAAACGGCACGGCAGGGCTTCCTAACAAGAATCAGTTCAAGAAATAAAAGTATGGAAACACTCCACTTACCGGATCCTTTTCGAGAACGTCGTTGTTGTCTCCGGCTCCACAGTCGCGGTTTTCAGTGGCGTTCGAGTTCTCGTACTTGTTCAGGTAGGTCTTCATCTGCTCGACGTATGGCTTGTAGCTCGACGGATCCTTGATATTGAACTGGATGAGGGTGGAATCTGGTCTCTCCTTGAGCCACGGCTGGTATCCGACTCCCGGATTCACTCCGATGATCGTTCCCTTTCCGTAGAATCGCGGCACTTTCGGGTCCAGCGTCTTCATGAAGAGCGCGAGACACGAGAGCCAGAAGGCGGCGAGAAGCGCGTAGAAGATGATGTAGAAGACGGTGATCTGAAGGTGGAAATGTTGGGATAGTGCGGAAGAAGGATATTCACCTGGAACCACGACTTTGCGTTCCGTCCCAACACCGTTCCCTTCTTCCGGTTGTAGACGAACTGAAGGAAAGTTTCTGGCTCTTCAGCAGGCTGCCCCGCTGGATCCACGCCATTCATCAACGTCGCGTTCTCGTCGACCTTCTTCTCCATTGTTCTGAAATCAAGGGATTGTGGATGAGCTTCGGAACATTCAGAAGAGACGTACGTGTTCGGTGCGAGTGGTTCGGCACGTACAGACGACTCTCAACAAGCAGCCCAGTACTGGAAAAAGAAAGAAAATTTTTGATGAGGGAAGGAGGAAAAGATAAGATAAGAAAAAGTGCAAAATTGCAGATATTGTCACGGTTTCAGATGGAACCGGTTGGAAACGAAATAAAAAATAATACGTAACAATATGGAAGAAACATGATAAATTCTTGTCTTGATAAACGGAAAAGTACCGAAAATAAGAACGGGATTAGATTAGATACATTGCTGCTCTCGTCTCTCTCGCAAAAAAAGTCGTGTAGGTTGGTTGGTTGGAGGGGGGATAAAAAGTGGGAGTTATCATCAGATCAGGAAGGGGGAAAGTTTGCAAGAGATCTACAAATAAAAGGAGCACAGCGCAACCGAGGGCGACGAGGGAGGGAGGGAGGAGGGCAAAATTGGACGAATTTCGGAGCGGCGCGGCGGCGGTGGCGGAGAAAAAAGAAAAGGAAGAAAAAGAAGCGAAACGAAACGAAGAGGGAGACGAACAAGCAAATGAGACACAGAAATAGAGAGGGCGAGCGACAGAGAGCATTGTGTTGGCTGTGAGGGAGTGATGAGCTGCAAGAGACGGGGGGGCCAAGAAGACAGACGGGGCCGATATGTACAAGAACAAACAATGCGGATGAGACAGAGATGACGCTCGGCAAGTGAAGGCATCTTTCTCTACGGCTTCGCGCCAGAAGACGTCGTCGGAATGGCAGCTGCGGCCTTTGGTGGGCTCGCGACCGGTCCAGTCTGGCTGGAGGACAGTCTCGGAGACATCGGCGGCGTCGGAAGAGCCTTCAGACGGTTCAGGTAGCTGGTTATCTGCAAATGTTTCTGTTTAGAGAGCTCCTTAGAAAGTTTTCTCCCGTTCAGCAACCGAACTTTGTAGGGAAGATCGAAATGCTCACCTCTTCATTTCCTCGTATTGTCCGCAGATGCTTATTGTATTTATCCCGGATAACCTTGAATGCGTAGGCTGACGAGTACGGCAGGCGTGTCACTGGATCGAAGTAACGAGCCGGTCGACCGGTCACTGCACAGACGTTGCGTTCTCGCGGTCGTTCGCATTTGAATTGCTGAAATGAATGAATTACGATTGTGATAATAAATCTAATGTGATTGGTGTATTGTAGGAATGCGCACGAGGGAGAGAGAGAAAGATGGAGACAGACGGGTTGCTTTTACTTTTTTGTGGAAAAAGTGACATGAATAACACTTTTGAATGAATGACTCGAAAGCGACGAATGAATAATGCGCAGGAGGGCAAGAGAGTGAGACGAACGGAGAGTCGCAGACAAGGTGATAACGAAGCGGCGTACGAGTTTCGACCGCTCGGTCGGGTCCATCCCTTCGGTCTGGCGGCTCTCGGACCGCATCGATGTAAGCGGTCAACGGGACGGGAAGCGCGAGAGATTAGAGAGAACAGGAGGGAAAGAGTGTCTGGGGAGAAGCGGACGGAAGACAGAGGGATGGAGAGAGCACTCAACTACTGATACATTTCGAAGTAAGTGATTCAGTGAAGGACGAGAGCAGAAAGGAGAAGAGGCCGTTTACGAAAGACTGGGATGTTAGGACGGAGGGAAACTATATTTGAATGGTTGGAGGATGTGTTTGAACAAAGGCCACAATCCCATGCTTTATTGAATATGCATGATGTGAATGTGACTGTAAAAGGAAGAGCTTTCATGTCGAGATACTGTATCATTGAACATTTAGACATCCGCTTCAATTCTAGAAATAGAAATCTACTCATTTGAGAAGAAAAGATAGCTTTTCACTTAAATTTTGTTTATCAAAAGCACTGCCAAAAATGCAGAGTAAAGCTCCTATCCGCTTAAATATTGATAGAACTGCCGGGAAGTATTTCCGAGAAACATATGCAGAAAAAGATGGAATACAACTAAAATGACACAGATTCCAGCAACATGTGTAGGCGGGCCGGAAATAGAATCTAGAATCGGGGAAAAGCAGCCAAAACACGAGAAGAATCGGAGATGGTGCTGCGGAACAATGGTAAAGAATCAGTGATCGGTCAGGGGGAAACCGCTGGGAGAGACACAAAGAGATACAAAAGTAGTGAGAAATGACGAAAGTTCAGGAGTAATGGTATTTGCGAAATGGTGATTGACCGTAACTCGGCCCAGCCAAAGAGAGAATCGAAAATGAGCTACTGAACTTTTGGAAAGGTCTCTGCGCGCATGATTTCACTTCAGGTTGGTGAGCTGCGAGAATGAGACGTGGGCTGAAGGCGTAATCCTAATCACGGCTATTGCGAGCTTCCGCACATTTTGATTTGTGGACAAGTGACGTCAGTGGACGCTTTGCATTGATCTTTCGAAAAGTAAATAGGGGGTGGAATAGCTACTAACTAAGAAGAACTGTGCGGACACGGGAGCACACGGGAATTGGGTTGGAGAGAAGGAGAGAAACGAAAGCTTCTTTGGGTACATTCGTCAATGAGAATGACGCGCCTGTTGCTATTTATAGATTTCAGATTTCAACATTTCAACCTGATCACACGAACAACGATGGACGGAAGTGGGAGGCGTGCTGGCCACGTGTCATTTCGAATCAAGAAGCAGACCGGTTTAATCAGACGGGAACGGTCATCTATCGAACTTGTGTGCGGCGTTCAAAGTGTTCTCAGAACACTTGGAAGCAGTCTAGTGTGGTAAATCATCGGAACAACAATGCTGATCGTTATTTTTACATAAATTTTCATTTCGTAAATATTGTTTACACTCTGAACGAGAGCCCTTCTAGTGACCTTTCCCTCATCGTTCACGGTCCACCGGGCACAGTAACCCTTCTGTTTTTCTCTCTTTTTTTCGTCCTCTTCCATTTCGACCAGTTCGCCTGCCACAGCATCAATCCTTTCCTACTATTGAAGTTTTAACTGTCATATCGAATAAAATCGTGTTCATTTGTGGTGCGTAATACTCAACGCGGAACTGTAATTACGTAGTCAAACGTGTCTAAAAATGGGGGTGTGCAAGAAAATTGATCGTCTTAAAATGGGATTAGATGATCATCCTATGATTTAATGATACGCGAACCAAAGTTCTGTGCGGAAATCTGACTGAATTCAAGCTGAAAACTCGAAAATCGGGGAGGAAACGAAAACTAATTTAGAGGAGTTGAAGGGCGTGCAAGCAGACCGCCGCCCTTCTCCTCGTTAATTTGATAAAATAGAAACAATGATAACAAAGCAAGCGATGCTAGGTGTATGTGTGCTTGAGACGGCGGAGAGAAAGAATCAACAAACAATTAGCCGTTAAAGTGCATCTGATAGCACAGATTTCAACTTTCTCGACTAAAAAGCCATGAAATTGGTATGGAAGGGGTGAACAATTACGAACAACTAATCGATTATTCCCGGGAGTGAAGGTACCTGGTAAACAAATTCTAAATGAGCATAGAATCAAATCTTGTTTTGACCTAAACAACTCGAAAAGGTGACACACACGGAGACGAAGAGGGCGGAAATGGGTACCAGCCGAAAACAGACAGCGAGAAGGGGGCGAGAGAGACACTTTCAAAAAACATGAAATTGGAAGAAGGCGACCGATTGAAAGTGAAAGTTAGAGGTCCGCTCTCTGCGAGTGGAGTGGCAGAAGAGGATGACAGAAAACTGGTGAAAAGACAGAAAACGGAAAATTGAGAACGAATTTTTCGATGATGGCCTGAACAGACTCCATACAAGCTGCCGTGGAGAGTTACGAGCTCATTCGAGTGGTATACACGATGGAATCGTTTACAAATCGGAGCCATATGGATGCGACATCGCATTGAACGGAGTCAAATTGGTTTCTGGGTGGGAGCTGAGAAGAGCCGGAGCACATGAAAAAGATGGGGGGGGGGGAGGTAGTTCGACGGACTTTCGACCTTTATTCTCACTCGTTGACAGAACAGAGATCGTTTCGAACTTGGGGATGGGAAGGAGGAAAAGCACACACATTCCGGGAGCAAAGGGCTCACAAACTACTCCCAGCTTAGCAGGAAACGACGAAGAGACAGATAGATAAGAAAGAGAACCTTTTTGGAAGGAAAAAGAAGAAGACGGGATGGAGGATGGGGCTCCCAGTGGAAGGGCGGAGCACGGGGAGCACGGCAAAATGGTCAAACACGTGAAATTCGAGCCGCAACCCGCAGTCAGTCAGTTACACACACATAGAGGCGGCGGGCGGTGCGCACGCTTCTTCTTCTTCCAACAATTTGTGTGCAACACAAGCGAAAGTAAGCAAACGAATAATACAGTACTGCTCAAATGAATTCGAGAAAAAAATAGAGAGCAAAGCTGCTAAGTTAAACGAGAAAAAAACACAGAAAGAAGAGCAAATAGGGAGAAAGAAGCAATGAAAATGAAGAAGAAGGCCGAAGGAGGCGACAAGATGGAAGAAGAAGCGTCCGCGGAGAGAAGAAGAAGAGAAAGGCGTGGGGAGCAGCAGAAAGGGGCTCTCCCCGAGTGGTCTCTCCAAATGTACACTTTGTGGGTCCAGTTTGACAACTTTCACGCCGCGCAAAGGTTGCAGGAAATTTATTTGGAAGGCGACAGCCGAATGTCCACGCGAATGTGAACTTTTGAAACTTTGGGGAATACGAATTTCGGCTAGGCAGGAGATATGAAACGCAAACAAGTACTGACAACAACGACGACCGATGTTACTACCGACAACCCGAATACACTAATCGCTTCTCGCGACAGCAGCAACAGCAGCCCTGCAAACATTGCCACCTCAGCCACGGTGCCGTCCGTACCGGGTACAGAAACGAAAATGAGTTTGAAATGAGAGGAAAAGAACGTCGGCAAAATAGAGTTATGTCTGATTGGAAGGGTGGAGCGAACATGTGCACCGTGAGTTCTACAATTATTTATTCTGGCGCGTTCGAATTCTGACGAAAACAAAACCTGCACATGGAGAAATAACAAGGTCATTCCATGTTTTCTTAACAAAACATAACCTTGAGATGTCTGCTCGATTTTTTGAGAAATTATGACGGATGAGAAGGATTCTAGAACAAACCAATTACGAAAAATGGAGAGATAAATTTTTTGAGATGGCTTTGACTTTCAACCTTTGCGCACATTAGTGCCTTCACACGTACTTTTTATAGAAAAACGTGTGAAAAGAAGAGGACGCCTTCTAACAGCTTCCTGCAACTGCATTTCACAACTCTCCAATCCAAGTTCGCTCCAATGAACCCAGGCAGAGCCTTCGTTGGTGACGTCACAAGAGCGGAAACCGCCGGAGCCCAGAAAAAGCTGGTGGAGACGCAGACGCAGACGAAGAGACAAGAAGCAGACGAAGGGCGCGGGAGAGCCCGGGACAGGAGGCGGAGGAACAGATGAAGACAGCCCGTCGTCAGGCTTCAAGATTTTTGAAAATCAATTCTTGAACAAAGAATGGCACGGGTTGTTTTCTTGTTGTCAGTTCCAAAGTTCTCGGCGCAGAAGAAGGCCTCCGGCGTCTTTCTTTTTCTTCCGACGTCAATGGGCTTAGAAGATTCTCCGTAGATAGAATGCATGGGCGAGGGACCCTCGGAGACGCAGAGCCCAAAAGATTATAGATGGGAAGTGCAAAAGGCAGTGAAAGTGGCGGAGATGGGGAACCCAGGATGGCGGAGATGGTGGCGAGGGAAGAAGAGAAAAGAGCACTGAAGGAGGAGCAGGAGACGGAGGTCCGCGGGAAAGGAGCACGGGCTGCTCAACGAGGGGGAGGGCAGAGGCTTGTGCTCGTCGAGCAGCCAACAGCACAGCAACCAGTGGCAGCCAGCCCCAACTGCCTACTACTACTGCTCTGCCGACTGCTGCTGCTCCTTCTCTCGGAGAAAAAGGAGCACCAGCTCCAGCTCCAGGCTTCGTCGTGTGCGCGGCAACTCCAGAGGGAGAGACGCCGACTGGCAGACACGAGTTGTCGTCGACGGCCTCCTTTTACAACGACAAAATCAACCCAAACTCAGTCTCAGAACATTTTGGTTGGAATTTCTCTTTTTCGGCAATGAAAAAGGAGGGCACCACTAGCCCCTTGCAATTTCTTCTTCGTTTGGCTCCAGAAAAGCGACGAGTACTCTGCCGAAATGAGATGCAATTTCGACGGCGCACAGAAAAAAGTTTGTGACGACGACGAAGACGACATCGACGGCGGAGAAAAAACATGGAATCAGATAAACGTAGACACGGAGCAGTATCGCAGAAAAAACAGCCACAACAAACAGAGTAGTTTCGTAAGAAGGGATTAGTAGACGGTGGCACGATGATGTTCGTGCTCAGGAAATGTCCACAGAAGATAAAGTGGATAAAAAGAAGATAGAAAGAACAAAAGAGGCTCCCGGAATGGGCTTCTCAAGCGGGAAAACGGCTCAAGGACATGTGGCGGGTACTTCTGCCAGCGGGTCGATTATCCGACGAAATCCCCGGAAAACGGGCATTTCCCGCCTCTTCTTCTTCTCCTTCTTCTGACTCGTCTTTTTCTGTTTGAGGGGTAGCGCATCAATAAAATATGTCCTGTCCTTGGAAAGGAAAGGAGCATAATGAAAATATAGGAGAGATGAGGTAGACGGAGCAAAGGATGTCATGACAACAAATGGGAGGAGCACATTAACAAGCGCAGAACAAATTCACTTCCATTGTTACGTTTAATAGATCCGAATGGAGAAAATTGAAATTTAATGGAAATAGGAAGCAGGACAGCTTTCAGCGGTCAATTATGAACGAACTGGGGAACCGAAGGGATGCATTATCCAGCTCAAAATAGTTGAAGGAACACAAACCTTGATCTCCGTGCGAATAGTCACAGTCGTGCCACTGGATGTCATCTTGATCTGCTCCCTCGGTCCTGGCGGGAACACCCTCGCCGTGTTCTTCTCTCTTTTCTTCTTCCTTTCCAACTCGAACGCTTCATATTTTTTCAGCGATTCAATGTTCACCTTCGCCGTCTCTTCGGCCTCTCTCAGCATTTCGGCCTGTGTCTTGTCATCTACCGTATTAGCCGCTACCATATTTCCAGCCAGCCGAGCCATTGCCCACTTCTTGTTTTTTGCCAGAATATCGTCGGCTGTGATTCCACGTTTCGGCTCCTGCAAAACTTCCCTTCGCAATGATAGAGTTCCCTTTCAGAGGGAAACACACTCACGTTGAACTTCTTCTTCTTCCTGCGTGGTTTTCCGTCCTCTTCGCCACCACTGACCGGTTCATCTTCTTCCTCGGACTTATCAAAGTCCGAGTCAACCTGATCATCGTCCGAATGTTGCGGAGATTTGTACTCTTTGTCCACTTCGTTGTTCTACAGTAAAAATAATGGAGACGTGGCCCATGAATCTACCGAAGGGTGCAAAAGGGTTTTTGTCCAGAGAGGCGTACGGCTTGACGCGATTTTTTTCACCTACTCAGGAAAAAAAGGCGCCGACGCGTTCAAATTCACATTCAAACTTTAAATTGAATGTGGGCCAAATAAGGGTATGATTTCGGCCTCCCGCCCGTTTGCCCACGCCTCGCCCTCATTTCACCCACGTTGGTTTGTCACAGGTGAAATGCGGTTTAGCAATTAAACTAATTCTAGACAAATCCCGAACAAATATTTGGTAATTTTTGTATAGATTTGCCGAGAATTTGTCTAGAATTAGCGCAATTGTATAATTGCTAAACCGCATTTCACCTGTGTGGAGTATTGGTAACGCGCGCTGCTGCGAATCTAAGCTCGTTGGTTCGATTCCGGCAGGCTGCTACTGCGGTTTTGTGGCTGAAATTCAAACGTCGTGAAATCGCTTGAATTACTAGAAAACTCTAATGCACCCTCCGGTAGATATAGCGGCGCCGGTTTTAGAATAAAACCTACCTCTTCAAAGCCTCCGTATGCCGTTTTATAAAATTCATCTTCGTGATCCGCAGAGGCTAACAATGCAGCCATTTTGTTACCGGCGGTTGCTCTTTTCTCGCGTTGAGTCACATTCAGAACGATCTGTTGGGATGACTCGAATTCGTTTCGTCAGTAAAAAGACTCACCGGTTCGGCGTCTTCGTCACTGCTCGTTTCTTCATTTTCCTCCTCCACCTCCTCGCTATCCTCGTTCTTAATCAAACCCGGGGACTTGGGTGTGTCTTCTTCCTTATCCGAACTCGGTTCTCTCGATTTGCTGGCGGAGCTTTGAAAAATCAGGGTTTTACAATTATTAATCGTTGATTTCATACCTTCTCTCACTTGAATCGTTGGAGAGCTCATCAGTTGGAGTTCCCTCATTGTCTCCATTCCTAGTTTTTGTAGAAGCTCGTGCGCCTTTCCTTCTCGGTGCCATTCTTTCCAACGTTACTGAAACAAATTGAATTTTTTTTAATTAATTCACACCAAATTCAAGAAATGAAAAACCTTCAGCGCAAAACGAGAAGCCTTTTTCTCGAGAATTATTTCTATTTTTAAATTTAAAAGGAAGCTTAGTGAATATACTGCAAGTGCGCTCTATTGGACAGAGCGTCGCGGTCTCGACACGACTCTTTTGTCTGCGTCTCGACGCACACGCATGCTCTCGCACACTCTCTCGCCTGCATCTCCGCCCCTTTGCGTCCTTTTTCAGTGGTTCACGAAGGTGTAGATGTTTTTTGGGGAGCGGACAGTGGCCGATACACCTCCATCCAATTCATTCATCGCTTTCCTTCCCATCGTTTCGTTCTCTCTTTTTCTCTCTTTCTTTGCTCCAAAAATCGTTATTGAGTCGATTCGTTTCGAATTTCCACATCGTTTTCGCAACCCTTCGAAAGTACTCACTTTCTTTCGCGCGCCTCTGAACAGTGGAAGCGTTATCAGTTAAGAATAAACTCAACTAACGGCGATAATTTATCTTGAGAAAGTATCCCTTTCTCTGCATTGATCTCCAAACGCAGTTTGATTAATCTTCTTCTGTTTGTTCTCTCTTTCTTTTAAAGCGCTCTCAACTCAGTTTTTTCCAGTGTTCCGCATACACTCCGACAACAAAATGAGCGATAACCATATTGACGATGATGTTTTGAACATCGACGACATCACAGAGGACGATGCGGTGAGCACCTTGCTTATTACAACAAGATTTTCAATTATTGATTTTCTACAGGATCTTTCTGCCATTGAGGGTGACTTGAACGAGATTGAGGAGGAACAAAAGAAGCTGAAGGCTATCCAGAATGAGATGGTCGGACATATGAACTTGAACACTAGCAGTCAGAGCATCTCGACACAATCACTGCTCACTCCAGAAGAGAAGGCCGAGGCCGATGCCAAATCGGTGTACGTCGGAAACGTTGACTACGGAGCGACTGCCGAAGAGATAGAGCAGCACTTCCACGGATGCGGATCCGTTGCTCGTGTCACCATCCAGTGTGACAAGTTCACTGGACATCCCAAAGGGTAAATTGGTTTTTCTTTATTGACCCTCGTTATATCTTGTATTTTTCAGATTCGCTTACGTCGAGTTCACTGAGAAAGAAGGAATGCAGAACGCGTTGGCTATGTCGGACAGTCTTCTGCGTGGACGGCAAATAAAGGTGGATCCGAAGCGCACGAACAAGCCGGGACTCTCAACGACGAACAGACCTCCGTTCCGCGGTGGACGTGGCGGAGGTCGAGGACGCGGGAACGTCATCGTCAAGTACATCTACTCGGGCGGTTACCGGCCAAGAGGCCGTGGAATCAGAAGACGTCCGGGATTCGCTCCGTACTAGAAGAAACGAGAAGGAAAGCACCCAACGATATCCTACTCGAAAAGTATAAATTTTATCTGTATTTTGGCGCTCGAAACTTTCCCCTCGCACTCGATCGTCCCATCTCCATTTTTCCACTTACATGTTCGTGGAGATTTACTTTCCTTCGCATCTTCTCACTGATATTTAATCATCTTGATTTTTTTCCGACTCCTTCTCTCTGTCCCCCCAAATCCTTGTCCCTTTCCGGATTATCCACTGTCCCATCTCCTAATTTATAAGTCCTTTTATTCACTGTCGATTCCCTTTTTTCCATCAATCGGGAAGACTCAAACATTTTTGTTTAATGTCGACGAAAAATATCCCGTCAGAAAATTATAAATGTTAATCATTCTAACCCTGCATTTTTGTACTGAAGAGATGGGCCAACATACCAGTCGGGGCACTACTTGCTGAAGAATGGACTCGAATGGCATAAGTGAGTACTCATTCAGATGGAGTCGAACAGTCAGTATGCTCGGATGGACTACTGGGATGAGCGGTTCAAAACGGAGCAGAAGTTCGAATGGCTCAGTGGTCTGGAGGCATTTCAGCACATTTTGACGCCGTTGGTCGATAAACAATCGAGGTTTTGAAGGGATAAAAGAAAGAAAGAGAAACTGGAAACATTCAGAATTGCTCATATTGGATGCGGTTCCAGCGAAGTTTCGATGCAGTTGTGGGGGCTCGGCTACAAAAATATTACGAATATCGACTATTCACAGGTCAGAAGTTCTGACTCAGAACTGACATTCATATCGAAATAGAACTTGTAGGTTCTGATCGAAAACGGAAAACAGCAGCACCCGTACATGGAATGGATCGCCGACGATATTCATTCGCTCTCCAACTGCCCCTCTTCTTCGTTCGACGTCGTCTTTGAAAAGGCGACGATCGAGGCGATTCTCGTGACGGAGCGGAGCGCGTGGGAGCCGTCCGACTCGGCGCTCCGCAGCCTCGAGGCCATTTTCTCGTCGGTATCCCGGATTCTGAAGCCGAACGGAATGTTCATCTCCGTCTCGTTCACGCAGCCGCACTTCCGAATTCCGGCGCTGCTTAGAGAGAAGAGTTGGTCGGTCGAAATGTTCGAATTCGGGGAATCATTTCATTATTTCGTTTATGTATGCAGAAAAGGGAAAGAGTCGGACAACGAGCTCGCCAGACGGTACAGCTCGATTGCCAAGTCGTGGCTTCGACCTTTATAGAGACCGAGTCTTCTTATTGTTGATTTTATTTGTTAATAAAACAGTTTCGAACCAGGGGCAATCACGATGCAATAAATACATTCAAAAAATAACACAGAGCAACAAATGATACAGATGGGCGGCTTTGTGATCCGCTGAACGAGAGGCGCCGGTGACGAAGAAGAAGAGAGTGATTAGAAGAATGAGAAGAAGTTGGACGAAGATCGGAACGATTCTGAGCATCAGGAACGGGTACTTCTCGGTGAGCTTGTCGAGCCGCTTCTCCCAATAGTCCAACACTTCGATTGCTAGATTTTTCGCAAAGTTTTCACTGAAAAATATTTCTTCGGATAGGAAAGTTACATGTTTAACTTACAACTCGTCTTCGTTTTCCGGCTCATAAAATGCAGTGTTCATCAGATCGTCGTTCTGAAAACGAGTTTTTGAAAAGAATAGTTTGAAAAAAGTGATTACAGTCGTGAGTGAGCTGGTTTTTCGTTTTTGAAGATTTATACCACATTTTGACAAAACGACCTGCGACGTCTCCACCAATTGAACCATTTTCGAGGCGAGAAAATCGAAAAAGTTGGGAGTAAACGGAACGAAAACCAGAAAAACGAAATGCGTTAAGTTATGCGCCTTTAAAATTACGGTATTCGCTTACGCGCAAGTTTCAAAACTTCAAAACCGCCAGCATTCAATCAGTTCGGAACTCGTTTCGTTTGAACCAATATATACCTCTTTTTTTCAAATTTACAGAACGTTTCATCAGTTTTCCTTTTTACAGTCGGGAATTATGGAGGACTCGAACACGTCGATGGGTCCAGCGGTTTGCCGGATTTGCATGTGCGGCGAGACATCGATTCCGTATCTCGGGAAACAGGCCGGCGAGCCGCTCATCTCCCCGTGCAGATGCTCCGGAACGATGGGACTGTATCATCGAAGCTGTCTGGAACACTGGCTCACGTTGACAAAGACGAAGCACTGCGAGATATGCAAGTTCGCGTTCAAGATTACACAGTGAGCGAAAACGGACGAGTTTTAGATATTTTGCTTTATTTGCAGAAAGTCCCGCAACTTCATTGACTACGTTCGCCAACGAGGGTACGAAAAACAGAGAAACGACCCGGAGAATCGGAATCCGTTCGTCGATTTATCTTTCATCGTCGTCATCACTCCGCTCGCATGCATCGCATTGTATTTATGCATTCGAGGAGCTGCGTTGGCCGGACAGAAGTGAGAAGCTCCGGTTGAAACCGTTTTGAATCCTTCTTTGTTTCAGATATCACTTTGCATTCGAAAACCGCGAAAATGACGAGAATGGTCGGAATCTGGAAATTCGGAACGAGACTTCGATGGGTAAACGATCAGTCTCACTCCTTGAAATACTTTTCATTTTAGAATTCGCCCTGTTCGTATTCGTCGCCGTCGTTCTCTTCTTCGCGTACACCATCTTCATTTCGGTGATGTTCGTAAATCACTGGACCCAGTACAAGAAATGGCAAACGAAGAACATGATCCTTTTCGTCGTTGATCAGCTGGATGCCGAGCAGTCGATGCACTACAATCCGCAATGGAAACATCGTCGCAGTCTCAGATCGAGAATTTCTCGCTCTTGGGTTCGTATTCTAGCTTTCTGAGCACCGATAATATCGATCTTACAGAAGAAAATGCGCGGGCATCCGACAATTGTTGTCACGCCCGAGATTGTGAGAGATGCAGTCAGTTTGAACTGTCTTCGCGAGTTTAAATGCAAAGTGAAAATTAAATTGTTCCAGATCCCCATTGAGCCGATCGTCGGCATCTCTCCAGCTCTCGTCGCCAATTTCAACCATACTTCGCCCGACAGCGACAACACGCACAACCACGACGCATCTCGGAACGCCATCCCATTCGGAGTGCGGTCACCCGAACAGGAGGTACATCCGAATAAGCCCATCATGGAAATTGGCTCTGTTTCAGCTACAAGTGAGCATGTCTTCGACTCCTCAAATGTACGCCGAAATGCCACGCAAACTGACGCTCTCGCCCATCGGCCTCGACGATCTTTTCGCCAGTTCTCCGTCTTCCTCCAGACTCCATTCGGTTTCCTCGGAACGCCGCGACAGTCGAAGTAGCCTATCACTCAATTATCATAGCTTACTATGAGTTCCTTTTGTTCCAGAAACCCAATCCGTCTACTCGGTATCTTCGTTCGGAAATGGCGTCGTCACGTGCTCCACCCCACTCTCCACTCTCACTCATTCCACGTCTTCAGTTTCCACTTTCAAACCGTGTCCGTCGACGGAAAATGTGCTCGCCAACCATGACGACGTCCAGTCGACAGTGACCGCCGACTCGCAAAAAGGCAGATTCCACGTAGAAAGACTCGAAACGCCACGCTTCTGAGCTTCTAAATGCACTCACTCTTTCCTTTATCCTGTATATTATCCATTTCTCAGCGTTGTACATATTTTTATAGGCACCTTTTTCTATACTAACCGTACCCATTGCTGGAAGACCTGCGCGTACTAAACCCATTCATGTACTATGTCACACGAATGTATTTCAACTATATTTGGTCGGATTGAAAATAACCGAAATGATTACTTTATTAATTGCACACAGAATATGATTGGCGTTGCAGTTTTGCGAAATCTGATTGAGATATTTGTGAAAAAAGTGATTTGGGTCGGAGGGAAAGGAGAATCGGGGAGAAATGGCATTCTAGGTTATTCAAGATTGTCGATCTGCTCAAAGCTGGAGCTGGAGTCGGAGTCGCTCTGCTCACCTTCTTCTTCGTCGATTTCCCCTTTCTCTTCCTCCTCGTCTTCCTCTTCGTCCTCCGAATCCATCACTCCCATCGTCTCGACGAGTCTGGCCAGCTTCTGGATTTCCCAGTTCATCTTTGCGACTTCATCGTTCCGAGTGGCCACCAAATTCTCCAGTAATCCAGTGGCCTCTTGCGCCGTCTCCAACTCATTTCTCAAGTTCGCGACTTGTATGATGGCATCTTCCAGCGACTGTAAAAAATTAGATTCAGACGACTGACAAGGAAGTATTTAACCTACGTTGCGCAATTCCATTTTATCCCTCTTGTGAGCGCTTCTCATCTCGAGGATGGCCGTCTCTCGGGCAACGATCATGCTATGGGTGCGGCAGGCCGTCACCTCCGCATTCTTCCGTTTGGTCACCTCCTCTTCCAATTGCTTCTGCGTATCGACCAATTTGAACTTGGCTCCAAGGGCGGCAAGCTCGTGCATCATCTCCATTTCCTTCTTCTCTTCATCCATCTTCTGGCACGACGCCTCCAATGCGGCAATCTGCTGCTTCAAGACGTGTTTTCCGTCGGCTTCGAAGAGCGACTTCTGAAGGAGCATCTCCACTTCCTTCCTGTTCTCGGCCATCGCCTTTTCCGCCTCCTCGACTCGTTCCTCAAGCATCTGCAAGTGCACCACATAGGCCTGCTCATCGCGGATCCACTGAGCTTGCTTTTTCTCGAGTTTTGCGATCACCTCGTTCAGTGCATAGTAATTAGTCTCCTTGTCATCGAGAGACTCATGGCAGTCCGAGTCGGAGTCCTCCTCAGACGAATCGGAGTCGGAGTCAGAGTCGGAGTCATCGGAGTCCGAGTCCGAGTCCGAGTCCGAGTCCGAGTCCGAGTCATCGGAGTCAGACTCGTACTCTCTGTCCTCCGTTTCTTTCAACAGCTTCTCTTTCTCGTCCAGAAGCTTCGTGATCTCCGTCTCCAGGAACACCTTCTCCTCCGTCATCTTCTTCACCGTTTCGGCCATCTCCATCTGGCTCCGATACGTAGTGGCAGCCCACTTTGCCACGCGGTTTGCGTGCTCCGAGTCCGGAATCTCCAGAATCATTTCCATCACTTCGGCGTAGGACGACATGTTTTCTGAAAATATGCAAATCAATAGGGAATCGATAATGGCGAAGAGAGAGTGAAGGGAGAGCGAGCGAGAGAGTGCCAGGGAAGGGTCACCCGCGGGAGAAGGCACTACGATGTAAACTGCGCGCGACGGGGAAATGGAGGACGGACCGATGACCTCGAGCGAACGAATACGTTGTCTCCAACTTGTTCACGAGCCTAAGCAGTTGCCAAAGCGATAAATTATGTTCAAAAGTGGGAGAAGACGTCACGAGGTTACGGTATCAAGTTCTTCAAAGACATTGACCATTACGCATCGGTGGCCAACCAAAAGGACCGAGTGAATGAGGACGGACATATAGGACAGAGTGCGTGGGCGGTACCACATCGCCTGCTCTTACGAAAGAATATGATCGTTGGCAGCGTTTTGCAGATAAGAAGTACATGTAACAGTAATCACTTCGAAGAAGGACGGCAGGCAATGGGGAGAATCATTGGCTGATGGTAATAGATTAGGAATGTGATAGGAAATGAGAGAGAGAGAGAGAGAGAGAGAGAGAGAGAGAGAGAGAGAGCAACTCGGAACTGACGGGAGGTCGAATGGATCACAGAGGTCACATGGTTACCACTGCGGTTGCGTAATGCGAAAAATGCATTGAATATCGCCTTCTCATAATGGCACTGTGCCAACACAGCTTAGTCTCTGCGGAGCCAATTCAAACGAGCGATTTTTGCCGTGGAATTCAAATTTTGATGACTCATAAAGATGAAGAAGGCAAAAAAGGTGCAGTCGCTCTCACCTCTTTCGATAGTGACCGCTCCGTTCAAATAGGCCCTTCTGATGGAATTCAAATACGAAAAGTGTACTCTCCGGTTGACCCGAGTACAACGAGCAAATACCGACATTGGCGGGCAACAGGGGAGGAAAGGAGGACGGCAGAGGCCGTGTGGTCCTGTGGGGCATTCGGACAGCGACTGCAGAACGGGCGGCCGCAAACAATTACGCTATGCTCGCAGAACGGTCGGAGATTGCGTTCAATAGCCGACCCGATTTATTAACGAAAGCACATGAATCAATCACATCAGAGAAAAAGAACAGCAGAAATGAACCGGGAGGTAACAGTAGGGAGAAAAGAGAGAAAAGCTTTGAATTGTGTAGTTAGGATTCCTCGTCAGTTTGGCTGCCTTCTTCTCCCGAACAATCCGCCGAATCCTCTTCGATAACGTCCGTGTCCGTGTCGTTCTTCTGCTCCGTTCCAGTCGTCTTCTCCGGAGTCGTGACTGCAGAGTTCCGTCGCCCTTTGAGACGCTCGAGCATTCTGTCGAGACTTCTGTTCTTCTAAAAACCAATTCATAAACATTAATCTGGGCATCACTAATAACTCACTTCCTCCAGTGCTCTGTTGTCGACCGTGAGTGAGGTGACACTCTCGTCCTTCTCTTTCAGCGCCAAACTCATTTTCTCCATTTCGGCCGTCAGCTCTTTGCACTTCTGATCCACGGACAGCAAATCGGGGAAGTTGTTCTCCAGGAAGTTCCTGATGCCATTTCTCTGCGTCTGAAGCTTCACCACGTCCGCGTGCAACGTCTTCACGACTTCCTCCAACTGGTGTGTGCGCTGATTCGTCGCCGCCAACTCTTCCTCCTTCTCATCCAGAAGCCGCTTGGCTTTCAGTTCGATGAACGCCACCTGGTGCGTCAATTCTTTCGAAAAGTTGCCTGCCTTAATGAGCTCCTTCTCGATTTGCTCCAAATTGAAAAGGAGTCTCGCGTTTTCCGCGATCAGTTCCTCCTTGGTCATTGCCGTAAGAACCTGTTGGTTGTTGTAGACTGCTCCGTTCATTTTCACGACTTCTGTAATGTAGCAACCTGTGAAGAGAGCAATACAAAAAGAGAAGATACAAGAGAAGGTAGCCACTGTCCGTCATGCAAAAACGACCGAATGACCCAATGTGCGTAGATTTGAGATAGGAGACCAGACAACGCGTACGGTATTTGAGCAGCCTACGCAACCGCAATAAGGCCATCTGCCAAGTCATACGCAATCTGCCACGTCACTACAAGTAATGTCTGCCGCCCTCGACATTGACAAGATTGGACAGTGTGTAATCTGGGGGACACAGCAAGAACCACTCGAGAAGGGGGTGCTATAGTAATGTATTGAGGCCAGTGCAAACTGGCCTCAATTGGGATCATTCGGAGTCTCAGTTAATAATGGTTGGGTTTGGTACCGAACAGATTCAAATTCAAAATGCATTGATTAAACAGAGAACAAGACGTGAACTCCAGTTTGAAAGTATCGAAAAACTTATCAGTTCGAGCTCAAGGATATTTTAAATGAATGCCTTCGCTTTTATCATGTACGCTTTTACCTGATAACGAAAATTTCTACATGTTCCCAACCTTTTAGACAAATTCTCATACTTCTGAAGTCA
The DNA here is from genome assembly GCA_946814055.1 of Caenorhabditis sp. 36 PRJEB53466. Taxonomy (NCBI): domain Eukaryota; kingdom Metazoa; phylum Nematoda; class Chromadorea; order Rhabditida; family Rhabditidae; genus Caenorhabditis; species Caenorhabditis sp. 36 PRJEB53466. The sequence continues at coordinate 6,534,390 of CAMPFS010000001.1, forward strand.
GTTGGCGCCGACTATGCTCCGTTTCTCAGCGACATTCTGGCCGCAGCTGGCAATCATTCAGCAGGAAAAACGCCTAAAGTATAGGACTGAAATCAAGTTTAAATTCGAATTGTTTTTTTTGCAGTTAGTCTTCATAAACCACTTCAACATGATTCCAATGTCGCACTATCCGGTGAAGCGTAACGGCCCAACGAAGGAAACACCGCCGAATAAGATGTATTTGGTGGTGAGGGATCGGGAGATTCTCACAAATTGAGCTGGATACATTTCAGCCAGAGTACGTGACCACTCTCATCAACACCATCTACTACACGCTGACCGTCCTCGTCATCCTCCATCTTCTCCGCCGTCGCGCCATCGACCACAACGCCGGATTCGTCTCACCGGATTTGGACGAGTCGGAAGAGCAGATGCTGGAGGAGTACCGCAGCATGGGAAAGTCGGAGCGCACGCGTCTCTTCTTCTATAAACTGTGGACGAACCACGTGGCGACGGCGTGGAAACTGAACTCCACGTTCGAAAGGGATTTCGATTCGAAGGCGAGCGAATTGAGCGAGGAACAGTACTTGAAGGTGAGCGGAGAAATGAAATCAGGCGGGCGGAGGAACAGGAATTTCAGATGAAACAACTGAAAATGGAAAAAGTGATATTGAAGAAGCCGTCGGAAATTGATGACTTGTGATTATTCAGATCATTTATTAAGAATCCATTCTTAAAATCAAAAAGTACAATAAAATAACTATTCGAGACTTCACTGCTGCTCCGGCCGCTTTAGTTCCGACAGCTCTCTGGTCAGTGCGTTCACGGTCTCCTGAATCTCGGCGTTCTTCCTTCGAGCCCTCTCCGTTATCCTCTTCTGCTTCTCGAACGCCTCCTTGTACTTGTTCAGCTCTTCTTCTTTGTCGACGAGCTGCCAACTCAACTCCTCAATCCTATCCTTCCACATCTCATCGACTCCGCTCTTCCACTCGTCGAACGTGAACTTCTTCACCGGAACCGTCGTCTTCCGCAGCTCCTCGGCCAGCTTCTCGTTCATCTTTGTCAGATCCTCCACTTGCTTCTTCAACGACTCCTTCTCCTCGTCCTTCTCGCTCGTCTTCGGCGCCTTCGTCCTCGGTCTGTCGGCCAACATCATCGCCTTCTCCGTCTCAAGCGTCTCCAACTGCACCAGTAGCTCCAGCTGGCTGATCCTCTTCTCGAGCTCATGTCTCGTCGAGGTGGCATCGACGTACATCAGGTACTGCTGGTCCATCAGCTCCTGGCACTTTCTCTTCTGCCGATTGCATCCGTAGCAGTAGAATTGGTCCGAGGTGCTCGGCGGATTGTAGCGTTCTCGTTGCATAATAATAGACGGGGATAGGCAAAGAATAAAATAAGAATTAGGGATGTTCTCCTCTGCCTAGTTATACGCATTGCCGGTGCGGGGGGCGGAGAGGGGGTAATCGTCCCGCCCATCTGACCAGGTGCATCGCTCGCTAATCCACGTTGCACCGGCGGAGCCGTTCAAATGCCCCAAAAGAAGATAATTGCGGTGTGCACAATTAGAGAGAATAGGATGGAATTATTGGAACGAGGGACCTTAGAATGGCAGCAAATCACAGAGAAAGGAATAGTCCTAAACAATCCATAGTTTAGGAAGTTTTGATTTTCTCTCCAAAAAAAAAAACGAGAAAACAAAATAATTTTCAGCTTTCCAAGTAGCACCGGACTCCAAATGCTTAATATTGAAACTACTGTTAGACCGTTTAGACCGTTCATAATGATGCAGAATGTTCCTAAGAATGCGCTTTACAAGAGTCATCACGCATTTTTATCATTTTATCCACTGGAAAAGAGTCAGTAACCGCACGAACTCAATGCATAAAAAATTTTAAATAAATTTGTATGTTGACGTTCGAATAATTCCAAGACTTTTCAAAAATCCTGAGCAGAATCTTCCAAATAATGATCTGCCCACGAAATGCATAAACCAGTAACTGTTGAGACTTTTCTATATATATATGGATATCTGGATATCACGAGGTCTTCTTCAACTCCGGGAAAATCGATCGATGAGATTCTGGGTTGAATCGGTAAGTATCTAAAAGAATCTAAAAACGGCAAAAATGATGACATAGCGGAGGTAATGTGCACGAAAATAGTATGCGAACAGTTTGCTCATTCGTTCGAACGTTCGTCTCTTGGTCTCGTCTCTACATATTTGGCTGACCTCTTCTCTCTTTTTTTGATAGTCTTCCCTTGTCCGTTGCCAGATCAGACCATAGACGTCCTCTGGAGACGGCCCCTATCCATTCATTGTACACCAGGAGACGTGCACAGACACACATTGCCTGCTCTCTTCTCCCGTTCGTTCTTCGCATTATTTTTTCTTATTCTAGCAAAACAATCGATTTTTAGATCCCAACCTGCCCTCCCGCAACTAAGAATGCCTGGACTCCTGAACATTCCGACTTCCGAGTTCCGTAAAACTTTCCTCCAACGCATTTCCGGTCAACAAAATGTTGACAGCACGGAGCCGAATAGCTGGAAGGCAATGTTTGACAATCCGACAATGGAGGAGCCTTGCCTGCGACTGATTGATGATGAGAACATAGTTTTGAAGAAGAAGTTGAACACGCAAGAAGTCATCTTCAGAAATGCGAATTCCGATCTCGTGAAGCGCAATTTGGAGCTGGAATCCCATATAGATGTGATGCTACTTAAGTATAAAACCGTGAAGAAGCGCCTGGAAACTGCGAAGAAGAACAATCGTGTTCTGGAGCGAAAAGTGAGACGACTATCGGAAAACATTCAGAATCGTAACGAAGACGAGGAGGAATTGGAAGCTGAATTGGAAAGGCTGGACGACGAACATCAGCTGGTCAGAAAGGCTCTTTGCGAAATGCAACGTCCCGTAGCCACCGACGGCCCGTCGGAATTGCTCAAATCTGCCGAGTTCGCATTGCAATCTGTGCACGAAATGTGGAAAAATCGGTGCGAAGCGCTGAATATAACTATTTTGGCAAACGAAGCACTGAGAAAGGACAACGAACGACTGAATGCGGAACTGGAAGAGCTCAGAGTAAATATGGAAACGATCGATGATGAGAACTTGATTCTTAGGGAAACTGTGGAAAGGACAAAGAACAAGGAGACGACGAATGGGATTCCCGAGGAGTATCAGGATCTGATAGACTCTCTTTGTAATTTCTGACGATGCCGATGAAGATGACGATGGAAGCCACAGGACACGACGATTGGATACTTTTTTCTCTTTCTCATTTGAAATTTGAATGAATAAATTGTTTTGTATTCAACCAGGTTCATTCAGTATCTCAACTATTTCCTTAAGCGTGGATGTCTTTCAGAGTTCCGTGGAATCCGCAAATTTACACTTCGACTCCCGCGGATCTCCGTACGCTAAGGACTTCCCATCCATGCTTTTGCATTGAACAGACTTGAATCAAAGTTGGGAAATTTGGAAATTATTGCTCCATCTAATACATTTTTTTTTCAGATCTGACCCTGATGGTCCTGATAATTCGAACTTCTGGTTGGATCCTCACAGGCTTTTCGAACAATCATTCTTCGATCGATTGACAAGCACCTCACAGTTCGAGTAGTCCAGTTCACGGAACTAGTTGTACCCAAATCCCCCGGTGACGCGATTATTTTGTCCACATGTAGCATGCATGCAAAACAAAAACTCGAACGAAATGGTCTCAAAAACAGGAAAGTCTTCTTTCATTTCACACGGTGTGTTCAACCGGAAAACAGGAGTGGAATGAGGGTTTCCCCCTCTGTCTTCTCCTTTTCCTCCCCTCTTTTCATCACGTCCGTCGCCTGACTCCATCTGTGTCTTCTTCCCTCCCCTCCGTTAAACCCCGCCCATTTCGGGAGCTCCCTGGCCACCTGCCCTCCCCTTTGCTTCAGTGCCCTCCTTCAGAAGCCTCCCAGTAGAAGCATGTACCTATTCGCTGTTCTTTGTGGTATCCTACTTCTATTCAAGCAGGGTGAGTTGCTTTCGCTTTTTGTGAGATGAGTGAGCGAGTCGGAGAGTAAATCTGATTTGGCTCGGGAAGAATTCTCGATTCTCGCGGGATGTTATTAGTTAACAATAAGTTGTAACGATGCGCGGCAAGCACACCCCCTCAAACCGCCAAAAAGTTTCAATCTTAGCTGTCAGAGATGTCGCTCAACGGTACTCCGCCGTCCTCGACGTCTTCTTCGTTTCTAGTCCTCCCCACTATTCTGTGCCACCTTTTCGACGGTCAGTTCAGAATACAACTTATTTTTCCTTGTTTTTCATGCGGATGTCCATTGCGATTTTTGTCAAAATTCCGGCCGGTCCATCATTTTTTGTTGTGTGCTCTTCGAAAAAGACTGAGACGTCGAATCGCGTCGGGGCGGGCCGCTAAACGATGATGAATGATTCAAGACGATGTCTTTTGAGAATAATAAGAAAACGGAAAAAAGAGAACGATACCTGTGGGAAGAGGGTGCACACAAAAACACAAGTGAACATTCAGCTATAAGAGTTCGATCGATAGAGAGAATCTAGCACAACTTTATGAAAAGAATAGATTATTTTTCAGCATGCTCTCGCGGAGCCCCTCCGACAATCCAGCAGCCTTCAATGTCGAGCGCAGTGGCTCTTCTGGGTCAAGACGTCGACTTTACTTGCATCGTGAACGACCTCGGCAGTCATATGGTTCGTCTTCGTGTTTCTCTTCCCTCCCACTGCTCATCTTGTCCATCTTCTTCTCACGAAAACCGATCCATTATAGGTAGCATTTGTCAAAGCGGACTCGCCACCGCGACTGCTCTCTTTCGACGAAAAAGTGTTTCGGCGACGCGACAAATACGAATTGAAGCCGCGCGTGGGTGATCTGCACAACGAGTGGGTGCTGACGATCAAAAACGTGCAGGAATCGGACCGCGGCAACTACTCGTGTCAGATCAACACGGAGCCAGTGACAATTTCGAGCGGCGAGCTCGACGTTAAAGGTTCGCGACGCTTTACTTTTACTCATTCCACTTTACTCTTCATTCTCTTTACGAAATCCTTAATCCTCTGCCTTTCCCAACACGAGATAAAGTGCGAAGAAGCGGCAGAGAGTGAAAATAGATTTGTATGCAAATTAGAATGTCGTGGAGGAGAAGAAGAAAAAGAAGACGCCGAGGCGTTTCTTTTTTGCTCGCGCGGATCAGAAGACGGGAACGCCTGTTTAATTATTAGTCTTTCGGACCCAACAACCTGACAAACGGAAGTCATGGGCGACGGTAATTAAAGGGTGACAAGAGACGGAAAAGCTGAGAGTACAATGGACGACCGAACGGACGGAACCACCTCAATACGTTAATGTTTCCGAAACGTGGTAATTATGGGAAGTTTTCTTTGTGCTTCGGACCAAAATGTTTCGAATTTCCATTAAGCGACCTAATTTCTTAATGTTGCGAAATGGCTGGGAATCCTGACCCTTTCGGCTATTTTGTTCGACGCGGAAATATGAAATTTGGCCGGAAGCCGAGGGGAAAACTCAAAACCAACGGAGAAATTTGATATTTTCCAATGAAACAAGGATTCGAATCGGCTGACATCAGAATCTCTTTTTGCAGTTCCCCCAGTGGTCTCGAGAAGTACGCCGGCTGCGGTGGAGGTTCGCGAAGGGAACAACGTGAGTCTGACGTGCAAAGCTGACGGAAACCCGATCCCGACGGTCATCTGGAGACGTCAGGATCGTCAAATAATCCGCTACAACGGCGCCACCGGCTTCGGAGGTTCGTTGCTCTGCTTTACTTTGCACTCTTGTCATCCGATGCCCCTCTTCCCACCGCAACTCTACAAATCTTTCCGCCTTGTCCATGTTTGCGATGATCACCTCTCTGCAACTTTTTGGGGGTCATAGGCGGAAGCGAAACCGCTTCTTTTTCCGTTTTCAATTGTCCGAACCATAATCAAATCTTGTGCGCGCCGCTTGATTAGTCTCTCGGGCGGCGAGTAATTAGGCGGAGAAGACAATTATAAGTGCCGAAAAGGGACAAAAAGAGAAAGAGAAGCGGCAACGTATTCTCCTCCGCCCGTGCTCCTTTTGATGTGGCAGCATCTGGAGTCAAGATGGCGACAGCTGAAGCCCATACCTGTTTGCACACGCATTACGCAATCTGGCTAATTGACACGACGCCAGCGGGTTTATTACATCCGCGCTCCACTGCACACAGAAGAAAAAGCTCAAGAAGTGTCGTGCCACGTGGAAATCCATTCATGAAGAGTCAGAGTGGCAACGAGTGACAAACAAGTGCTAAGCTCTACATTAAGCAAATTATTATTATGAGAGCGTGGTCCTCACGAACATCTAATTACCCTTCGCATAGTTATTCTGACTTCTTCTCTCTCGTTTCCCATACCATATGCTCAATCCCATTACCCGAGTACTCCCGGAACGAGAAAGAGGGGGTCCGTCATCTTTTATCCACTCAATTAGCGCACTCTCTCGCTCTCTCTCTTGTGAGCGCGCCTATTTGATTCTTTTGGCAGATAGAAAAGAATGAGCACATTGAGGAGAATATGGAAAAAAACGACAGACCCGGGGAGCCTGGGATGAAAACGTCCATCCAAAACTATATAATTTCAGCGAGTGTGTTCCACGGACCCGTGCTCCACCTCACAAAAGTGTCGAGAAAGCACATGAGCGAGTACGTGTGCGTGGCGAGCAACGGAATCCCGCCGGACGAGTCGTGGACTGTCAAACTTCTCGTCACATGTAAGTGCCTGACTCAACCCGCCCGGATAAATTCGGAATTCGGTGTCTTCTTCTTTCGTAACAACTTGTTTATTTCTATGTCCCTCTCGTCTCTTTTCCGCTTCCTCTTTTTTTCCAATTTTCACCGAGCACACACTCATCATTTTATCGAGTCCACCCGCAAAAAGAGAAGTAGTAGAAGAAGGAGAAGAAAGTGTTTGTCGTCCAAATTTTATTCATGAAATTCAAATTGACGACGATTTTGTCGGCGAAAAGAAGAAGAATTTAGAAGTGAAACTGGGCGAAGAGGGATTCATGAGTCGTTTTCAGTCCCTCCGCTGGTGCAGGCCCAATCGGAGACCGTGCAGGCGAGCGTCGGCTCGATAGCCCGAATGGTTTGCACGACGGAAGCGTGGCCGAGGCCCGAGATGGGCTGGGAAAAGGACGGCGAGCCGCTCTACGAGAACAACAATGTGGCCATGGTGCGTTTTTTGTGGAAATGAGCAGCCAATGAGCATCTTTGTTTCTTTGCAGACGCACACAGTCTCCGGCCAGTATCACAGCGTCCACATTCTCGAAATGCGAAACGTGCAGCCGTCGAATTTCGGCGTTTACCGATGCGTTGCGAAGAATGACAACGGCATCCATCACTCGCAAGTCACTCTTTCTCGTGAGCCAATTAACTCTCAATTGCCCTAATGAATCATTTCTGTTGCAGAAATCTCCCACGACCATTTCACGCACACCAACATTATTCCCGAAGGTTGTTTTCGCCGTTCTCAAATTTGTCACTGTTTGAATGTTGTCACAGTAATCACTTTTCGCTTTTCTTTTCATGTCCGAATGCGTTTTCTCTTCTCACGTGGACTGTTTTCTGTCGCACTTTCACCGTTTCAGGATCCGGAACGTCTTCTGGATACTCGGAAGATGACGAGGGCGGCGAAGTGGAAAACGAACATAACGACGGAGAAGTCAATGGTCTCTACTTTCTTATTCAGTTTTTGAATGTTTTTCTTTCACTTCTGCATTAAGCATTCACTGCCTGTTTTTTGCGCTCCGTCGAGATTTTTCAATGGAGCGCACTGTCCGTTTCCGAAATGTTGTGTACTTTCAGACGCGGTGTCCGCTCCATCGCAACTCGAGTTCTACTCGCAAGCACGACGGCACGAATCCCGGAATGCTCCGACCACACACTCAGGCATGCCACGTCACTTTATATTCAAAGTCCGCTTTTGGATGAGCGAAAACAGACATCAGAATCGGCGGAATTCGTTAATTTTTAGCGCCCACCCCGACCCGTGGGAACTGGCCATTTGAGGGCGGAAAACTAATGGACAGACTAGAAAATAGGAGGGAAAATATGTATTTTTTTTGAAAAATTGAATTTCAGAACTTCGCGCCATTCAAGTGGATTCGGCCGATGCGCCGTCCCTCCTGCTCACCTTCGTTCTCATTGTTTTCTACGGGTTCTAACTTTTTCTCTTCACTTCACTTCTCCTCTTTTATGGTATTTTCCTGTGTGTATGAATAAATATTTACGAAATAATTGGTGTCTCACTGATCGCTGACAACATTGTTTTGTTTGCGCAGCTTTTGCCACTTTGAAAAAAATTCATTCAAGTTTCGTTCAAGGTGGTCAGTCTTGAAATCGGATAGATTTATCACTCAATTGAATCCTTATCGTCGTCGCCCATGCGTGTACTGTCATTCTGGTCTGTCTGAAGAAGTTTGTCGGAAATGCTCAGCAGAGTTTGCACGTCGTCGCACAATAGGAAATTCTCTGCGCCGTCGTGTAGAAGGTGTTGGTGCAGAATCCGTTGGCGGCCCAGGAGGTGCACGAGGAGCTCGAGTCGGCGGCGTAGGAGGTGCAAGAGGAGGAGGATCCGGAGGAGGCGGTGGTGCTGGAAGAGGCGCAGCGGCCGCACGTGTACTGGCAGTACGTCTGGAAAAAGAAGATCGGATGGGCGGCACAAATGAGACACTCACGTTGACAAAGTCTTGCATTCCGACGGTTGTGCAGATGCTCACGTCATTGGCGCAGTCGACGACGGCGTCAACGCATCCGTTGGATCCGCAGAGTCCGCAGGCAGACGGACAGTCCTCGGCGATGATGGTACGCCACGTGGTGGACAGACACTGGGCACTGGTGATGGTGGAACAGTCGAGACGTGGATCTGAATGTCAGATGTTGAATGACCTCAAACTAGAACTACTCACAAGCAACATTGGCACAATCGTAGGCACTGGTCTCGCAGCAGTATCCGCAAGTGGCCGGACAGTCCGCAATGGCGGCAGTCTTCATGTCCTGCACAATGGAAGCCGGAGTGGCCGTCGCGGTTGTGTAGCAAGTGAGCGGACGGCCGTTCGATGTGCCGGCGGCCACGGCGCCATCGGCTGTGGCCGGATAGAGGACGGCGCACGAGGCGTCGCTGATTGTGTTCGAGCAGATCGTGGCAGTCGGGGTGTAGACGAACGCGGTGCCGTTGTACGTGGTGCAATTTAGATCCGCTCCGACGTCGGCTTCGACGACGAACTCCGGGGAGAGCCACGTGGCAACGAGGAGCGAGAAGACGATGGTGAACATTTTGGAGGGCTTCGTTTGACCAGAACGGATGAGCCGAAAAGTGAAGAATACGGAGAAGGAGCGGGCATTTTATAGGAGGCGCCGGGAGTTAGCACAACGGACAGGTGCGGGCTTCCGATTGATACTGATATTTCATTTGAATCTGTTTCATTGATCCTTGATGCTCAAACCATCATCTGAACGGTCTGTTTGCACAGATGATGAAAAAAGCCATTTTGAACCTAGAAGTGATGTTCTCGCGGCTGGTAAGAAGGCTCGTGGATAGGATATTTGAAGTGGCCTGGCCCATGGCCTTTCGGGACCATGTTAGTATGTTTCTTTGTACGGAGAGCATTATTAAAAAACTCTTTTCGCATTCAGTCGAGCAATTTCTGACAGTTTTCATTCGGCAAGTGTTCTCAAGAGTTCAGATAATGTTGGGAATTCTCTCCGTGATCGCTTCGGCTCCACTGGTCGTTCTCGTCTGTGGAAAGGTTTATTCTATTCGGGAAAATGCGTTTTCAGAATCATTTTCAGAAGAAAAACAGAGGCCAGAAGCTGGAACAGTCGGAAACGAGTGCGAAGAACGACGAGCCGACGGCGGAGAGTGTCTCCAAGACGTCCGGTTCTAAGACGATCGGAGCTCTGGTTCCCACGGCAACTGTTCCTGCTCCTGCTAACGGACCGCCCATGGCCGGTCTGAGCACTTTTTTTTAAATGTAGCAACGATATCTCTCATTTCAGCCACTCACGATCCAAACTACCAAACACTCGCCGGCATCAACAACCACGTGTTCGATAAGAACGACGGCGGAGCAGGGCCGCGACCGCCGAACAATGCGAATCCGGGAATGGTGGCCACGCAGGATCCGAACTACCAGACCCTCGCGGGCCTCAACAACAATGTGTTCGAGAAGAAGGAGCCGGAAACGAAGGCGGCCACTCACGATCCGAACTATCAGACACTCGCGGGCCTTAACAACAGCGTTTTCGACAAGAAGGACGGGGGGAAGAAGCCTGTGCAGCCGGCCGATAAGAACCAGAAGGCGGCGACGATGGACCCGAACTATCAGACGTTGGCGGCCGTCGGAGCTGATGTGTTTGGCGCGGACAAGAAGACGAATTGAGCGTATCGTTTTTTTTGGTATTTGAACGAATAAAGTATTTTTGTTAATCTTGTCCGAGTAGATGTTTCCTTTTTCTTTTTGGTCTCTTCCAATTCTCCCCCAATTATGCGATTAGATCCGCTCGTCTCCAGGCCAACGCAACCCGGAAAAGGCAGGTGTTCCGATCGAACATCTCCGTTCTTCTCTTTCGTTCTTTCCTTCTCCTCATCCTCTTCTTTTAAGTATTTCCTTCTTTTCAGATCGTTCCGAAATGAATCAAGATGTGTACGCCGAACTGGAAAAGTACAAAAAGTTAGCGGCGAATTGGAGGGAAGTGGCGAGAATGCAAGAAAGAGAGCATCAGAGAAGGATGGCTGAGATGGATGAACGGTTGAAAAAAGAGCAGGAAGAGAAGGATAAGCTTCGGAAGAAGCTCAACAAAATGAACGACATTTTAAAGACGAAAACGAAACAAGTGAAGAAGGAGAAAGCAATGAGAAAGGCTGAGAATGACGACGACTGGGAGGAGTTGCAATGAGTCCAATTGCATGCATCGTTTTCAATAAAAGTACTTATTCTCAATTCTTAGAATATGGCAAAAAAAACAGGCAAAATAACATACAGGGACTCTGCCCTCATCAGCAAGAATAAGGTCAGAATGATAGTCGACATACATTACGAGATCAGAAAGTGAATAGAAAGCTATTAGGGACTAGGGTGTCTATAGACATGTCTATGAAAATACATTAAAAAGAAAGTGAAGAAATTTTGTTTCGTGTGTTTCGAGAAAAGTGATTAAGGCAAAAAGCAGATATTTATTTGGGTGTTTTTGGTGTCCGCACACCGCCGGCTGCTCCTCGCCGATTCGTCACGTACGGATAGATGGCTTCGGGCAGGTTGTCCTCGGTGATCAGACGGATTCCCTCGAGTCTAAGAGTGGCGAGGGCTCGGTCCAGCAGATAAGTGCCATACTCGGCCTTCATTATGCTGTCCCAGTTCTTGGCCGATCCGTGGAACTCGCCCGACTTTTTATTGCTCAGATTGGCGAGTTTGAGTGCCTCGATGAGACTGGCCTCACGCACGTACGCTTCTTCGTCCGACACTCCGTGCGCTGAAAACAAAAAACATAAAAATGAAATGGTTTTTTGGCGCTCACCGATTTCGTGTCTCGGAATGCCGTGTCCCAGCGACCACAGCTCGTCGATCGTTTTCAGCTTTTCACTGTTCTTCAGTTTGCTCGAGTTTTCTCTCCGCTCATTGCGCGCATCGATGAAATGAGCCAACGGACGGTTCTTCGATCCCTTTCCCACATAAAATATCGACTGAACAAAGTTGGTCAGGGTCAGATTCTCGACGTCGCTCCCCAGAATCCGCGGATCCATTAGCAGGTAGCAAAATGCGTTATATCCGAAACCATTTCCGCTGAAATCCGTGCGAACTTTTTCGTCGCATTGACGGGCTCTCAATGCGAAGTCTGCGGGAAGACGGCCCTTTTTCAGAACGAGTTCGAGTTGCGGCGAGTATCTCTGGAAAATATAGAAATTTGATTGAGAATTCAGATTCTTCATTTCAAAGACATTAACGCTTACAAGAAGTGGTCTAATAGTTGCAAAATTCATAGTCTACCGAGAAATGAAATTGAATCAAAAACTCACAAACGTGGAGACATCCACATCGAGAGTGTACCCCTTGCTCGTAATCTTCCGTCTCTCGCTCAACAGCTTCTTCTCGTAAAGCCATCTCGTTCTGGAATCCAACGGTCCTGCAGGCGAGATTCCGTATTTTTTGAGTTCGCATTTCAGTTCTCCGTCACGGAGCCGTTTGATCTTTCGCAATTCTCCATCGTCCACAGTGGTTGGAGTCAGACACTCCTGCTCTTGTTCGTCTTCGGCCGACGAGGAAGCGGAGGAAGAAGGTTTGGAAGGTGTTCTCTTCGGAGTCCTCTTAGGCGTCTTTGCCGTAGGCGTCTTCGATGCAGTGTTCAGATTCTTGAAGTCGTTTCCCAGAAGTTCGAGTGATTCGTCCGCGGTGAAATAGGCAGTTGTGTTGGCAGCAGGACTCTTGCTTCTCGCCTTCGGAATCTTTGGAGTTGTCTGAACGGCAGGAGGGTCCGGAGACAACGGAGGAGCGGACGGAGCAGGACGAAGGCCAGCCGCTCTCGCTCTCGCGTTGTTGTAGTAAGACATCGGATCCCACGACGGCATCGCCTTCAGCTTCGTCTCTTGACTGTTTGATCTTTTCGGTCTCTGAGTCTGAGTCTGTCTCGTATTGGGAACAGCGTCTGGAGTCTTCGACCGTCCCATTCTCGTTCCTTTCTTTATCGGCGATCTTCTCGTCTTCTGGTCCTCATTACGAATGGCTCTCCGGTCCGGGATCTTTGGGAGATCCGAAACGGACATTGATCGTTTCGCAGCTAGCCCCTGTTTGACAGCTCTACTGGGTGTTGTTACTGTTTTGAGCCCTTCAGAAGTGAGAACGACGTCCTGAAGAGTGGCGGAGCTGTTTGTGTGGCTTCGTCGGATCGCGTGGAACGTCGCTCGGATCTTCTTTTTGGCATTTCGATACGAATTCGTCAATGTGTTTCCTCGGTTGAATGATGTCGATGCGGCGTCCGCAAGCCCAGTTGGATGGATTGCACTGCTCGGATTCTGATTCTGACGAACGACGAAGAAAGTTTCGTTGCGGGAGTGGCACGCGAAGAACCGACGAAAAAAGCCCAAACGCTGTTGACTGTCCTTCTTACGGTACCGTCGCAGGAATCTCAGCGTGTTTCCCTTGGCGATACTGTAGGCGGTCCTTCCAAGTTTGTCCGCGCTCATCGGATCGGCTCCGAACGTGAGCAGCAGTTGAGCCATTGCCACGTTGTCGTGCACGCACGCGTAGTGCAACGGAGTGGCTCCTTCTCGATCGATTGCGTTTACATTGGCTCCGCGCTCTGAAATCAAACTGATTGTCGGTTGATCGTTGATTTAAAACTCACCTAAAAGTGTTCTTGCAGCATCAACGGAAGTGGTCGAAGAACTGGCAGCCAAATAGTGAAGAGTTTCTTTTTTGGGACGCTGTCTGCCAGAAGGCGTCGTCGGAGTCGTCGGATTCATTCGGCTGCGGGGAGTGGTTGTGCTCGGGTTGCGAGGCATCTGATAACAATTCGAATTCAAATTCGTTTTAAACTGTTTCAAAGGAAGTAAATAAGAGAGGAGCGATAAGAAAAATTGAATCGAAAACTGGTGGAAGGAGTGAGTCATCAGCAACTGATTTTATCCGCCGATCTCAAGTACCATCTGTCAATTCGTCAGGCTCACAGTTATTGCGAAATGCTATCTTTTCTCTTTTTTATGTTAAAATATGTTTGTGTGATGCGTGAGTAAGTCAAGAAAGTTGCAGAAACGAATGAACGGCAAACAAAGAGTGTGTGAGCGCATGCGGAGACGCAGAGAAACAGGCGCCGAATTCAAATTGCTGGTGGGCAGCAGATGCACGTTTTGAACGGGAAGAAGTAGGAGCATGACCTTGAACGCCTTCTGGAAAAAGTGGAGGAGTGTATCGAGAGTTCATGTAACAACAACAGATAAAAGCAACAAAGATAACAACAAAGAGGAACAGAATTAAAACAGTTGATGAAGAACTTTACAGAGGCTGGAGAATGACTTTTCCCTTCTTGAACTTGTCGCGGAGGTTCGAATAGTACAGGCAAATGCTGTATTCAATCATAAGCACCAGACGGAAGCATGTGACTGGAAATTAAGAAATGTTTCGAGGGTTTCTGGAACTATTTCGTACAGAGTCCGAAGGCGAGAGCGGACACACAAAGAATGCGTCTGTCGGTAGTAGGGAGAACATTGTTCATATCTTGACGAGTTCCGGAATTATCGGGAAGGACGCCAATGACACAACAGACTAAAGCACCGCACAAATTGATCATCTGAAAAAGCAGTCTGTTTTACGGATAGTTTAGAGCCATACTTACCAGGTAGATCAGATGATAGAAAAGCACAGAAACGTGCTCTTTCACATACATAATGAGAAAAAAGCCTTCGATAACGATCTGCAAAGTATTAATTTGAGCAAGAAAAATTTCTATACCCTCACCGGGATCAAGTATCCATTGCTGAAAAAAGTGGTCATAAGAATGAGAATAGTGAGGAGGACCAGACTGAGCATAACGCAGTAGACTCCTTTGAGCCCTTTTTCGAGCTGAAAGAAAAATCATGCTTTGAGTATACGTTTTAGAGTTCGATATCAACTCACACGCGGAATGTACACTTGCGCCGGAAAGATGTCGCAGACTTCAGCCGGAATTCGAAGTTTCTGCTCGGCCGCCTCGCCGTTTGGCTCGTTCACAATGAGAAACTTTCCCTTTCGCATTTTACTCTTGTAAATTAACAAAATAAATTCGAGAATTGATGCAAGAAACTACGAAATTCGCGAGAAACGGCGAACGCTAAACCGTTTTTCTTTTTCGAAAATTGAATACGGTCAGCGATTAAAGGCGCAGAGTTGCATTATTTGGTGGGATCCCGCAGCGATAACACAAATTACTGTAGGATTTCTCTGAAAATTCAAGCTTCATAGTTGTTTTCCCAGCAAAACATTTCCTGTCCATTTCCCACTCCTTCAGTTTTCATATAAAAATGAAAGGGCCCTGATGCGAAAATGTGATGTACAAGAATTCAATTAACTTTGTGAAAACTGAAAAGCCGATTGATAAGATAACAGATTTATATTGAATAATTCTCAAACGATGGTGAAGAAGTAGCTGCGCTCGGAGAGGACGTGGCTCATCCAAATGCGATTGTACTGTTTCTGTTGAACGATGGCGAGAAAGAAACGGATGATGAGAACTGAAAATATAAAGTTTGGAGTGAAAAGGAAGCTTTTCAGGTGCTCACCGGCGCTCATGAAACCGAAAAGGAAAACCATCCATTCGGAGTTCTCCTTCCATTCCATCGCCAGAACGGAGACATAGGTCCAGGCGATCATGACGGCGGCTTCCACGGCGATGATCATGGAATGGAGAAGAATGAACGAGGGAAGGGAGTGGGTGATTGAGGAAGACGTCGGAAAGGCCGCCCAACGGAACAGCATCGGGATCAACTGAACATTTTAAAGACTTTGAAGACTTCGGAGGCTTCAAAACTCACGAATAGAGCACAGCACCAGTTCCACGTCACATTGATGATGACGAGCGTGGCGAGGATCTCGAAGAGCAGCAGGATTACACAGACTCTTTCCACCCGCTGGAGCAGTTCAAAATCGGGCTTCTTGACCGAAATGGGCACATTGAATGTGTTGAACTTCTCCTCGCAAATGCGATTCTCGAGACGAATGTCGTCGGAGACGTTCAGGGTTCCCAACGGAGCCATCTAAAGGTGAAATGACGGGTGGAGAAAGTCGAGGAAGGGGCGGAGATTCTACAGTATCGGAGGGAAAACGGAAAAAACAAAGCGGGGTGGAGTTTGGTGTAAAGAGAAAAGCGCTAGTTGACATTCTTGTGAGTCACTGCACTGACTGGCCTTTGTCGAAGAGTTTTACACTGACTGGGGCTACGCCAGCTATGGGAAGCTTATTGAATACACAAACTCAGCTACAAGTGAATCGGTTTATTGTGCGTTCGGAATGGGTACGAAATTGTATTTAGGAATGAAGTTAATAGGCCTGCTTGAGAATTGGCTTCTGATCGGCTTCCAGGGCTACGATCTTAGCGGTGCACTTCTCTTGGTAAATGTAGTTGAGTGCCTGGCGGGAGACGATGAAGCGGGCGATGGTCCCTGAAAAAGAGACTTTTTAGAAATATCGAAGAAATAGGAAACTTACAGATTAGAGCGCACCCAAGCATGCCAATGTAGACGGAATGCGGGAAGATTTGGCTGAGCCGGGGGAACATGGCATTGAATGACGTGAATTCTTGGGTTATCTCTTGGAGGAGAGCGTAGGAGAGAATGACGAATTGGAAGAAATGGATGTAGACGATGATCAGAAGACCGGTGAATAGGTTCCCAATGAGCCAAAGGAAGAGGACGAGCTGCAGCACCGCCTGAATTAGCCTTCGGTTTATTCGAGAAGCTTTGA
This sequence comes from Caenorhabditis sp. 36 PRJEB53466, assembly GCA_946814055.1. Classification (NCBI taxonomy): domain Eukaryota; kingdom Metazoa; phylum Nematoda; class Chromadorea; order Rhabditida; family Rhabditidae; genus Caenorhabditis; species Caenorhabditis sp. 36 PRJEB53466. The sequence goes on from CAMPFS010000001.1 coordinate 6,550,850, forward strand.
GAGAAAGAAGGCTCTCACGTATGGGCCGACGGCGGTGTTCTCCGTGGAAATCCAGTATCCGACGCTGATCGAGACGTCGAGTGAAGCCATGAAAAGAGCGAACGCCTGAAGGGGAAATGCAATTAACACTTTTTGAGCTTTTTGAGTCACCGTGAGCTGTCTGTTTCCGAGAACGGTAGCTGGTTGCTGCTGACGTGCTCTGATCGGATGAGTCGTCGGAAGAGTCTCCACAATCATTGGCTGCTTCTGAAGCTTGTAGGACCACGGGAAACAGGTCATTCTCGGTGGAGAATGAGAACAAATGAAAAGAAGGATGAGAACGGGAAAAGGGCGGTCCGGGAGCGAATATAAACAAAAATCGTTTCGAAGGCACGAGAGATGATTGTTCTGCAGCTGTAAAGAGCTGAAGTGAGACGGAGGCATCGGAGCAATGCTGTAATTCGATCGGCGGAGCTGTGCTGGTCTGTGCAGGGGAACGAATATTACAGACTATTCACATAATAAACTATTTTTGTACCTTCTACCAAAATTTCGAGTGTATTCAACATATGTTCCGAGTGAATATGTCATCTTTCTTAAAATTGATCTTTATGCAACTATCTATCCATCAGATTCAATGCATAGACAATGCATTTGCTTATCAAATACTTTCTGAATAAGTGTTTTAATAACTTTATACTTTCTGTTTCTTTCATTTTCCACCCAAAAACCGTATTCACAGCTTCCAGCAGAATCGGTTAGTGCTGAAGATATGCAAACGCGCTCTACCGAACAAGGGAGCCGAATTTCAAATTCAGCGGCAAAATCGGGCGCGAAAAGTTTTTGTTCCTCTTCAAATTCGCTTTCGATATCTCTTTCTAAATTTTTATGCTCCGAACAACAGAGAAATCATTTTGATTCTCAAGATAATTCCAAACTCAGTGCGCCTATGAATGCGACAAAATGGAACGGGATTTTGAACTCATCTTATGCGTTAAGTTGTGTTTTTAAACTTTCTTTTTGCTGGAAATCTTTGGAATCTCCGATTACACAAACTTTTTTTCAGATCCGCAATGACTACCCTTCTCGAAAACAATGAAACGCTCATCAAAAAGCCGAAGATTGACGCACCTGCCGTCCATTCCCGGCTCACTGTCCGATTCACGAAGCTGAACGAGAATGCCCAGATGCCGACGTATGGATCGGCGGCTGCTGCCGGAGCTGATCTGTACAGCGCGGAAGACGTTGTCGTGCCGGCGAGAGGAAAGTTCTGCGTGTCGACGGGACTGCAGCTCGAGCTTCCGTTCGGATACTACGGAAGAGTTGCGCCGCGCTCCGGACTCGCTGCCAAGCACTTCATCGATGTTGGTGCGGGAGTCGTCGACAGCGACTATCGCGGAGAGCTCAAAGTGCTTCTTTTCAACTTCAATGACACTGCTTTCGAGGTAGCACTGCTTTTCTAAATATTTTTTCGAACCAAGTGATTTTAGGTCAAGAAAGGCGACCGAATCGCGCAGTTGATCTGTGAGCGCATTGCCCATTGCACATACGAAGAGGCCGACGACCTGGAGAACACGGACCGTGGAGCTGGAGGATTCGGATCGACCGGAAAGTGAAACAATTTCCATTCTCACTTCTCACCGCCCATCTCACAACTCAAAACTGTATCCTCACTATGATCTTCTCTAATTCTCTAATTTGAACACGTTGTAAATGAAATTCGGTTGTCTGAATCAAGTCTTTATGTAAACTTCGACGACACGGTTTCGAATGTGTGAAAGATCGCTCGCGTTCGGGATGATGTACTCGGCTGGATCTCTTTTCAATCCGGCCTCCAATAGCTGGGCATTGCTGACGAGCACTTCGGAGAATGGAAACACATCAAGAGTTCTGGAATTCTCCGGATTGACAGAATTCCCTTTTGATGAGCAACTCACGTGCTTTTCCCTTGATATCCGACAATTGCCACGTCTTCCGGATTCTCCGTCGATTCCCTCGTCGTCCGAAATCCGTGCCCACTGCGTTTTTCAACGAATCCACACTGAAAATTATATATTTTTCTTAAAAAAAGACAAATTTTCGAACCGCGAGCAACCAGTGCGCCGAGTGTCCTTTCACTTGAACTGGCTGGTAATTCGGACCACAATCGTAGGCGATCAGAATGAGCTTTCCGTCACAAATCGACTGAGAAAGGGTTTTCGCATCGGGAAAGCCACGAACAACTGCAGAATTCGGGAGGAATTGATTGGTGAGGTCGGCGAGGAAGTCGGCTGAATACATTTCTCCCTGCTTCGTGAATCCCTTCTCTTTCGCTGTTTCCAGAATCTTCTCAACGTTCACTTTGACTCCGAAATATTCCAAACACATGGAAAGTGCCACTAACCCGCATCTGTAAATGAATATCGTTGGCAGTAATGATCAGAATTTCTCACGTTGGCCCCTTCTGCTGCTGAGGAGTAATTCCTTCCCTATTCATGCAGATCCGTCCACCAGATTCACCCGTAAAATTATTCAAACGGCATTGAGTAATAAGAGGAAAAGCTCCGATGTGGAAAGAGCCTTCCTCCATTCTAACAAATTGAGCTAACTAATCAATAATTCGTGCCACACAAACTAGCGGAGTCATAGCTGCTCAGGATGGCCGCCGCATGGGTATTCGGCCGCGAACGATTTTTTCGGCCAGACAATGACCCAGAAAGTACGATATTCGCAGTCTTCATTGAAACAATTACTGAACATTGGGGTTTGGTTATTGGGGTGCTTAGATGAACTTCTGAATCTCGTCGTAGATGGCGAGGACGAGAGCTCCACCAGTTCCACGGAAGACGTTCGAGAGAGCTCCCTTGAACATAGCGGACATTCCCTCGTTCTTGATGATCTTGACGGCGCAGTCGAGAGTGCTCGTGTAGAGGACGTCCTTGCGGCCAGACTGCATCATCATGCGACGACGGACGGTATCCCATGGGTAGGAGAGGATTCCCGATCCGACAGTGACGACTTGGGCGATTCCCCAGGCGGCGAAGAAGTTGAGCTTCTTTCCGTCACTGGTAAAGACTGCCTTGGCGGTGTCGAACATTCCGAAGTACGCGGCACGGTAAATGATGATACCCTGGACAGAGACGAAGAAGCCTCTATAAAAGAACTTTCAGTTTTTGCTTTTTTTGTTCTCTCACCTGTAGAGACCAATCGGACCGTCAGACTTGACAATCTTGACGAGGCAATCGGCAAGTCCTTTGAACTCACGATCGGCTCCCTTTCCGACGTCAGCAGCCAGACGAGTACGCGCGAAGTCCAACGGATAGACGAAGCAAAGCGACGTCGCTCCGGCGGCTCCTCCAGACATCAGATTTCCAGCGAAGAACTTCCAGAAATCCTTCTTCTTGTCAAGTCCCTTTTGGAACATGTCCTTGTAGTAGTCCTTGAAGGCAAAGTTGAGCGCCTGGGTCGGGAAGTAGCGGATGACGTTAGCCAGGTTTCCTCTCCAAAGAGCGGCAACTCCCTGCTCCTTCGGCACGCGCACCAGCACGTCGATGATTCCCTTGTAGCGCTTGTCGGCGGTGATCGTCGCGGAGACATCTTGCACTTGGAGAAGCAGCTTGACGCGCTCGATTGGCGCGACGGCGGTCTTGGAAACGGCAGCGGCACTTCCACCAGACGCGAGATCGATCAGGAACTTGCGGGTGTCGAAACCCTTCTTGCCGTCCTTCTTTTTCTCAGGCTTTGATTCTCCTCCTGCAAACATGAAAGTTTTTTTTAGGATTTGTAAAGAAAGAAGCGATGAAACTGACCTTCCGACATACTCGCAGAGTGCTGGTGATTATTCAATCGGTGCAAAGCCGAGAACTGATGTTCTGCCTGTCCATTTTGCTGAGGATCGACTGTGCCACGTGGCAGACACGTATGAGGTCACGTGGGGTCAACCTAATTGAACGCGAAACTGCGTGAAAAAAAATAAAATTCGAGCTTGCTTTCAAAATTCGGACAGCGGCCGAGAAAGTGCACTTGTATGAAAACTAGGTCACGAATACAGACTGTTTTTTTCCGAAAAGAAACGTTCGAAAACGCAGCGGAGAACTCGCATAAATCTAAAAAATGAGAGTCGGAGTACTGTGAACTTGATTCTTTACATTATGTATAGCTTTTGAAGCAAACAAGCTGAAACTTCAACAAAAATTCAAGTTTTTTATTATCCAAAGCCGCAGAACATCTCATATCTTTGTCGCGTCGGATTCCAGATTACTGGTAGGACAATTTCGCCTCGTAGGTCGACGTGTCTCTGAGGTCCTTGATGTCCTTGTCGATCGTGTAGTGGCACATTCCCTTGCCGATCTCACAGAGCGGTTTCAGCCAAATCGTGGCTTCGTACTGCTTCTCGTATTCGGTGCAGTCATGGAACAGCTTCATTCCGACTTCGTAGCCCTGAAACTCAATTTTGTAGTTGTTTTGAGGTTGCATTAAACGAACACTCGAGAAAATTTCGTCTCCATTCAGCGAGCCTTCCATTTGAAAGATCGAGGCTCCCGGGCGGGCGATTCCGATCTTTTGCTGGGTGAGCTGATCGTTCGGGCTGCTGAAATCCCATTCGACGAACTGCACATTGTAGTTGTACGATTCTCGCTGGTGGTAACCGCAATTGAATGTTACATCGAAGATGAACTTGTCATCGGCGGCGACAATCAAGAAAGCATTGACGAGAAGAAGGAGAGAGAAGTGACGCATCGTTTCCGGGAATACCGACAGATTTGGTGACGACAACTCATCAGAGTAAGGGCAGCGGAGCAGGGCAATGTCACGGGAAAAATAATGGTTTCTTCGTGAAACTCTATTCTAACCAATCCGTCCGTCGCCAGGTCAGTATCTTTAGTGACTCATAAGCGTTTTAGTGATACGGAGCACGTTGCCAAACTCTGTCGCAACATGGCACAAAAGCGCATTGATGTCGTGTTCGACGCCCGTGTCAACGAAATAGAAAAGGAGTTCATGAGCAAGCCGATTAAACTTCATAAGCAAACATAACTAGTATTCAACAGAGCGGAGAAATCAATTCGTGTCACTTCACCACTTCTTGCACTTGTGTCTCCGGACGCATCTGCCGGTTCCTTGATTGTCGCGGTAGTACCCTTTCTTGCAGCGACACGAGTACGGAATGCACGGCAGATTGCAACGCTGAAAATTGCTGAAATCCTCAGGAAAGTCCCGTTTCTCGAACCTTTGGCTGTTTCGGATGAGTGCAGCTCTTCTCGCACCCGTTTCCGCATCTGAACCATTTCTCGAATCGTGGACAGTATCCCAACTTTTCTGGAAGGGTTTATCTTTGATTTGGATGCGATAATAGTTGGGAAGTCACCCGTCTCGTAGGAATCTTTTCCGATATCCTTATCTCTGGCTTCGATGAACGTCGCCCACAGAACAAGAAGGGAAATGCACTGAAAAGAGGTGACTTGCAACTGTGTGCATTTTTGGGCATACCAGAATAGAATACTGCATTCTGGGAACGCGGTGAAAGTTGGACGCTGCTCTTTGAGCCGTCCTTTTATACCGTTCGATTCTTTGAAAACATTTACCATGAGACGAGCATCGAATTCGTCACTTTTTCTCCCAAAACAATCAGGATTCTTTTGTATACACGATGGTCTTCAAAGGCGGAATAGAACAAAGAGCGTCCATTTCTATCGTTTTTATTTTTGTTTTTGGTTTTCTATATTGTCAAGCAACAGCAAAATGAATGTAAAGAAGGCGTGGACGAACATACAAAATCTCCGGAATGATTCCGATGAAATCCCATTTTTGTCGGTGGAAAACGTTTCGTGAAAGCGGACGGTCTAGAAATACAAGTGAGGACGAACAAATGAATGAGAAGAAAACTAGAACGAATTGGGAAAACGACTATGAAGTGAGTAGGACGACTAGGGGAAAAAAGAGCTAGAAGAAGAAGAGGACCATTGACACAAAATGGGGGAAGAATGGAAAAAAAGTTAAGAGGAGATGAGGTAGTTCGCAAAAAGTACATATGTACGGGGGATGGATATTCTGGAGAGAGGGGTGAAACTAGTGAAGGGGCGATGCTGGGGACCACCGGGGAAAGCAAAGAAACACGGGACGAACACAATTGTGGATAGAAACAAGAAACAATGAAAAAAACGGTAAAAACAAGAGAAGGGGCAATATTATATTGTAGACGCGCATGGTCACGAGTACAATATAGAAGGGGGGAGAAGGGGACAAAAAGAGGTGCGGACCAGTGAAGCCGCTGAGGTAGATTGTTGCATAGCAATTGCAGATGTGAACGAATTGTGCATAAAGATGCTCATAGAAAGGGAGGGATTCAATGTCTAGAGAGCATTTTTGCATATCAATTTGAGGTAGACATGGGTTGGGACGGGAGAATCGGAGCTATTCGAACGAGATTCTAAAAGGGCTTTTGCGAGGTAGAAACAGGGAGACAAAAAAAAAGAGCAACAAACAGAAGAAAGATGACAAAAGTGAGTAATTAATTATATTTGTTCCAGGAAGTTCGGAGAACGAGCCACGTGGACAGTCTTCAGATCGCGGACCAGATGGAATTTGGATTGTCCGCACGATTGGCACGTGAGTTGTTCGTTGATGGTGGCATAGTTACCCTGCAAATGAACTCATTTTCTATGAGAAAAGAGAGCGCAGGAAAGCTTACGCTGGCAAGTTGAGAAGCGAGCTGGTCACGGACGCCGAGGGACTGTTTGCAGGACTGACAGGCGGATGGGCAGCAGCGGCCGGAGGAAACTGAAAGGGGCCGCGCTTTAGGGAAAGTTCGGAAGCTTCGAACCCACCGATATCGTAGTAATAAAGAGTGCCCAGCACAATGGACTTTCCGTCAAACCAGTCGTCTTTTCCGCAGTTCTTGCACGACCAATCGGACCAGAGACAGCGAGCGCACAGTTGTTGGAGGAAGAAGCGACGGCCGTCCAGAGAGATCTCAGTCTTTGGGCCGAACTGCGAGACCGGAGAGATGTAGAAGACTCCGTCGATGAGCGGGTACTTGTCGTACACCTTCAGCTCGTCCTTGCACTGCACACAGTTCACGCTGCGCAGGTTATGCGCTCCGAGACTCTTCAGAAGACACAGACGAACGTCGTCGCCTCCTTGCGGACAGTCGTCCTCCATCTTGATGTGAATCCCGTTGAACTTGGATCTCGGGATCACCGACAGCAGGTTCTCGTAGTCGGTCCGTTTGTGGAAGACGCTTCCGTTCACTCTTACTGTCTCGTCTTCGAAATAGTACTGACGGTCCACGTTGATGCGGAGGATCTGGAATGGAAGAAGTGAGTGAGAGGATGAGAGGGAGAGTGAGAGTGGTACCTCCGGGTCAATGCAGCAGCGGAGCTCGAACTGCGGGCCCATGTCTCTTTTCGGCCATCGTTTATCGGATCCTCGCGACAGGAGCGTGTTCGATCGTTTCCGGTAGTCATCTGAATGTGCAACGTTGTTTTCTTTGTTGTCTAAGATGTTTCTTTTTAACCGGGGGAAGATTTGTCACGTCATAGTGAGCTACGATAGACAAGGATGGAGCACTACCATAAAACAAGTTCCCCGGAACCAGTTCGCTTACAGTTTTGTTGCTGATTGGCAGCTGAGGTGGCTGCGAGAAGCGTCGGCTTGAGAAGCATCGGGGCGGTTTGTGGCGCTCTTCGGAATACAACAACATGCCCCCCCCCTCACTCGCTCACTCACTTCCCATTGCTTTTCCCAGAGAAAGGGGGCGGCGCCAGACAGGGTGTTTGCAGCAGCTGCAGGCAGACCTCCCCCTTAGTAGTCAGCATGATGATGAGTTGCCCGACGAGGACGCAGACGCAAAAGCAGACAGGACCGGCGCAAACAAAAATCAAGCAGAACCAGGCGAAACGAGGAGAGGAGGAGGGGTGAGAGTTGTTTACGTAAACAAGCCAGCATTGGAACGTGCCGCGCCGTTCCCTCTCGCGGCTGCCGCGCGGCGCCACGAGCGGCACGGCGCGGACAAACATGTAGACTTTCTGGAGGCGGACGCCCAATGTTTTCCATTTTCACTTTTCAAATTGCTCTTTCTCTCCGCGCCTAGACTACGGAAGTGATAAGAAGCCAGACACTTGTGGCACATTATTTTGGGTGGGCGGCGGTAAACAAAACTTTTGAAGAGAGAACACTATTATTGCATGCGATATTTCATCAGTAGCTTGCCGAATCTCAATAGTACGGATAATATCAGCTCGAGCGGAATGAGCTAAAAGTCACGTGAACTGGCTTCACTGAGCACATTTCAGAGTGATGCAAGGAAAAGAAAAGTGGATGCCAAAATGAGCCGATCTTCAAGCCTTAGAGCATCCCTTATAGTGACTGACGTTGCTTGTCTCATCAATCCCTTCACTTGTTGTTGCTCATAATGGATGGAAAGAGAGATGAGTAATCTCTTTGTTTATTTTCAGAGCGTCTAGGCGCAGAGAACCAGTAAATGCATGGTTGGCGGACACACTGGAGACGGCCCAAAACTCGTTCTTTTTCGCATTCGTTCCTATCCGCGAACGCCCAAACAACAACAACACTTAAAAGGGAAAACAGACTGAGGAGGGACGAGGTTAACTTCTTGTTTTGAGCGTGGCGAACCGGTTTGAGGCGGACGCCAAAGGTGTGTATGAATGAGGATCCGAGGGATGTTCCCCACTATGACGTGGCAAAAAAGGGATGGATTCATTTCTCAATATCTCAACTATCTATGGGAGGGAATCATGCTCAAAGCTTTCTATGTCTAGAACGAGATGAAATCTGAAAAAAGCATTAGAAGATGTGGGTAACCTGCTGAATGATGATTGTAATTGTTCCGGTATTGGAACGCCTGAGTGAACGATCGGAGAGTACCGGGAGGCCGCGATTGGAACGGCGCCGTCTGGTTCATCGTCTCGTAGCTCTGCTGCGTGGGCGTCGTCGCTCCGGAACGTGTGGGCGTCGTGCAAACGGACGAAGAGGCGGTCGTGGATTCTAAGATGACGTGGCGGATGAACGGGCACTTCGGAGACGGACTGGACGACGGGAACGACGATGAGAGGTACCTGACATGACGGAACTAGGTCCTGGATGCATGTGGAAGCGCGCGAAGGCCGGAAGACGGTCGTGTTGGACGGGCGAGGACGCCGAAGAAGTACCTAACAAAAAGGAAAACCGAACTGATTCTATGCTGATCAACAGATAGAGAAAGGGAAAAAGAAGGCATGCGGACACGAAGAAGAGCACGAGAAATCGAGAGTTTGAGACACTTTTTGATGAGAAATAATGAACAGTTGAAGGCGAGCTTCGGATCAGACCGAATCGGAATAAGAAATGGAAGATCACGGGCTGATCCGAAGCAATCCAACTAATCCAAAGTAACCCACCACACGACTTTTTGCGGTCCCTGAACTGATTGTACTGATTGAAGCCCATCTGCTGCTGATGATGATGGTTTCCGGCGTTTCCGTGCTGGCCACCGCCCGACAGACTGCAGTCCATTAACATTGTTCTGGAATATTCAAAACTGATAGTGAATGCGTTTGCTTTCGGAAAAAAAAAAACTGAAAAAGGGGGAAAGGGAGGGGAAGTTGGCAAATATTTTGGACCGTGCCCCGGAATAGGCAAACAAAAGGGCGGGAACGGTAAAGATACAGTAACTGGGCAAAGAAAGTGAAATCATAGGGTCCGAGCCCGATTTGCAGCTTATAGAGTTGGCCCAAATCTCCGAATGACGTGAATGTAGCCATTTGCGAGATGACGTGGCACGCATGATTTACGTGAGACAAAAACGAAGTCGTCAAACTGATAATCTACCGAGCGCCGCGCCCCGAATGAGCATTCGGAGAGACGAAGAGCAGCGGAGACGAAGAGACGCAGACAGGGGAACAGAAGTTGTGCTCGCTGAGCAGCAAATGGGAGTTGCACTCTCGAATGAATCAGAAGACGAGAAAGTATGTAATTGAAGCGAGAAGAGATGTACAAGCCACGTGGCATGCGCATTCTGACATCGATCTGAGCCAGAAAGAGGTGATAGCTGGAGCGAGGCCACCGGAAATCGAAACAAAAACGGGAGGCGCCGTGGCGCACACGGGCGTCGCAGAGTTGTGTGGTGCACTTTTTGGAGAGAGGAAGCGAAAGGAAACGAGCGGCTCGCAAAAGGTATAATCAAGGCATCTCTCTCTCTCTCTCTCCCCCTCCGGCTCTTGGCTTCGGCTCCCCGAGAGCTCTTTCGCTCCTCTTCTTCTTCTTCCTCTTCATCCATTTTTTGCTGCTCTGTCATCGATGAATAATGAGGAGCGAGAAAGGAGTGAAAAGCGAGAGGAAAGCAGCCGCCAGAAGATACGAGATACGTGCTCTTTTCCAGTCAATTCAATCAGTTGGGCGGCGAGAGAGTGTGCAGAACGCGGAGGGCGCTCGAGAAAGAGAGAGAGAGAGAGAAAACGAAAAAGCTTAGTTAGTGCTCTCTCCTTATATATGCTCGAATATGCTGTGTAATCCGTCGTCGACGCTACGTCTCCGCTCACTCTGGCGCTGGCGGTTTTCAGCGAAAAACGAAGAGCTTCTGATATGGAAACGTGTGTATCAAGAGTGAAAGAAGAAGAAGAAGAGGAAGAAGAAGAGGAAGAAGAAGAAGGAGAAGAAGAAGGAGAAGAAGGTGCACGAACGGATTATCCTTCTACGGTAAGTCGTTTCATTCAATTCTCATTTGTCACGCGTTGAAAAGAAAGTACACAAGATGATTTTGGAAGTGAAAAGCGTCAGAAACATTTGCGCAGTCATCTGGGATTTCCATGTTCCGTTTGATCGGAGACTCGGAGAGCGCACATTTCTGCCCAAGTTTTCCACCTTTCAGAACAACTGGAAGCGGAGTAATTCCTAGAAGAAGCATTCAAAGCAATCTACGATTCAGAACAGACGAAGGCGGAAGGCGGAAGGCGGAATTCCGCTCAACTCTCAGTCAAAAATCAAGGCAAGAGTTGCAGAACTCCGCAAAAACTGAACAAGGATGACATCTGAAAAGGAATGGGGGAAATGAATGCGTGGTGGAAGGGGGGATGGGGGACGGAATAACATGTTGACAGTCTCCTCCACTCCGCCCCGTCGCTCCGCCCACTAGGCACACATTCGGTGGAATCGAGAGACAGAAAACAGGAAGTGTCCTTGCGATTCGGTACTTTCAGGCGTTCATACAAACCGTAATCCTGACGACGTGCTTTGATGAAGAGATCGAACGAACGAGGCAGATTTCAGGGAAACGCGGAGGATAATGATAGGCGTCAGAATCAGATGAACTTTGAGCATGACGTAAATGTCAAAGAAGTGGGATGGATTGGAGAAACTCAGTTTTTTTTTAGTGAATGTCATAAAATTACAGTATTTTGTCAAGCAAATGATAAGCTCGATACTCTCGGTTTGTTTTGGCTCGACTCAACAACAAAAAGTACACTTTACTTTTAGGCGGAAACTTAATGCGGATACTGTACAAAGAGGAGAGAGAGAGAGAGAGAGAGAGAGAATATTACGGTAGGCCGAACTGAAAGTGCATTGAGCAAGTAGAACCTCTGAGAGTGTGTGGGGCTCTTTCATAGTGAGAAGTAAAAACTCTCCTCTTTTTTGCTGCCTGCTGCTTTTTCTGTTTTCCCTGCGGCCACCCTCACTCGCTCGCAATCGACAAAAAAAGGAACACAAACGGCAAAAACAAGAGGAGAGAGTGTGGAAGGACGAGAGAGTTTAGAGAAACAGAGAGGTTCTTGTCTTGTTTTGACGGAAAAGGCTGAAAGAGAGGGGCGAACAGGAGAGATCTCTAGGGGATCCGACGAAATGTGCTAAACTGTTTGAAAATTGCTGACGGCAGGATGTTTCAGATCTTATCACACTTCTCACGGCCCGGGCCGGGCCGATGATCAGTTTCTTCTAGGCCATGACTCTGTCTGGAAATTGTTGAATGTTTCGTCATGGCCCTATATTTGACTAGATCTAATGGGTTGGAGTTCTATTTTACAACTACTATCCTCAGCCAATCAGAGCTTTTCCTACAGTAAACCGACTTGTAGGTTTCAATGTCGCAACGAATTGATAACAAGTTTTCGGCCACGGTCAAAGTTTGCTGACACAGTTTTATGGCTTTTTTCTATTTATTTGAAGAGGAATATTTACTGACTCTCCCAAACTGTGAGGTGGTCGAGAAGCACAAAACTGAAAGCGCCAAAAAGTGCACAAAGGTGTAATTTCCGGGCGGAAAAGAATGGGGGACTCGGGAAGAATGACAGATTTATGGCGTCCTTTCGATTCTCGCTCAACCTGCCACGAATAATGGAAGACGGAATGGAAGAAGGGAGATACCTTTTCGAATGAGCATTCATCCGACTCATTCCATTTCCATCTTGTGCTCCGGTTCGTTTGATAACGCGCTACTTTTGCAAGTTTATTTACGGAAATGATAAGGAAAAGCATTCAGACACTAGACTAAAGAATGTCTTCAAAGTGGGGGGTAAATTGGGCGAGGTGATAAGAGCGTTCTTTGAAAGTTACGCATTACGAAATCTTTAACAACAAACGGATTTGGCTCATTGTCGTGCCAACAACGAGCGAGTGTTTCAAACGAAACTTCAATTAATGAAAACTTGCAAACTATGTTTGCCTTCAATTTCTTTAATATGATTCACAAAAGTTTCAATTCCCCCATCCGATTACGAAATCAGCCAACTGGCTCGAGTCCGTTCTCATCTTTCTTTGTCACTTTTCATCGTAATCGAAAAGAGAGCAAAAAACACACGAAAAAGAGGGAAACCAGCCGAAGGGCGGGCAGAATTTCCAGAATGTCTCTCTGGCGACCACACACTGGGAATGCCCTTCGTGTTTGTGCCCCGATGGGACGGGGACGGGACGGCAAGTGCATTGTCGTCAACAAGTTCGACGTGGCAGGGAAAAGGAGAGAGGAAAAAGAAGGACCGCCGGGGGGGGGATTCGAAGATTCTGGAAAGAATGCGGTAATCTCAAGCTGAGGAATCTGAATATGATGTGGGTCTCGCGACGGCAGATATGTTTTGTTATCGTAACCTAAATACAGTAGGCGCAGTGTTCAGTTCATTTCTTTCAAAAGCACAAAATCAGAGATTCGCCGATTTCGCATTTTGCGACGTCAATTTTTGAAAGAATTGGTTTCTTCATTTTCAGGTGAATTCGTCTTGGAGAAACGTCGATCGAGTAACCGAAAAGTTACGAGACTCTTTTGGCCTTTTAAAAATGTACTTCGCATTCTGATAGTGAGCATAAGTTCCACCGATTTCTAGAAATTTCTGCACAGCACCGTGAATCTTTGAGGTTTCACTGTTTTACACATTTTTTATTGCGCGTAATATATGGCGCATTGACGACAGAACGCACATTCGAGTTGATCAGTTCGAGCTGACCGCACGAGCGTTCGAACTGTTACGCGCATGCAAGCGCGCCCTACCGAACATCGTCGGCGTCTCTTCAATCTCGCACTCTCTAATTTGAATAAATAAACAGCTGGCCTAAAATTTGCGTAGTATCTGGTGCCAAGTACGCAAAATATCTAGAACGGTGTTTGCACAGGGGCGACACGCAGCCAATGGGCGTACGCCGGCGTAAAGGCGGCAAACGAAAATTTTGAATCGGTGCGTAGCGCCCTTCGAAAATAAATTCAAATTTTTATGGCGGGAGTTCTGAATGAACACACGTGTGACCGCTCTTCCCGTTAACGGCCGTTCACGTCGCTCATTGTTTCCCGTTTTACTCGAGTCTTTGCCTTTTTTCACTTGGATAAGGGGGAAGAGTACGATGGAATGGTTCAAATAAAAATTATCGTAAATTGAGAACAAGTCCAAGTAGTCAAAGCCACTTTATGTCGATGACAATTTCGCGAACAATGTCTCGATGGACAATGTGAGTTGGCTGATATTGACGGGAGAGCAGACACTCGCGGTCCCTCGGACATGTCGGCTGCCCACAAAACATTTGTCGATACGCGCGCTGTTATTTTTGGTTTAATTACCCAAGTTGAGGTACAAACCTGGGAATGACCTAAAGAAATTTAGCGTCAGCTTTCTAATTTTGGAATGTCTCCTTTAGGGGGACAAAGTAACTAAAAGTAGAAAAAACGGGTGTGAATTGATGGAGTTATGCCAATGATTTGGGATCAGGGCAAGGATTTTGCGTTTACGGTGGTTTTCAAATTTCTTTTTTGTGATAAAAGAGATTTTTCTCGAATCTATTTCTTTTGTACTAATTGTCTAAAATCAGAAATGCCTGATTTGATCAGTAAGAACAAGATTAGGCATCAGAAGACACCAAAACGTTCAAAAAACGATAGCGACTATAGAAAAGCTAGAATTATATTGAATTGTATGCTAGTTTTCATTTTTTCCGTGAGATCCTGACAAAAACAGTACGCTTCATTGGTTTTTCAGATTTTACGAGATTTACGTGTTTTACGGCTTCTTGAAACCGTAAATTTGCGTTTTTACGGATCCGTTAAAAAAATTTTACGCCCAGCCCTGACGGTGATCCCAAACAGTTGGCCACGCCCACAAGGTCGGATCTGCCCTGGCGGACGAAGGTATATGAGGTCGCCGAAACATGATATTTGCACCGTCTCGCATGGTCTTGAGAGAGCCCTGAAAAAGACTCGGAAGGTTGTCCTGAAAAGGATTATCTTATCTGGTAAGGTCTGAGAGAGCCCTGAAAAAGGCTAGGAAGGTATTCCTGAAAATTTTTTTTTCGAGAACACACACTGCTCACGCCGGTGGTAACTCGAAGGGAGGTCTCACATAAACACACACTCTTTGCCCCTCTTCCCTCCGTACACAACAGGAGGGCCGGCCAGCTGTGCAGCGATGTCCGAGTGGTTAAGGAGTTGGACTTGAAATCCAATGGGCTTTGCCCGCGTAGGTTCGAACCCTGCTCGCTGCGAACCGTTTTGCCGTCTCGGGACTATGGGCATTGCATTGCAATTGTTATCAGTAAGTCACAATTTCGGTCTTTGTGCTCTTTCGATGTCGTATTGAGCAGAAAAGAGTTGTTTTCTTATTGTTTGCTCGCAAAACAGAAGGATGAATGAACTGCGAGAAGAGATAAAAGTGATCGGAGAGACTCAGAGTGAGAGAGAATCGAAATTGAGAAAAAAAGAGAAAAGATATCCTCAGGAGCTCGGGAAAAGAGTGCGTCACACTGATTCGCTTGAGCCGAGCCGCCCGGGAGCTCCGGGAGCTCATTTACCGCCCAGCCATTCCACAAGTTCCCTCTTGAACCAGCTTTTTCAGTGAAAATGAGGATCTGGGTAGCATCTCTCATCTTCTACGGGTCCGTGTTCGCCCTGTGCGAACTGCTCCGATTCCTCGTTATCAAGTCGTTCGACAATCCGAAACGACTCTCGGCTCTTCTCATTCTCGAGGTACGAAACGTAAACTCGATGCCTTCGCAAGTTTCCTTCTTCAGTTCATCGGTACTTTGCAAATATGCGTTCCGATGTTCGACGTCGGCACAATTCTCGAAAACTACGGTCTTCTGGGAGTGTTCGTGGAGATCACTGTCATCGAATTGGCCAACTGCTACTTCCAAAGGGACGCCGTCGCGCATCCATGTCCCCTGGTCACCAATTGTTACCGAAAGAGCAAGGCGCTCCGCAGAGCCGCCTACGTATTCCTTGTCCAGTTGGCTGCCGGTTAGTTTGAAACTGTCGGAAGTCTGATATGCAATAAATCTTCAGCCTATCTCTCCTATTTCGTCGCTCGATTGTTCTGGAAGATCGGAGTGCATCCGGTTCATTTGGAGCTGCTCGATCAGGATTCCTGCACTTCCGATCTTACAGTAATCTCGCCAGGCAGCCTTCTGATATCATAAATTCCATTCAGGTTGCCATAACGACGGGATGCATCATTGAGGGGGCGGCCACGTTTCTGGCAAAAGGATTCGAGAAGTGGGTCGAGCAGAAATACGACGGCGATACGAAACTGTGCTCGATTGCCAACTGCCTCTTCTCCGGACTTCTCTGCGCCATTGGTAAGCGAATGGAAGTGCGTTCTAAAGCGAACCGAAACAAATTTCAGGAATAAATTATACGGGAATGTACGCGAATCCGATCGTCGCGTGGGCGTGCACTTTCAACTGTTTGGGCGTTTCTCACGCCGGCCATCTCTTCGTTTACTGGCTGAGTCCGCTGATTGCCTGGTGAGTGCACCGCGCATTCGAATGCAATTCAGATTAAGAATAATTCAGGTACTTTGGAGAGATTGTGTTCGGAGCAGAAGACGTGATTGAGGAAGAGGAAGCAGAAAAAGAGGCCAAGAAGATCGAGTAGTTCGTCGGTTTTTTCGTTTTCGTTGGTATTGCAACTACTAGGTGCTTGTTTCAGGTATTCCACGAGAATTGTATTTAAATTAATGAAAAGTTCACAATTATTCGAATTCACTGATGGACAGTCTTTCTTCCGGTGTCGAACTGCTTCTGATCGAGTCGTCTGTTCTGCTGCGGCTTCCCCGCTCTCGCTCCTTTCAGACACCGTCGGATCGCCGCCTCCGGATCAACCGTGTGCTCGAAATGAACGAATCTGTTAATATTGGCCGTAGAGCGCACTTCCTCCTCTCTCTTTTTCATTACCTTACGTGCCTTCCGATCACCATATACTCGGGCTCCTCTGTTTTTTGCGCATTCCGAATCACCGTCGCATTCTGGATGCGCATGTTCAAATCGGAGTCGCAATTATCCAGAATTCCGATCACATACGCTTCGTCGCGGAGCTCGACGGCTACTTTCTTGCCGGCCATTCCTTGGAGCACGGCCGCACATCCGGATTCGAGTCGTTTCTTCTCCATCAAAAAATTATTTATTTATTCTACAAGAATCTCACTTCAAATTTAAATTACAGGTCGAAAGATAACAACCATCAGTGCACCATTCAAATACCATCGGACGGGAGGGGAAACGATAGAGAATCCCTCAAAAATAAATAACACAACACAAAAAAACAGGAGACGATGTTTTTCTACCGAGATTTTTCATTTAAAAAAATGACTTAGGGGTATTCAGACGGGTAAAAAGACCTGGTAAAAAAGCAGTAAAATCTACGGTTTTTACGAGATTTTAACCAGTTTTTACTAACCGACTGGATAAGTTATTCGTTAGTGGAACTGTGGGCGTGAAATTCGACGTATTGAGTACGAAACATCAGACTTCACGACAGTTTCGTTGGCGGAAAGACGATATATTTTGTGTAGACAACACGCATAAATTAGTAGAATTTGGCTTTGTCCTGCTTGCTTCGCACATAGACGACGCCAACTATGATGGCGGATTGGACAAAGATGATTGCCAGGAAAATGGTCGAAGAGACGCACGACACATTCGGACAGTTCGCAGCCGCTCCGGGACCGCTCTGAAAGCAAAGATAGTTTGATGGGAAAGATCAAGAGATGCTAACCGTCTGAATCTGAGTGGCTCTCACTGTCCTGAGCTCGTTGAGCAGTGAGTCCACCTTCTGATGCATGCTGCTGTCGACGCCTCCAGCTGCTGCACCGCCGCCGCCTCCTTGGGTCAACTTCTGCTCCATATTGTACGTCTTCGTGAAGATCTCATTTACGTACTGCTTCATGTCTCGAACAGATTGAGTGAGGTCTCGAAGCGAAGTGATTACTTCGTTCTTCTCGTGCTGTTGGAAGCTAGCTCCTCCGGCTGCCGCCTGCACTGGAGCCGCTCCCGCTGCTTGTTGGGGCACAGCGGCAGCGCTTCCGGTGAGCTGCGCCTGTTGAATCTGCGCCAATCTTTGATCCATGTTCTGCATGACTTGATGAATGGCGTTCTGTGACTCGTAGATGAGACGAAGTTCGCGGGCGGTGGCGTCCTCGTAGTACTTGTTCGGATCGTACTCGTCGTCCTCCTTCACCTTGTCCGGATGCTGCTCCTTGAACTTGGCTCTCTCCTGCTCGTACTCCTTCATTTGTCTCTCGAACTCTTCGTCGTACTTCTGCTTCTCCTGCTGCGGAATCTGCTCGGCCACTGGCAACGGCTTCTGCTGTTCGTTGAACAGAGAGAAAACGGAGAAGTCGAGAACGTCGTGATCGTCGGCAAGTCCTCCGGTGGCCGCCGACACTCCGAAGTATCCGCTACGTGGGAGGAAGATGTTCTCGGAGCGCATGCACAGTTCGTAGCGCGGCGTTGGCTGCATTCCGTCGTCAATGTGAACAGTCAGCACGTTCTTGAGGTATTCGATGCGAATACGCACTGGATACGGCTTGTTACGGAAGTCACGCTGGCAGCTGGACAGAATCTGCTGCGATCCGTCGGTGTGATGATCGTAGGATCTGGTTCCGTCGTTGAGCATCAGAGAGACTTGCGGGTTGTTTTTCTGTCCATCGTTGTCGAACGAATCGAGGAACAATCCCATTCCGGTCCAGAAATCATTGGCTCCGAACACTGGTCCGAGGGATCCGAGCTGAGAAGTGTACCAGATTCCGAGTCCATCAGCTCCCAAACGTCCTTGTCCGCCCACTTTCAGCGCAATATCGACCTGGAAGCATCAGAAATGACCGGTTGAATTAAAAAGTAGGGATACCTGGAAGTTCTCGCTCTCCGTGAACGCCCGTTTATTCCATGCAATTCCCTTCCGAGATCTCATCGATGGAGCCAGACGGAGCTGCTCTCCAGAAGCGATTGCGTCCCCGCTCACGATCCAAAATGGAATCGATCCATCTCGTTGCGCGAGGTTCGGAGCACGGAACGAATGTTTGTACTCGAACCTAGAACTTTTAAAATATTTGTAAGCAATTGTCTTCCCGAATATTGCTCCAGTTTGAGCAATCTTCAGGCTCTTTCAACCCACTTCTTGAAAATCGGATTATTCTGAGCCGCGACGCAAGCGACGGCGGCGAGCAGCACGAGGAGAACCCGTGTTGAGGTCATCTCTGTAATCAGTCAGTTCGTAATTGAGATTCCGTGTGAAAAAATACTGAATAATGAGTGACAAAGAGCGATCAAAACCCAGTGGCTACTCAACCGTACACGTCGACGTCGGTCGTCTGCAAGCAACTGAAATGCCGCGCAATTGCGTATGTTCCGGTATTTGCACAGGCGCCCGCACGCTTCGAAGAACCAGAAACTCCCGTAAATCATTTATTTCCTTAAAGTTCATGAGAATAACGAGAAAATAGCATTTGAATACATAACCATCATAATTCTAAATACGAACATTATTGATAATACACCGGGGAGCGGAACTGAACGGCATTTAAATTAAAGAACGATTGACGTAGTATTTAAGTGGATGTAGATACAAGCTTGTACAAGGATTTATGTATTGAACTCGCTGAACCAAAAGTAGACGTCATCGAGTTTCGGCGACAGAAGCGTTGCGACATGACGAACTTGCTCGGCGACTGCTCTGGCTTCATCGGCGTTTTCGTGTTCCTCGATAGCTATTGGGAAAGGAGTGAGTACTTGGTGAACGATGATGGTCATATCATCTGTGTGCAAGGACGGAGGACGTTGGGCTTGAGGACAGAAGGCGACGCATCCATTTTCAGAAGTTGAGGCGTCGAGAAGCCGACGGCACTCCTCGTAAGGCACCCAACGGAGAGACTGATCGCAAAGCAGATCGCTCGGATGGAACTTAGCCTTGTAGCGCATCTTAGGACACGAATGGATGTAATAGCCCATGTAGTAGTAAATGAGCTGGCGCTCCGTCTGTGGCAGTGTTTGAATAAAATGGATTTCTCTGAAAAAACACCAGAAGCTCAGAAGTTTCTCCGTCGTTTGAATCTCACCTGAGTGCCGTATAAGTACCAATGGAAAGGAATGAGTAGTCGGGATCATAGTACATATATTTGGCAGAGAGGCACGTCGGAAGAAAGTCGACGACGCACACGGCGATGATTTTATCGTCGAGAAGGAACCAGAGATGGAAAGAGCCGAGAGTTATTCTACAAAAAGAGCACTGGAATCCAGACACGAATCGCTTCTCTTACCCATTTCTCTGCTCCTTCAACAACGGCGAATCACTCAGAAATCGTCTCCATCCGCCTAACCTGGCCTCTTCTTTGTGCACTACCCGCTGATACTTTTTGTACAAATCGTACGATTCCTGCGAACGGGCGTCCGCTTCCGCCGTCTTCGTATCCACCAATTTAACTTCCATCTTGTGCTTCCAGTCTGGCCTCCATTCGTCAATGTACGACTGGATAGTGCGTCGACGGGCCTCTTCTTTCTGACGACGCTTCTCTCGGATGGCTTCCGGGTCGATGTTGCGTTCAAGGCAATTCTTCTCGAATCTAAAAAATTGTTTATTGTTGTTTTATTTCAAAAACAGAAACAACTCCCACCTCTCCCTTCTGATCTGCTTCTTTTTCTTGTCCCGGGGAGGCTTCTCCGACTGTCCCTCTTGAGATTCCGACACGACTTTACCTCCAGCGGCGCCAGTAGGTGAAGCCTCCTCCGCGTGCATCTGTTGCTCATCTCTCTTCTTCACCGGATCTTCCTCACGAACAGCATGTGCTGGGCGTTTGCCCGTTTTCAGAAACTCGTTCATCTGCCGCATCACTCGCTTCTGACTTCGCGACATTTTGAACTGGGTGGTGTCGAGACGGATTGTGTACTGCGGGCAGCATGTAACCGAGTTGTTCGGTTTGTACAAATACCGTCCTGATCTGAAATGCATCGAGTTAGTGGGGAACAGTATGAACGGAGGGATCTTCCGCCTCCAGGGGAGGTTCCCACTTCTTCCCACCTTCTCCAGCCCAAATCCAACAGTTCGAGGTAGTCCCCATTGAGCAGCTTGTGCGCCCACGCGCTGCCTGTAAACTTTTCAAACTTAAACTGAATAGATGGAGCAGTTTTTCGTGCGTTTTTTATCATGCGTCAAAGAACAGATAATTCTGAATTGAATTGGGAATATATGCGGCTGTTTGTTGGAGTGAACTGAAGAAGGCAGGAGAAGAAGGACGAGGTGACCACTTACGAGCTCCAACCGGCGTCCTCAAAGTCTTGGAAATTATCGGCAGTTATTCGTACAATAAGCATCGCTGAATAGATGGAGCCATGAAACGAACAAAAAGGTGGGAGCACAAAGAGAAAGAAAGACAAAAAGATGTTAAAGTGATGCATTCAGAAGCCCCATACCGGTTGAAATAGAAGTTTTATTTCGCGCATCTTGTCCGGATGCTTCTCCGGATCCACTTCCTTCCGCGTTCGGAGCCGGCATCTGTCCTTGCTGTACGGCAGCTTAAAACGGACAACTGAGAATAGGAAAGAGGGAGTGAAAAAGCAGCACTGGACCACGATTATGAACACTGAACGTTGTTGTCTTTTAATCCCAACCAACCTATGCGCGATGTGTTTCCGCGTGTGCCCTTGCAGTAGCCACACGAGGATAGCTCGTTCGGTTGGAGGAATTCGATAACAGAATGCTCCGTAGCCATTGAAGCTGAAAAAACATGTTTGGATAGGAAAAAACGACAGAACAGAGTATGACAATGGCGAGTAACCATGGTTTCACAGGAGGAGTGTCGAGAGAAAGGGACAAAAAAAACATTTATAAAGTGAAAAACAAGAAAACAAGGATCTACATCTAGCGAGGCGGTATTTCCGATCATTGCACGTTCTCGGCGTATCTTTTCTTCTGAATCTCTTCCCTCTTTGCCATCTTCGCCGCCTTCTTCTCTTCAGCCTCTTTCTGCTGCAGCATCACTTCGAATCGTGGGTCCTTCGGGTCCATCCAATATCCGAAATACTCCTGAATATCCCGGATCCTCTTCTCCAACGCCAACTCCTTCTCGTCCTTCTCCTTCTCCTGTTTCACCAGCGACGCTTCGTACTTCGCCAGAGCGGCTGGGTACTTCTTCAAGTTCTTCTCGAGCTCGGCCAATCTCGCCGTTTCGGCCGCCTTCTTCTTTTTCTGCAGCTCCAGGTATTCCTTCTTTACGTCGTTCAGCTCTCTGTACAGTCCGATCGCCTCCTCTTCCTCGATCTCTTCGGCAGTCGGGTAGAGCTCCTCGACGGGCACTCCGCTCGCCAATCCGTACTTCCCGAAGCGTTCGCGACGTGCGGAACGTTCGCGTTCCGAGTCGAATTGGACAGGAGGCATTCCGCCGGAGGCAATGATTCTGTGGCGCGGGCGGAGACTGAAAGCGAAAATAATTCATTATTTAAGAACAACAAAAACTAAGCAAAACTCACAAACTGACGTCGACCTTCGGCACCGCTTCTTCGCCCACACTTGCAAAATTTCGGGTCAATACTCTCCAATTCCTCAGCATTTTTGTTAACTGCAAATGGAGCTATTTTGAAGTACAATGAGAAAACTGGTTGATTGATTGATAAACTGAGTTCGCGGGGCAGCGGCGCAGCGGCGCAGCAAGTGCGCTCCATTGTAAACAAGAAAAATAGGCACGTTAACGGAATAGAACTAACACGGAATAGAACTGTTACGATTTGGAACTCGCAACGTTAAAATAGAACTGCGAGTTCCAAATTGTAACAGTTCTATTCCGTCGTAGCGCCGAGAAATAATGAAGCGGAAATCACCAAATGTTTGAGTAAATCGAGCAGAGAATCATTCATTCATCGGAATCGGTGGAATTTTCAAACAGGGAAAGATCGACAAATATGAGGAAAATGATAAATTAGCAGAAAAGGAGATAAAATAGGTAAGTTTCATGAGGAAGGGGGCGGAACAGGACCAGCAACGGTGGAAGAACCAGGAACGAATGAGGGACCTGCAGCCGGGGGCCTGACAGTCGGGAGTGGGTTAGTGGTGGACTCGGTGGGTCCGTCTTCGTCATCGCGAATAGTTGCATCGCCGTTCACTTCCCATACCTGCAAAAATAGAGAATAATGAAATGTTCGGGAAGGTGGTTGTTCACATGTAATTCATTGTACTCGTCACAACTGCAAACAGTCCACGGACGGTTCGGGTTCCACGAGAAGTCGGCAACTTTTCCTTCGTGACCGCCGTGGATAAAGATCACTTCTGGACGGGTCGCGTCCTCGGCGTCGGCACGGGACGAGGATGCCGAGGTGGGATCGATTTTGGAAATGTCCCACACGACGACACGGCTGAAACGAACGCGATTTGCCGAAAACTCCGTAGAAGGACTTACTCATCGGAAGCACTGCTAGCCAGAACAGTTTCATAGTGGGGACTGAACTGCACTTGGAATATTTCGTCGACGTGATTGTGCAGTGTGTACATCTTCCTGTTCAGATTTCGCATATCCCAGAGAGCCACCGTTTTGTCTTCTGATCCAGTGGCAAGAATGTATTCGGAATGGTTGTTGAATGCGAGACAGGTCACATCGGCAGTATGGCCAATGACGGACAGTCGGGGCCGTCTGTCGGCACGCAGATCATAAAGATTTCTGAACAAAATAGCGAGAAATAGGAAATGCAATCATTTCAGTACAGTTTACAGTCGTCTCCGGTCGATCCGAAGATGTTTTCGTGGAAGTTATGAAAACAGACATCTTCGACATTTCCGCTGTGTCCTCCGAAACGAGAAACCGGGCCCACTTCCCCGGACACTGTCTGGTTCGAATTAATGTCCCATAGACAGATCTGCAAGAAGATTTTATGAATTTTCTCGATAACTGACCTCACCGATTGGTCATAGCCGGCGGTGATCAGAATGCCCTCTCTCAGTTTGTTCCACGATAAACCGTACGCTTCGCCGCGGTGTCCTTTCAGTCGCAACTGCGGACGGAAGCCGTTGTCGTGCGGTTCGGACGGATGTTTCGTGTAATCGAAAACGAACACATCGTCCTCCGTTCCCCGACTCGCGATTATAATCGGATTCTGCGGCATGTACCGTGCTCGGTGCACTTCTGTCGGATGATTAATTCGAATTTCATGTTCCAGTTTGGCCGAACTGGAGGCTCCGTATCCGCCAAACTCTTCGCTTTCCGAATTCCATTTCGACGGGTCAATTTGAGCCTCTTGTGTCGGAATCGTCAATTTTGAGATCATCAGGAAATTTTGAACATTGTTCGTGTGCGTGCCGAGCAACATCCGGTGCACTGAGGTTTCAACGCCTTCAGGCTGAAAACGAAGAGTTTGGAAGGTGATACAACTGGGCAATGAGCTCACTTTGATGACGTCCGGCATCCATTGAGCAGTCAGAGAGGGCCATTCGAGCTCCTTCGTGATGACCGTGTTGTACAGGAATGGCGCGTTTTTCTTCCAAACTCTGTGCTCCCGACTCACTGGTTTGTCTTCGCACTCCGTGTCGCTCATTATGCTGTAAAAAAAGAAGAGGTGGTGTGGAACTAGAGGTGTGATGCGGAAGAAGTACAAGTATTAGTGCTATCACAACATTCACAGAACAACAGCAAAAACGTTTTGAAAAAAAGCGAGAAATCGAGACAACCATCGACTTTATTTCGAATCAATAATTATGGTAAAAGGATAAATTAGAAATTTAGGACAATTTACAGATTTGCAGCGGCGGGGGGAAAAATATAATGCGAACAGATTGATGGATTAGGTGTGAAGGGAAGAAGAGATGCAAGGATGAATAATACGAATAAGTTAGAAAAAGCAGTTTTACTGCGCGCGCTCGACGACATCCGATGCAACGTCATCTTCGATCTCATTGTAGATGTTGTCGGCCATCTGCCACACTTGCAGAATGTTGTCTTCCGAGACGCTGCACACCACCCATGGCTCGTTTGGATTCCACGAGAAGTCGCTGATCTTTGCCGTATGACCTCCGTGGATGAACAGAAGCTCCGGCGGTCCGTCCTCGGCGTCTTCCGCCGACTGATCCTCGCCAATTTTGGACAGATCCCACACGTGAAGGCGTTTGTCGGTTCCGCTCGACGCGAGAATGGTTTCGTTATGCGGACTCCATTGAACTTGGAAAATTTCGTCGCGGTGCGATTCGAATGAATGAAGTTTGAGACGCAAGTTGCGAAGATCCCAGAGAGCGACGGTCTTATCGGCGGATCCAGTGGCAAGAATGAATTCGGAATACGGATTGAAAGCGAGGCAGTTCACTTCGGCATTGTGTGCATCGATGGAGTGGACGGGCTGGGGCTGACGAACATCCCAGATGAGCCTGAAAATCAAATGTTTTTGAGTAAAAAAGAATGAGTGATACAAACTAACAATTTCTTGTCATCTCCGACAGATCCGAAGACTCCGTCGTGCAGAACATGCCAAGCGACGTCTTCCACCACGGAGTCATGCCCTTTGAACATGCTCTTGGCCTGCAACTCGCCAGCAACATTCTGGTTTGCATTGATGTCCCAATGGCAGACAGTTTGGTCATCTGATGCAGAGAGAATCAAGCCAGCTCGGTTGGGGTTCCAGGAGAGTCCGTATCCCTCCTTGGTGTGTCCTTTCAACTTGATGAGCGGGTTGAAAGTGTTGGCCGGCGGATTCTTCTCGTGCTTCTCATAGTCGAAAATGTAGACGTCAGCCGATGGCGACTTTGTGGCTATGATGTTCGACGTTTGAGGCATGTAGCGAGCGCGGTTCACTTCTCCTTCGTGATTGATTTTCACGTCGGGCTCAACTTTTCCGCTGACAGATCCGAAGCCTCCGTATTCGCTGCGCTCAGTGTCATAGCGAGACGAATCAAACTGAGCATCGTCAGTTGGCATGCATATCTTTGAAATGAGAAGATGATTCTGCTCATCGGAAGTGTGCGTTCCGAGAATGAGACGATGAGTTGTGAAGTCTTTGCTGTCCTGTATAGAAAACGTTCATTTTAATGGAGTAACTTGGAAGTCACTAACTTTTTCGGCAAGTGGAAGCCATTGAACAGTCAACGAAGGCCATTCCAGAGCATGCGTCATAACCAAATCGTATAGGAACGGCGTGTTCTTCTTCCAAATTTTGTACTCGTCGTTAGCGACTCGGTCCTCCGAGGTTCCATCCTCCAGGGTAGACATACCTGAAAGATAACTCTTAGTACTGGTGTGCACAAGAAAGCGGAATGCTAAATGAGAACAGACCCGGTTCAAAAAATTGGGGAACAGCAAAAATTTATGAATTTGAAAATATTCACATTAGAAAACTGAATTATTTGCATTGAAATTGGTTTTTTCTTTCAAATTCACTTTTTTTAGAGCATAATATCATGGAAAATTAATAATGTCAACATGAATTTGCGAGATCACTGGGGGAATCGTCGTTCAGAACGTGTCAAAAACGGCCAAAAACGTCGGAAAAAATCCAACTTTGAACGAGTGCGCGCGTCGCGGTTTTCGCGGGCGAGCGGGTCTCGCCACGATCGACCATCTCCAGTGCGCTTGGGTACGGTAGCAGATGACGGATCATTTGAATTCCTCTCGGAAAACCCGGCTCGCACATTGAAAACTATAAGTTCTCTATCGATTCTTTCGATATTTCATGTATTGTCTTGCCAATAATAGTAGCGAAAATGCTAAATTCTATTACGTGAAAATCTTATCAGAAATTCGCAGAATTATAATGAATCAGTCGGGTGAACAATTAAATGATGATTTATTTTTTTCAGATGCAAGAAGAAATTTTAGATTTCTTCCGGAATCCCGCCTTGGTATTCTACATGACGCTGATGCTGACCGTTTGCGTCGTAAGTCTATTATTAATCTCCTACTGTCTTTTAACAAAATATAAACGTTCAGGTCAATGGTTCCCAGCAAGTCGGAGACGTCGTCGAAACGGAATTCCACTCTTATCGTCTTCATCAATACGAAATCAGCGGGAACATGTACGGAAGCAAAAACTATCATGTTTCTTACGAAGCAGTCTCTCTGGCTGCTCGAGCCAACAGAAGGTATTTATTTAGAAACGAACTGAGACGGCCACTTCTTGAATTCTCGCTTTGTTTCAGAACTATGGTGACAACGTGGCGTGATCTTCTGACTCATGACGTCGACGACATGTGGAATCTTTCCGCAGGCGCAGTTCTCGTCTTCATTCCGGACAATATCGACGAACTGAACGACGTCGACAGAAAGGTAATCGTGTAGTCCTGACCCACCGCGGTAGCCGGCATAATCTCCTTATTGAATTGAATAATCAATCGCCTCTTTAGGCGTTCCTCGATCTCCAAGAGAAGTTGTCCAATGTCAAAACTGATTTGGCTGTTTATGTGGCACCATACAACGACGACGCCATCTCCATTCTCAATGGTTTGCATAATACGAGTTATTCTTTATAAAATTAGCATTTTCAGACGTTAATAATCGTGCGGACAAGGCGCCAACCGCCGTACAGCACCTTCTTCAATCGGTTTCCGGCAACACAATAAGTATCACGTCTTCCGATCAGATTCCGGAATTACCCGCCAACTACAAGCCATTCAATATTGTGGTGAGCCTAGAATATACTGAGAGGCAAAAGAAAATAATATTTGCAGGGTCGCTTGAGCAGCGGTGAGCGTGCTGTCCCGACAATCGCCTTCGTCGCTCACTACGACAGTCACTCGGTCCTTCCCGGTGTCTCTCCTGGAGCCGACTCCAATGGTTCCGGAATCGTCGCTCTTCTGGAGCTGCTCGCCGTTCTCTCCAAGTTCTACAATACTCCGAGCACCCGCCCTCCCTACAACCTCTTGTTCATATGGACCGCCGCCGGAAAGCTCAACTTCCAGGGAACTCGGCAATGGATCGATGAGTTCCAGCAAGGGCTCGAGGCCGGAGACTTTGTCGAATCGGCTGCTAATCGGAAGGGTGAACATGCAAGGCAGAAGTTTTTACTTGAAAAGTTTGTGCCTTCAGATGACCGAATCGATTTGGCCATTTGCATCGAGGCTATCGGCCGTAACACAGGCGGTCTCTACATGCACGCTGGAAAGGCACCATCGGAGAACTCTGCGGCCGCTCAACTCTTTAGAAGACTCAGGTGCGGATGATTCCATCGAACACACGTCACCTTCACTTTTGCAGAAACATCGCTCCGGAGAAGAACATCGAAGTGGTTGCGAAGAAGATCTCTCTGACGACAGCCAGCTCTTGGGAGCACGAGAAATTCAACATCAAGCGGATGCCGGCAGTCACTCTCTCCACCCTTCCGTCTCCAACTGACCCTGCCCGTAACTCCATTCTGGATCTTCCGTCTTCTTTGGATGAGGATGAGCTTATCGAGAACATCCGTCTGATTGCCGAAGGAGTCCTCGGATACATCCTCGGCCTTCCGGAGACAGGCCCTTCTGCTGATCCGCGTGTCACTTCTGAAGTGAGCATGCTCTCGAAGGACGCAGTTGACAAGCAAAGAGTCCATCACTTCATCCGTCAATTTGCATCGAGACCTCGTCCGGTCGGAGACAAGCGGGCCACCGAGAACATAGCTTCCAATTTGGCATCTGCTGCTGCGGGATACGGCGTCGTTTCCAAGTCCGCAGTCACGATCACGGATGCGAAGGCTTTCGGAGTCACTCAGAACAGACTGGTCGCCGAAAGAGTCAAGCCGGCCGTCTTCGAACTTGTTATTGCCGCCGGAGTCTTCGCCTATCTCTCAGTTTTCTATTTTGTAAGTAAACCCGCACTTATATGAGAGGTCCTGATTCGATGCGTTCTAGATTGCAACGCACTCGCAGAAGTCTATCGAAGGAACCGTGTCAGCTATTCGAAAATCGATCTTCTAAACGCTCAATTTCCACCCACTTTCAATTTTTTTCCTATTTTACTCCCGTTGACAATTGTTGTTGATTTTTGTCACATTGTGATTGAAACAATGTTCCCATTCCTTTTGTCCCCCCTCCAGATAATATATTTAGGCCTAATAAATTATTACGATAAATCAAAACTGAAGTTATAAAAAAAATCTTCAGAGTTGCACCCTTAAAAAATCTATTTTTTTTTAAATCTTGCACGTCTGGTTTTTCAAATTGACAAAACATCTTCGCTTACACCAACAAATGGAGCGCTGAGAATATCCAAAAGCTCGTTGCGAAAAGAAACTTCTTCTGAATCATTCAACTACTACAAAGCAGTACTGATTCGCTTCAACCCTCGAACTTTCGCCGATTTTTTCGATCCTGACATGTTTCAGTAAAAAATATTTAAACAACAACGTTTATAACACAAACAACGGGTGTTTAGGCTTGTTGTCCCGAGGATCTGAGGCTGGTGGCGATTCTGTCCAGATCCTTGCGTCCCTGAAAAATATTAGCAGTGTTTTTGTGAAAACTTATCTAACTGAAGGTTAACGGAGAAAGGAAAAAATTTACCTGCTTGGATAGGATTCTTCCCTTGCCGTCTGGGTGCTTCTCGACCCACTTGATCTTCTCGAGCTGCTGAACGGCCTTTCTGAGGCAGTTTCCAGCCGAAGTTTGGAAGTGGTTCGGGGCGACTCCGCGTCTCTTATTTCCTCCATACACCTTCTTGAAGGCTCCGATTCCTGCAAACAAAACCTTTCACTATTACCATTTCTTGGAAAAGAAATCCGGTTATTTAGAGGAAGTATTTTATCCTCAACTGAATTTTAAAAAATAAAGCTTACCGGCCGGGCGGAAGTACAGGTGACGAGCAAGACTGGCGGCACGAGTGTAGAACCAATCCGGGTCAATTGGAGCAAGCTCCTTGTTGACTCCAAGCTTGACAAGGTCGGACCACTCTGGAACCTTGACCTTTCCGCTCTTCTTCAGGAAGTGAGCGATCGACTTGACAGCGTCGTGCTGATCGACGTCCTTGATGGAGGTCGCTCTCGTCATTTTACCTTAAAAATTTTGAATTACAACAAAAAATTTATAAATATAACGATGCCGAACGAAAAATCCAAAAACCTAGTCTTTGCTCTTGAACGTTCTCGGACGAGCAAAATAACAGAAAAACAAAGAATTCATCGTTTGAGTTGTTCGAATAAGTGATTTTGAACACAAAATGCTCAAAAAAACTTGAAAATTGTGCTAAAAATTCGAAATTTCTGTAGGAAAAATGAGGAAAAAATTTTTTTGCTGGGAAGTTAGTGTTACCGTATACCACATAACCTGCGTCCACATTCGCTGCGTAGCGACTCAGCAGTGACCGCAACGCGTCTAACGGAACTCGAACCGCGCCGCGGGCGTTTGAATTGAAATTTTAAAAATCTTTTCCAATAAAATCAATCGATTTTCATTTATTTTTTATGAACAACGCAGGTTAAATATGAGTATCAGAATACATTACATATATTACAGACAACCGCCGATTACAACGATAATTTAGCTAGAACAAGACAAGATGTCGTCGGCCAACAATACACTTGGTAATACATTTACTAAAGAAAGTTTAACAGTTCTAAGATTTTTTGAGACAAATTGTTTGAATGAATACAGCCAGATAGCGACATTTTCCAACAAATGTAGAGAAACGTATATTTTCAGAAGTGGAGGATGGACATTCACCGGTTGAACAGGAGAGGTTAGACAAGTGCTTCGGTGCCTGAAAAAATAATCATCTTTTCAGTGTACCCCTCACATCTTCTGTACTAGACAAAAGTAAAAGTCTCTTTGGCAAGTCGTCGTCAGTGTTTTCCGTACGTTCCTCGCTTTTTCAAGATATATCGATTTATTTCACAGGCTGCGGCTGCTCGAGAACCAACGCCTGAAGCACACAGCGGAGAGTCAAGCGCAGCCAACGATTCTCTAGTTGCCATGGAAGCTGGAGTAGAGGAGCAAACACCCGTTGATACAACCCCAACCAACGCGGAAAATGAGTCTGCAACGCACAAAGAGAGGGCTGAGCAGCCAGACGAAGAGCCGATGGACAACGTTGCGCAGCTTACGCCTGAGCCGGAGAATACCAATAAGCCTGAGCAAGAAGATGAAGTTTTTGAGAAAAAGATAATTTCAATGGACACCAGCAGAGAAAACGGGGAAGCTCTCGAAACTGCTGAAGAGATGGAAACAGAAATAAATGGAGAGGAAAGAGAAGAAGAAGAGGATGAGGATGATGCTGAGGACGAAGAAGAAGAGGAGGCTCCAAAGAAAAAGGCGAAGGTGTGTTATTTTCTCAATTCTGTTTGCTCTAATTAGTGAAATTTAGCGAACTGTTCTCTCTGAAGACGCAGATGATGATGATGATGAGCAAGAGGAGGAAGAACAGGAAGAGGAACAAGCCGATGAGCCCGAAATTGTGGCTGCTGACCAACCTGCTCTAGAAGAAGGTGAACAGGAAGATGATTCGGAATCTCTTGTGATCGACGAATCCGCGGAGAAGTCGGTCACCCCTCCCGAAGACGATGCTGCTCCAGAAGCGCAACCGACTGAAGAAGTAGAGGAACCAGAGAAAGAGGAACCAGAACAAGAGGAACCAGAACAAGAAGAGCAGCAGGAGGAAGAGACGTCTTCTACTCGTCGTACACGCGGAAGAAGGTTCTCTGCAGCTGCATCCGCCCCAACTTCGTCGTCTGCGACACTTAAACGTGCAACAAGAGGTCGTGCATCGCAAGGAAAGAAGGAGGAACACAAGGACGAGCAGCCAGTTGAAGAGAAAATAACTAATAAGCGAGGAAAAGCGTCGAGAAGCAGCAAAAAAGAAGAAGAGGCCCCAGAACCTGAAGACTCTGAGGATGTTGGAGACGATCAAGATGAGGTGGCTCCCGTTGAAGAATCGCCCAAAAAGGGAAGAGCAAGAAGATCCGCTGCCAAAAAGGAGGAAGAGTCTGCTGAGGAGGCACAGGAAGAAGAGGAACCTGAAGCCGAGACTCCTAAGAAAGGAGGTCGAGGCAGACGTTCTGCCGCTGCTGTTACGCCAGCCACTCCACGACAAACAAGAGGAAAAGGTAAACAGTCGAATATCGTTGAACAAGAAGAAAAAGAAGATGAGGAGATTGAGGAAGAACAAGTAAAAAAGACGAGAGGTCGAAAGCCACCTGCGAAAGTTGAAGAGGTTGAGGATGGAGAAGAAGAGGACGAAGAAGAGGAAGGAGAAACCGCCGAAGCCGAAGAAGCCGGGCCATCGACATCTTCCAGGAGATCTGCTAGAACCAGGACTACTCCGAAGTCGGCTCCCATTACTCCCGCGTCTAAGCGCACTCCGGCTCGTGGTGGTCGAAAGAAGCAAACTTCGCTGACTGAAGATGTCATCGAGGAGGAAGGCGAAGAAACGACTGAGACTCCACATGCAAAGAAGGGACGAAGTGGAACAAGAAGCGCTCCTTCGTCGAGCAAGAAAAAGAATGAGTTCGATCCGTACGACATGGACACTGAAATGGAGCACCATCCGGATCCACTAAAGAATATTCAGGTATCCAGTGAATTAATCGAAATCTCAAATCTCAGAGGAAGTGTTTAGGTCGAGGTGCAAAGTTTTGGAACAGTCAAGTACGGTCGAGTCGGATCTTCCGCCCCCAAATATTCAATGACTGAAAAGTCCGCTGTCTCTCTGATGCCAGGTTTGAAGTCAATATTGGCAGATGCCGTCAAACAATATTTTTCAGCTACTTCTAACTCGAAGAATCGCCGTTCTCTCGCTGATATGACCCCGTCCAAAGAAAAAGCGAAGGTGAAGGCGCCAGTTGCGTCAGGAGGAAGGAAGCCTAGAGCAAAGAAGGAGGGTAACGAGGAACCGGAAGACGTCGAGATGGAGGAGCTCGAACAGCCGACCCCATCGGCGACTCCAGCTTCCGCTAATCGTGGAAGAAAGAGAAAAAGTGAGGCAGCTGCCATAACTCCGGCCAAGAAACAGGCGTCCATCATAAATAAGCAGCTGAGCGACGAGGAACAACTACGTGTCGATCAGCCGCAAGATGATAATGAGCCGCACGCTCCGGGATCTCGTGTCTATGCTGTTTTCCAAAAAACCTTCTACCCAGCCGTCATCGTTGCCGACCGCGATGGCCTCGGACGATTCAAGCTGCAGTTCACTGCTGATAATGTGGTTAAAGACGTTCCGAATGCAGGAATTATACCGCTCCGTGCAGTCACTACTGGAAAGACGGCGATTTTTGAAGAGAATGACGTTCGAGTCAATGTCCCGCCTAGCGACTTCAGTGCGAAAGAGTGGGCCAAAGGGCAGCTCACCATTGGATTGCTCGACGATGAAGAAGTGCCGACTGGCGAAGTGAAGACTGTCGACTGGAAAGAGCTGTCATTCGATCAGGCGGAATGGCGCGATTACATTAAAATCAAAGAGCAAACCGCTACCGCCATCACTGCTTCCAACATCGCTTCCTTCGGTGAAACCCATCGTGTTCGAAAGCCGGTCCTCACTAATCCGACACCAAAGCCGAAAGGCCG
The DNA here is from genome assembly GCA_946814055.1 of Caenorhabditis sp. 36 PRJEB53466. Taxonomy (NCBI): domain Eukaryota; kingdom Metazoa; phylum Nematoda; class Chromadorea; order Rhabditida; family Rhabditidae; genus Caenorhabditis; species Caenorhabditis sp. 36 PRJEB53466. The sequence goes on from CAMPFS010000001.1 coordinate 6,583,974, forward strand.
CAAGAAGGTCGAAGGTCTAGTTCAGTCGAGAGGTGCCTCGACTCCAAGAGATGACGACGAGGACGACGTTTTGCCCATGGATGAGAAAGGCGTCGGAAAAAGCATTTTTGCCGGAAAGCTGTTTATGCTCACTTCTGCTAATCGTTCGGCGACGTCGCCCACTCCGCCTGTGTTCAGGAAGAAAAATCTGACCAGCTTCCTGGTTGAGAACGGAGGAATTGTGGTTGAGCAACTGGACGTAAGTTATTGAGAGACTACAGACGTCTGATGTCGGTTTGAGGACTTTCAGGGAAGTCATCCGAATCTGACACCGATCCTCATCTCAGACACCTTCTATCGTACACACAAGTATTTGGCAGCGCTTGCGAGAGGTATTCCGTGCGTAAAGAACGTTTGGCTCCAAGAATGTGGAGAGCGAGGCGAATGCATCGATTTCAAAGACTTTGTCCTGCCTGCCGGCACTTCTATCTACATAGAAGGCCAAGAAATGCCAGCGTGAGTTATTTTGTGAATAGTGACTGAATAAAATTCCTTAATTCAAGGCCAGAAAACCCTTCGGAACTTCTCGCCGGAAAAACTATTTATGTGCATTCTACGCACGATGCCCGCGAGCTCACTCAAACCGGGCCGGGTGGGACGTTCGTCGAGATTTGGAAGCCAATCCTGCACTTACTCGGAGCAAACACCGTTGAAAATGACTGGAGAACCCTCGAGGAAACACATCTTCAATTCGACGTCGTTCTTGTCGATGGAACATTCGAACCACAAGTGATGACCTACGCCGACAAGATCGGAGCGAGCAAGGTCACTTCCGAATGGGTCATTCAGGTACTCTAAAATGATATGTGCTCTCTCTCTCTCTCATTAACTGTTTTCAGACTATAATGCTAAGCGGCGCACCGGATCCGAAGTCGCATCAAAAGTTCAACCCGTACTGCTTGAATCATCGCAACGCACGCTATCTACGCAATCCCCGCTAAACATAAATACGTTTTCACCCATTTTACCCCTTAAATATTTCATTACGATCCTTCCTCTTTGTATAATCTTATTGCTTTTCACCGTCTCATCATGTTCCCGAACCCTGCTCCGTTGCTTATTTCGATCTGATCTCATTTTTCAAAAGAATGCCCACTGCCGGCCGGTGCGGTATTATCTAATTTACCTCGTTCTCCCACAATTTGATTTTCAATTTAACCGATAAAAGAGGGCTACGACTAGTCACTGATTATGTGTCTAGCCGAGCCGTCTCAGTCATTCCATTCAGCAAGTTCTCATTCCTCTATTTCCTTGTGTTCGTAAATTATCATTGACAAATAGATCCTTCTGATCTTCGTCTCTCTTCTGCTAACTTATTCATTCCTTTCCTCTCATTTATTCATGCGTTCCCATAGCCTCCTCCTCCCCCACCACACCTTCTCGTTTCCATTTAACCGTAGATTCTCGTCAGGTGGCCATTGTTTCTTCTCACTAACCGTCCACGCACCTACCCCATTCATCCATCAAAAGCACATATTTTTTACAAAGTATCTATAAGTGTGAAACGACGAAATGAAGAGTGTTATGAGAACGCTGAGATGTACGTGTCCGTCGACTTGTTTCGGAGCAAGTGCATACTTTGTTGTGGGAAAAAACCGGAGAGGAGCTCCTAGGAGGACGAGTGGCGCTTTCCCTCTCCTTGCTTCGAAGGGATCGGTCTTCGTCTGCCGGCTGCCCCATCTATCGTTTTTCCTGCCCTCACATTCGTTTGTACGGACAATGTGCAAATCTCATAGAATTTTTACGTAGTTTGATCTCTCAGTTTTCGCAGAAATTCATTGCCCTTTTCCTTTTTCGTTATTCCCATTCAATTTCAGGTCGAAATGTACACTTCGAGAGGTGGAAGTCGTGGTGGAGGCCGTGGCGGAAGAGGCGGAAATGGTGGCGGAGGACCACCGAGACGAGGTGGCCGTGGAGGGGCGTTCGGAGGGGATCGCAACCGGAACAGCCGCAGTCCGGACAGAACGTAAGTTGTGCCAAGCGGATAGATTTCAATTTGATAATTATTCTGCAGATCCGAGCGTAGTCAAGAGACTTACAACCGGTTCCGTGAGGGGCAGAGACCGATGAGCCGAAGTCCGACCCCGGATCGGAACAACGGAGGCGGACCGCCGCAAAATCCGTTCGGAGGGCGGCCGATCAGCAGAGACGATCGGATCGGAGGAGGATCACGGCGAGACTCGAGAGACAGAAGCTTCCGGGCGCCGCACAGATACGACGACAAGTCGCAGAGACTGGAGAACACGTTTCAGAGAGGTAAGAGAACGAATCGGAAACGAGAAATCAATGAATGTGAATAGCAGAGCGAGCGGACAGTCCAGTAAGCGAGAAGGAGAAGTTCAGAGTGTGGAAGCTCAAGATCGGTAAGACTATTTTTTAGACGTCGAATGAATTTGATACTATTCCAGCCGACGCGGAGGAGACAGTCCGTCGTGCCGAGTTCGAGCTGAGAAGAGCCAAACTGGACTACGACAGCATCCTCGAATCGTACGAGGAGTTCACGAAGGCCACCGCTCCGGTAAGCAAAATATTTCACTGAAGGTCTCAAAGGGGCTCAAGATTTACAGACCTTCGGCAAGCCATCAGCTTGGTGACTTGTGGACGGCTATGTCATGAAGAATCCAGTATTTATTCCTCTCAACTTTTTTCTTGTTTCATTAATCACACTGCTGAATGCTTCATGTCCTTTTTCACATAAAACATACTCTCAAACAGCTGTGGATTTGACAAGTTTGACAGGAAAAAGTCTTATCAAAAAGAGGAAACGGACAGAGAATAGCCGTTTCCTTTTTACTTGTATTCTTTAAGCGTAATGTCCCCCAAAAAACCGGTTTCCGCTCTCTTGTTTGCCTCAAAAGGCGATTGCCAACACAGAAACTGCTGTCATTTCATTCCATCGATCAGTTCGTCGCTCCTTCTCGTATTTCTCAGTTTTGTCAATGTTTGTGTTCGGTTTTGTCTTCGAATAAATCGATTTACTCGGAAGCCTTTCTCTCGCAAGCCACGAGATGTGGAAGTACTGGTCACTCTAGTGGTTCAGGAATTTGGGAAATTGAGATCGAGCGGCGAGAACATCGACGAAAAGACACATTGGGAACATTCACTGTACAAACCATATACTGTATTAGAAAAGTGCCAGAAAAATTAGAAACGGTATCTGAAAGCCAATAAATAAAATGGAAAACGCCGGAAGTTATTCACACTCTTTTTCGAAACGGAATGTTTTGGTTGTTTCGAACTGACTCATTTAGAAACGTGATTGATAAGAAGCTGCATATACAATCGTTTCATCAGACTTCTGATTGGAGAGTTGCCACACTGCACACGAAAAGCATTCAAACGGGAAAAAGAATCGAAAACGGGCAATTATCCTCTTTTTTTCCAAGTTCCCTTCCCTTTTTGTCCGAACATTTCTCGCTTTCCCCAAAGATGGTTTCAACGAAGCAGCACGCTTTCGCGAGCTTTAACATATCATTACTGAGGAGACGCGTGTGAGAACATGGTCATGTGCCTGCCCAGTAATAAGCAGAAAATGTCGAATGACGATCGGATTTGCACGTGATCTTTCTCTTTGAGCACTCATACTTTCTATTCAAGTCCGTTAATCCGTTAGCCATTTTATTCCTTCTTATCTTTTCTGTTCCAGAAACAGGGCTGTCCCAGGCTTTTCGAAGAGGCCTTCAGAATTTATTATAGGAGCACCGCACAGAAATGGCGCTCTGTTGAGAAACTCTTTTTGCAGTGCAAATTGAGCGACCTCGGGGCCCAGTTTGAAAAGTTATTCCACGTTTTCAATGGAAAATTACTTCGCGGCCTTGAAATTCGGCCAGATTGCGAACAGCGCGCCCTTTCTGTCCGGTGCCCCTATAATAACACGCGAACACATGACTGATGTATTTCATAACTCTAAGAGTGAGCAAAACCCGCCTCGTTCATAATAACGATAGGAAACACCGTAACGCCCCTGCATTCGAGAACATTTCTGAACAAACAAACAGTTGAAAACCTCTGCCGATCAGCGGCTGACTCCTCTCTTGCCCTCTTTTTTCTATTTTTCTCAATCATCGTTCGCACTTTGTTTGTTTGTTTGTCAAGATTGGCAATCAAAATGAATCAGCTTAAATAAAAACTGATATTTTATGAGCCTATGAAAATCGACTGTGTATTCCGCGAATTGTACAAGGATTGGAAAGTATTCAATACCTTGATTTCCATAAATCTTCACTCCACCTTTCACCGCAGCCTATTCGATTCATTATTTCTATCTGTTTTGCACTCTTTTCAACCTCTTCTTTATGTCGAAATCTTGTTTTGGTGATATTGTGGCGTCTCTCGCTCCTCCGCACTCTCCCGTCTAAGAGTGAGCAAAGGGGGGGGGGGAGGCCTCCGCTTAACCAACGTCAGATAAAAATGCAAAAAACGAGTGGAAGAGGGGGAAAGAGAAGGAGAGAACGGAGAGACGAGACGACGAGACGGCGCGAAGAGGAATCTAGAAGAGGGGCGGAGCTTGTGGAACGGAAAAGAGAGAGGCAGTTCATTCATTCGCTTTCTGATTCCCACCTCCATCTTCTTCTTTTGGCGAACTTGTGAGCACTCGAACTTTGTCTCTGGTTTCTTTCTCAGATCCTTCAGCCATTCCACTACTGACATTGAGAGACTCTTTCTCCCACTCCTCTTCCTTGTAGATTGTAGTGTAAATGACAGGTGTCTAGTTATCTATTTCTCTTTCTCTTCTTGGTGTGTGCGTTCCTGAAAGTCAGATGACGCTTTCAGTGTATCCGTCCACTTACAATATCCAATTTTATCGTCAAAATGGCTCCTGGAAAAGTGTCCGCTTCGAAGCTGAAAAGAGAGCAGGAACGTGCTGCGAAAGTGAAGGCCGCCGAGGAAAAGGCTGCTGCTGGTACTGTCCTTCGACACTGATCTCCTTCATTGAGTCCCATTTTTGCAGAAGCTGCTGCGAAAGCCGCTGCCGAGGCACCGGTGCCTGTTGCAGCCCCCGCTGCACCTTCATCTGCTCCTCCGGCTGCTCCTCCGGCTGCTCCTCCGGCTGTCACGCCGACCTTGAGCGTGGCTAGTCTGAGCTCGGCCCTTCCTGCCACAACTCAACCGCCAAAGCCTTCGAAGCCGGATCGTCCACATCCAGTGAAGCCGCTCACTCTGCTCGAGAAAAAGAACACAATAGTGGTCGAAACGAACTCGTATCTCGTGAAGATCAAAGGAAACAAGAAGGTTTTCCGGTACGACGTCGTCATCTCGATCCAGAGGGACTCGAAGAGAGCCAACCGAGCTTCCGGCGTCGCGAAGCCGAACGACCAAATCCTGACCGGAACACAGGGAAGTGATCGCCAGCGACAGGCTGTCTGCTTGTCGCTCGTCAACGAAGTACTGCAGGATCTGGGCGTGTCGGTGTACCCGTACGACGGAGCATCCACACTCTACGTTCTCGTCGACCTCGGTCAGGGCACAATCGAACGCGTGTTCGAGAAGCAGAATCTGCCGGCCAAGTTCAAATCAGAATACTTCTCCGACAGCGAGGGAACCGTCACCCTCTCGATCAAGCCGAACGACAAAATCCCGGTCCTTCAAGTGAGAGACGTCCTTTCGGAAGGTCTCGAATCGGCCACGAAGATCGTGACTTCGATGTTGAGCGTGGCTCTGACTATGGATGCTCGCCTCTCTAGATTCCTCATCACCGACGGGAGCACCCAAATATTCAACACGCAACCGAGAGCCTCTCCCGAGAACGGAGTTGAGGAGCGGGAAGGAATCGAATCAAAGTTCCGGATGGCGGAAGAGAACCTGCACATCTTGGCAGACTGTGAGTTCAAATGAGCTGCAAGTGTTGGAACATACTTTTACAGACAAAATGGTCCAGTTCTTCTGCAACGGTCCGCTCACGCAGCTCGAAGCAAGATGTCTGAAGAGTCAGTCCGCAGCGAGGAAATTCCTCAAAGGACTAAAAGTGAATGTGGTCTATGATGCCCGGCAGAAGTTCAAAATCGAAAATGTGGGACCGCCTATCGGAGAGCTCAGGTTGGATGATGGAAAGCCTCTTCTGGAAGATTGCGCAGAGAAGTCCAGGAAGAATGTGAAACAGTTCAACCCGAAATGGCCGGCCATTCAAAGATCAATCAAAATCGAGAACCCTGCGAGACAGGGCGAGAGAATCAAGAAGTTTTTGAGTTATCCAGTTGAGAACCTGATCGTTGCCCCGGATCAGAAACTGCTGCCGAAGCATGGAAATGCGGTAAGCAACTGTGAGATGTTAACAAGAATCAGAATCCAACTTCATTTCAGCCGAGAGCACCGCTTCCAAATGCTCGTCATCGTGGTACCGAGATGATCGGAAGAAAGACCAAGATCCTCTCCGAAAACGAAACTCTTCAAGCGCTCGGAGTCGAGATCATCAACAAACCGATCACGGTTCCGGCGGTTGCTATCCCGCCGCCGAGCATCCGATACGCGGGACTCAACGGAGCGAGAGATGTGCTCACGCAGCCGAGGCTGCACAAAATGGTGACTCATCAGTGCTCTTCTTGCAGTTTATTCCGATTTTAGGCTTCTTGGAATCAGGCGAACGGAGCCTTCATCGAGACCTCAAAACTCTACAAAAACGTCGTCATTATTGTGAACACGTACAACGAGAAGAACTCGGAAAAGGTCATAGGAACGGTGAGAGAATTCGGCGACAGTCTTCGGTTGTCTGCCTCTTCTCTCGGATTGCCGAACATGTCGGTGTCAGTGGAGGACATCAAGTCGGAAGATTGGGAGAGCTCCCTCAGATCAGTAAGCTCAGATGTCCCCCGAATCGTTTCAATCCTTTTGTTCGTTAGGCAATGATTGATTGGAAAAAGAAAGCGGAAGAGAGCGGTAAGAGCGTGCCAATCTTTCTTTACGCCGATTACCGCTCTCTCGACACACATTCCTTCCTCAAACTGATGGAAAGGCAGCAGCAGGCGGTCACTCAACAAGTGAATCTGGATCGGAGTGTCGCGAAACCGTGAGTTTCAAGTGGCTCTAAGAGTTTTTTTCCAAATCGGATTTTCTTGTAGAGGGAAAGACACGATGCGGAACATTCTGGCGAAGATCAACGTGAAATTGGGAGGCCTGAATCACCGAGTTGTTGGCCACCAGAGCATGTGAGTTTTTCACTCTTCACCAACTGTCTTGACAGCTATCGATTCCAGTGCTCATCTGTGGGGAGACAATTCGAAAACGTTGGTGATCAGCTATGACGTGTGCCACAGCTCAGGAATACAGCAGTACAAAGAGGGGCAGCCGTGTTTCGAGCCGAGTTGTGTCGGAGTGAGTTATGGAGAAAGGGTTGCTAGTGGGAAATGTGAATTGCAGTTCGGTTACAACGCCGGTAGCGCACCAACGAGCGTTATCGGAGACTTCCATCTCCAGACACCGAGAAAAGAACAGGTCGACGGTGACATCCTTAGAAAACGGACAAAGAAGATCCTCGGACAGTACCACCAGAACCGGAAAGAGATCCCGGAGAACATAATCATTCTGCGCGACGGAGTCTCTGAGGGACAGTACAAGATGGTCCGAGATGAGGAATTTGTAGCGATCCAGGAGGGAGTCCGCGATTATCTGAGTGACATCAAATCCCAGAAGAAAATCGCCTTCTCCCTCCTCATTGTCACGAAGCGCCACGCCAATCGTCTGTACATAAATGACGGACAAAGTGAGTTAATAGAGATGATCAAATGTGTAAATTGGCATGGTCTTCAGGCTTCGCGAACGTCCCCCCGCTCACCGCCATTGACACTGGCATCGTCAGGAAAGAGGGAGTCGAGATGATCTTTGTCAGCCACTGTCCGCTTTCTGGAACTGCCCAGCCGATTCTCATAAACATCCTCCACAACGATGCGATCTTCACCAGCAACACTCAGTTGTCTCACTTCCTCGCGGCACTGTGCTGCGAGCACCAGGTTTGCACCTCAATCGTGTCTCTCCCGGAGACGGTCTACGCAGCCGACGCCTACGCAAAGAGAGGAAGCGAGTTGTTCAATTGCTACAAGAGGTTAGTGTGTCGAGTTTTCGTTTCATTCGTGCAATTTCTTGTTTTGCAGTGTGGCACCCCGTCTGAATTTCCCGCTGGAAACGCTAGACGACGGAAGCATCGATTTCGAGAAGATCACGAATCGTCTGGCCTACGAGAACTCTCGGTTCCAATTCAAACGTATCGCCTAAATGCGTGTTCCCTCCACAATCTTCACATGTTCCAAACTTACTCTCAAACCCCATCAGTTCTTCTGAATCCTTCTCGCGTGCAATGCACATTCCGCTTTTCTTTTTCGCTATTTTTCATTAAAAAAACGTTTTCTTTGATGTCGTCCGTGTTTTTTTGTTCCGAAATCCGAAATAAACTTGGTATGACATCGACTTCTGGTCTTCTCACTTTCGTGCACCGAACGAAAAAGTTCCTCTCATATTTAGATGGCAGAAATAAACGACGGTAAACTCGAAATATATATATATTAGTTGAAATTTACGAATTTCTGAAAATGATCCAGCAAAAAATTTAAAAACGTAGTGTTCCGAATCGAAAAAAAAAGGAATTTTCGTCTATAGACATTGAACATGTTTTCTGTCTAGTGAACTGCTTGCAATATCAATAGGCTGTTTCTGAACCAATGATGTCCTACAATCAAATCCAAAATAGTTTTTCGTATTAAAAACGGACTACGTACTTACGTACATACATCCAGCTGGATGTGACTAGTACTAAGCGCTTATTTCTCTGTAAGAAATGGTGAGTTTTTGTTCTAATTTTCCTCCCAATGAGCAAGACATTTCTCAATGGTGAGTGTTTGCTTCAACCAGCGAGCCGGAATTGTTTTTTACATTTTTTGAAGTTTCGCAAAAAGTATTATTTTCGTAAATGTTGTCTAGTTGTTGTTTTAATGCTGCTCTAGACGTAAATCTTGGTTATTGTACTTTTTGACCTACTACTACTGTGTGACCTACTCGGCGGCAATCCGCGATTTTTCTCTTTATTTCTCATCATGTTTGTTTCGCTGTTGTTTTCATTCACTGCGTTTCCTTTGTTCATTCGCACGATTTTCAACAATAATTTATCTGTTTTACCGGTTGCAAAGCGTTTTGTGTCGAAAACGAATGGAGCCTTTTAAAACAAACTTATCAAATTGCAATTTATTGTACCTAAAACAGAGTAGCTTTTAATATCTCGCATTCCATTTCGAGAAATATTTTATTTATCTTCTTTTATTTCCGTTTCGAACGTTAAAACGCATTTTCTAATAATAATTCGTCTTAAGGTTCTCTGTCAAGCGTGTCGATTTGTTCAACGTCATCGAAATGGCTCCTGGAAAAGTGTCCGCTTCGAAGCTGAAAAGAGACCAGGAACGTGCTGCGAAAGTGAAGGCCGCCGAGGAAAAGGCTGCTGCTGGTACTGTCCTTCGACACTGATCTCCTTCATTGACTCCCATTTTTGCAGAAGCTGCTGCGAAAGCCGCTGCCGAAGCTGCTGAAAAAGCCGCTGCCGAAGCTGCTGAAAAAGCCGCTGCCGGAGCTGCCGAAGCTTCGCCTGTTGCATCTCCCGCTGGTCCTTCGTATGCTTCCGCTGCTGGTCCTTCGTCTGCTTCCTCTGCTGGTCCTTCGTCTGCTTCCGCTGCTGGTCCTTCGTCTGCTACTACCAGTGGCCCATCGACCTCTGCTTCCGCTGACAAACTGTCCATGGCTAGTCTGAGTTCAGCTCTTCCTGCCAAAACTTCATCGTCGAAGCCTCCCCAGCCGGTGAAGCCACTCGCGGTGAAGCCACTCGCTCTACTCGATAAAAGGAACACGCTCCGCGTCGTAACGAACTCGTATCCAACGAAGATCAAAAATAAGGAAGTATACCGATACGATGTTATAATCGAGATCGACAGACTACCGAATAAGAACAAAGCCACTAAAGGTAGAAGAGACAACCAAGACTCCGCCTCCAACAATCCCGACAAACCGATAAATCGACCCTCTGATCGCCAGCGACAAGCCGCGTGTCTGTCACTGGTTGACAGAGTACTAGCAGACGTCAGATTGGGCCCGTATGCGTACGACGGAGCATCAACTCTGTACGCTCTGGTCGAAAGGCTACCGGGTGGTCGCGAACAAATCCAGCAACAATTCAATAAGGAGCAACTGCCGATTCCGTTCAAGAAGGAGTTCTTCACCTACGGCGAAGGAATCACCACCGTCACGATCAAAGCGTCAGTGGACTCCGAGAAGGAGCCTAGAAAGCTTCAAGGGATTAACGTCCGTTCGGAAGGTCTGGATAATGAATCGAAGGCCGTGACTCAAATGTTGAGCCTCGCCCTAACCATGAATGCTCGTCTCGACGCCAACCTCGTCTCGGGGGCGGGCAACCAAATATTCAACAAGAATTTTAGACACATGACTTTGGACCAAGTTAAGGTCGAGGAGCGCGAAGGACTCGAGTCAAAATTAAAATTGGCGGAACAAAATCTTCACGTTTTGGCTCACTGTGAGTTTAAAGCTATACTCTTAATATCCAATAGACTCGGCTAGGGTCGGGTCAAGTCTATTTAAAATTGTCCAATATCTGATTGGCATTAAATTTTCAAAACAGGATTTTTGAGAGGAAGATTGTTTGAAAGTCGCATTATTAGCAGTTTGAAACAAACAGCTCTGGAAACTCAATAGCAATTTAATTAAATGCTACTATCAAATTAATGGGGTTATTCAGCGATGTCAAAAAATGGAAAAAACGCAACGCGTGCACTGTTTTTTCCATTTTTTAACATCGCTGAAGAAAGTCTATTCATCTCAAAACATGGCCTCCTCGATTTTAGAATTTATAAATCAAATCGACGCGTTTTGTTTCGTAGAATTCAAATATGAAGTCAGTTTCTGCGTCAGCAAATATTTTTTCAGGAAACCTGAAAAACATGAAGAAATTTAAAAGTTTGTACTACATCTATTCTTTAAAATAATTTTCAAAGGTTTTTATTGTGATATTTACACTACGCCTCAAAAAAAATTGCGAAAACGATTTTCAGAAGGATTAGACATTTATTTAGCTTTGACCCTTTTCGAGTCCTAGGCTACTCCTAGCTCATGGAGCAAACTTTTCATGGATCCAAATTTGGCGTTTTTCTATTATTTGGGCCCTGGGTAACCTCCCTGCAAAGTAGCAAATGAATCAAAAAATATTTCGGCGCCTGTTTATTAGTACTTCAGGGATTGTTCACAAATTACAAATGGCGAGTGTTAAAGACTAGATACCCCGCTTAACCTTTCTTATTTTTCGAGAAGCCTTATTAACGAGAATGATAACAAAACCTATGGGGCGGGCAAATTTTTTACATCTGAATTTTTGTAGGCACGTTCACTATTGCAGCCGTAGAACTCTGGCAATCGGGCTCTACCGCTCTCCACGTGAATTAATTAAAAATTGAAAAAGGTCGCAATCGGGTTTTCACGTGGGATTGCGGTAAAGCGAAACTGACAAGGTTTTGCGATGCTCACACCTTATATCCCCGCTGCCGATTCTAACAAATTTGGTGTAAAAGTTACTTTTGCAGACAAAAAGACCCGATTCTTCTGCGAAGGTGCCCTCGGAATCCTCCTCAAAAATGCATGGTCGGACCTGGACCTTGCGAATAAGTATGGCAAAGGAATGAAAGTGGTTACCGACTTTGATCCTCCATCGAAATTCAAAATAAGTGGTGTCGGAGATCACATCGATAATCTGTGGTTGGATGGTAGACCTCTTCTGCACGATAGCGCTCGGATATCCGGGAGAAGTTTCGGCGATTTCAACGGCTTTCTTAGAGCCATGCAAAGATCCATCACGGTTCCGAATCCTGAGAAACCGAATACAAAAATCAAGAGGACTTTGAGTTACCCGGTTGAACTCCTGAAAATCTGCCCTGGTCAAAAGCTGCTCCCGAAACATGGCAAAGCGGTAAGTAACTGTGAGATGTTAGTATTCAGAATTCAATTTCATTTCAGCCTCCCCCAGTTACTCCTGGCGAACGTAAAGATCGTACCAAGGATATTGGAACTCAAATGCAGATACTAACCCGGAATAGAACATTTGAACAATTCGGAGTAGAGATCGCCGAGGATCCGGTCAAAGTTGACGGGGTTCGAATTCGGGCTCCAGGAATTCTGTACAAAAGAAATGCTCAAAGCCTGGCAATGCCGAATGAAAAAGCCGTTAGTTTTCGGTCCGAGTATTCAAAGAAACTCTACGCATCTTTTTTAGGTGGGCAAGTGGTTCATGCCGAAAGCCGATAGCTTCGTCACTCCGGCCAATTGTATTGACCATATTCGCATCTTTTACAACTACGACAACAAGATTAGAGAGAAAGAGGACGTTGGCAAGAAATTGGAAGCGCTGCAAAAAGAGCTCCAGGGTCCGAACGCCGTCCAAGTCCTGGGCACAGTAATCCAAAACCGGTGGGCAGTTGAAACTCGCAAGCAGCAACGAAAAACCAAAGAAAAGTTGCACAGAGTCTTTATGAGCACTGATTTTTCCAATAAGCGGCCATGTTCGAGTATTTCGTTGCTGCTTGCAAGTTTCAATGATTGTAAAACATCCAAAATTACCAGAGCCCGGATGCCGACAGTCGATATGGTACAAATCTCTGCAGTGACAAACTCGGTGGAGTGGAGGAAAGAACTCTACATGGTAAGAAATCCTTACAATTGTACTTTAAAGTCCTTACTAGTTCTTATACTAATATAAATCTTTTTTCATTCCTTTATAAAATCCTGTTTAGAACATGGAAACCATGGCCTCGCAATTGAACATTAAAAAGGAGCGTATAATGGTGATCTACGCAGATTTTAACCCACTGGACTCGCACGCGTTTTTAAAGTTGGCGGAGCGACTCCACGAAATCCCCACTCAGCAGGTCAATTTCGACAAAAGCCTTCGCATATTGTTAGTTTCTATTATGAATGCCATTTCTATTTCACTTTTCAGCGGCTTCGATACGAGAAGGAACGTGCTCGCCAAGCTGAATTTAAAGGCAGGCGGACTGAATCATAAAGTTTCCAGCGCAGACGTGTAAGTTGCTTATCCCCGAGTGGCAACGAGCCGGGCCAAACTTCAAATTCTCCCCTCCGGAAGCCTCCAACGTTTTCCAAAATAATGATAAAAACCGAACAATTGTTAAGAGTGGGCGGAACGATAGATTGCAACCTTGGCATCCAATTCACGGTTTCTTTCTACGGGATCCGCGGTGCTCGAAAACTTGTGTCCACGGTCTCGCCTTGCCCATCCATAGTTGTTTTGTAGATAAGTGTCAAAAATTCGGTTCGTAGCACAAATAAGATGTTTTTGTCTCACATGACCGAACATTTTTTTTTCGCGGGTCTGTAATATAAAACTGTGCCACTTTTAGCAACTTTATAAAGCTTTACCCGCTTTTTGAACGTTTTCCGCACGCAGTTTCTTTTTTTCCATCACACCTCGCATTCATTCGAATAGTATCGTACTGGCCGACCAGGCCGAAAAAATCTTCGGCCCGGTCCGGAATCAAGTTTGCTGTATCTTTATCTCGGGTTGATTTCTAGGAGCGCACTCTGGGGAGACCAAGCAAAGACCCTCGTCATTTCATACGACGTCTGCCACAGTTCCGGTGTCAGACAGTATAGATTAGGAGACGTCTGCACGGAGCCAAGTTCAGTCGGCGTAAGTACAAAAAAAAAAGTTGCCCCAAAGACGAGTGGGTTTCAGTTCGCTTTCAACACCGGTCGTGCACCAACGGAAATCTTCGGAGACTTCCATCTTCAGCGACCGAGAAAAGAACAGGTCAACGATGACATCCTTAAAAAACGGGCAAGGGCTATACTTGGACAGTATCACCAGAACCGGAAAGAGCTCCCGGAGAATATAATCATTCTGCGCGACGGAGTCTCTGAGGGACAGTACAAGATGGTCCGAGATGAGGAATTCGTAGCGATCCAGGAGGGAGTCCGCGATTATCTGAGTGCCAGCAAATCCCAGAAGAAAATCGCCTTCTCCCTCCTCATTGTCACGAAGCGCCACGCCAATCGTCTGTGCATGAGTGGCCAAAAAAGTGAATAGAGCTGTTCAATTGTGTAAATTGGCATGGTCTTCAGGCTTCGTGAACGTCCCCCCGCTCACCGCCATTGACACTGGCATCGTCAGGAAAGAGGGAACCGAGATGATCTTCGTCAGCCACAGTCCGCTTGCTGGAACTGCCCAGCCGATGCTCATAAACATCCTCCACAATGATGCGATCTTCACCAGCAACACTCAGTTGTCTCACTTCCTCGCGGCACTGTGCTGCGAGCACCAGGTTTGCACCTCAATCGTGTCTCTCCCGGAGACGGTCTACGCAGCCGACGCCTACGCAAAGAGAGGAAGCGACTTGTTCAATTGCTACAAGAGGTTAGTGTGTCGAGTTTTCGTTCCATTCGTGCAATTTCTTGCTTTGCAGTGTGGCACCTGAGTTGAAACGCCCGGTGGATACGCTAGACGACGGAAGCATCGATTTCGAGGCGATCACGAATCGTCTGGCCTACGTGACCTCTTCGTTCAGATTCAAACGTATCGCCTAAATCCGTCTTCTCTCCACAATCCTCACATGTTCCAAAGTTCTTCTCAAACCCCATTAGTTCTTCTGAATCCTTCTTGCGTGCAGTGCACATTCCGCTTTTCTTTTTCCATATTGAGGAAGCAACTTGTTGGCATCGACTTTGACAGTATGCCGGGGTGGCTGGCATACGCGGACACCATATTCGAGTGTTAGCGTATTGTTTGATTTCTCCTTATCTCACTTATCTCACTATCTCACTACATTACATTACATTAATCTTACTTTATTCTCATCACACTATCTACTAATTGACAATTCGATGTATCTTTTCATAAGTATGTCCCTCGCTCAACTTTTCTCAGCTCTGAGTGAACCGATCCGCACCAAACCTGAAACATGAACCTTCTCGGAGTTCGAGTTGATGCCTGTGAAGTTGAGTACGGATTGGTTCAGTTCGAAAAGGCCGTCAAAAGTTGAGCGACGATAATGCTAAGAACAGTAGTTGAGCTTTTGGAAAAATATTACTCACTCCTTCCACAATCCTCTTCCTAACCATTGTACTTCTGTATCCTTACTACACCTCAATTCATATTCTGTTTCAATTCGATTAGCATGCAATGCTCTCACATAATTTGCTATTATTTTTTTATTTTCTCATATGTCATCCCTATTAACTATCACTGGAGCTTTAATTTGTAGAAATTTTTTAGAACTAATTGTGTTCCTCTCCTCCACAATCCATTTCCTGTCCTACTCAAAGTACCACTACTTCTGTAACATTCCTAAACCCCTATTCGAACTCCGCTTCGAATCTTGCTCCCGAACAGGAAATCGTTTCTTTTTAGTACTTCCCGTACCTAGTTTTCCAAATTGCTAACGAAATTTCATCCGAAATGAACTTTGTACGGCATATCAATCCGATTCCAGTTGTTTCCATCCCATTCAAACACACATTTGCTTTGGTCCCCTTGGCATCGTCACCTACTTTTTACTTTTCTTTTCAGGGCAGAACACATGTGCAATCGAGTATTCTCCGTCCATTTTCTTGACGGAAGAAGGACGAAAAAGGGTGTTCGTTCTTTTTGTGGAAATGGAGAAGTCCGCATAAATTAGATTAGCGCCCGTTTCATCCCACTATACACCTCTTTTTGCGGGCACTTTCTCTTGCGCGAGAACATCAGAAGCTCCATTTCTTCCTCGACGAGGAAACATTTGTTACGCGCCACGGTCTCCAGAGCTGACAATGGGCGCAAGTGCGCCCCGCCCAATGGAGCGATACATTGGCGCGAAATTCAAATTTTAACAGCGAAATTTGTGTTTTTTGCCAGATTAGCCACGAAAAACCGATAATTTCTCATTTTTCTCTCGATAGACCGATTGTATAGGCTATTACAAATTTTTTAAGCGCAAGAGCGTTAAATTTGGTCAAGTCGCAAATCGCATTTATCCGTTTGAAGGTTTTTGGCTAAAACTGCGTGAATTTCAGTTGCTTTTCGGTAATTTTCGCGGTTCGAGCGCTCAAAATTCTTGTATTTACGTGATTTATCATTCTCAAAACCAATTCAGTCTGAAAACGGTCAAGAAAGCGCAAAATGAGAAGTGCGGTTTGAGGCGGCGATCGGCGACGAAGGCGAAAAGGCGAAGTCCGCGAAAAATGCGCTAAAACGTCATTAATTCTGAGAATTAGTGTGTTTTCATGTCGAACAATCATTTTTCATCGCCTTTGACCACAAAAATCAGAGAAAACCTGCTCAATTCATGAAAACGCTATTTGGCCGCCGAGGCCACGCCCATATTGTCAGCTCTGGAGACCGTGACAAAGTATAATTTAAAAAAGTTTATTGAAAGTACATGATAATAAATGGATTTGTGTGGTATTTGTGGCCCTACAACCAACTACCGAACACAACAGCCCTCTTTAGGGCCAAAAATGTCAAATCCACTGAATTTCTGTTAATAAACTCGATTTGCAACAATATTTTCTCCTTATTCTTATTCAAACGTTTCTGCTCAATTGTTCATCGCGTCCCTCTTGTTCTTCTTTGTTCGCGCGTGGCGCTGAGCCAAGCTGGAGAGTGTGACTGCAACCGAAAAAGATTTACTTATAGGACAGTGACGGCTGGAGGTCATCCGCCACATTTGAATTCTTTTGTTGAATTATGTCCAGATGGTCAGGATGATGGAAGGATTTGTCAATTCGTCTACCCGTGCTACGGATTCGATAACATGTTGTAGAAGTGTTATGGTTATTTGTGATGTACTTTTATTTTGAGACACAAACGCAGGTGGGACACTAATACTATTTTTTCTTCTTATCGGCACCGAAAACGTCTCCTCCGACTGCAGCCAATGTCTGATAATTCGGATCCATCGTCGCCGCCTTCTGATTCTGAAATTAGCTATTCTTTCAATATTCGGAATGCAGGTCAACTCACTTTGTTGGCTGGCTGACTGGGCTTCTTGGCATCTCCTCCTCCCGCCTTCTTATCCGCTCCGAACACATCTCCCCCGACCGCCGCCAGAGTCTGATAGTTCGGATCCATCGTGGCCGCTTTCTGTCCCTTGTTAGCTGGTTGCACTGGCTTCTTCCCGTCGGCGGCCGGAGCTGCAGCAGCTGGAGCGGCGCCTCCTCCTTCCTTCTTCTCGAACACATTGTTATTGAGTCCTGCCAGAGTCTGATAATTCGGATCGTGAGTGGCCGCCTTCGCATTCTGGTCTTTCGGCACGGCTGGTCCGCCTGCAGCACCGGCGGCAGCAGGAGCCGCACCTTCCTTCTTCTCGAACACATTATTGTTCAGTCCAGCCAATGTCTGATAGTTCGGATCGTGAGTCGCTGCCATTCCGGGTTTTCCGGCTGCCGGCGCAGCAGCAGCAGCAGCAGCTCCTCCGCCACCGCCATCTTTTTTGTCGAAGCAATCGTTTCCAAGTCCGGCCAGTGTTTGGTAGTTCGGATCATGGGTACCTGATTGATTTCATTCGCAACCGAGAATCGGATTCATTTTCTCACCAGCCATAGTAGGTTTTCCTCCAGCCGCTGGAGCAGGAGCGGCAGCAGCAGGAGCAGGAGCGGCAGCAGCAGGAGCTCCAGCCGCTTTGTCCGCCCCGAAATTATTCTCAATGCCGGCCATGGTCTGATAGTTCGGATCGTTAGTCCCAGCCACCGCAGGAGCGGGCTTCGCTCCATTCTCCTTTCTCTCAGTTCTCTCCGTTGCGTCTCCATCTCGTTCCGTTCCTTGCCTCTTGCTGCTATTAGAGTCGTCATCGACAGGTTTGTTCTTTTTCTGAAAGAAAGTTCTCGATTCCCTGCTGCCTTTCCATCCGTTCACTCACTCCTCCGCATACGAGCATCAGGAACAGCGACAGGCTCCCGGTGACCAAAGTCAAGACGATTCCGATGATATCTTGAATGTCCATTGCCGATAGTCGCAAATTTCCAGTTGACCTTCTCGTCGTGTTCGAATTGCGTGCTTCCCGAGTGCTCCTGAAGAGCCGTCAGCTATTTCGAACACAAATGCAAGCTTACAGTTCCGCAGAAAACTGAGTCGTACCGTGGATGATATTGGGAATGAAGTAAAACCATCGAAAAACATGAGAGCTCTTATTAAAGAGTTCAGATTGCGTGAAAGATAACATGAAAGCACGCGAGAA
The DNA here is from genome assembly GCA_946814055.1 of Caenorhabditis sp. 36 PRJEB53466. Lineage (NCBI taxonomy): Eukaryota > Metazoa > Nematoda > Chromadorea > Rhabditida > Rhabditidae > Caenorhabditis > Caenorhabditis sp. 36 PRJEB53466. Next base: position 6,602,213 of record CAMPFS010000001.1, read on the forward strand.
TTCACTGTTAATGGGATGACAGGTAGTTGCGAAGAGCAAGCTTCTTGATGAGAAAGATTTTTGATTCTGAATTCACGGTCTCCAGAGCTGACAATATGAGCGTGGCCTCGGCCAAATAGCGTTTTCATGAATTGAGCAGGTTTTCTCTGATTTTTGTGGTCAACGGCGATGAGAAATGATTGTTCGACATGAAAACACACTAATTCTCAGAATTAATGACGTTTTGGCGCATTTTTCGTGGACTTTGCTTTTTCGCCTTCGCCGCCTAAAAACCGCGCTTCTCATTTTGCGCTTTCTTGACCGTTTTCAGACAGAATTGGTTTTGAGAATGATAAATCACGTAAATACAAGCATTTCGAGCACTCGAACCGCGAAAACTACCGAAAAGCAACTGAAATTCACGCAGTTTTAGCCAAAACCCTTCAAACGGATAAATGTGATTTGCGACTTGACCAAATTTAACGCTCTTGCGCTTAAAAAATTCGTAATAGCCTATACATTCGGTCTATCGAGAGACAAATCAGAAATTATCGGTTTTTCGTGGCTAATCTGGCAAAAAACACGCATTTTGCTGTTAAAATTTGAATTTCGCGTCAATGTATCGCTCTATTGGGCGGGGCGCATTTCCGTCCATTGTCAGCTCTGGAGACCGTGGCTGAAGCATAATTGACAAAGTATAATTTTAAAAAAGTTTTTATTGAAAGTACATGAGTATAAATGGATTTGTGTGGTATTTGTGGCCCTAAAGAGGGCCGTTGGGATCGGTGGACCAGCTTGGAGCTCGGGGAGCTTATTTGCTGGAGGTGTACTAGGTGACGGCCTCGGTTCCTTCGGAAACGGCGTGCTTGGCGAGCTCTCCCGGAAGGATGAGACGGACGGCCGTCTGGATTTCGCGGGAATTTTCAAAAAATGCCGTAGTTTTATGGTATACGGTGACAATCGTTCAGCTGTGCGCACCCCGTTTTTCAAGCAAATATCTGCCGACTTTGGACAGCGAAAACTCAGCTTCATTATCACACTGATCAACTCGTGCAAGGGCTGTTAGCTGTGATCACAGTAAATAATAACTAAATTTTTCATCGAGAAGGATTGGAAGATCTGGAATTGTAATTTTCAGATACGAAAATGAGCGGAAAATTGACCTTCTCGATGGCGTCGTGCACATCCACTCCCTTGTAGATCGCAGAGAGATCACACTTTCAAGTGTCCTTTGTTTCAGAAAACATCTCTGAGGCGAGTCTTCTAATACTCTTATTATTTCTTATGACGTGTGCCACTCGTCCGGGATTCGCTCGTATCGGAATGGCGAGAAAAGCGACGAGCCCAGTTCGATTGGGGTGAGTTCGGTGAAAAATTAGAGTGCTAGAAAAACGTTTTCAGTTCGCTTCCAACTGCAGCAAACATCCGCAGGTCTTAATCGGCGACTTCCAATTAGCGTTGACGAGAAAAGAAGATGATCAGCATGTGTGCGGCAGCTAGAGGGAAGATCCCGGACCGAGATGGGTCTCCAAGGGGCAGTACTATATGGTCAAGGTCCTTGGAACGCGAGTTTCAAGCGATCCGCGACGGAGTCCCCGACTTTTTGATGAATTCATCTTAAGAGGAAGTCTGCTAAGAAGATCCCGTTCGCTCTGCTCATTGCAACGAAACGACACTCGAACAGAATCTATGTCCGCAAACCGAATGGTGAATTTGTAAACGTGCCGGCAATGACAGCGATCGACCACACGGTCGTCCGGAAGAACGGAAACGAAGTGATCACAGCGCAGCCGCTCGTCCTGAACGTGCTCTTCAACGGGAATGTGTTCCGGACGAACGACGAGACCGTCCACTTCATGGCTGCTCTCTGCTGCCAGCTGCTCGGTCGTTTCCCTTCCGGAGCCTGTCTTCGCAACCGACGAATACGCGAAACGAGGGGCCGATCTGTTTGCTGCGTACAGAATGTAGGTCATTGAATTCCATAGAATAAGTCACGACTTGTTCATTTCAGACGAGAAACGTCGAAGAATCGACCGGGCCACCGTGTTCAAAGCGAGGAGAATCGCATAAACGACTGCTTTGCCGTTTTTTCCCCTTCCGATTCAACTTTTTCATTCATTTTCTTTCCTACACCTGTATTGATTGTCTTCTGTCACAAGAACTGTGTGATTATTGTCAATCAGATCTGTGTCTTTTAATGAAATTCATTCCTCTTGTGACACTGTTTCCATTTCATCTACGTTATCAGAAAAACATGGAAAGGATAAAAAAGACTCCCGTGAACTTAATGCATAAAACGGAAACGATCGAACCGCGTTTCTTTTTCCACAATTTCATTGTCATATTTTACGACGGCATTCCCTGTGTGAAAAGTAATTCTTCGAAGAAAGGTAAAAACTGCTTCAGCTGCGTCTGAACGTCTTCTGATTGTTCAGGTAGCCGAACATCGCGCTCGTTGATAACATGAGGTGTTTCGAACTTCATCAGTGGCTATTGCTAGCATTTCTGTTTTATGGATTGAACTGCTTCGTAAATGCGAATGAGAACTTGCCACGTGTCAAGAGAATCGATCCCGGTGACAACGTTCCAGGTACTTCGTGGAAAAGAACCAATGAGCAGTCTAACTTGTTCAGATCCCGCTTCCGCTTTCAACGGCGCCCTAATGACAAATGCAGCTGGAAACACGGGAAAAGGAAGCGGAAAACAGCCGACGAGCAACGGAAACCCTGCAGGGACCAGTACTCCCCAAGTGAACACTGGAAACGGAAGCAGAGTTCAGTCCATGGGAAATAGAGGCAGAACTGCACCTCCGAGCAGACAAGGGTACGCTGGAACTAGGAGCGTAGCACCGGCGACAAGCAGCGGAAAGAGCACTGTTTCCCCGAGTGGCCAAGGCAACACCGGTACCACTGGAAACGAAAGCGTATCTCAGTCCACGGTCAAAGCAGGCAGTACTGCTCTCCCGAGTGGCCAGCTGAACGGAGGCAATCAGAATAGTGCTCAGCAGAACGGAACCAACGCCGGCAGTAGCAGGAATGTGAGCACAGGAACCGTCATTCTCATCCAACCGGTCGGTACTTCTCCAGTTCCGAGAACTCGGAACTACTACACTCCTGTCCCTTCCAATCGTCCTTCCACAGCGCATACTTCAACTGGCAATGCGGGTGAGAATATTTGATTTCCTTTTCCGGTTTCAATGATTATTCACAGCTACACCAGACTCGCTCGTCTTTACGAGAGTGGCAACTCCAGCTTCTGCGGTGAATGCGACTCCGGGCATCAGCACATCACGCGGTACGGCCTACTTTCCTCATAATTTTTTACAAAGTGTTCATTTCAGATCGCAGGACGACAGTTAACTACAAATCCACAGCGAATCCTACCTCTGCTCCTTCCGCAGGTTTGTCATGGTCGTCTTCCTCTTTGCAAAATGTTATTTCAGTGTCAACATCTGGTCCATCGTTAGTGCCAACTTCTTCAGTTTCCACACCGTCGGCTTTTGTACCCAATACCGTTTCAACTGTCACAGCTTCTCTTGATCCGGAGATCAGGACGATTCCAGTCATCATTTGGAGCGCCAGTCCACGCGGGAATTCGGCCAACAGTTCTGTTCTGCCAACTGTCATTCCTCCCGCTCTAACGTTCCCCACAGTTGTCACTAGCACCACCGCGGCTCCCACATCTGGACCAGCGAGTACTGCAAAAGGAGTGACTTCAGTTGATCCAACAACTGGAAACCCAAAATCCGTGGCCACTCCGATTGCGACGACTCCCGTTACCACGACTGATGTTCAGCCAACTTCGATGAACAGAACAACCCAACAACGGACTACTGTCGGTCCAGTTGTAGTGGTGGCAGCTAGTTCGAAGAGTTCCACAACACACAAAGCCAAATCAACAACATCAGAGACTAAACCAACGGACAGTCCGTCGACTCCCATGAAAACTTCACCGATTGTTCAGCCAACTACGAAACCTTCCACTACAATGAAAGTCGTTCCCTCGGTGAACACTACAATCGCTTTTTCTCCGCCAAAAGTCACGATAACCGCCTCCCAAACTGTCTTCTTGACCTCGACGACACCAGGCGTTCAGTCAACTTCTATGAACCCAACAACCCAACAACGGACTACTGTCGGTCCAGTTGTAGTGGTGGCAGCTAGTTCGACGAGTTCCACAACACACAAAGCCAAATCAACAACATCAGAGACTAAACGAACGGACAGTCCGTCGACTCCCATGAAAACTTCACCGATTGTTCAGCCAACTACGAAACCTTCCACTACAATGAACGTCGTTCCCTCGGTGAATACTACTTCTCTGCCAAATGTCACGATAACCGCCTCCCAAACTGTCTCCTTGACCTCGACGACACCAGGCGTTCAGTCAACTTCTATGAACCCAACAACCCAACAACGGAATACTGTCGGTCCAGTTGTAGTAGTGGCAGCTAGTTCGACGAGTTCCACATCACACAAAGCCAAATCAACAACATCAGAGACTAAACGAACGGACAGTCCGTCGACTCCCATGAAAACTTCACCGATTGTTCAGCCAACTACGAAACCTTCCACTACAATGAACGTCGTTCCCTCGGTGAATACTACTTCTCTGCCAAATGTCACGATAACCGCCTTCCAAACTGTCTCCATGACCTCGACGACACCAGGCGCTCAGAAACCGCCTGGAGTTCCCGTGGCCAACAGAACTTCTGCTCCTGCGAGTACTCCTACGGATGCTCCTACAACTGTGAAGCAGACGAGCGAGCCAACGACAGAAGATGCGACGACTAAGCAACCCACGACCACTCTTGTGATCACAACTCCTGATGTCGCAACTCCAACAAATACAACTCTTGCGAGTACAACTCCAGACATCACAGCTCCTCACGTCACAACTCCTTCAAACACAACTCCTGGCATCGTAAGTCCAGCAATCACAACTGCGAGCACTACCATTGAGGCCACAACTCCTCAGACTACTAGTGTTGTGATCGCAACTTCTGATGTCACAACTTCTGACGGCACAAATACAGCTATCATAGTTTCTGATGCTACCACTGTTGCTAGCAGTACCCTTGAGACCACAGCTCCTGCGGTGCTCGTCACCTCGATTGCTCAAGAGACAACGACCGAGGGTTCGACTTCAACTATCACTGACTCTTCCATGACCGAGGATTCGACTTCAGCTGTCGCCAATTCCATCTCTACCGATGCTTCTCACCTAGTTCCACTTCCTTCCGCTGTTCCCTCAGCTCCCCCAGCTGTCCAACCAACCGCTTCTCCTGATGATGAAGACGACGACGGTGATGATACGGATGGTGCGAAGGAAAAACACAAGACGACGCCTTCTTCTCTGCCAAGAGCTCAAGCACTGATACAGGAGAAGAGGAAGAAAGATGAGGAGAACAAGTGAGGCAGTCCATTTCGAGCGTGATTACTCTATTCTTTATTTCAGGAACAAACTGTTCGCGTTCGAACTCGGCACGTGCGCCCTTCTCGTCGTTTCGAGCGTCGCCGCCTACGTCGCTTCGTTCCTCGCCTACGATTACGCGAAGCGGATCAGAAAGCTGCTAAAGAAGAAGCCGAAGAAGCTGAAAAAGTGATTGCTGTTTGTTTTAGTCTATCTAATTTAATAAAAACGTTTGAAAATGTACGTGAACTTTGGGCTTTGGAATCGAACCGAACGTTCGTGGAACAATCACTTTTCAATATTACCGTTGCTGACGAGCGGAAAAGATGCATTCATCCAGTGAGTTCGGCGGTTTCCATCCCGCACTTTCAGTTTTCATGGCATCAGATCCTGTCAAAAAAACAAAATCGAAGACGAGCATAGTGCAAAAATTCGTGGACAAGTTCAAAAAGAAGAAGAGGGGCAAGAGTCCATCGACGAGCACGGTCAGTCTGTGAGCAGGCACGGTCCGAGAAAAGAGAGCTCGAAGCATTTCAGGCATCTCGCGAGAAAAGCGCGGAACGGAGCAAGGGCAAACGCGTGTCCCGCTCCAATTCGAAAAGCAAATTAAGTGCTCAGTCGAGCAAGAACGAGTTGGCGGAAGTGACGGCGAAGGCGTACAAAAAGGAGACGAAAGAGAAGAAGCAGACGAAGAAGAAGGAGTCGGCCGAACGGAGTGCGTCCAATGAGCAGTCGTCGAAAGTCGTGACACTCACGAAGAGCCCTTCGCTGATCGGACTGCGATCGGCGGAAAGTCAGATGGATGCGTTCATTCAGAAAGAGAAGGTGGAGAGGGGAACAAAGTGCTGGATGGAGCAGCTGGAGAAGATCGATCTGAAGAGCACTCTGGACAAGGAGTTCCAGCAGGTGGAGAGGATGAAAGTGGAGGCGAACAAGTGCACGGCGTTCGAGAAGAACAGCGATCTGTGCCAATCGGACAACACCGAACTGCTCGATGCGAACAGGGTAAAGAACGGAGACGCCGCCGATTTCTTCTATCATGGAAGTATAATCACGATTCCGAATGTAACGATGCCCCATGAAAGCGGCCCCCATTCCTTGCCTTCAGATCCCCATGAAAGTCATCATTGCCCAACTGCCGCTCCGCGAAAACCCGCAGTCGCTGGAAGCGTTCTGGCTGATGGTAGCCGCCAACAAGATCCAGAGATTGTACGTATTGTTCGGTGCGGACGAGATGGACAAGAAGGAGCAATCGGAATACTTTCCCGAAGACTTTGTCGAGCACACAACTATCCGAGTGAACAGTCGGAAAGTGTTACTTCGCAGTGACGATCAGATAAACGATCAGTTGTTCTACGAAGTGGTTCCGAAAGATTGTGCCGAGGCTCCGTTCGCGATGATCGAGATTTGTGACTTTTGGCACGACGCGAAGATTCCGACGCAAACTGCGCGAGCCGCCGCCACTGCTGCCAGTGTATTCGAGTCTGAAATTGTGAGCAAACATCCTGGACACATCTATATGGTTTGTTTCAGGACCCAGATGCAACGAGCGGAGTGGTGAGCAAGTTCGGAGCAGGAAGAGCCGGCTCTTTCGTCGTCTCAGCGGCCGCTATCGAAAAACTCCGTGCGGGGGAAGCACCGAACATCAAGGACATTATGGTTGCGGTGAGAGGTCAGCGCCCGGGCGCCGTCGAGACGTTCCCGCAGTACATATTCGCCTACGTGATTGCTCTGACGTACAGTCTGAAGCATGTGACGAATCCGCTGAAGGCTAAGATTGAGAAAATGATCGGTGTGCTGGAGCAGTTCGCATTCGAGAAACAGACGGAGGAAGACGAGGAGGACTCGGCCACCACCGCCGAGGATTAGTGACTCGAATGTATTCAGTGCAATAAACTTTTGAACTTAAATATTTTGAGTTGTTTCTCCTAATGTTTCTGCCCAAATGCAACATTTCGGCGGATTATCCCTCCTTTGCACGCACCGATCGCACTCTTCATTCCTAGATCATGATCTGTCGACTGCTACTTCCGGTTCTCTGTCTCATTTCTCTTTGTCTTGCCGATAGTGATCCTTATGGCAGCGGACCGACTGGGATGAATGTGCAAGTGAGTACCATTCCATCTTTTCGGTACGTCTTCTGATTTCAGAAGGGAAGAGTGGCGAACATCATCCTTCCGGAAGCTGCGACCTACAGACGACAGGTCAAAAATGCGAAAGACCAGACGATTGAGCACTTGTTGCGAGTGTGCAACGGAAAGAACACAACGAAATGTGGATACTGGGAAAATGTGAAAGTGAGGGGGAATAGAGTTTCGATTCATGACGGAATGATTGCAGACGAAGAAGAAGGTGGCGTCCGGAGCGACGGCGTACAACAAAAAGAAGGGAGTGCTCGTGGTGAAGAAATTTCAGCCGAAGGACGCCGGGACCTACATGACTGGAGACCGACAATACTTATTCGAGACTTTTGTTTATTGACTGCTAAGAAAAGCTGTTTGATTCACACCTTCGAACCTACACACACACACACACACACACAAAATACTTTCAAAAGTATTGTCATTCTCTCAAAACGGTAATCGTGCGTCATTCATGTTTGTAGCGGATAAAACGATTGATCAGAGTTCATTTGACTAGTCGAAAACTACAAAGATTTCAACAAAGAGCCGATGGAATTCCTTGCAAAACATAACTGAACTCGATTGTAGTTTCGAACGGATGAGATTTCATCACTCTTGGAGGCGGGTTCTCAGCCACACCTTCCGATCGGTTCGGAAAACGACGTCGTTTTGTTGGAATCATGTTGTAGGCGACAACTCCAATCATCATTCGTTTCGTCATCTCACATAATCGGCTCCGCTGGAATCGACACGTATTCTTGGCATGGCACTCCACTGCCGTGCATTCAGAATAGTATATCCCAGTTGCCGGTGGAGATATCAAAATTTTGTCAACTAGTAAATTGCTCATTAAGAAGTCGTGTACATTTTAGCTGTTGACAACTTTTTGATATCTCTACTGCTAGAGAAGATAAATCATCTTGAATAGACAATATTTGGGGTGCCCTTCTCTTACAGTAAATGATAATACCTCGACAGTTTCAGTCCAAGTGTAAAGATTATTATATAAATAGACTTATCTGCGAGAAGACGACGGGTCGTTAGTCATCGTATCATCGAGAGAAAAGCGAACGGAAATGTGTTTCTTCTTGTTTTCCATTTTCCCTCGATAGCTATTGTTATTCTGCTTGTTCGAACTAACTGATTATTATAAATTTCCATCGGGAGCTGCTGTCGGAACTCGTGAATATCTGTCTGCTTCCTGACCGTTAGATGAGATATCACGGCGATGGGTCAGCAGGAATCAGAAGAAATATCAAACCGCCCTCCATTTATTGTTCCTCCACATGACTAAAAGAGTACTTGCTCTCCATCGTTCTGAACTTCGATGTCACTTAATTGCGTTTCCGTCTCCAGAGTATGGCGCCACCACTACCGTACCCCTTCGTCTCGCACGTGCGTATCTAACTAAATACGCGCCTTTTTGGTTAGGCCATAGAGCAAAAAATCAAAGGGAGAGAGAGAAGGAAAACAAGGCGAACTGATAAGATTTCGTTTCCCTCGGAATTCCTTCTCCTTCTGCTGACGTTTTGCCTTCCCATCCATCATGCTGCCGCTTCGTAACCGTAATCGGAGGAGACCACGTGGGGACTATTCGTGTCACTGCCAACTTTCAGTCTTATCACGGACACAAACTTCTGTGTCGTCTTTTCCCACGCCGCCGAAACGATTAAGTCGGCCGGCCAGCCGACTCGTTCGCGTCAGATAACCTTTAATGATCGTCTTGCGTCGTCAGCGCCCATTTCTCGGGGGGTTTGCACCCGCGCCTTTTTTTCATCGTTTCATCAGAAATCAACGGCGGCGCGGAAGGGGCGGACACTTCCGAATCATTGAGAAAAGATTACTGTAGACTGATCTAACAGAAGCAAACAACCGAGATTCCGAATTTTTACCGCACACCGCTGTTCAGAAGAGAGCTTGGCAACCGAGCAGACGTTTTGCAACTGGACCCCGCGAGTTCAAACTGCAATTGGTCGTGTGAAGAAGAATGCGAAAAATAGTTTACGTCTCTATTTTCTGAAGAGCATTTCCGTCGCGTGTTCCGTGTATTCCACTGTTCCGACGCTTCCGGACCGCCAATTCGGGATGATTTACAGCGCCGACGGTGGTCAGTAGTAAATGACGTCTCCAAGTGATAATCAGCAATCACTAGACAGTCTCCCTTCTCCTTCTCCTTCTTCCCTCCCTCCCTCCCACTTCGTCGCTTCCTCCTTCTCCTTCTTCTTCTCCTCGTGTGTCCCACTAATACGTACAAACGGCGCTCGCACGCGGTCGTCGTCGTCGAGGAGCGTTCTTCTGATGTATTGTCTATTTCGTTGAAATTGACAACACTATCTCTTCGCCTATTTTTATCGTTTTCTCTCTCTCTGTCTCTCTCTCGTTTCTTTCCTCACCCGCGCTTTTGGAGGTTAATTGCTCTTGTCACGACGAAATGTTTAAAAAGTACAGTACTTTTTCTTCTTCTTCTTCTTTCACATTCATCATCCACTTTCTCTTCATTTTCCAATTATTCATTCCAGCACCTCTCCCGAATGGACCGTCGGCGGCGACCGCAAGTTGAGCAACGAAATGGAGCTCATCAGTACATGTGAGCGCGGCTCTTCGAATACTAGTAAAAACGATCGTGTTTGCAGGCAAAACCTCCGTGGAGTCAACACGAACACACTGTTCATCGGGTACACAATGATCCAGGGTACGGTAGATCCGAACACTCCGGGCGTCTACAACAATCCGAGTACCGCCGTGGTAAGTCTACGATCTCTATTCGTGAGCTGAGCAGAATTTCAAGATGTTCTTTGCAGTTCACATTCAACGGAACCTCGTGCGCCGACCATTTCATCGAGTACTTTCACTTCCAAAAAGCCACGTCACCGCACTTGGAGCCGGCGATGATCCGCCGCGTCGCCCGGTGGATCATCGAGGACTTCCGCGCAGAACGCCGTCTGCTCCCCGATTACGTCATCGTGCTGCGCGATCAAGTTCGCGACGAAATGCAGCCGACGGTAGGTGGCGGATGATAGCGGGCCGAATTCCCCTTTCCTCTTTACTGCTTCTTTCCGCTATCACACCACACAAGCGGGTAATGATTCTGAAAGTGAGAGGGGAAGTGCAAGCGTTGATGCCGATCTTTTTGAGAACACTGGGACTTCGGAAGGTTCTGGAAGCTGCAGGACTTTCTTCGAATGACGTAATCTTTGTTTTCGTCTGATCAGCCTACACAGCAAGTTTCCGTTTCTATTGTTCCTTGGGTTTCGTTGAAAAACGTCCATTATCAGTGTTTCGGAAAAGAGTTTAGTCACTTGCAAATGCGTCTGCAGCCTACCCACTCTGATTGACTTCTTCAAAATTTCTGAACAACTGATCAAATTCGTAAATCCAAGTGTATTTACAAATGTGTGAAGAGGATGAAGAAAGTGGAACAACAAATAACAAGTAACAAAAATGAAGAGATAAAATTGCCAACTCAGTTGGTCTCCATAGCCTCCGTAGTCTTCTTCTTTTCCTTGATCGCCGATCTCGTCTTGACTCCCTCTTTGTTGGCCACTGGAGCACGAATGAGATGCATCTTCTTGTCGACCTTCGCCAAAAGTCCCTTCTTTTGAACGATTTTTCCTGGCTGCAGACGTTTCCGGATCAAATTTCCGTATCTGAAAAAGACAATATAATTTGAGAATTTTGAATAATATTCTGACTCACCTCTTCTGTTTCAGTGCGGAAATTGTCTTGGCAGCCTCGACCGTCTTCTGGAATAGGGCTCTCTCGTACTTGACTGGCTCATCTCTTCGCTGCTCGAGCAGTTGGGTTGCGTCGTTGATGAGCTCCTTTCCGCGAGCACGACGAGACGCCTTCGTGAATCTGAGCTTTCTCGGGTTCTTCTTCTTCTTGAATAATTTGTTGCATCTGGATCGGCAGAATTTGAACACCTGTAAAATGTTCACTGTCGAAAATAGTAAAGAAACAGGTTATCAGTTTGTGCTGAAAGATTTCTTATCAGTTTAATTAAAATTATTTGAGAAAATCACTTACTGTGCTGTCATTTCTGACGAACTGAATTCCGTGTCCCGGGTAGATGGGAGAGGAGCAAAAGTAGCATTTTTCAATGCGCATGGTTACCTAAATTGTTTCGTTTAATTTTCGAAGATAAAATAATTGAAAAACTGGTAGAAATAGTCATGAAATGAACAACTTTTTTACAAAAGGAATTGCGAAACAAAAATTTTTCGGGAGAGTGCGCCAGCGACCGAAAGGACGTCAGCAGTCGACCTTGACGCACACTTTGCGGAAATGGGCGGGAATTAAAATTTGATGATAACGCTGATGGAAACGACCTTGATTTCTGTCGTTTGCAGGTTGAAACGATCGAATTCGAGGCATTCAGAGAAGCACTAAAAACGTACGCAGAAGTGGAAGCCGTAGATTGGATCCCAAAGTTCGCCTTTGGAATCGCTCCGTGGCGGCCGGAAAATGCGGAGCCCGTCGTCTATCTGTTCCAGAACGATGACGTTTTTCTTTCGAACACCGAGTTCCAGAATCTGATAGTCAACATGTTCATTACTCTTCGCGTCCGAAACTATCGCTTCTCAGTGCTCGAACCGCTCTGGGCGGCCGAGAATACGGCACGATTGTGGACGAAACTGTTTCCCTCTTATGCGGCGTGAGTTACCCGTAGAGCGCACTTCCGATTTACCCCTCACATGTTGCAGGTTCACGGAAATGCGAAACAACAGACTTCCGCGGATTCCCGGAACGAATCAGTACGATTTCGACACGATAACTCTGCAATTGCATACGGATCCACTTGAATAACGGGCATTTGAATTGAACTTTGAATTTAATCACTTTTTACTCTTTTTCTAAATGATTCTGAAATTATCAACAGTCTCGAAAAGACTTCATTTCTCGAATAAACACAATTACTCCTTCGGCTTCTCTCTTTTCTGGCCTTCTCCTCAGCAAGTTTCCTCGCTTTTTCCTCCTCGTACTCTCGGATCACCGGGTATTCCTTCTTCATTTCTGAACTTGAGTGCTCGTTCTTCCGATTATCAAAAGAGCGCACTTACCCTCCTTCACAATCTCCCAACTTCTCTCCACTTCTCTGCCAAACTCCAGAAGTTTGCGTTGCATCGTCGCCACGTCTTTTTTCGAGGAATCCTTTTAGAATTTCTCGATTGTCTTCAGAATCTTCGCATTTTGCTCGTCTTGACGATCCATTTTTGTGACGACGGTCTCAAGGCTGAATCAACAGTGAAGTGAACGATGTTTTGGGAAGAAGCTCGGCGCCGCGGTTGTTTGGGCACGCCTCTTCCCATAATTTTACCCCATTGAATATAACAAATTTATTTGAAAAAAGAAAGAAAGTAAACTTAAGAAAAGGCAGGAAAAACTTTAGGAATATAGAATTGAAAGTTGATGGAGGAAACATTGAAAGAAAGAATAATACCAAAGGAAACGTTGAGAAGAGAGTAAATTTTGAACCGTAATGAAAGGAGGTTTAAGTAATTGAAAGAGATGTAAAAAAGAGAGATGAAAAACATATTTGTAAAAAAATACATTGAAAAAGTGTGTCTATTGGACTCTAGGTCGTTTCGCGTCGGGAGGCCCTCCATTCTGCATCTGCATCTGTTGGTGATGTTGGTTGCGGGCTTGCACTCGGAGGCAGTGCTGGATGTATCTGAATAAATAATATTTATGCCGATGCAATGTAATGAAACAAATTACAAAACTTACTCAGTCTTTCATATCGATAAACTTTGAAAACAATTTTTAGAAATTAAAAAACATTTTTTATCGAGAAATTGTTTCGAAAACAATTTGATCAGAATCGCTTTTTTGAACAATTTTTTTTCAACAGGAAACACAGAACGTACTCAAGCAAGTCCTTTTCGGTCACTGGATTCGTCATCGTTTCGAGCACATTACTGGCAGTTCGATGTCCGTTTGGCAGAGATTTGTCGGTACGTTCTCGCATAAATTTCCACTCTCTCGGCTGAAAATCATTATTTTTTGCATATCAATGCACATTTCCCGCTCACTCTTCCATTAGCATCCACTTCGAGCGTGCACTCGATAATCTTCTGGTCGTATTGTTTCAACGTGGCAGTCGCTTTCATCGAAGCGAACGGTTCGCGAGAGTTTTGAACGAACAAAAGGCCCCTCCATTCGGGAAGCATTCCCTGCTGGCACACTCTGTTGAAATAGTTTCATGGGAAGCTGAGGTTTGGGTTTCGGAAACGAACTTTGTGATTTTCAACAGGAAATCGACGGAATTGTGGGACGGCGGCTTCCATTTGAGTACTGTATCACATCTTCCCGGCTCGTACGGCTGAAAAAATAGATCAGTGATGTTCAGGGCTCCGGAACCTCTGGCTCACTCTTCTTTTCGGCTGGAAAATGAGACCGTCGATTTCGTGGCCGACATTCTGCACGAACTGAGGCTCGAACAATTTGTAAGTGGATGCAACCAGCCAGAAGTCCTTTCTTCGCACCGACATTATCTGATTCTCAGCACGGAGACGGCCAGATTTGAACGCCTCGTTGCGGGGATCAATGATTTCTGTTTTGATAATTTCGAACCTTTTGTCGAATCTTTCCTTCATCACATTGAAGTTCTGAAAAAACAAATTCACATTTTGAATTTTCTAATGCGTCTACATTGAATCTCATAATATCGTAGATCAACATTCTCGCCCGATCGACCATTTCTCCTCGAACTTCCGCCTGAAAAGTGCAAAATAACTGTAAAATGTATTTGAGAAACAAACCAACCTTATCAATGATCACTTCCGTATCCACGAGAGTGTCCATCAACGGACTTCCGTTCTTCATCACAAAGTCCAAGTTCTCCAGTTCGAACACCTCGTTGTCTCGGTCGAAAGCGTATACTTCACCGTTGTTGATGTAAACGATGTATCTGAAAAAGAATAAAGGAAAAATAAACATTTTCATGTTTCAATTGCAACCTCATTCCATCGGCTTTCCACGAGACCATATAAGGTTCATTCTCCAGAAGAGCAATGTTTTTCCTGCTGAGAGACACCGGCTGGAGTCCCGGAAAACCGGATTTTGTGTACTTGCACAGTTGTTGGATCTGAAAATTCTGATGAAATCGACGGATCGGTGAACTGTGAAATGAGAACCTTTGCCCGAAGCATGCTCTTCTTTCCTTCGTCTTCACACAATCGAACTTCCGAAACCAATCCGTCCATGAACTGTTTCGCACCGGCTGCAGATTTCTTACCGTCCCGCGAGTGTCCGTTTCCATTCGTTCCTGTAACTTTGAACGCTTATGCTTTTCAGCCGAACCAAACTGACCGTTCGTAGGAGTCGGCGTGCTCGTGGACGGTCTCTCGATCGCTTGTGCTGCCGCGCCGCCTCCGAGTGCGTACTCCCTTTCCCAGTCGGGCTTATCCGGAGCCGCCACCGGATTGTCGTCGGTCGGATCGAACCGCGCGTACAAATCGTCGATGTAGTCTTGTTTGTAGATTCCTCCCTGTCGGTTTTCTTGAACAGACACGATCGCTGCGTCTAGCCCGTACCCCTAAACAATGCTTTTTAACGATACACACTTCTTAGTTGGAATGTCCATACTTCTTCTTGAAACAGATAGGCGGCAATCAGGAATCCGGTTCTGTTGAATCCGTGGGTGCAGTGCACTCCGATCACTTGATCTGGGTTCTTCTCTCGGAACTCTTTGCACAACTCGATGAACTGCTGAGTCTCTTCTTCGGTGGGCGACATTCCGCGGCCGGCCATTGCCATTTTTCGATAAATGCACCCTTTCTCGGTAACCTGAATAAAATCAGAATTCCCCGTCTGTTTAAATGTATTCGCACGCACTTCTTCGCGGAAATAATATCGATCGGTGTTTGTGAGATCGATCCAGAGACCTAGTTTGCGACCTTGAAGGTTCGGATTCGAGAACACATCGGCTGGATGAAACTGAAGACGTCGCTCGCTGATCTGCTGATCGTACATTGCGCACAGCGGCGTTTTAAACGGGAAAAAAAGGTCTTGAACGAGCTGAAAACCGAAAAATGCAAGAAAACGTATAAAACACTATTCCACAAACCGTTCCGGTTTTCGGACAATGCAGCCACCGATCCGGAAGACCCATTCGCGCTTTTTCAGGTGTCGGTCCTTTCGGAGCCATTTTTAACCAATTTCCGACAGAGAATTTGGCAGAAATTGGAGGTGAATCGAAGCAGTTTGATTTTTCGCTCACTCACCGCTGCCGCCGATTCGTCGCTGACCTTTGGAGTGTCGTAATGTCGCCCGGTTTAGCAGAAAGCGGTATTTTCTGAATTCGCCAAAGAATGCGTTATAGATCAGAAGAGAACAAAAGTAAAAAAGCATAAAAAGACAAAAAGAAGTAAAAGTGACTAGTTTACAAATTCGAGAATACATTTGCGGAACCCATATCGCAGGAGCGCGAAGAAGACAGTGAGAGGACAGCGATGCGGGCGGATCGCACGCAAGTGGCTGCGCTCGGAGGGCCAGATGTTCGCACGTCAGAAGATGGCGTCGTGAGATCTGATAGGGAGGGGTTCGCTTGGAAAATGTTCAGAGTTTTGAGACACGACTTCTCCAGTTATCTCAAAATCCCTCGCCCATCAGAATATCACGACGTCTCCCCCGGATGCTGAAAGAGCAGCATCTCGAGCATCAATTTCACTACATTTTCAAAAGTATAGGAATTTTGCTGTAAAGAAGCAAAATAAATGTGATATGGGTTCCGAAAATGTATTCTCGAATTTGTAACCTAGTCACTTTTACTTTTTCTTGTCTTTTTATGCTTTTTTACTTTTGTTCTCTTCTGATCTTCAATGAATTCTTTGGCGAATTCTGAAAATGCTGCTTTCTGCTAAACCGGGCGACATTACGACACTCCAAAGGTCGGCGACTAGTCGGCAGCGGCGCGAGTGAGCAAAAAATCTTCGAAACATTCGAAAAACACGTTCATTTTAGTCATATTTCTCATAACGCGCCAAATTACGCTTTTACTCAAAAGCTCATTCACTGAAAATGTGTAATTTTGCCGATTTTCAGCTCATAATGAATCTTTTTATGTTCTGAAAGTCTAGTACGAAGGACAAAGCAATGGGGTTATTCAGGCTGTGAAAAAAAATGATTGTTTTCCGTTTCTTTCGTTTTTTTACGTCAAAAAATCCAATTCAGCGATGTAAAAAAACGAAAAAAAAAACGGAAAACAAACATAATAGCCCCACAAGTAAAGGGCTTCATGAGGGTTGATAACATGTAGAAAATGTAGCGGAAGTTCAATTTTCTTCTTTTTTATCGTCGTCCGTTCCCTCCTTGTCCACGTTCTCATCCTTCTCCTCTTCCTTCTTTTCCTTCGGCGGCAACATTCCTGCTTTTTCCTTTCTTTGTCTCCGTAAGTCTTCCGCCATCTTTTGCAGATTCACCTTTGCCTCTTTAGCCTAGAAAAAAATATTGGATTTTTTTCAAAAGTCTTTCTCTCGTTACCATTGTTTCCAACATTTCGATTTCTTCAAAAGCCGCCTCCCAAAGCATTGCTCTGTTGCGCAGTTCCTGTCGCAACCCGAGCATCATTCGCTTCGTGTGCAGCAGTTTAATCTTCAAGTCCGACAACATTTTCGCATTGTCCACGGGCGGTTTTACTGCCGCTCCTCCGTCCGCCATCTCGCTTCGTTCTTTTCAGAAATATACTTTCTTTTGCAGAAATGGCGACCGATGAAGTGGCACAGGACGTCTCGCAGGTCACAGATTTCCACTTTCACACGTGCCGAAAGTTCCGGCTTTTCACCGGAGACTGTTCCGCGACGTCTTCTGGAAGCGACAACACTAGGAATCATCTCGCCACGTCTTCGCAGCTCGGAGTCACTTTTGCTCTCGTGAATGCTAACAGTATGGTTTGCTTTCCGACAAAATCTGTGCTCGATTTCAAAGTGACTCGTGAGAATATGAACGTCGACGTGACAGACTTCCCAGTCAAATCTGTGGAGTTTGTCGGCGTCACTTCTGTCAACGACATGGGAATCAACTCGGACGGCACTCTTCTCGCCATACTTCATACTCATAACGGCGACGTTTCCGTCGATGTTTTCGACATCAAAACCCTTTGTTCCTCCGCCGGCCCATTCAAAGCTCTCTGCAAAACTCGCGTCGGAACGGAGCCAGCCAACCAGGGAACTGTGCTCGAATGGAATCCAGCGTTTGCGGATACATTTGCAGCCGCTTCAAGGGACAGAAGTCTTCTCGTTGCAAAAATCGATGTCAAGAATCCATCTAGTCAGAAACTCGTTGGAATCGGAAAGTTAGGAGCCGTGACGACAGTCATCAGTTGGAGTCCGAAAGGCAAACAGCTGACAATTGGAGATTCGCTCGGAAAAGTGGTACAGCTGAAGCCAGAACTCGGCGTCGTCCGCAGTCAATTTGGGCCGGACCATCAGCCAGCTTATGGAAAAGTGACGGGACTCTGCTGGCTCGCCACCACAGAATGGCTTGTTTCATTCGAAAGAGGCACTGATCACGATGCGTACTTGATGCGATGCAAGAAAGACACGCCCACGGAATGGATGAAGTTCCACGAGCTATCCTACTCGAACTCTAAATGGACACTGCCTGCTCAGCTGTTCTCTGCCACTGAATTGCTCGTCGATTGGAACGTGGTCCTTGTTGGCAACTCGAAAACTAGTGAAGTGTCAACAATTGGCAAGAGAGAAGATTGGCAGACATGGGTGCCCGTGGAGGGGGAGACCATTTATCTGCCGACGACTTCCGGTGGAAAAGACACTGTTCCGATCGGAATGGCGATCGATCGAACTATGACTGAAGAGGTTTCTTTGAGTGAGTCTGAATTTTATTATCAATTTAGAAAATTATTAAATTGTAGAACCTGATGGATCCCAGAAGCACCGCCCATCTCCGTTGGTACTGTGTCTCACCAACGACGGAGTTCTTACTGCCCATCACGTCATTAGCACTTTCCAATCTCACAATTCTTGCCAACTGTAAGTCTTTTGATCTTTAGAGGGTGTTTTTCACGCTACCTTACTTCAGACCGAGTCAGAACATTCCGATCTCAGGACTTGCCAAGCCTGCTGCTCAGACTGCTTCTCCTTCCGCTCCGTTTGCTCAACCATCAACAGTTTTCGATCAGAAGCCAAAATCGGAAGCTGCTCCGGCTCCGGCTCCTACAACACCTTCACTATTCGCGACGACGCCCAAAGCCACACTTCAAGCTCCAAAGCCCGTTTCGTCTTCTCTCTTCGGAGCCGCACCAACTTCTGGAAGTTCTTCACTCTTCGGTGACACGAAAACGCCGCTTCCTCCGGCACAGGAGAACGCACCTACCCCGGCTCCTCCACAAACACCGACGGCTGCTCTAGTCGCTCAAATTCCAGCCACTCCCGTCCCAGTAATACCTCCGGAAGTCAGGAAAGCTGAAGAACTGGCGGCGCAGAAGAAAGTGCTTATCGAGCGAATTCAGAATACGAACTTATCCATGTCAGCCACAAAAGACACCGTTATGAAGATGTCTTTCGCCGTCGGAAATGCGAAATCCGCAGTTCTCGAGTGTGCGGACGTGGTGAAATCGTCGTTGAACGATTCGAAAGAAGTGACGGACGAGTTGAAGAACCTGCTGTCGTCGATAGAGTGGATGGCCGAACGGACAAAGCACACCGTCAAAGAAATGGATTTTGAGATTGAGGAAAAAATGGAATTGGTGACTGGAGAAGAGGACGGAGAACGTATTCTCGAGAGGTTGAGGGACATTTCGGAGACGGAGAAAATGATGAGATTCAACAAATTGGAGACCGCAGCCGACATGCTCAATGGCAAATACGTGGAATGCGCAGAGATTATCAAGAAGTTGAGAAAAGCTCTGAACGAAAAGGTAGTGGTATTGACGTAGAAATCTGAATTATCAAACTGTCCTTCTTCAGGAAACATTCCGAAAACAAGCAGTTCTCTCTCCTCTCCGCAACAATTCCAACCTTTGTCATCTCCGCTCCGGTGCTGAAATCGAAGTGGCTCTGAAAGTGATGCGTAACGTCTCCAAAATCGTCACCGAAGCGCGTGAACGCATCCAACGCACTGAGCTGGAATTCGTTCATTTCCAACGCGACGCGAAGAATCAGAATAAAAAAAAGATTGAGCAGAACCCAAAACTGAAGCAGCAGATGGAACTGACCGTTCTGGAGGAGGAGACGTCAGACCCAAAGAGCCTGACAGATGCTGAAATTGTTAAAGCCAGACAATCATTGGTGGCTCGAATCCAAAAGAGAGGACCTGTGAAGACGAGGAATGTGACTGTGCAGTCGTACAAACAACCGACCTCTGCTCCTAGAAATAAGGAGGATCCAATTGACACGGCGAATCTCTCGAATGCGATTCTGAAGTTGAGCATGACTCCGAGGCGTGTCATGACGGTTTCTTCGCGCTTTTCTCCGAACAACACGACGCTGTCTGCCAGGAGAGACGCCACGACGCAAGCAGACGAGCCGCCCGTCGTGAAGACTGTCGTCGTGACGGTCGAATCTCCGGCCAAGCCTGCTCCTGCTGCCCCGATTGTTTCCACACCGCTTCTGAAACCGGCAACGACAACTTCCACTGTGACAACTTCCACTGTGACAACTCCGACAGTGAAAGAGGAAGGAAAGAACATGCCAGCCGCCTCGCCGCTTCCCACATCCTCCTCCATTTTCTCGGGAAGTCTGTTCGGTGCAAAACCAACACTAAGCACTACTGCCACGTCGCCCTTGGCTGCCACGAAACCGTCTATCTTCGAATCTTCGCTGACTTCAGAAAAAGAAAAGAAGCCAGAGGAGAAGAAGAAAACTCCAGAGAAGCCGAAACAAGAAATGAAAGAAGAACCGAAAGTGATCGAAGTGAAGGAAGAGACTCCGAAGGCGTCAGAACTCGGGGTCGAGGCGAAGGTTATCGAGTCAACTGAAGCCCCGAAAGTCGAAGAGAAGGCTCCGGAACTCCCCGTCACTGAAGAGACGACACCGAAAGAGAAGAAGGACGAGAGTGCTACGAAAACACCCAGTTTTTGTGAGTTTCAAGTTTGCAGCCCGCCATAGTTCTCTTGATCAACATCTTCCAGCGTTTAACACATCTTCCTCGACCCCGAATTCGTCCATTTTCGGAGGAGGACTCAAGACTCAGAGCACGCCTGCTGCCGCCACTTCCAGTATTTTTGGAGCGGCCGCCAAAAGCACACCGACCGGAACAGCTCCAACTTCGAGCATCTTCGGCGGAGGAGCCAAACCGAGCGTGTCGCCGTTCGGTAGTTTCGGACAGAATTCTGCCCAGTCAACTCAGGGTGCTGGAGGAGCTGCTCCTGCTCAAGCCGCTCCAGTCAGTTTCTCTTTCAACACTGCCGCCTCGGTGCCAGCAAAACCGTCGTTTGGATCTTTCGGAGCGCCTGCTCCAGCCGCCAAACCGTCCACAGTTTTCGGAGCAGCTGCGGCTGCCGCTGCCGCATCCCCGTCCGTTCCGAACGTCGACGACGGAATGGAAGACGATTCGATGGTGAACGGAGGCGGACCGGGAGGATTCATGAGCGGACTCGGAAGCTCTGGTTCCACCACAAACACTTCTGGCGGTTCCAACCTTTTCGCTCCGAAACCAGCAACCGGCACGTCTTCTAACTCTTGGCTCTTCAGTGGAGGAAACAACCAACAACAACAGCAGCAGCAGCAGCAACAAAAGGTAGAGTTTTATATGCAGCGGCCAAATCAATTTACTATCTCTTTCAGCCGAGTTTCTCGTTCAATGCACCGCAACAGCAGACAACGGCTCCAACTTCCTCGTCATCAGTCTTCGGAGGAGCGCCGAAGTTCGGATCGCAGCCAGTGTTCGGAGCGGCTGCTGGAGGAGGCTTGAGCAAGAACGCATCTATTTTCGGAGGAGCCACCGCTTCCACGTCATCCACCAACACCTCTGGAGGATTTGCTCAATTCGCGACTGGTCAGAAGACGTCTTCGTTGTTCGGAGGAGGGGCCGCCGCCGCTGGGACACAAGCGACGTCTTCAATCTTCGGAGGAGGAGTCAAAACGAATGCCACACCGAGTTCTTCAATCTTTGGAGGCGGAGCGTCCACGAATGCGAACAAACCGAGCAGTTTTACGTCTTGGCGATGATCATCTTTTACGTTTCTTTTCCATGTCTAACATATGATTTAACCAAACTTTATTGTAGTTTATATATCAAAATTGTTGCCTCCATCCATATTCATACCCTGTTTTATTGTTTCTCTCGTACTGGTCTTTTGTTCTGCATCAACCTTCTCTTAAAATTATTTGATTTATTCGATCCTAGATGTTCATCAATTGTGAGAAGCTTGTAAGCTGATGGGAATGCACGAAGTGGGGGTCCAGCATTTGAGCTTCGATTCGGTTAAAGGGGAATCGTTCAGTCCAGACGAGAAAGCGGACAGTTCGATTTCTGATAGTTACAGAACCGAGGGAGCCGTCGGGTCTCTCAAGGTCAAAGGCGTTTTCGCAGTTTTCCCAATTGCGGACAGCGCCTTCTTTTCGCCTGAAATTAATATTGTGGATTGGAAGAAAATCACACTTTGACTCACAAATAATGTCCGTTTCTCTTCTCTCGATCCCATCGTTTAACTTCCAAACTTTCCAAAAGAGCGCGTTCGTCAACCGGTTCGTTCAGATTAATTTCCAAATATTTCAGTGACTCATCTGAACTCTCCTTCCAATTTTTCAGAAATTCATTAATGCTTTCAGCAGTTATTTGAGTGCCTTCCACCAGAATTTCTTCGTATTTCAAACTGAAAGACATTTGAAACCAATTTTCAGCCTCTTCCAATCTGATCGTTTTCAAAGAATTCAATGTTCCCAGCAGGGTTTCCACATCATTTCTCTTCATTTTCCGAGCATTCAACTCGAGATTTTCGGCCTTCTGAATGCTTGGAAATCTGAGTAAAACTCCCATCATTTCACTGTCTTCCGGAGTCAAAACAACGGTTTTGACGGGAGATGGAAACAATTCCAGAAGATGCGAAATGAACGCATTGGCTTCCGAAAAAACGTTTTGAGAGTAGAAATACAGAGAGTTGGCGGTGCGGATATTGGTAATTCGGTTGGAGGAAAACGACAATCTCAAAGGGATTTGGTTGATTTCAAGCGGAACGATATAATCGTCTTCCACGTCAATTGCAGTCGATTCGCGGAAAGAAATGACTGAAAACAAAGCATTCGATACTGACGAGTTGCATACTCACCTGCGCAGAATCTGGCTGTCGAAATGTTGAAAGTAAGGTGTCCTTTGTTGTTCGCTTCGAAACAAAAAGTGTTCACTTTGATGCGACACCACGAAATATTTTGTTTGCAATTTTTGGAGCAAAGTGAGAGATTCAATCTGAAAATGAGAAAAATGAACGGGGGAAATGGAAGATGCTCTTACAAATCCATGAATTCCATTTCTTCACAGATGGCCTTCCATGCAAGAGAAGGCATTTTTTCGATCATGAAGGGGCGCATTTCGAGTGAAAAAAAAGGGGGAATGGACGGACGAGTGACTGCGGAGAACTCTTCGATTTTCTGCCACGTCATCTGGTGAGCAGACGTACGTAAGGAGCGTACCGTTCAGAAACGGATTGGGACTTTGGACCCAATGTCTTTCTACTGAGAACATCGTTTGAATGCAATCAGTTCAAGAGGTTCGAGATTTGTCCAATCCGTAACATGCAATCAGTAGGCAAGCGGTCATTAAATTTTGGTTGAAAATGTACAAGGTCGGCTACGAATTTTTATTTCTTTAAGCTAACGAAAAATAGATTTCTCTCGCTCCACCTTCACAACCACCCTCTTCCGCTCTTCCAAATGTCGAGCAGCGCAATCGGATTCGTGCAGTTCGTCACTTCCTCCCGTCCCTTGCTGCTGATCACTGTTCCGTTCGGTTTTATAATGATCAAAGTGGGAATTCCGGTGCATCCCAACTGGTTGTAGAGAAGGTCTCCTAAATTTGATCCGAATTCCGCGTTGAACCAATTACCGTGGTGCTCCTGAAGATATAGTTGCATTTCCGCAAGAGTGTTGTCCTGGGAGAAGTACACAATCTCGAATCCGTGGACATCGACTTGACTGTAGAAGTTCTTGAGGACAGGGGTGAAGGCTCTCGAGGGCGGACACCAGTAACCGGAGAAGTAGAGACCGATGATCTTTCCGTTGAGCACAGACTCGTTGTACACCTTCTGTGGACATGTGTGCAGGAAGAGTCGCACGTTTCTCAGGAAGGTGCACGGGTTGGCTCGTTTGTACTCTTCCACTTCCGCTTTTTTCCGTTGTTTCTCTTCATCTGCTCTCTTCTTCACGTCTTCTGCCTCCTTATTCTTCCTTTCTGTTTCCTGTTGTTCTCGCTCCTTTACCTGTTTTCTGTACTCTTCTTCAACCTGTCTCCGTATTGCTTCCTCCAGCTCTTTCTGTTTTCTGTTTTCTTCCTCCTTCTTCCTCTCCAACTCCTTCTTATTCTCCTCCTCTTGTCTCCTGACTTCTTCCAGTCGGGCCAACTCGTTCTTCCTCTTCTTCTCCTCTTCCGCGGCAAGTCGCAATCGTTCCACTTCCTTCCTCAACTCTTCCGTCTCTTTATTTCTGTTCTCTTCCTCCACTCTTCTCCGCTCCTCCAGCCGTCTTTGCGTTTCCATCGTATCATTCAGCCCACTTGCCACACTCGAATGCTCGGTCACTGTGAAATGACGTACGGATAACGTCTCCGAAATGGCAGCCATCAAAACGGGCACATGGGCGGTCTGATCAGGTACAGGAGAGACACTCGGACGGAATCTCCTCAGAATGCCTGTCATCTGATGTCTGAGGGATCTGCAAGATGCTCCGATGAGAAGAAGCTGGTGGAACGTGAGATCTCACCCTTCAAAACAGCCAATCTTCTGCCCGAAGGTGGTCAAGACTCTGTCGAACTGATCGCTCGTGGAGATCAGTTGCTGTTCGATTCCCTCGATTACGGTAATCACAGAATTCATGTGATGGGTTTCCAGATGCACATTGTTCAACGTTCGCAACAGGGAACTGCTCAGATAACCGGTAAACTGCTCGAGACTCTCTCGGTCCTCCTAGAAAGCGATATTATGCTTCGACGGTTATCGTACAATCACTGACCTGTTTGATTGTCTTCAAGAAAACAGAAATCACTTTCAGAGATACCAGCTCGTGTTCTATTCCAGACTGGGAGAACGGAACCTGCTGGAAACCCTTTCCGATGGTCTCCTTGTAGAAGGCGTTGTCAAAGAGGGAATACATCAAATCCACGTATAAATTATCAACTTCTATGGTAGTTTCCGACTTCCAGAATGCCTAAAAACCGACTTAGGTAAAATGAGGATTTTAAAATGTTAGTTCACCATCTCCACAATCAATCCAAGTGCAATCTGCTTCTCGTTCTCTTCCAATTTCTCGAGCAGTCCCTTGACCTCATCGAACCAAAACGTCGCCTCTCTCCCCACTTCCAACACCGATATTTTATCACAGATCAGTTTGATCTTCTTGAGACCCAAAGAAGTGTTCAAAGCACAAATCCATGCCTCATTCTTCACATGGAACTTTGACAAATCGACGTTACACCTTCCGTTCACAATTCTGACCTGCTCGAGACCGTCACAGTTCAGAGAGTCCAGTGCTTTTTGTACTCTGCAAAACAGATTGTCCCTTCTCCTCCGGAGACCGTTCAGACGTCGTTCGGTTTGCTGCAGTTGAGCTGCTCTTTCTTCCGTTGTCAGCTCCCAATCCTCACGCTCTTCTTGCTCGTTGTGGTTGTTGAAAGTGGGCGTTTCAGACCGATTGAGACGAGTGATTTTTCTAGGAAATTCAAATGATTCTGGGGATAGATTCTAATTCACTTCTCCATGAACTCAATCTCCCGGTCCACTTCGAACGTTTGCAATTCGATCGATTCCGACAGCTTCGTTTTGACGAACTCAATCAGTTCGGCATGGATTTCTGAGACCACGCGGAACTGGGTCAACTGTTCGTCTTCAGCGCCGTTCTCGATCGGATCATGATCCTAGAATCATTATGAATGAGTTCGACGAAATAGGGAAAAGTGAACTTGCATCAGAAACCAGCTCAACAATTTTACGCTCTTGGTACATTTGCGAATTGATGAGTTTGAAAGAGGAAGAGTTGGCACAAAATGAGCGTTATCAGAGCTTCTCGCACAATTTAACAAAGAGTATATTATCAAACGAGAGTGCCGAGAGGACGCAAACAACTGTATCGCAATATGATTGCAATTTCACCTCCCATTTTTCAGTGTACGCACTCGCAATTGTGATAGTTCAAGTTTTATTGTAGTTGTATAGGCTCTAGAGTTCGGGTCTGATAGTCAAAACGGAAACCGTAGGGAATGAGAATGAAAGTGAAAGAAGAGAGCGAAACATTTATGGGTACTTCCACACGACAAAGTCGACGTTGTCTCTCGTGGAATTGATGGTGGCGAGGGCCCCGTCCGAACGAGTGATATCCATTCCCATCGAGCAGTCGATCTTCTTGTTCAATCTGAAGAATTAATCGTCATAAGACTCATAATATTCAGCTCAAAGGACGTACTCTTCGTACTCAAAGTATCTCGGCCGTGTGCTCTTCACCTCGTCCCACGTCTTCACATCCAACCCATCGTACAGATCCCTCTTCGACCTCTTCTCCAGTTCCCACGGACAGCCTCTGGAGTAGCTGAACGAGACGCGGAGCAGTTTCTTGCGATCGCTTTTGAGCCACGCGTGGATCAACTCGTTCAGATCGGTCAGATTGACGCGTGCATCGCCCATGTAAATGCTCTCTACGTTCAGCAACATTAGGCTGGAACGAGTGATCCATGCGCCGTACGGGAGCGTTACGTGACAGATGTTGATGTTCTGAAAACGGAATAAAGTAAGAAAGGTTTCGAAAGTGAGCGTACCCTGTGCAATTTGAAGTTAACGGGAGTGGACGCATTCAAATAGAGCTGTCTAAGACCGTCCATGGCCAGAACGTATCTGAGCAAACGGGAGGAAATGCCGCATCCGGAGGGGATCGAGAGAGAATTGCACCGTCCGACGAGCGGGTTGTTCAGAACATGGAAGATGACGTGGTCGGCGCTCTCCTCCACGTGGCCGAGGCTCAGATGATCGATGCTCCCGGGGAACATCTCGAACATATCGGCGAGCACATTCTTGAACGCGCCAACGGGCTCCGTCGTGTACACTTTGTAAGAGGTACTGTCGATTTTGCTGAAACTCGATTTGAACGTCAATATTGTCGGGGAAATCACTGACCATTTGAACTGATTCCCACCAAAAGAACGATGGACAGTCCGTTCGCCGAGAACAATCTGATTCTCGATCTCCTCTTGGGTTTTTCGGTAGAAGAAGAAGTGCATGTAGCCGCGTTTC
Source organism: Caenorhabditis sp. 36 PRJEB53466 (assembly GCA_946814055.1). Lineage (NCBI taxonomy): Eukaryota > Metazoa > Nematoda > Chromadorea > Rhabditida > Rhabditidae > Caenorhabditis > Caenorhabditis sp. 36 PRJEB53466. The sequence continues at coordinate 6,629,117 of CAMPFS010000001.1, forward strand.
CACAGCTGAACTCCCAAAGTGATGGCTGCCAGGCCACAAGAAGGTTCTGAAAATGCTCTTTGACGATCTTACGCTTCCAGATGGATTTCCGACCTTGATTGAGACCTTTCACATTCACATAGAGTGATTTTATCCTAAACTTGAACGTCTTCATTAGTTCGCGCCAATCGGAATTGCAGAACGACATCTCGAGACTGCAAAGATTCAGATTCAGAAGTCTTTGAGAAGACGTTTAATGGAACTCACATATTCAAAGGTGACATGTGTCTGGTGATCTGATGGGTGACATCTGTCGAAAAATTCTCGAGTTCGAAGGGCATGACGGCTGGAAGTCTGAAAGTTTCAGGATGGAAGCCAGGAATCGATAGACTTGCAAAAGCGGAAAACAAGGAGAGAGAGAGAGAGAGAGAGAGAGAGAGAGAGAGAGACGAGAGAGCGGCAGGAAGCAGCATACTCAGACAGCGGGGTAAAAGACGGGGCAACGGGGCAAAGGGGGTCATATTTGTGTTTGGTAGGTCACTCGGAAGAAGCCGTTCGGACGCCCCAATATTCTCGAATATGACGTCATTACCTGTGAAGCGGACTGAAATCTTTCGAAATGAAATGGCAACGTAATGAAAGATGAGGGAAAACCGGAGGATCGTTCCCTGAACATCGACACATCCTTCCTCATACCACTCTTTTTCCACGTGTACCTCATGAGAAGTTCAAGCTTTCTGATAGCCGAAGAAAGATTTCGAATCCACGTGTTTCTTTCTCTAACTACCTCGTGTTCCTGTCGAAATCATTGCGAACTTCCATTGGATTCTTCACAACCGAAATCTTCTTCATTTCGGTTTCCGTGAACAAATCGATGACTTCATCACAGGTGCTCACAAAGTTACTCACTTTTCTGGAGGTACGTTCCGCTCCGTATTCCATGTCAATGCTCACTTCCAGCCATGGCTTATTTTCCATCTCTCGCTTGTTTTGCCGACCGTTCTGTCTCTTGTCCAGTGTGGCGGCGGGAAGAAGAAGAATAAGGGCAACAGCAGTGACTGTGAAACGACGGGAAAAGAGGAAGACGAGACTTCGGATGAGTCGGACAAGAAGACGAAGAAGCCGAAGAAGAAGAAGGAGCCGAAGAAGAAGGCGCCTGCGTCTCCGGGAGCAGCGGCGGCCAATGCTCCAAAGCCTCCGAAGAACATGGCTGCGATTGCCGGCACACAAGACCCCAACTACCAGACTCTGGCTGGACTCAACAATGACGCCGTCTTCGGAGCCGGCGGAGCAGGAGGAGGAGGTGGCGGTGGAGCCGCTGGAGGAGCTCAAGGTGAGAGGAAACCTTTTTGAGTGAGTGAATCTAAATAGCGTCGTTCTAGGCCCGAAAGCTCCAGCAGCTGGAGCCAACCCCGGAATGGCCGGCACTCAGGATCCCAACTACCAGACGCTCGCCGGACTCAACAACGACGCCGTCTTCGGAGGCGGAGGAGCCGGAGGCGCTGGCGGTGCAGCAGCTCCGAAAGCACCCGTGGCTGGCGGAAAAGCGGCCACGAATGATCCGAATTACCAGGTGACTTTGTTCTGTAAAAAACGAATAACAACGCGAGTCCTTTCAGACACTGGCCGGTCTCAACAACGCCGACATTTTCAAGGATAAGGGCGCGGAAGGGGGCGGAGCTGCTCCTAAGGCGCCGGCAGCCGCTGGAGCGAAGGCGGCCACGAACGATCCGAACTATCAGACGCTGGCCGGACTGAACAATAACGACATTTTCAAAGTTAAAGGATGAGAATGAATAAACTTTCACGAGCGATCTGATTTGGCTGTTGTTCAATGTGTGCTGCAATCTGTACAACATTTAGAATAAATAACTTTCTTTTTTTCTTGTCCCCTACAAAAAATTGAAGTCAATACTTTTCCATCTCGAACATTGGTCTCTCCTGTCCCATCGCATCAACCTTAACGTGTCTGCCAGGTCACTTTTTGCTTGTTTGTCCCACACAATATCATCGTTTTTTCGTTATCAAACCTCTCGCTCTTTCTCGGCGTCTCTCTCTCTCTCACTGATATCATCTCGTCTGCATTCCTTTGCCATTCGGAGATCAATCGGTTTCCGATGAACCCTTTGGAAGTTCCCCTTCTCGTTCTCCGCATTCTCCATATCTACCTCCAATCGTTCCTCAAGTACATCCTTCCCTATTCTCTCCTTCCCAAAAAGAGCTTCAATCGCGAGAAAGTACTAATTACCGGAGCTGGAAGCGGGCTCGGAAAGCTTCTGGCCCAGAAGATTGCTGCTCGCGGAGCCGTGCTGATCCTCTGGGATGTGAACGGAAACGCGGTCGAAGAGCTGAGAGATGAGATTCAGAGAAACGGAGGAGAAGCCCACGCGTACCAAGTGGATCTGTGCGACCCGCAGAAGACAGCCGAAGTGGCAGGCAGAGTTATCGAAGATGTCGGAAAAGTTGATATTCTGGTGAATAATGCGGGTGTGGCCACAGGTGAGCTAGCCCTTAAAGCTCATCTAACGAAAATAGTTTAGCCAAATTGATTCTGGACAGCACGGTGCAAGACATTGAACGATCGTTTGCAGTGAATGTGAAATCTCATTTCTATGTAAATCTAAATCTGTAAATGCCTTCCACACACCTGTGCTCCATTCAGACAGTTCAACAGTTTCTTCCGGCCATGCTCGATGAGAACAACGGCCACATCGTCACAATTGCGTCGGCCGCTGGAAAGATGGCTTCGGCCGGATTGGTACGTCTTCAGATATCTTCAGATTCTCACTGTTTCCTCAGGCCGATTACACGTCCACAAAGCACGCCGTCGTCGGATTCCATGATTCCCTCGTCGCTGAAATCTTGGCTTCTGAAAAGAGTGGAGTGAAGGCGACGCTAGTGTGTCCGTACTATGTGCACACTGCCATGTTTGATGGAACCGGTGCCACTACCAGGTCTGATCCATTCGCGGGGAATTCAAATTCACTGTATATAGCACAGATTTCCGTGGTTGTTCCCGATTCTGACTCCGGAATACGTCGTGCAGAAGATATTCGAGGCAATTGAGACGGAACAAGAGTATCTGGTCACTCCGAAGGCCTTCTATTGGGTACTTCCGAGCACTCAAATCCTCCCCTATCGGGCTCAAAAACTCGTCGGCGACTTTTTCGGACTCATTCAGAGTTTGGACAGATTCCATAGATAATTCATATCTTTTTTTGTAACATGTTTATGACATCCACAATAAAGAAATCACTCGTCCTCATCTTCGTCTTCGTGTTCCTCGTCACTCATAAACTGCTCCGGCCCTAGCTTCACCAGTTTACTTGAATGTGGGCGCAACGTGGCAATCGGGTGTCTGTCGTGCCAGACGACAAAATGAAAACTGTGTTCTCTTCTCCAGAACGAGGCGAGCAGTCCGTCTTTCCTCTGGATATCGAGGGCGAACTCGCAGTCTTGCCAGTCGGAATCTTCCTTTCCGAGCAAATCTCTGCGAAGAACAGAAGCAGTTGGCACCAAGGAAAGCGCAATCAACTCACGGATAATGGCTGTCCCTCTCGTTCGGATCCCACTCCTTTACCTCCAATCCGCTGTGCTCGAATGCTTCCCAGTTGCCGTTGAATGAGATCTCCAACATTTTGAGTCTCGTGTCCTCCGTCATTTGCCATTTGAGCATGAACGCTTTGAATGCTCTGCAATCCAGCTTCGTCTCGTTCAGCTGAGCACATTCCACGTCGAGCACGCAGAGCAAGTCGTTCGTGGTGAACCATCCGGTCGGCCACGATAAAAGTGTGTCTAGTTTCAGAATCTGAAAAGTTGAATTGTCGTTTGATAACACTAGTTCGTGTTCACTTTTGGATTACTCCAATCGTCAGGAAGTGGACATCTCAGATCGAGTCTCTTGAGCCCGGTGGCCAGATCCAGGATCCCGTCGATCATTGCCTTTGAGGATCTTCCGTTCTCGAACATCAGCACTTTCTCGCATTGAGTGACAGAATTGAGACGGAACAAATCCACATAGAAGCGGGCAATGCTGCCATTCGGAGTGGTTGCGGTCAGGAGAGTCACATTCTGAAGGGGGCCAGTGAACACTTCGAAGAGGAATCTCAGAACGGAGAGAGCGCCGGTGAAACGGCTCTGGTGGTAGAGAATCAGCTCGTTGCCTTCGCGCTTCCTGGAGAGATTACAATAAAAACGACCGGCGGAAAATATGAACTCACGAGTGCTCAAATCGTTCCTCTCCGATGCTCATTGGCTCCGTAATCTCCTTACGCAGACGGTCCGAATCGTACAGAATCCATCCCGAATACTCTTTTCCCCTTCTCGCCACACTGATGTGAACAAAGTCGTAGTATGTCTCGATCATCACCTCGCATATCGGCATTTTCGACGCCGCGATCTCTTGTTTTATCTCAGTTGAAGTTCGAGACTCGTCAAAGCTAAACGGATATTGATAATTGTGTTTTATTTTCGAAAAAAAACGTACATCTCAACAGCAGACATTTCATTTCGAAGTTCGAAAGCCATTGCTGATCAATCGATCAGTTGTGAAATGTTTAGTCAGTTTATATAGGGTGAGGTTGTCAAACAAGCGTGCGTAGTTTGATATGGAAAAGATGATAAACATAGAAAGTGATGTGATGGGAAAGAGGGGAAAAGTGCAGAGAAACAAAGAATCTTGCCGGGTATCCTGATATTATTGGAAGCCTGAAATTTCCGCGTAACCCTCACAAGATTTCACGCTTCCCTCTCAACATTCGCTCTCTCAACTTATCTTCATTTTATTCACAGTCATCGAGTATTCAAGTAATCCATGAATCAGACAAAAAAAGGTTCGTTCTTCCTCGCATCCATTTGACACTAAAATATTGTAGCTCCAGTTATTGCACCGATGCCAAATAAAGCGATTGTTGCTCGGAAACCGGTTGGTTCTCGGAAGTTCGGAAGTTCGGAGAAAATTGTGCATATTTACAGACGGGGAGTAATGAGAAACACGAGAGGAACATGCAAAAAAGCGGCGACAGACAGCATTCGATGATGATGAAACCGGCGGGCGGGAAGAAGGCGGAAGCGAGGAAGATGAAGAAGCCGGGAGGACTTGGACTGGGCAAGAAACGGAGCACGGACAAGCTGAGCGCCCAGAAAGATGTGAGCAAAAGAGCTGTGATCAGACTGTGATCAGACGGGAACGAGATTGCAGGACGACGAGCCGGTACCACTGGACCGCAAGAGATCGGTGGAGCAGCAGGCGGAGATGGAGGATACTCTGGTGGAGAAGAAGCCGTCGGGGGTCGATGTGGATGTGGCTGTGAAGGGGAAGAAGAAGGAAGAGAAGGAAAAAGTGAAAAAGGAGGAGAAGAAGGACGACAAGGAGGATGAGTTGTGCAGTGAGAAGAAGGATGAAGACGTGAGGAGCAGAAGAAAACTCATACGGAATTGTAGTGTTTTCAGCCGAAAGAGAAGGAATTCCGCGTGGATTTTATCAAGAAATGGGCGTCTTCTGTCATGACGAGCACTCCGCAGCAACTGACGAAACAGTTCAAGTCAGTCGGCAACAACGTATGAGACTATTCCGGTACCCGTGAGACCAACAGTGTTTCAGATTCCGGATGCCGAGTGCGGCATGTTCACAAAGTTCATGGATCTCAATCGCTACCCGAACATCCAGTGCTGGGACCGCACCCGCTTCATTCATCCCAACGACGAGTCGTTCTACATTCACGCGAGCAAAGTGCGCATCTGCTCGAAACCGGATCGTTTTGTGTGCACTCAAGGGCCTCTGGATCATACTATTAACGACTTCTGGAAGATGGCAGTCGCCCTCGAGTCCACGTCCATCGTCATGTTGTGCGGCTTCTTCGAGGAGGGGGTCGAGAAGTGCTCTAAATACATTTCGTGAGCGAGCCGCCTTTTGCAACGATTACTTTCGAAATTCAGAGAGATCGTTGGCCAACTCGATCTTCAGCAAGTGTCCGTGACCACCGAAGCAGTGACCGAGCTGGAAATTGGTGACCAATCGACTGATAAAGTGGTTCAGCGTACTCTGAAAGTGACTGTGACCGCCACTGGAAGAGAGCACAAGCTGACGCACTACCAATGGGCAGCCTGGCCGGACCACGGAATGCCCGATTCGTGCGAGACGCTCCTCCGTATTCTGTCGGCTGTTCGCAAGGACAAGTAATCGAATGTACTCCCCGGATTACTGTAGATTTCTGTTTTTCAGGAAGCCGATAATTGTGCACTGCTCGGCGGGAGTCGGCCGAACTGGAACCCTCGCGCTCGTCGAGTCTATGATTGCTGCTCTCCGCTTCCCGAAGAGAGCCAACGTGAGAGATTCGTTCGCTCTGCTGAGAAAAGATCGAGCGAGGAGTGTGCAGGTTCTCAAGAATCTCAGTCCGACTCATTCAATTCTTCCTTCCAGACTTTTCCTCAGTACGTCTACGCTCTCCGATGTGTTCTCGAATACCTCCATTCGAAGGGGCACAAGAGAAACGAACAGGAATGGGAAAAGTTCAAAGAGACGTACGCAAAGGTGAAAGCGAAAAAGATGAATCCGAAGAAGAAGGATGAGAAAGCCAGCAAGGGGAAGAAGTCGCAGTCTCAGGAGAACTCCGACCCGATCATCACCCCATCGCCAGCCCGTCCCGGCGTTCCGACTCCTCCCGCCACTCTGACGACTCCTCCGACTCCTCCGACTCCATCTCCTGCTCCTTCTATTCCCTCCACTTCTTCCTCTTCTGCACCAACACCTCCGCCATCCCAGGATCCGATTCCCTCGCCGTCGCCGGTGCCTCTACCTGCTCAGACCACATCCGATCCTTCTGGTACGGAGCCATCGCCTCAGAAATCCACTCTCCAGAATGTGATTGCCGAGGAACCACCACAGCCGCAGGAGTGAGCTCACAAGAAGAAAATAAGCAATGTGAGAAGAAAGTGAACGTTTTTTTTTGCAAAGTTTTGTAACATTACTCGGAATGAATGTATATCTTCTCGCGAAGATTTTCGAGAAATATTATCGAAAAGACACTTTTCCTTTTTCAACGAAATTTATTTTTGCGCCGGAAGTGTCGAATTCCGGTGCATTGCCCCCAGTCAAGCACATGAAAAAATTACGAAATTTTGAGATTTTCCGCAGAAAAACGTAAAGTGCTCCTTTCGATTTATGAGCATTCTGCTTTGTTGCTACGCATTTTTGTCGTCTTTTTTTTGTGCGGCTTCTGCTTTTCCTTTTGTTTTTTTTTCTCAATTTTCTCCGTTTCCGATCAAGATCTCCGTTTCCGATCAAGAATGCCCGATTATGAGGTACGAAAAAATGAGTTTGCTTGTAAACTATTGAAACAAGGTTTTTACAGAAAGAGCTCGAAAAGTATGAGAAGAGTGTGGAGGATCACGTGCGGAAAGTCAGTCAGCAGTTGGATGAAGAGCTCGCCAATATGGTGAGCAACAGTTAATGCTTATTTTGTTCGATCGAGTGAATTTTCAGAACAAAAAGTACAAAGAGAAGATCGAGTCGGTGAGAAAAATGGAGGCGGACAACAAGATGATGGCGGAGGAGAACGAGCGAATGCGACAGCGGATGGAGACGCGGAAAAAGGTTTCGAAAGAGTTTTTTACTGACCATTTACTACACGAATGCAAATCAATGGGGCACATAATGAATATCGCTTGACCTGTGAATGGGGGATCCCTTAGTGCGAGTCCTTTCCCTTCTTCTCTGCCTTTTTCTCCGGCTTCTTCTCGGCTTTCGGTGCCTTCTCCGGCTTCTTCTCTTTGGCAGACTTGATTGCCTTGGCAGCGGCGGCAGCGGCAGCTCCGGCGGCAGCAGCTGCAGCCACTGGAGCAGCAGAAGACGAGGACGCCGAGGGAGCAGGCTCGGCTTCCGAAGATCCAGAAAGTCCGAGCTTCTTCTTGAGCGACTCGGGCATCTGAGGTGGCGGCGGACGAGGAAGGTTCATGGCGACCTGAAACTTGAAACGTTCGCACGTGACTGCTCATCATTATCCTTACCTTGAACGAGTCATAGATGAACCATTGGAGGGCGGTCAGAGTTCCGACCATGATGATTCTCGGACCGAGCCCGGCAGAGAGTCCCTTCACTCCGAGCTTTTTGACCAGACTTCCCACACTCGCGTTCGAATCTTGGTTGAGTTTGGAGACGAGGACATCGGGCGGGTGAGAGACGACGGCGCAGAACACTCCAGCAATGTATCCGGCGATGAAAGTGACACCAAGCTGTTCGGTCTTGGAGCACTGGGCACGCGGCTTCGGAATCACGTACTGGTAGAGCGCCTCGACAGTCTTCTCGAAGCAGGCGAACTTCATCATTGTGTACGGGATCTGACGGGCCCAGAGAGGTGGCAGTCCCTTGAAGAATCCGGTGAGTCCCTCGGTACGGTAGATCATCGGAGCGCATCCGCGGAGAGTGGGCGGGGCGGTTGGCGACGTCTGCATGCGCACTTTGATGGCCTCCATCGGAGAGAGGAAGATGTCGGCGAAGAATTCGGCCGAGGCGGAGGCGGCCAGGTAAACAGCAGTTCTCCAGACGTAGGCGTTCTCCTCGCCGAGCGCCGAACTGTAGACGTTCTTGAAGACCTCGTAGAAGCCGAACTTTCCGAGTCCCTGAGCCGAATATCCGATGAAGGTGGGCGCCCATCCACGAGCCAATCCACGGATTCCGTCCTCAGCCACAGTCACTTTGAATCCTTGCACCATGTTTCCGTACTTCTCCTTGTTCACCTGCAAAAAACGCAAGTGGTGTCGGCTGATTCGATCGAACTCCTGGCTCACCTGGATTCTGCACTTGACAATGTCCAGAGGAGTGATCGCAAAGTGGGTCAGTCCGCACGAAAGAGATCCTCCGAGCGCGCACAGAGTGTAGAATCTGGCGGATCCGAACTCGACGGGGGCCTGGGCACTCGGAGCACCACTGGCACACTGGGCGGAGCGGACGACCTGACCGGCCGACGGGAGCACGAATCCATTCTTTTGGGCGGCGTCGCAAACTTCTTGAAACAGTCCCATTTTCCTGAATATTCGGGTGAGCTGATGAGGCGGAGGGAGTGTACTTACCTTCAAACTTTATCCGTTGATCCGCTGTGATGACAGATGAGGGAATAGAGGCGAAGAACAGCAGAATCTGATTGGAGGGAGGAAAGCCACGTCATCAGCAACAGGTTCACGTTATGAACGTTTTCAGAAAATAACAAGTTTCGAGAAGCAAATTCTCAAAAACAAGGACAATTTGCTGAGTTTCGAGGCGAACATTGCGGAAATCAAGGAGAAACTGCCGCAGAGACAGAAACAAAGTGACCAAATTCGTTACGAGTCCATCCATGTCCTTGCCATTTTCAGTTGACGATATTCTGAAATCGTTGAATGAAAAGCGGCGTCAAGTACTCGAGAAGCAGACCGAATATGCCAGTTTTCGCCTGAATCGAACTGAGAATTCAATGAAGACTAAGTTGGAGAAGACTAAGAAAAAGTTGGATGAAATGAGGAAAAAGAAGATTGCGCAGGTAAGTGCTCCAGTGAACTCTTTTCTCAATAGAGCGCACTTGCAGGACAAAAAAATCGCTCGTTTGCGTGCGGATATAGCGAAAAGTGAGAAGAGTTTCGATAAGGTAGAACGGGAGATTCGAAAAGAAATCGAGTGAGCAATACAGTGGTTAGCTTGTGTTTTATTGCATTTGAATGCAGGAGACAAATGGAAAACGAAACGAAAAAAGAGGAAATCGAACGGAGAATCAAGATTTTCGAGGTTGAGAACTCGGGAATTTCGGATGAATTTCAGAAGTTGCTCGTCAGTCTGAACGAAGATTCGGAAATGTGAGGGATCTGATAGACTTTCCGAAGGTTAATGGGTGTTTAGGAAAGAGAAAAGTGCGGAAAAACGACTCGGAGAGTTGACCGTTTTGATGGCGAAGGGAGCGAAGTACCTGGAGAATCTAGAGGAGAAGATCCAAAATATGAGGGAAATGAAGATGGATAAGGTATTGTTGCACTCCAGGGAATATCTGCAGTACCTCGAACTTGCAGATTCCAAATGCACTGTCCTCCAGAAGCTTCAAAAGTACTCGGAAAGGACGGTCAAAGTCAGAGAAGCCGTCGAGGAACTGGAGGCGTCTGGAAGACCTCAAAAAGCAAATAATTCAGCTGAAAAGAGAGTCAGAAGCTCTGGCAATGAACAAGGGAAGAGTTATTGAAGAGGCGAGTGCACCTCACTGAACCTAATTGAAAACTTTGAAAAGTTTAGAAAGAAGGACTTCAAAAGACGATGGAAGAGTACGAACGGCAGGCGGATCGGGCCGCGCAGGAGCTCAGGAACGCAGAGAACTCGAGGATTTCCGAACTTAATCAACGTAAAGAATCCTGAGCGTAGGGGAACGTAAGCTTTTCATTTTCTTCCAGAAGAACGGAAATTACAACCATCCATTCTGGTGGAGTCCAATGAGGAAAAGAGAGCGAAAGAGGATCTCGAAAAGTCAGAAAAGCTGAAAGAAAAGGTGAAACAATTGGAGAAAACGACTGAGGAGCAGAGGGAAAAGCTAGAGAAAATACGGTATGTTCACCAGAAGTTGCTTTCGTTCCAATCGCAAAATAATCCAGACGACGATCGGAATTCCTCAAACGACAACTGAAATCTCACAATGAAGTGGATCTGCTGCAGTTTGAGAACGAGAAATCGGAGAAGAGTGCGGAGGTGCGGGGGCTGAAAAAGCGATGGCACGAGCAGGTGATGACGTTGAACGCGCTCAACAAGGTCTGTTCGGTGGGGCGCGGATGAACATACGAACATTCTTTGTAGAAGTTGCAACAGAGAGTTCTGCAACGAGAAGCGGCGATGACGAAGGCAAACAGTGTCGTGTATTTGGCGACGAATGTGAGAGACGAGAGGAACAGAGAGATAGAGCTGTTGCAGAAGGAGATGACGGAGACCAAGAAGAAGTTTTGAGGTTAAATTGATTGTTTAAGTTACTGTGGCGAATTTGTCCGAAGCTTTTCGATACTTTCGGTAGAGCACATTTGCATGACCCTGTTCCGGCACGAATTTAAGCAATGTTTTAAGAGCCTCCACGAATAAGAAACATCTTAAACTTCACAAAATGTTGTGTAAAAATAGTGCTTTTTATGTTCTAAGATTTTTATTACCGTAAAAGGAATTGAATATTTTCTAAATTGTCATTTTTATATCTGTTGTCTTAATTTCGCATAGAATAAATAGTTGCAGAAATCTGAAAACCAACACGTGTCTTCTCCAGTCTTCCCAAAAAACCCAAAAAAAAACCTTTAATTAAAAAATTCATCTGGAACATATCAATAAAAATCAGGAAAGCTGTGAAGTTGCTTGTCTCATCAAACGACGTCGTCTGGCGAAGAATCCTCGAACGGCGTGTAATGTCATATCGAGTGTGTTCGCCAGATCCTCAATCTTCATTCTATCCGGTCTGGGGTTGATTTCAAATTCCTCGAGGAGCAGCTTTGTCTTGTATTCCACACGTTTTCCTCCCTTCTTCATCTCCTGCCGCTTTGAAGGACTAATGTAGGGCAGAATGTTTTTGGCGGCGTCGTTTCGAATTTTGATCCATTTGTTGATTGTGTACTCGGACAATCCGTCTAGTTGCTCGGAAAGCCTCTGCAGTTCTTCGCCACTCCATTCTTTCTCCGCCGAACTGTACTTCTTTTTGAGGTAGGCGTCCTCCAGTTGTCGAAGGATCGGAAGGGACAGGTCGCTCGGATCTGAAAGCCCTTTCATTTGCAACAGTTGTTTCATTTCGCACCGTACCCATCGCGTTGTCTCGCTTCCAATCTTCGATTCCGTAATTCAATTGTTTCGCGTTGAGCAGTCGGTACTTCCATTTGCTGTACTGAGTACGGAGGTAGGTCGGCGACAAATCCGTTAGATCCATCAACTAGAAACGCATTTTCGTCTAACGTTTCTGGAGAGAAGACGTTTACCATATGCACACTTCCAATATCGAAACATTTTCTCGTCCAAATAATTTTTTCCAGTATCTCTTCCACAATTTTCTCCTTGTGTTTACTGATCGGTAACAGTCTGATCGGCTCCGATTCTCTGGCAAAATACGAACTAATTCTGGAGCAGCTGTCGTTCGGTTCACAGACTATTTGTTTCGACGCTCGTTTCCTGTCCAAACTTTCAACTATCGACCGATATCTGACGCCGTATGTATCGGAAAACGCGCGGAGATCTTCAGGCGATGGATGGTGATTCGTGCGGAAAAAATCGGAAATGGCTTGACGAGCATCTCGTAGTCTCACTTCTACCGGTTTCGCATCAACTAGGTCGACCGACTCATCCAACTCAACGTCTTCTTTCTCATCGTCCGTAAATGACTCATCGAGATTATGGGTCTGAAAGCGCTGTATTTTCACAAAACAATTTAGAGTCTAAATACAATGGGCTTTGATTGTTCAGAAGTGTTTTTCCAAAAGATCTCGTCCATCGGTTTCTCTCTGATCCATTTCTGCAGTGGAACGAAGTCGAAGTTCTGTTCTATATCGAGTGATGCGGTCATCGTTGGGTTTTTCTGCTGCTCCACTGCTCGGGCGACGCTGTTTCTTTCCGATATCCATCTGGCGATATTAAGCTCGGAGAGTCCGTCCAATTGGGCGGAGAGCTGACGAATCTCATCGTAGCTCCACAATTTGCTATTCGAGGCGTACTTTTTTGCGAGATAGGCCTCTTCCAGTCTGCGAAGAATTTCGATCGGCAGTCTTTCAGGTGTTCCTGAAAACTTGCTTTTTTCAAACTTTTTCTAATTTTGTCAGACTTTGCCATGTTTTATTGTATGGAATGGTCGTTTCGTGTTTCTCCTTCATTTCGGGATGGCAGAAAAGCTGAAAATTACATTTTTTTTTTGCGTTGACTCAGTTCGAGGGCTAACTTCATTTTGTATTTCCGTTTCCGAGGCGCCGAATTGTGTATCATACTCATCTTGGACCTCCTGCTTCACTTCAATCTCCAATAGATCCGGTACTTTGAAAAGCTCAAATTCTTCGAAGTCCTCCTCAATTTTCGGTTCTTTCATTCCGTTTTCGAAGAGAAACTCGGCCATTTTTCCTGCAGAATCGGCCGTTTCTCTGGTTAATTTCAATTTGAAAAAGGAAGTATTCGCAAGAAACTGAACTAGACTAAAAACGCGAGAAACTTATTTAAGATGCAAAACTTTAAAACTATTCATTTGAAAAATAATATATCGAATGCAGTATTATGAAAATGAGAACTTCAACAGCTTCGGAGCGAGTTCAGTTTGAGCCAGCCAGAATCTCGTCGATTACATCGTCCATGGCTTTTTGGAATAAGGGGATCACCTGAATATTGAAATGTGAATATAATTTAATCAACTCTTATCGCTAACATGTTCTGAATCGGTAATGTCTTTAATTCTGTCGAAGGTTCTGTTGCGGACTTCTGCAATCATATCCAGCGAAATTTGAGCGTGTTGGTTGCGAACACTTCGAAGCAGCGGTTGGGAACGGTCGTTGACCATCGGCGACTCCGCAAACATGACTCTTTCCACTTTATCCACCACAAAAGGCTCTTCCAACTTTATCGGCACATGGTTACTTTTGTCCAGCACCATCTCTTCAATCAGAACCGGTTTCTGTTTGGTATCTTCTTCGTGTTTTGATTTTATGATCAGGCGAGTCAGGCATCTATTCGAATCGATCTGGATATCCGGAGCAAACGCTCTGATGATTGGAAGGAAACTCGAATCGACAGGAATGCTGTAGACAAAGTAGAGGATCGCCTTGATGCGCTTTGACATCGGAGCGGCGTGCAGATTCGGCGCCATTTTCATGCGGAAGCTGCAAAAGAGACATCGTGTTAGTGTCTCTAGAACAAAATTTCACTGAGTGGCCAGTCCTCGCGGTTGTCGTTTACAGCCGTTCTTCTCGATGTACGGATTCCAAAACGACCACTGATTTGGTCGAACGGCGGCCTTGAGGATGCACCTTTCACTGAATTTTACCTTATTCCAAATGTACTCCCACATCTTTTCGTCTTCTTCGTAGGAGAACGTGGAGCTCGGCGATGGTGGTTTTGACTTCGGCTTCATTTTTTCTGAAAATTTGCCGAATCGCAAATATTGCAAATTAAAATTTGCCGAAGCGCCAAATATTGCAAATTTGCAAATGGTTCGAAGCAAAGAAGTTCATGCAGCTGAAAGTGCGCTAGAGCGCGTTTGCACTCTCGAGATGAAAATGGCCAAAACAGTGCCTTCTGAAAGACGAGGTTCAGAAAAAACGGGAGATATAACTTCCGTTTAGAATCTGGAGTAGACAACACGCATTTAAATTGTTATTACACGCAAACGCACGTACATGCAATGCTCTCTTTTTATGAAGATCTGAAGATTGCTCTCTTGTATACTGGTATACTGTACTGTCACAAATCTCAAGAATCACTTTCAGCCCCGATTTCACACTTGTTGACCTGAACACATAGTGTTCTTCTCTCCTTCTCTCTCTCTCTCTTTTTCTCCTCCAATATCATATCCATCAGATTGTCATGGGATTGTCCTCGCGCTCTCTTCCGATCGACCAAGTGCTTGAACCATTGAGAAGCCAGCGTGCGGAGCTCGGAGACGCAGACATCTCGCGAGGTTTACACACAGTGCCGAGCAGGCGGCTCCTCGGCTCTCCTCATTCCGATATCTATTCGTTCGTTTCGTTTCGTTTCGCTTATTGTTTCGAACTTTCCTTCTTTCCGGCGAACAGATGCCCGCTACGGATTCTGCTGAATTGGCCAACGGCACCGAGAACGTTGTGCAAAAGTCGAGGTCCGATTCTGAGGTTGGCGCGTTTTTCAAATGAAACTTTTAAAAGAACGAATTCACTTTCAGATAGTCGCTCCGCCCTCCTCCGTTCACAAATCGTCGAGTCAGAACCGTCGACTCTTCGTCGAAGACATCTCAACTTGCGAGGCTTCTGCCGGCGATCGCGTCTGGGCCACGTGCTCTGGAGCTGGTTAGTCTCTTTTGAAAGAGCGAGCAGATGGAAGAAAGTAATGAAAATAAAATGAGAAACGATTCCAGGAGACGTCGCCGAGCCCATTCATATTCATTTTCTAGGCGAGCAATTCGAAGAGACCGCCATCGATGTGAACAGGAAAAATTCGGTATATTTGAATGGTAGGCTATTCCAAATAGACAATTTCAGCTCGTAATGTTCACGGTTCCCTCTCTGAAAGTCGAGTCGGAAACCGAATTGGAACTGCGATTCTCGACTTCCGACGACAATGTGACGACGATTCCGTTCAAATATGTGCCGAGAATTCCGCGTTCCAACTCTCAAGACATTGCACTTTTCGATAATTTGATCGAATTCGCCACCAACGGCGACACAATTTCTCTTCTTCAGCCGTTCGCCTCGCACATTTCCAGACAAGACGTCGAGGGCAGCACGTGAGTTATCAGTGGAGCGCACTTTCCAAACTGATTGAAATGACCAGATATTCAGTGTTTTCCACGTGGCATCCAAGAACGGACAGAGCTTCTCGCTGAAATTGCTCCTCTCCGTGCTGCCGGCAGATCAAAAAGAAGGTGAGCGTTCCGCAGTTTGAGCACAGACTAATTGAAAGTTTAGAAGTGATAAATTTGCAAAACAATCATGGGTTGACGGCTCTCCACTGTGCGATTCGAGCTGGAGACCCGGACGCCGTGCACTATTTGATGAACCACGGCGCGAGAATCGACATTCCCGATAGCCACGGCAGTACTGTAAGTCTCGAAAGGGTCTGTGAACAGAACGGCTCAGAAAATTCATTTTCAGGTTCTGCATTACCTCGGCGACGCCTACAATGAATCGATTTTCAAAGAGATACTGGAGCCGTCACGAGGGCAGCGATTCGATGTGAACAAGTTGAATTCCGAAGGGTACGCACCGATCCACGTGGCCGTCAGACGCTTGAAACTATCGCTGATCGAGATGCTTCTCGAAGCGGGAGCCCTGATCGACCTGTTAGATACGGAAAAGAAGAGGAACGCACTGTTGCACGCCATTGAAATGAACGACTTTGAGACGATTCAGTTGCTTGTGGAGGTCTCGGGAAAAACAAAATTTTAAAAGAATTGAAAATTTTCAGAGAGGATCGAACACGAATATTGAGGATGAATCCGGAGAGACCGCGTTGAGTCTGGCACTCAAAAATGTGAATTACCCAGTCATCGGACTCCTTTTGGACAACGGAGCAGACGCGAACAAACAGAACTCGAGAGTGAGTGGAATTTGAAAAATTCCGAGAAACTTCTCTATTCCAGGGTGCATGCTTGGCCGACAGCGAAGATCACGTAGTTCAGAACATCATAAACGGAGATCGTCCGGAACTGCCGAAGAAAGAAGCGTTTGGAGTGCCGAACGACCTGGCGATTTCTCGATCTCCGCTCTTCGGAAGGTCTCATCCGGACCAAGCGCCGAGCGAAGAAAGTAAGAGAAATCGTGTGGTGAAGAGAACGAGAGAGGAGATTCTAAACGGTAAAATAGAGAGGAATTGACTTTTTAAAAAACAATTTTCCGCTTTTTCAGACGCTCAGACCCTTCTGGAAGAAACCGACACTTTGACTCCCCGAATCGCCACCTTGTCCGTTTCTGAATCTGAAGATGAGCAACAACCGGGCCCATCCACGTCTTCTGGAACTTCCCGGCGTCGTCAAAGCGAGTGGGAACGCAATCCAAAACTCAGTGACTCAGTCTGCAACCTGGATTACTTGACCCGTATTCGAGTGTCAAAAATATTCGACGACCAGTGCAAGTGGCAGAGATTGGCGCAGCAGCTCGACTGCGACCATATGATTGAGCTTATTTCCATCTGTTCCTGCGGCGACGATTCGAGCCCCACAATGATTCTTCTGGATCAGTTCGAGCAGCTGGCCGATTCGTCGATTTCCAGGCTGCGAGACGCTATGAACCGGATGGAGGAAGAAGCAGCTGTGAAACTTATCGACTCCCGCTACGTTTACTAAATGTTGCGACTTACACGATTTTCATATTTATTGAATGCTTTGGTTCTTCATAAAATACTATTCTTTCTGAATAAAAATGTACATCTTACACCGAACTCGACCGAATCCACATCAAAAAATTTCACACCCGAATGTATTTTTCACAAATTTTCTGATTATTTTTTTTGTCGTTTTTCAGATCTTTTTAGGCAAATCACCAGCAGAAGCCACAATTTTAACTCGCGAAGCCGAATCCAAAAAGCATCGAAAAAACGCGCCGCAGAGTTGCAGACTCCGCCTCTTGTGGGTCTCGCCACGAAAGAAGCACCGTAGCCCTCCCCTTCACCGACTGCATTTTCCGTATTTTTCCCAAATTTTTCTTCTTTTTGGGCGTTTTTTGCCGTGTCTCAGCCGAATTTTTCAGAATAATGTACGTTCAAAAAGCTTGTTTTTCGATGCTCTATCGATTTTTACCGAAACGGCCTGATTTTGCTCGCGAAAATAGCATTTGTCTAGATCCTCAGCAAGCTATCATCACAACCTACTTCATTTTTCTCTGATTTTTTTCCGTCCGTAAAATCATTGTTTTTTTTTTTCAGAAAACATGGTCTTCAACCGTGTCGTTCAAATTGGGCGCGTCGTCTTCATCGCCTCCGGCAACGACCAGGGCAAGCTCGCCACCATCGTCAACGTTATCGATGGAAACAGAGTAAGTGTTTTTAGAATGAAGAATCAACGTTAGATTGAAAATTGTAATTTAAAACAATAATTTCAGGTCCAAGTTGACGGACCATCCTCGGGAGTCGTCCGCAGCGTCAGAAACTTGAAGGACCTCCACCTCACCAAGTTCGTCATCAAGGTTCGCGTCGGACAGCGCACCAAGTCGGTCCAGACCGCCTTCGATGCCGCCAAGGTTGCCGAGAACTTCCAGAAGACCCAGTGGGCCAAGAAGATTGCCCAGAGAGCCATCGTAAGTTTTTTAGAGCACCTCATTTCAATTATCTCTCTAATTATGTCAACCTATTGTTGAAAAAATTGGACGATATTAATATATGTTCCTCATTCACTCTATTTTTCAGAGAAGCAAGCTCACCGACTTCGAGAGATACAAGCTCATGAAGGCCAAGCAGTTGAGAAACAGACTTGTCAGAATCGAGTTGGCTAAGCTGAAGAAGGCCCAGAAGTAAATCGTTGTTTTGTTTTCAATGAAATGTTGTTTAAAAAAAACGGTTTCTTCTTCAAATTGACAATTTATCAAGGCATCATTAAAAATTAAAACTCTAGAAGAATCAAAGTGATAAAGAGAATGAGGAAACCGATAACAGAATTAGATGAGCTGTGGTTGGCAAAGTTTTCATTGCTGCAGCAGACGTGCTCTGTCTTTCCGGCAGAGTCGTCTCTGGTGAAGCAGCCATTTCCATATTCCGCGCATTCGCCCGGGTATTCGCATCTTCCAGCGTCGAACGGTTGGCTACCCTCCGCACTGCTTCCGGTGATTTTGACACAGTACTCGGCTTTCGTGCTACATCTGGGCTGAAAGTTGCAATGTAATTCGAAAAACTCTAACCTGGACGCTTACATTTCTGACTGCCTTTGGGATCGGCGCACCCTGCTCAACACGGTAGTTGAGACATTCGATGAGAGCCGTTGCTACCGGTAGAGATGCGAGGAGAAAGATTAAGAGTGGGGGATGCAGAAAACGCATCTGAAATTTATGTATAAAAAATTGGTCGTTCGAAAGAGAAACATGAACTCGATAATAGAGGACGGGCAATGAAGTGAACGGTTAATAATTCAGGAGTCAAAAAGATCGGATAGCCACGAAGGGATCTTTCAGACTGGAAGATTCAAACATCGGAAAAGAGGAAGGATATGAGCGGTCATAGAACTTTCTAGATTTTATCTGATATTAGCACATCGCTGAGATCGCGATTTGCTCTTATCTTCACATTTTTTTACACTAAAAGAACAGAAAAAGCAAAACGGAAGGGAGACGTCCGCGTATCAAACGCTGTCTCTTCGGACGGACGGGTGTTAACTCCGTTGCTGTCTTCTTCTTCTTCTTTGCATCCTTTATGCTTTCTTGAGCCCACGAAATTCTTCAAAACGCTCCTTGGTTGGTGGCAGTGAAAGATTGCACTCTTCCGGGGGAGAAAAACGAGCAGCACGACGACTCCTTTCTCCGTCATTTCCTCTTTTTCTCTCCCTTTTTCATCGTCGTCGCCGTCGTTTTTATTATTATTCAGGTAAGCACGATGGGAGGAGCAAACGTGCCATTTATTTCACGCATTCTTTACCTTTTCGATTCTTTCGCAAGCGGCGCCGCGTGACTCTTTCCAATCTTGCGAGCGAGGCGACTAGTTTAGAAATTGTTCTCGAAAATATGAAAAAAAAAACTTTTTGGGACCTACTCGGACTTTTGACTCAGCTGTAATTATCCTATCCCTAATTTGTACGCTTTCGGAGGAACTACTGTAGAAATTCTGAATTCAGTCAATTTTCTCCTCAGCCACATTCGGAAAGTGTCGAAAAATAATAACCGACTGATAAAAATCTTCACGGAAATTGATTTGAAAAGACGAAGAGAGAATTATCTGAAATGGAAAAAATAGAACTGTTCGCGAGAAAAACTGAAAAAATACAGTTCGTTTTTTGCGTGGTGTTTGCGGACCTCTCTTGCACACCGTAACCGCTACGACTTTTCTAATTCTTCCGGAGAACCACGCAAAATTAAAAAACGTTCTGAAAAATACGAAAAACTTTAGAATGCTAAGAAAAAGCTTTTGTAGATTTTGATTACTGGCTGATTTAGTGTAATAATAAACGTCTCCGAGGCGGGTAACAGCCTCAAAACCTAGGAACATTGTGAGAAGAAGAGGAAAAGAGAATGGAGAAAAAAGGTGAAGAGATGAGCAGAACGAAGTCGAAAAGTCACTTAGCATAAATCAAAAATCGGCGCGGAATGGGTTTCTCGGCCACGGATGGCTCCTCCTCGAAGTCTACTGTTCCATTTATAATTCGATAATTGTCGGAGGTGGAAACGACAAACGGGCGGCGGCCGGAAACAAATTTGGAAAAGGGCAAAAGGAGTGGAAAGTGTACTCGGCAATGCATTGAAAATTATGGGATTCTGAAGAAAGCGCCGAGACGAAGATGACAGCTGCAGAATGAGAGTTTGACAGTTCTGCAAGGGTGTGTGAAGAACAAAATAACGCTTCAACTTTTACGAACTTTTATCGGAATGATATTCACAGAAAAATTGGTGGGTGAGGATTTGTGACAAGAGCGACAAAGGGGCGAATATGTTGATTGTATGGGGGGTGTTTGTGTGGGGATTCATATCAACCCGTGACCACTTTTCTTCGCGATACAAAACGGACAGAATACTTATTTCATCTTTTTTTGGGGGTTGGCATCCGATGGAATTGCCTTAGAAAAAAAAAATATATATATATATCATTTTGGTCATTTCAATTGGAAAAATAAGTATAATACAAGAAGTAGGGAGGCGAAAGCGTTGCCTACAAACGATCAGAACGCCGAGAAAAAGTTGTGACGTGGCGAGGTGGAGTACATCGAAAAGAGGCTCTGACGTGGTTTTCTGGTGGGCGCCGGCGAGAAGAGGCTGTAGGAAGAGGTGAGCGCGAGGCTCGACGACGGAAGCGACGACGGACTGTACGCGCGACGGAGCGACGCCGAAGTGAGCGCTGACGACGTGGCAGGCGATGGGCGGTACGTGCTGGAAAGATCATGCTAATGTACACACTTCCCTTTGATGCTCACCTCGCCGAGAAGGCTCTGTGCTTGCTCGCGGAGCTCTGACTGCTCGGAAGCGAGTGTCTAGCCGCCTCCCGTTGCATCTGAAGTCTCCGCAAATCGTCGGCGTACACGTCCGGAATCGGCATGTCGCACTCCGGCGTCTGCACCATTTTCACCGACGACGTGCCCCTCAATCGCTTCTCGTAGTCGACCATCTGCTTCCAGAATCCGACGTTGGGACGGATGATCGGACGGGCGGCCTTCACGTAGTGGTAGGCCTGTCTGAGGGTCATGTGCTCGTGCTTCACCAGGTAAATCATGACGAGCGACGCGGATCGCGACACGCCGGCCATGCAGTGCACTAGGGTTCGACCGCCGCGCTCCTGAAAAAAAACGCGTTCGGTTCGCAAATTTTGTGTGAAAGGGAAATGGAAACTAGTTTTTTCCGTAATTGCTCTTGACGTTCTTCACTGAATTTATGGTCGTTTTGAGGGGAACGACGGGCCAAAGAGTACTGTTTTATGAGTGGGTGAATTTACCGAACTCGAAAAATTGTCATTTTCATGGTAATCAGCTATTAGAAACAGGAAAATGGTTAGTTTACCTTAACATTGCGGATCTTATCGGCGACGGTGTCAAAGTGTTCGCTGAGCCTGGCGTACGGATGGTCTTCGATGCGAATCTTAAGAGTGTCCACGCCTGAAACTTCTTCATTCCGATCCTCTTCCCCATCCGATTCTGCTGCTCACCCTGCATATAAGTGGACGGCTCCTCCGTCGTCGCATTCACAATCATGTTGATCTTCCGCTGCTTTATCTTCTCCGGCTTCAGCACTCCGGCGCCCGACAGATACAAATGATCGTTGATTTCGGACATTTGGCCGAGCACTCCCACGTTCCGCGACATTTTCGAATCGGCTGACTTGTGAGGACTGAAAAATTGAAAAGTGAGGAGTTTCGGACGAGACGGCAAGGTTTAAAAAGGCGAAAATCCCATTTGAACCCATCAAAATATGGTTGGAAAACGAGACCGGAAGGGGGCAAAACGGGCGGTCCCCGAAAGTTAACCAGTGATGACATTTTCGACCGTTTCGAGAGTGGTTTTTGATGATTTATGTGACCGAAGGAGAATGTAATTGGAGACGACGCAAAGACAAGGCATTCGCGGAATTTACGGTTGCAAAGTTTTACCAACTAACTGGCGAGTGGAAGAGCAGAACAACAGAAGGGGAAACACATCTGGATCTCGTGACACTTGAGGTGACGCCCACTCATTTTCAGGAGCACACCCCGCTATTAGAGGCGGTGATCTATGCCACGTCACGATGATACCATTTGAGATCAGACAAAGACTAGGGGGAACTTGAGACAAAGAGCGAACGAAGAAAAAGAAGAAGAAAAAGAAGAAGATAGAAAGTTTCGAAAGATCTTATTACACGTTCGCTGCCAACGCAAGTTGTTTGCAGAAGAGACCGTTCAGGCAACTACAGGTTTCCAATGGGCTGGCCCAAGGGCTTACGGCCTACTCACGGCCTGACTTTGTCTCCTCTGCTCTGGAAACTAGGGGCACTTCTCAAAAGAAACGACTAGGATCCAGAACAGTAGGTACAGTAATCCAAGCG
Organism: Caenorhabditis sp. 36 PRJEB53466; assembly: GCA_946814055.1. Lineage (NCBI taxonomy): Eukaryota > Metazoa > Nematoda > Chromadorea > Rhabditida > Rhabditidae > Caenorhabditis > Caenorhabditis sp. 36 PRJEB53466. The sequence continues at coordinate 6,651,440 of CAMPFS010000001.1, forward strand.
GGAGTATCATATCAACTTGAGAAGAGAAGTGACAAATGGCAAGGTAGTTCGGAGGCCAAACAAATCGACGATCATCGGCCGACCCCGTGTTACTTGTTGTATTTGCTCGGAACTTGCTTGAAGCGACGAGCGAGAGAGGAGAGTGACGTGGCAGAGAGAGAGAGAGAGAGAAGAAGGATGAGTAAATAGTAGTACGTTCTGGTGACTTTCTGCCAAAACGATACGATTAAAAAGTAAAAGTGGAGAAAGGAAAGAAGGAGGAGAAATAGGCAAAAACATTGTCACGGCGGCGGCAAGGAAGCGAGGAAGAACCAGCGAATTTGTGGTCAAGAGTCGAGAAGGAACGAGTTTTGAGAGCGAACAACCTTTTTTCACGCCCTCCACACAACTAATCTTTCGAGTAGAGAAGACGGGAGTACGCATGTACCCGACGGGAGAAGGTGTAACGCCGAGCGAGTGTGGGGAGCCGGGAGAGCAGAGGGAAACGGAGGAAATTGATACAACTGGAAGGAAGCTCTCGAGGATGTGATAATGGTGGGAAAACGGATAAAAATAGAAGAAGAAGATACGAATATGCGGGCTTCTGGGTGCCCTCAGACAAGGTAGTGAGTGAGTGGGAGTAGCCAAAAGGGACTACCGTATTCCTTGAAAAGTATCCACTCGGCCCGGCCCGGTTAATTGAATCTCCAGAAGTTTCCGATTGGGCGGCTCATTTGCATACTGGCTCCACGCTTCTCACTATACTTCCGCTTCCTGATTTGCATTCCGAAATTCTATGCGACCTCTGTCTCTGAGCCACAAAAAATACAGTAACCCAGTTCAGAGAGTAAAAATAGAATCGAAAGGGATTCCCAGACCAATCACAACAAGAACAGAAAAAAAAGAAGGTTGGCCAAATAGAATAGGAGGAGAAGGAGAGCGAGAGAAAGAGAGCCGCAAATATTTTCGTGTTTGACCTCACATTTTCAGGATTGCACACAAACAGATGATTGTATTTACAGGGAGAACGGGGACTCTTGACAGACAATCGCGCTCCACCGCGCAACTTTAAAAAAGAAACCGAAATGCTCAATGCTTTGTCATGACACGGGCCTGAAACTCTCAAAAAATTGTGAATTTCATCGAACTACGAGTACTCAATCTGAGTTTCGCATGCTTCTTTCTGCCCTAGAATTTGATGAGTAGCACAATTTCAGACGCGAAATTCGGCCAACTGGAAAGCGTTTTCGCCGTCTTCACCGGCTGGATCATCGATCACAAAATCAGGGGCGAGAGCCACATTACCAGAAGAGACGCAGATTTTCAGTTGCGACGAGAGAGCATCGAGAAGTGAGAGATGTTGCGAGAAAGAGAGAAAGATGTTACACCCGCGTGGGGACCCTGCGTCCGGTCGTAATGATAACTTTTCCGACATTCTTGGGATGACCAGAAATTGAAGAGAGAGAGAGAGAGAGAGAGAGAGAGAGAGAGAGAAAGAGAGAGAGAGCGGAAGAGAGTGTCGACGTGGCACTACAGTATCCGTCGGAAAGAGCATTTCTCGTGTTCTGCCCCTTCGTAAAGTTGTTGATCGACGGCACGAAAGTGTCCTTCGGTGCCCGACGTCTTCTGCCTTTCTCTTTCTCTTCGCCCGTATTCACGATGAACAAAGAGCAGAAAGGAGGCGTCGAGGCGGCAAGCAAAGAGAGCTCTCCGCTAATTTCCACTCGACTTTCTGCCTCTTTTTGTCAGATAATAGTTTGTGGAGGGGGGAAAAAAAAATGAAGAACACAACGAGCAGAAGCTATATATTTCTATATTTCGGGAGCGGATTTCGTTTCCAAATTCGGCGGATTAGGGACGAGACGAGACGGCGAAGATTAGGGAATCAAAATGGCCATAAAGTGGGGAGGTTTTTGTGGGAAATGAGCCAGAAATGAAAAGGAGATTAGCGGGAGGGAAGCGAGCATATGATAGGGCCATTTTGGTGCAATTTGGCGTCACGGTGTACCCCTCCGACTACCGTACTTCGACGCTTCCGCCAAGCAACTCACTCGTTTATTCTCGGCGCTGTCAGTCAAAGCGCTCACGTTCCCGGTCGGCCAGATGTGCGGTGAATCACGGACGGCCCGACCCTCCCACTCTTTTGTTGCCAATAAAAAAAGAGGAAATTCAGAAGTGTCACATGGCATCGTTCAAATGGAATTCCACCGATTTCACTCGACAATATGCGAGGGAAATGAGTCAAACACTTTCGATGAAACCAAAAACGAGCGGGAAATTGGGACGGGTCACATGTTCATTTCCCGTTTGACAGAAATGATGGCAAAAGAGACGCACAGAATCCCGTCTGATTGCGGCAAACAAAAACAGACAAAAAGTAGGGAAGGGAGAGAGAGAGAGAGGGTGAAAGAGTGTGGGAGAGGAAGAGACGCAGAGCGGATGGCAACAGGTTAGTACTTTGAAGGCCGTCGGTTGGTCAGAGCGGAGAAGGTTTCAGAAGAGAGAGAGAGAGAGTGGACAGCTTCTTCTCTTGTTCCCGCAGAAGTCGAGCAATTTCAGAAATAACCAACTGGAGCCTCAAGCTTTGCTCACTCGACGCGCAAATCAAACGCGCTCCACTGGACTGAGTACCTCGCACTTTTCAGTCTCGTCGGCAAATGCATTTTTCTGCTTTTTCTTAAAATTTCATCAAAAATGCTCGTTTCTTTGACTGTTTCTGATTTAAAATGTTACAGAGAACACATTTTCGAACGGTTTCATCGAACAACTATGAAAAACTGACAGATTTTGCAAAAAATGAGAATATTTCAATTTCGGAAACGATTGTAAGCGCACGTGAAAGTCTGCTGCACCTGTCTCCGGTTCGCCTTCTTCCTCCTCCCTCCCGGCCGCCCTTTTCTTTCTCGTTGCTCCGTTGCTCCGCGTGTTTTGCCCACGTCTCCTTCCGTACCAATTTCCGGAGATTAGTCACGAAAACGAAGAAAGGAGGAGGAGGAGACGCGTGATTTCTGGCACAGCGAGAATCGAGAAAAGAAAACGAAGACAGGAAACGAGTTAGGCGGGAGGGAGGGAGGGAGGTCTGCGGATGGAGAGAGAAGGGTCTTGTCTGAAAGGGATTCTGGGAGTGAGGAAGGGGGTTCAGTTGAAAATGTCCCGACTTTTAATGAAAATGCGTACAGAAGGTTCAAGAATGTTTTGTGACTTCACGATCACATGCAATCACTCCCAAAGCTACTGTAGCTCATGTAAGTGACGGCTCTCAAAGTAAGCAATAGAATTTGAAATCCAGGAACACGGAAGACGGAATACTGCTCAACCCTGCGTGTCATAACTTCTACGAGGTACAGTAGTCTTGGGGAGTCAACATAAAGTACTAGGAATGAAGATTCCTGTGGAAATAACAAAAAAAAACATGGCATGTGACTACAGTAAGCATGAGAGTTCAGGTGCACAGAAAAGCGGAAACTCAGGCTCTAGAGAAAGAGAAAATAAGAAAATCAGTACTTGTTTGGTGCTGACACGTAGCAGACGCAATTCATCAATTTCCGCCGGAAATGCGTCTGCTTCGATTGTTGCCTTTCCTCACAAGGGACTCATACCAGTCAATCGCGTCGTCGTCGTTCATTCCGAAAAGATGGAAATCTTTCTGAGAAACCGACGACCGCTCCACTTTTTTATTATTATTATTATCGTCCTCTTCCGCTGCTTTTCCGTCCTCGTTTCACTCATGTTTGACATTTATTTACGACTTTCCCTTCCCTTCCCATTTATGCAATTCGAATGGGCATCGAATTATTATTAATGGTTTAGAACTTTCGAGAATTCGTTATGACGTGGCATCTTTCTTTTCAGAAGAGAGCACAATAGTCGTGCTGGGGGGGAATGAAAGGAAAGAGAAGTTTCGGGCGAATAACATCAACAAATATGAATGGGCGGCAAAGGGCATAATGGGTCAATGGGCGGACGCGAAAAGTGACTTCTGAAAAAAAGAAGCGAAAAGAGGGAAAGAAGGAAGGGGTGAAGTGTGACAAATGAGTTTGAGCTCTTCTTTCCGAGTTTTTTGCTCATTCCCCAAAGGATCAAAGTGACGTGGCATCGATATGATTGATGAATTCAAGAAATACGACAGTACTTTGGCAAAGTACGAACTATCTTTTGAGGCGTGTATCTCCAGAACCCGTTATTATTTCAAAAAAGTGGCAAAGGACTCAACGATCACTTCATCGTCTTCTTCTTCTTCTTCTTCTTCTTCTTCTCCCGTTTGTGTACGGCTCATTCGGAGAGCAAGAAGAGCTCACTCAGTTGGTATTTCTCTCGGTTTTCTCAAGTGAGAAGGGTATTAATTGATGCCTCCCTTCTCCTTCTTCTCCTTCTTCTTCTTCATCTGCTCCGCTTCTTGCTCTCTTTTTCCTATTCCAATTATATACTAAACTCATCTAGAAAAGCGGCAAAAAGGGGAAATCACTGCAGAAAAGGATCATTTTTCACTGAAAGCCGACACTTTGCTCTTCCGCTTCCATTCCCGCCGTTTCCTGGGTCGCCAATGACAACTGTGTGAGTCATTGTGACGTGGAATGAGCAGGAATCGGATGAGATTAGGCACCGATCGAAAACGGAAAGGATTTGGAGAGAAAGAGAGATTAGGAGTGATTCGAGTGTTTTTTTGAGGAGCACAACTTGTTAGGGAACGTCTTGAATGTCTACGAAGGATTACGGTAGTGTTCCGCTTCTACAGTAGCCTCAACTAAATCCCATTGTGAGTTATGACGTGGCACAATCGCTGTTTTCGTGTCCGCCACGTAATCCCTCCTCCGGATTAGTCTGCAATTCGCCGGCCCGCCCGGCTCTCGATTCTCTTTTCATATCGAAGAAGGTGAGAGCGTATTGGAGATGACGAATTGGTGTTAAAAATAGAAAAGAACGTGGAATATGAAAAAGAAAAAATGAGCGGAAGTAGGGGGAGAGAGGGTGATAAATGAGAGGGCGAGGCGGAATTCAAAATGCCCATTTCAATTGCTCACGTTTGTCAAATTTAGAGGCCTGTATCTCGAGAACCAAACATTCTTTCAAGAAGCTGTAAATTGAAAAGTTGTAGAGAATTTTGTGCTCATCATTTTTGTAATTGATACTTTTGCTTCAAAATGTTTCATTTTTGAGTTATGAGCCAATTCATAAGAGCGACGAATAGGACTTTGATGGTCCAAGCCAAGCCAAGTTCTAATTCTAGCTGTTAGTGCTCTATCCGACCGCTTAGAAGTTCATAGAGTCAACTGGTTTGTGAGCCGAAAGCCAAAACGGCCGTGGGAAAGCCAACACGACACCGGAGCCGCCACGTTGAGCTCACAAAACACAGTAGGTGCTCGGGAGAAACGGATGATAATTCGAGGTGATTCATAAAGAGTATATGAATGAAGAGTAGGAATGTGATGGAAGGAAAGACCAAACATATAGTGGTTTGTGCAGTCCGCCCCCTTCATCTCGCTCTTCTCCCCCCTCTTTGCTCCCCGATTATTGGAGCTCACGGAGCAAAAGAAAAGATGCACACAACAAGTTGACGACGACGACGACGACGATGGAGACAAGAAGAAGAAGAAGAAGAAGAAGAAGAAGAAGGAGGCGAAATGGAATAAGGAGGGCGAGAAGTGGTGGTGTTCTTCGAGAGCACCAAAAAAGACGAGTGGCGGAGAAAATGATTTCATTTGGCGGCGCCGCCAACCCCCGAGGGACTACTGTAGACCCTGCCTTCTCGCGTTTCGGAAACCGAACACCTTTGTCTGGAATTCCTCTCAAAATGGGTACAGCTACATATGATATTGTGATCTTCTCCGTTTTTTCGCCGAAAATGTGTATAACTGGCAAAAGAGAGCCTGATGTTGTGGTGGAGAGCTGGTCGCGAAAAGAGAGCAATGTGCTCAAAAAAGCAGCAAACAGAGACTGTTTGGGTGCGAGCAAATAGGCAGCGGAATGGGAAGAGAGCGAGAGAAATAAAGAAGACTGTTTTGATTTTGTGCTCGTTCGCACAAGGTGTCAACAGCCGTCGAACACAGAGAGCAACAGACATGGAGCCCACAAAAAAGTGCAATGTTCCGTTTTGACATTGCGCTCTTTGTTTGGTGTCTAGTCGACATGTGGTTAACGTAAATCTTTTAGAAACCCAACAGAGAAAATGCGACAGTAGTTGGGGGGAAATCACATTGAAGCGTAAATAAATAAATGAAATATTGAAATTGGCATGTCATTTTGATAGCTTTGGCAGACGGGATACAAGTATAATCTGGGGCATATTATTGTTTCTTGGCCTGGAAGGCTCTGACGGCGGCGACTCGCTCGACGACCGGCGGATGAGTGTGGGAGCACCACGAGTAGAGCGAGTCATTGATCGGCATCGACAGATTGTCCACGCCCAACTTGGTGAGCGCTCCGATCAGATTGTCTCCGTGTCCGAGGTTCGCGGCGAACTCATCGGCTCCGAACTCGGCGGCACGCGAGTGAATGACCATTCCGATGCCGGCGAGTTGGTTGTAAAGGGCGAGCACGTACTGGAAGATGAGCATCATTCCGATGACTGGCGGAGTGTCCGTGAAGCCAAATGCCTGGCAAGACAGAGATGAAGAGAGTTCGCGAGTAGTTTCGGTTACCTGATAAAGAGCTTCCCACTTGTAAAAGTAACCGAATACGGCGAAGGAGAAGAAAAGGTTGACTTCGGCTGAAACAGGGCTTCTTTAGGAACGAATTTTAGGCTTTGCTCACTGATAATCAGGTTGATGAGGGTGTGCCAGAGGGCCCAGTGACCCAATTCGTGCCCGAGCACAGCCACCACTTCGTCGTTGTTCATTCCTCTCTTCTTGTCGTTCTCGCTCTCCTCGATCTTCTCTCCCGCTTCCACGTACAACTCGTGCACCTTCTCTTTCTCGGACCCACTCAATAGAGTGTCGTAGAGCACGATGCGCTTGTTCTTCCAGAATCCGTACATGTATGCGTTGGAATGAGCCGATCTTTTGGAGCCGTTCACCACGTACAACTTTGTGAGTGGGTAGCTGAGGGAGGCGGCCAACTGCTCGATTTTAGTCTTGAGCTCTCCATCGGGCAACGGAAAGTATCTGTCGAAGAGCGGAGCGATGAATGACGGATAGATGGTCATGAGGAGGAGGACGACGACGGACACGAACAGCCAGATGTAGACGAAGAAGTACGGTCCGCCGTTGACGACGATCCACTCGATTCCGTAGACGATCGGCATGGTGAGCACGAATCCGACGAGCATCTTCTTCAATTTGTCGATCAGATAGAAGCCGATCGTTTGCTTGTTGAATCCGTGTGCCTCTTCGATGATGAACGTGGAGTAGAGGTCCCACGGAAGATCGATGAACGTCTCGATGACCGAATTGACGGAGAGGAAGACTGCCACGTGGAATGGGTAGTTGGCGGTAGCGTACCAAAGGAACGGATAGTATCCGCCGATGAGCTGAGCAGTGAGCAGCGCCTGCGAGAACCAATTGTGGGCGAACGCGAACTGGTGATTGTCTATTTTGTAGTCCCTCGCCTTCTTGTAATCCTCCTCACTGATCAGTTCTTTCACCTCATTCGGCCGTTTTTCTGCTTCTCGATGCACTCTGAAAACAGTCGAAATGTCTTAATAAAATTCACAGAAAACGCACTTGTACTGCCGCCACGTGATGTATTGGTCCCAGAGAAAAAGGGCCCAGTTGGTGGCGAGAAGCGCTTTGAAAAGGCAACTCGCGTCCATTCTGAAACGGACAATGTTCTGGAAATAATAAGCAGAAAATGAAAAAGAAATTGAATCTCGGTTTAAACGAATGTTTTCCTCAGAAACCAAATGAAAAGGAACAAATGCGAATTAATTGAAATGAATCACGAATATTCATTGAAATTACACAGTCGGACGGGAAGGGTTTTTACAGATTTACATGACGAACGGGACGAACAGTCAATAGGAATGAAAGCTGATTTCTAAAATTATGAATGCTTTACTCGGCATTGAGGAGCTCTTGAATCTCTGCCTCCCACGCATCTTCGTCTTTTCCGCCAGTCTTCTCAACGACATCATCGTAGTCGTTCAGGTCGGCGAGAATCTCCCGTTCCCATTCCTCATCTGAAAGAATGATTTCAATTTCAGAATACATCCACACATTTACTAACCAACGCTAGTCAGAGTCTGTTCTCCTGGAGCCGCTGGCTGCTCCAGAACTGGCTCTTTCTCCTCTTCGCTTTCCTCGCTCTCCTGTGTCACGTCCAGCTCGGGCTCCTTCTCCGTCGCCTCCTCTACTTCTAGCTTCTTGGCCTGTTGCTCAGCTGGAGCCTCAGCCTTCTCCACCGGCTCTTCTATTTTCTCGACGACTAAGGAAGTGCTAGTTGTCATTGTGGGCGTCGTTCTTCCGGTAGTTTGTCCGATCATCGATTGACGAATTAGCCCGATTCGGTAGAAGTAGTTTTGCCAGAATTGATTCTCTTTCACTCTGAAAATGTTTGTGTTATTTGATGCTATTCTCTCTACAATTCCTCACTGTTTTGGCACCAATTGGAACCGCACGTTGGCCAGATTAGGATCTTCCTTCAGAAGCCGCTTGGCCATCGCCTGCTGCTCTTCGTAAGAATACTCGCTGCTCGCCGCTGAGTCGCGAAGGAAGTTGCGAGTGTCCGTGGACAACGACATCATCTGCTTTTTGGCGAGAACTTCATCCGGAAGACCTTCCCATGGCATTGGCATATTCTTGAGCTTCTCCCGTTCTTCCTCGAGCTTCTTCTCAAACTCATCTTGCTCTTTGTTCAGATCGCCGAGCATTGTCTGCAGGAAAGATCTCGATTAGGAGGGAAAATTATGCTGCTCACATTCTCAATAACGGCATTCTTGACCTCCTCTAACTTTTTCGTCGCATCCTTTGCATACTCGAACAGCTTCGTCGATGCCACTCCACTGCCCGCTTTCAGTCCTCCGAACAGAGCGACCATCGACTTTTTTGCAGCTTCGGCGGTTGATTCTTGAGGCGACGTCGGTTCCTCTTCCGTCTTCATCGGCTCTTTTTGCTCTTTCTCTTCGGGTGAAACTGGAGCTTCTTCCTCGTTTTGCTCCTTTTCCGTCTTAAACTATCGAAGCGATAACGAATGTTTCGTGTGTTCACCTACCATGTTAGTAGTCTCGGCGACTTGCTTGAAGCTCTGTTCTATTGTCGTTTTCGCCTCGTTCATCTTTTTTTTCATATCCGCCAAAAGCCACGACATTTTGAGGATTCTGAACTTGAAATTAAACGAATGGAAGTTATAGAACGAGAGGGAAACAGAAAGTATCAAACCGAAATCGGAATGTCGCGAGTAATCGTGAAGATACATGTAAGCAGTGGTTAAGAAGAATTCGCTAAAATTTATGCAAAGAATTTCACAAGAAATCAGAAAAATCGGTTAGTTTTGAACAGGGTTTTAGTATTAATATCACAAGAAAAATAAGATATAAATACAACAAAAGAATCAGAGAAAATGGCAAAATGGGGATATCTATGGATGGAAGACAATGAATGGCCCAGGGAACGAAGTGAAAAAGGCACATAAACCGATGAACTGATAAAAAAAAGGAACCCGTTTTGAGTGAAAATGCACCAAGAGCAAGTGTGCTCAGTTGAGAATAAGTGCGGAAGTTATCCGAGCGCCACGTCTGGCCCGTATTCGCACATTGTCGACAGGGCGGTGCTGAACATTCCGTGCAACTTCTCGTCCGATTCGTATCGGAAAAGAACGGTCGACCAGAGGGACAGTTGATCTGAAGCTGGAAATTGGTTAGTACGCTAAAAATGAGCAAAACGCACTTTTGAGTTCGTATTTCTGACTGAAAAACTCGCGAAGCATCAGGCAAACGAGCTCGAGAACTGCCTGGTTCGGCTTCGGAAGACTGGAACGGACTACTGACCACAGCCTGCAAAGATTCTGGAATTCTCGACACGCCACAAGCGACTCACTGTCTCGCATCCGTCCTGTACTTGATCATCTCGCCGTGTATCATTTTTGCCATTCCCTCCAGAACGATTTGCTCGTCCAGAGAGTCCAATAACCGAATAAGGGCGCTGTAGAGCATGAACGATGAGCCCGTTTTGCTAAGATCGTCCGGATGACCCGATTCGAGAGCCGATCTGATCTGGTTGAACACGGCATTGTCCTGGTCTTCGTTCGGATTCAACTGATGGGCTCCGCGTGCTCGGAGAGTTCGGACTAGGCGATAAACGACGCGCGGAACGTCGGGAGGACAGTCATCGGACGAGATCGAGAAATCATCTCCCTGGGAAGCGCAGTGAGTACTACATTCATAAAATCATTACTCACAAAGTCAATAAGGTTCACTTCCGCTTTGGGTCTCATCGCCAACAGTTTATCGAGAGAGGTTCCGTAGACCGAGTTGTTGTAGGTGGCCGCCACGGGAATGAAGTAGTCCCTTCCTCTTTCCAAGTGCAGCACGAGGATCTCCTGTAGCTGTCCGTTTCGTGACATGCCCGGAATCTTGCGGACAATGTCTGTAGTGATGGAGACAGTCAGATTAATCTGGAAATGAAATGAATAAATCAAACAAGCGGATAGCAATCCGAACCTCCATGGAAGATCCTTGGGGTATTTGATAGTGTGTCGGTGTCACCTGAAGGCAAGAACATCGGAATATTCCCGAAAAATGGCAGAGAAAGCGGCGGAGGGATGGTAGGACGAGGGGGAGAAGCCCCAGAAGATTTCTATCTCGAACCGGAATTCTGCCATCTTCTCGCACGCTTTTTCTTTTTCTTTTCTAATTCAAAAGGACAGGAAAGAGAACAAACAATGCAGTAATCAGACAACCATCTTTTCTTCCCTTTTTCATTCGCTTACCATTAGCCATTTCTCGCAAATCTCCTGACTGTTGTGCGCGTTCGGACGAACTTTAAACGAGAAGCGCACCTGGAAAAACGGGGAATATTTACACAAAAGGATGGGGGTCATGTGATGAATTGATCACTGTGTGTTTGCGTGTTTGATTGATGGAAAAACAACGAAAAATTGGTGCCGATCGGAGGGATTTCCCTCGGCTGTGCAGCACGAACGGGAACGGGTCACATGCAAATTATTATGAAAACGAAAGAGAGCGACATCGCATTGATCGACCAATTCAACTAGGTCTCACTAGTAACGAACTGGGTGGGAAATGCATGTGAGTTTTCTACATAGAGCGCGTTCACCAAAATTCTATGCAAAAAAGTGTTGTTTGTTTTTTTTCATGTGAAAAATTTATTTTTGCTCTCCTCACCTTCGATTTTCCAACATTCTGCACGACGACACTGCGCGTCTTCGGCTCCAAATAGTTGACAACTCCAAAGTCGACCTCGTTCACACTGAGCTGCACTTGCGGCAATGCCTCGTTCGCTCTTCTGTCCGCTTCTCGAATCGCCTCCTCGTAAACTAGATTCGCGCCCTTCTCATCAATCTTTTTCACTTTTAAACTGAATATCGCACGAACGGGCTTGTGGTCCGAAACGGTGATCGTCTCCACACTTTCCATAGGTCGTCTGGAAAGTTCTCTTAGAAATCTTAGAAGCCGGACTGTTATAACACTTACATAACGTCTAATCCGACTTGCGGGTACTTTTTGAACGTCAAAATCCTGTCCGTCCAAGCGGGAACTCTTCCCTTCTCGCTTGTGTCCCAAGTGTTCGTTCCGCAATCGTATTTGTACGTGGGTCGGAATCCAAATGTCGTCGGCTCTTCGAAATCTTTGAATACTCCCGCATGACCGAGAGTCATTTGCTCGCGGAGCTGGCAGTACTGAAGAAGCTCTCCGAATCGATTACTCGAAGCAATCCGTCGGACTTCTTCGTTGGAAATCCCAACGTTTTCCGTGTTCAGTCGATAGTTCAGATCGCCAAACCAGAAGACGACGTCGTGATCAATGAGGGTTAGTACCGGAACTTCGAGAGTTCGATCTCGCTGAAAAAAACAATTGAAATTTGCGGAGAGATCAAAAAGAGACGAACTCACCAATCCGTCCTGCTGGCTGCTCGGATAGAAAACGACGCCGTCGTTGATATCTCTGAAGTCTTGATTCCTCCGCTCCAATTCATTGTTGCCGGCGGCGAAATGAGCATTCACGAAGCACACCCACGTGTCGTTCATCTTCATCGAGATGGCCGTTCCGCCCTTGTTGCCTAGCTTGCTGCCGAGCACCGAAATGCCAGTTGCCACGTACTTCACGTTCACTTCGCTCACTTCGATCTGACTGTGAAACGACTGGAAGACAATGACGAAGATGCCGACAAGACGCATTGAACGGATCTGGAAAAGGTCAAGGATGAGAATTAAAAATGAGATCGAATTCTTTACCACTTTATAATGAGTTCGTCCGCCTGGAAGTGAGCTGTGTATCGAATCCACCCATTCTTCCATCTTTTTCGTGTTGTCTATGATGTACGTGCCGACGGAAAGGTCCATTTCTTGTAGACTGCAATTTTCTTCATTGAAGTTTAAATGAATTCTAACTACTTGCTTCTAAAAACGCACCATTTTTCAAGCAATAGTATTTGGGAGGGTTGAAAAGAACCAAAACACCTTATCTTTCAGTTTTCTTATCGTTTGCTGACAATTTTTTTGATCTTAACTCTTCCACGTGCTCCATGTTTTCCAGTCTTTAACCAACTCACCCGATTGCATAAAAATCGGCAACATCTTCCCGTTTTTGAGAGAACCACGTCGGGAAAACAGACAAAGGGCTTTTTCCGTTCACGTTGAACGTCGATATGCAAATTTTGACGTCTTGGAATGTGCAGAATCTGGAAACCAAAGAATAGTCGCGTTTTTTTTTGTTGATAAAAGGCTTCTCAATAATTTTTATCTAAATTTCAGTTTGTCTGCGTCTCCCGCTTCTTGCTCACTTGTGCATCCATTCGCGCATCACCTCGTCCACCTTCGCGTCCCTCCCTTCCGTCCAATTGCACCGTTGTTTCGTGTAGAACTTCGTCGTCGCCATCTTCGCCGTGCTGTTTCGGAAGAGACGGGCCACGTCGTCGACGACGACTCTCTTCCGGTTTGCCCTACAATCACATGATAAACGCTGAGAAAATCGATAACATGCTTTGCTTTGACACGAAGCGACGACGATTTCTGATGAGAAAAAGTGTAAACGTAGAGCTGCTAAACATGGGAAATCGGAATCGCAGGGGCGAAACGTGATGAACAAACACAGAAAATACGATGTCTGTCTGATTCTCTGGCGCCCTCCGTCTCCCGTGCTCTCTCCGTCATCGGCCAGTGGGTACGTGAGAGTGCGATGGGGCGCGCGCGCTGAGAATAATTCTGTGCAAACACCGCCATGAACACCGTATTCCTTCTCCGACTACTTTATGGATTGTGAGAGATTGTTTATCATTTCAAGTTCCCATGTATCGTTCAGAATGCCCACATTTGCCTGGTGACATCAGCCGAAAGAGTGTCGAATTGCACTGAGAGGAGAGGAGTCGAATTGTTACGCATAAATTTCTCTGCGAATCAAGGCGACGACGACGATTGGGGAGAGAAGGAAGGATTGAGTCAACAAGGAACCGATCGGATGCACTTGATCTTTTTAATCGCCGCCGCGATTATCCTGTTGATCTGCTCAGATTGATCAGTACCTGAAGTCTTGAATCCTAGAAAAATTCTAGAAAGTATAGAATATTCAGATTTTCGTTTTTTCTGTATTATAAAGCAGTATCTTGAAGCAATTACTTGAATATTTAATAATATAAGAACAGAAATTATTTCAGAAAGTGATCTCTGAAAGACTTTTGAACCAACCGTCGTCCGGCGTCGTCGTTCGTGTGCACCCATCTTCCTCTTCTCCATCTCATCTTTTCTCGGCGCTTTTTTACCACCAAAACTAGTGTGAGAAGACGAGTAGAAAGTAGTAGTATCCTCTCGTCTACCAGCACCAAAAAGCAACACACTCCCGTATAGAGAAGGGAGAGAGAGAGAGAGAGAGAAAGAGAGGGGAGGGGAAAGCTCGTCGTCGCCGTCGCACATCAAAATTGAATAAAAGGGGAAAGAAGTAGAGGAGCCACACACAGACACGCGCGCGTGCGCAACTGAAAGAAGAAGCAGAAGAAGAACAAGAAGAAGGAGACGTATCTCCAGTAGAAGCCGACGAAAGAGTGAACGGTGCGAAGAGACGGAGGCGGCGGAGGGGAAGGGAGAAGCCCGGCGTGCTGCTGATTGTGACAACTAAGAGAGAGAGAGAAGGGCAGAGGTCCGAGACGGCGAGATCGATTCGCGCGGGGCGAGCAACGAGAAGGAGAAGCAGTAGAAGAAGCACACGCACCCCACACACACACACTGACACACACATAGGGGGCTCTCGGAGCTTCGGAGCTCTCGGAGCCCCAGCCGCAGACGAAGCGAGAGAGCCCAGACAGCTCGATTATCGGAAATCATTGGGCTGCAGGGCCCTGCGAAGGGCGCCCGCTTTCGCCGTCTCAGCCCCGCCGTGCTGTTGACTTTGCACGTCTGCGTCTGGCGATTCAGAAGAGAAGGCTTCGCCATCGTCGACACACGCACACACACACACACACAAATACACTCACTCGGTTGCGCTCACTCTCCTGACTCACTCACACATAAGCACCCCTCTCCCGCCCACCACGCACCCCAGCAGCAGCAGCAGCAGCCCCCGGAGAAGAAGGAAGAGGGAGCGGGAGCGAGAGAGAGAGAGAGAGAAAGCGCGCGCCAGAGAAAGAGAGATAGAGAGCGAGAGAGAGAGAGAGAGAGAGGGGCATATTGGCCTTACTATTTTATTATTTCTCATTCCCTCCTCCTCCCATCATCATCATCATCATCATCATCATCTTCCATCATCATCTTCCATCATCCGTGCCACGTGGGCTTTATGGCCGATTTACAGATTGGCGCCAGCACATAATCAACGGAGAGGAGGCCCTGCAGAAGCCCATATACGCTGTCGAATTGATTGAGCCACGCAGCACTCACACCCCGCATTTTGTATGATGCCACCGTTGACCAAGGTGAGTCCCCTCGCTACAATTGTTCTGTAGTCGATCGAAATGAAGCACATATTCGTCATTCACTAGCTCTCGATTCCGGTTGTTCAAAAATGCGACGAATTTCAGATCGAGGTGCTCGCAAAGCGGGTGATGGAAGGTGCGCAGCTGAAAACGCACAAATACTTCCGAATCGCCGTGCCGCACGCCATCACCGGTCAACAGTTGATAGCGCTCGTTCTCGAAAGAGTAAGTCCCTTATCATTTCCGTGATTTTCTGTTCACGCCCTTCTCCAGGGTGGTCCTGAGGACGAGGCCGAAGCGAGCCATCTGGCGAGTCTGCTGCTCCATCATGGCTACCTCTTCCCGGTTATCGAGCACGTGAGTTTTTCCCAAAAGTCTCTAGTTATGAGTGAATGATGTTCTTTATTTTAGGGCCAACCATTTCGAGACGACGGAACCCTGTACAGGCTGCAGAGGCCGTATTTCTGGCCGTCACAGGCCGAACTTGTCCCTGATGTCGAATACGGTAAACTTTCGATTCTTTTTTTAAATTTTGGAAGGGATTTATGTGCGCCTGCTACCCTTTCGAGAGCAATTTTCAGATGTTTTAATGCCATGGCATTTCTGAAAGCTCGAGCACTAATCCTCGCCCAATTCGCTTGAACTCTGTTCCTTTTTCAGCCATCTACCTCAATAAACGATTGCTGCGAAACGAGCAAAAACACGGGTTAGAAGAAGATGAAGTGGAGTCTTTCAACAGGTAATTCTTAACTTTTCCGCTCTAATTTTCCCAAATTATACCCTTTTTCAGACTAGCCGATGTTCTCGCTCATATGTGGGCGTTTATAGTTCAACAGTCGGAACTACAATTAAAGCAGCAGAAGGAGAAGAAGAAAGTCGACAAAGTTGTGTTCGATTCGGAAGAACGAGCGTTCTGGAAAATTCGGAAGCCCGGCCGTGGCGGAGCAAACTTTCTTGAAGATCCGTACATGAAATTGGAGAAGAAGATACGACGACAGAATGCGCAGGGCTACCGATGTCTAATGGATCGACTGCGGTTCGCGATCAAGACGAAACCGTGGCTGAAGGCGTTGAAGGCGTCCGATACGTGAGTGACGTCATCCAGACAGGACGAAGCCGTCAAAAGACAAGCCAATGAGCCGGGCTCGAGTTACCATTCCCGGCGGCCACTCTCGCATTTCTTATTATAACTTTATGAGAGCGTTAACAATTGTTAGAGCTTTGAGGCGTCCAGGTGGAAAATACTTTCGGCACCCGAAAATAGTCTTGATTGGTGCGCTCTGCTGCTGATAACAGGTGCTAGCGGTGGCGATAATTAAAAAACGTATTGTGGAAAATAGAGACTACTGATGACGTACGAAAACAGAAAATTGGCGTGTGTCAAAACGATGGGGTTCAGAATTGTTGATCAATGTGATCTGTTGCAGGATGGTGACGTGGGTGGATCAGCGAGCAGAGTTCGACCCGTTTCTGCAGGCGCCGCAGCCGTCTAACCCCTGGATTAGCGACGACGGCGCTTACTGGAATAAGCAAACTGACACGTGCGTCCGCTGAAATGCCGCTTCCATTCAAAAAATGTTTTTTTTTTAGGAATGGCACTGAGATTCCCTCCGAGAAACGGGTAAAACGATGGGGACTTTCGGTGCAAGAGTTGGTGAAGGATCAGATTGGTCGGCAGGTGCTTGAGACCTTCTTGGAATCAGAGTTCTCCTCGGAAAATATACGATTCTGGGTTGCAATACAAGACCTGAAATATGCGCCGAATGAGCAGATCTATCAGAAGGCCGAACGGATACGAGAAGAATTCCTGGCTCAGGGAGCTCCCGCGCAAGTGAACGTCGACTCGAGGACTCTCGATCAGACACTCGATTGCATTTCAAAGGCGGCCGATGCTTCTCAGATGAGATTCGCATTCTACCATTCGGAAGAGCACGTCTTCACTTTGATGGCTAAAGATTCGTATCCGAGATTTGTGAAATCACAGATCTACAAGGCCGTGTTGACCGCCGCTATGCAACACGGAACCCGAAGATTAGGCTGGAAGAACTTTGTGTTTAATGTGGGCCAGACTAAGAAACCGACATCGAGCAAGCCTGCGAAGGTTAGAAAACCAGACGATTATCAGCATTCTAGACATCCATTTTTCAGCCGCAAGATTCGATTGGTGCTGGTCAAGCTCTCCCGAAACAGCTGTCCTCTGACTCACTGCCCGTTCGGCAGAATCATCCAAAGTGAGTATTTTTTTCTATGAAACGTTGAACATTTCGAATATATACTCTCACGCACACAAGAAGCTTCTCCGTCAAAATATTCCCACAAACTATAGCGTAGTTTCATGCTTTCCAACCCGAAATCTTTCAAATTAGCTCAATTCGCGGACTGAGCTAGCCGACCCGAAACTATTTGGCTCAATGCTCCACATCTTGCAGGCCGGACCCCGAATGACGTCATCGTCTCCTCTCTCAGCTTCTCCTTTTTCCTCTGCGTGTGCGTACGTGTGTCTCTGCGTCTCTCCTGTACATTCACTCTTTCTTCTTTCTCTCCCTGCTCCTCTTTCTCACCAACCAAATCAAATAACGGACATCAATCAAAAAATGACTCTTTCTTGTCATCCTACAGTAATCCAAATCATTCTAATAAGTTAATATCTTAAAGCGAACATCCATCCTACTTCATAATATCAAAAACCCCGCTTTTCTGATAATCTCGAACCTCCTCTTCTGCATATTTCAGTTCTTTTTCATCCAAATCGATCGATAGTACATGTAATTCCAGTGTCACCTAGTCCATCATCCCATCCGTCTCTGCCAGCTTCTTCTCATCAAAAATATAGTCATTTCTAATCGATTTTCTCTTCGAAGCGTGTACAAAAATGTTGAAATACTGTCTAATTCACTCTCTTCGAAAGTCAGTTTTTATTGTTCCCTCCCCCCCACCCGCTTTTTTTGCAATTTTTTTCGTTTTTTTAAAAAGTATCTGTAAGGTACCGCTAGCGTATTTAGGTGTTTCAGCCTAACCCAGTCCCATACTCTCACTCCCCCTCTTCGAAATAATCAAAGTGGTTTTTTGCACCAAAAAAAAAAACACAAAAATATCGGCGATTTTTTCAGTTTTATCACTCAAAAACTGATTGTTTTTTCTCCGCGTCTCTCTTTCTCTTCCCACTTTCTCTCTCATTCTACCTGGTGTGGTTGTCTCGGAAATTCAATCGTCAGAGCCAATTTATGGAATTGTTACCACTAATAATTGAATGTGTCTGTAGATCACTATTTTCCAGCTTTTTTGTAGGCGTTGATGAATAAAACCTTATTTATTTTCCCTTTATGTTCTTATATACAAAGCAAATGGGATGGACTTCAGCTCTGAATTGTTCTGAAATGGGAAGTACTAAATGCGGATCTCCAGTTCTTAGGTACAAGTAATTACGGGACCGCCCACGACGTTCATCAATTAACGCGGAGCATCAAATATCTCTCGCTCTTCTAAACAGTTCTCAAGTAAGCCAATCCAATCCAATCCAAATGCTCTTGCTTTGTTTCCCCATTCAAAGTTGGCTCCTTCTCACTTGAATAGAAAGATGAACAATACGGCGGCGTTAGATTGGACTGCAATTACTGCTGACAGCCGTTCAGTTCCCACCCACTTTTCAAGTGTCATCCCCCTCCTGGACCTCTCCATATGTTGCTGCTCTCGGAGAGCTCATTCACACTTTCTGCCGACATGCCGTCTGCTACCGACGCCGATTTCGTCCGTGTTATTCGCATTAAAAGTGCGAATGGCGCTGAGAAAATGCTTGAAATTCCTGCTAAACTCGACTTGGAGCGCCCGAAACGACCGAGAACTGTTTTTACCGACGAGCAGTTGGAGGTTAGTCGGAATTAAATGCCCATTTTAACATGTTCGTGGATTCATAGAAGTTGGAGAGAGCTTTCAACGATTCCGGATATCTGAGTGGAGCCACGCGAGCCAAACTAGCGGAATCGCTTGGATTGAGTGATAATCAGGTGAAGGTCTGGTTCCAGAATCGAAGAACAAAACAGAAGAAGATAGAGTCGAAGTGAGTGGAGGGTCAGAAGGGTTTTCAACGCATTTCCACACAGAGAACCCGTCAAATCGTCAATCGGAACTGTGCAAACGACTGAAGAATACCGGAATTTCTATCAGAATTTCTGGAGCGCCGCCTTTCTCACTCACAACGCCGCCATTTCGTCATAAATATTGATAAGCGAACAAAGGAAACTCACTTTTTGCTGATAATTTTGCCTCTTTTCTCTTTTCCAACTCGATTCGAATTTTCGTCGTCGTCGTTGTCCGTTTTTGTGAGCCGCCTAAATAAAAATGTTTGAAATTTGAGAGAATATTTGAGAGAAAATAAATGCATTTTTGAACGAGAACTGGAAGTTTTAAGATTTTTTCGAGACAAGAAAAATGATAAGAGAAATCAAAGAAGATTGAGAGAGCGGAGAGCGCGCCGGGGCAAATATATAGGGAAATATTACTGTGGGTTACTGTGGTTTGCAAATTTCATTTTCATTTGTTCTAAACAATTTCTGTTTTTTTTGTCAACAAGAGGTAAAAACAAACATTTAAATTTTTATTTTTATTCAAAATTTAAAAAAATCGCCCGAAATATGAATCATCGAAGTGTTGAAATCACATTCTCAAAACACAATTTAAAGGCGCATACTCATATTTTGTTTCTTTGTTCCCCGCGCTGCGGTAGCTCACTTTCTCTGTATTCTTTTTGTTGTTTTTTCGGGATTTTTTGTTGATTATCAGCCCGATTCCTTTGCATATTGCACTCGATTAAATGTGTCACCAAATTCGTATCACACTTGGCTTTGATCATGCATAAAAGAGGGCTGACACCGCTGTACGATTGCGTGGCGTTTCGATGTTTTCGATTGTGTCACAACGTTCTCCCACTATTCCCTTTCCATCTATGATTTCCAAACTTTCGTACTTTCAATGCCGTAAGTTCATAGTTTTCGATATAACTTACCGAATTCACTGTGTGGCCGTTTGAATCAAATAGACACATTCGTATAAATATCGAAGCGTTGAAATAGAAATGAAATGGGATTCTCTCTCTCTCTGTCGAGAGAGAGAATCTCCTAGCGACACCACGTTCTCCGATGAGATGCTCTTTAAATTATGTCAAAACGTTGACCTCCTTCTTTTTGATTTGAAATGTTCAAAAAAGTTCTCCAGCCCGTTCTTCTCGATGTGTTCTCATTCACCGTTCACCGTATACCACTTGAACGGCCCTTGAATACATCAGAGTACAGCAACCGAATAAATGAGTAAGCCTCTCTCTTTCCGCATCGTTCCGCATCCTTTCCGCATGGCTTCCAATCTGAATGTGTTGTATAGTAACAAAACTCAAGTACTAATTGAGAATGACATTATTTTCAACAATTTCAACCCGAGGGGACCACTGTTCGTTCTCCGATGTGTTGTCTACCTGTCCCTGTCCGTCGCAATGCTTCCGTCTCTCTGTTTGCTCCACTCTCTCTCTCTCTCTCTCTCGCTCCACCCGTTCTATTACTTTCTCAATCGGCCTCCCAAGAGGTCGCGTCTTGCGCGGGAGGCGCACAGAGAGATTGTGGGAACTGCGGAGGGTCTCGAGTCGACAGTCTCCTTGCCTTACGGTGCCGGCCCGACTACTCACCTTTTCGTACCAGAGGACTGTCTTCTCCGTCTCTGCGTCTCTCCCCTCCGACGCTTTTTCCGCTTCTCCATTGACGAGTCAAACCAAATAGCCATGGGCGATTCGATGCGATTCGATTCGCGCAAATTTCTTCTCCCTCTCTACCTACTTGTCATGAACTTCTGGTTGTAGAGACTCGTTTGCAAATTGTAAACCAATATAACCTAATTTCTGATGTCTTCTCCTAGCTCCTTTCATCCAATTTTTCAATGATAAACAAGTGAAGCGTGTCAATTATGGGATGAAACAGGGACGGGAGAAAGAACGACAGAAAAATAGATGTATACTATTTCCGGATGCCCGTGTCATCATCTCTTCTGTTTTGTACGACTGTAAGGTATTATTAAAACGACGATACTTATAGTCTATCATAAAATGATATGGAATGAATATAATACCAGATCCCAAGGTCACAAGATGTGGTTTCTCCTGTCTATTTTCCAAAGATTCTCTAGTTTGTTTTCTGCAAAACCTGATTCCCAATCTGATTCTGATTCGCAAGGTTAAAGGGAGAAAGAGGATGAGACGGACGTTCACTTTTCGAGAGTTTTTAGTTGTCCGTACAAAACCGGCCCATCGCAATGTTTTCTTTCTCTCTCTCTCTCTCTCTCTCTCTCCGTTCCAACAAGTTTTTGCACGTAGTCCCAATTACTTTGTTCCATCCTATTCTGAAGACGAAGAAGAAGACGACGTCGCCGAACGCATTGTCACGGTCGGTCTCCTTTTGATGTCATTTCTGATGAGAGATGAAAACAATCAAATTAGCAGGTGAAAATGGTGAAATGGAAAAAAAAACAGGAGAATTATGGCTCGGGCAGTCTTATTCATATAGCTGAGAAACCACCTACATTTGAGAAAACTGCAAGATTCCCATGAAAAGTGTCTCTTCCTTTTCCCGCATCCACAGTCGGCCGTTCGTGTCGTTCCTTGCATGCGACGTGGAGGTGATCGTGTTTGTGTCTCTCTCCGTCTCGCAATGTTTCTCCCTCTCACATTCTTCTTCTTCTTCTGCTTCTTCTGCTGCGAGCTCCGTCCATTTCCGTCCGTCCGTCCGTCCGTCGACAATTCATTCGCTCATTCGCTTCTTCCATCCACACAACAAACCTAACCTCGCCTGCTTTTTCTCTCTTATGCTTCATCACATCGCCTGCGTCTCCGCGCCGCTTGTGTTCCAGAAAAGGAGGGAAAAAAGTATGTCAACAATTAGGAAGAGAAGAGATTCGGAAGAACCCCTCGGATCGTTTTCGGGATGCATTCGGAAGAAGACACCAAATAATGAGGTGTTCGTTTTGCCGCCCGCCCTCGCCGGGCACTCTTTTATGCAGTTTTCGGGATCTAAGGCCAAACCAACAATATCCATTTCACCCTTTGCTCTCAGTTTGTTCCGTTTTGCCTCATTCCGCTCAAATAGAGCCACAATCGCGCTCAAGTGAACACCCGACAACTATCCGGACAGCGTTTATTCGAAAAGTGCTCTAGGCCACCACCAGATAGATGAAGTTTGGCATCGTAAAACGCTGACTGACCACACATCTCTGCCTCTTCCATTTCTCGTTTTTACTCACTGAACACACACAATCAGTACGTTTTTGAACAAATTACGTTCGTAACGAAAATTGCATTTTTCGACGTTTCAATTTGTCTGAACACATGCTCCACCGCAGTTGTTCATTCAATTTTCGACTTCCTGTTCCCCTTGCAATCAATGATCCTATAAGTCTGTAACGCTGAAAAGTTTTTCTCGACAAATCCCTCTTTTCTCATAATTTTCTTCCTCGGAAGATTTAGAAAAGACTAATCCGCTCCCACGCTCTAAGCTCTCCGAGGCCGTTCGTCGTTTCCACCCCCACAATGTTTTCGCAAAAGTTTCCCTCACAAGTGCCCTTTTCTGAAACCGATGCGATGCGAGATGCGATGCATTTATTTTTCTTCTTCTCGCAACTTGTCCATCCGCCCACTGAAAACAACGAAACGAAAGAAAACACAAGAAGACGAATACTTTCAAATTGGAGCTAAGGATATTTGGTTTTAGATTCGGATTGCTAGAAATCTAGAATTCTTCAGAAGAATACTTGTTTCCCCACTTCCCTTTCCGCTGCCACTTTCACTAAATCCTCTTCAAATTGATCGACGCACGGCCGTCGACAGGTTGGCTTCCATTCCATCATCATGACCTCGCCGATTGGCACGAAAATCGATCGGCGATAAGAAAGTAAGAAGAAGAAAAGAAGAAGGAAAGAAGAAGGAAAGAAGAGAGAACAGTTGTAGATAACAGTCTCCTTCTCCCTCTCTTTCTCACTTCAATAGGTGTGCCGTTTCAACAAAAGCTAACGCGCTGACTAGGAAATCTTAAAACTTCCAATGAACTTATCTTCATCCAATGATCCCTAGCTTCCTATAAGTCTCTCCGTCTAGCAGCTTAGGAACAACTTATTCCTAAGCTTCGATAATAAGAAGATGAAAAAGCGTTCCGCCTCGTCAATTTCACTCCTTCTCTGCTTGATTGTTAATTCTAATTCCACTTCCCATTCCCGATTCTGCCGCTAATTCCCCCGTCGGTAGATCATGATCAGTTCGTTCCGCATCGATTTCTTTTCTTGCCTCGGTCTCCCAAACCGTTTCGTTCCGAACGCAATCTCGTTTAGAGCCGAACCGGGCGGCGCGCGACTTCCGAAACAGTGAGCGAGAAACGAGGAAAGAGAGAGAGAGAGAGAGAGAGCTTCCGACGGATTTCATTGTTTGTTTGTATTGGCGTCGGTGTGGGTGAGAAGGCAGGAGGGTGCACAAACTCGCAATTATATTGTCTTCGTTTGGCGAAAAAGCCTGACGTGGTTATAGAAAATACGTAGACGTTAAAATTTTGGTTTCCCACTAAAGTTTAAGAACCACAATTCTTTGTACTCCCGCTATCCTCGCAACCTTATAGTTTTCATGAACTCTTCACTCGAGCAGTTTTGATCTTTCTCGTCGCCGCTTGTTGTACTCTGTTAGTGTTTGCCGTGGAGCGACAGCAGTGAACATTGGAATTTTGTTGCGCCGTCCACAGTTTTCACTGTCCTGCTGCTCTTGCGCGGAGCCCACTCTTGCCTGCTTTTCGCCCACAGGATGGAAAGGTCGTCAAGAAAGAGGAGAGAGAGAGAGACAGGCTCGTAGAGAGATCAATCATTGAATGGCGGGCCTCTGCGACAGGCCACCGGCTGCTAATTATTATGCTTCCGGTATTCGTTGGCAGTCTCCGACCGCCCTCCTCCAATTGTTTATTTCGGTTACCATGACCCCGTGCCAATAGAATAATATAGTTAGTTTGTCCACCTCGTCATGAATAGTCTCTGCTAATCAAACGGTGCCATTTCTAGAGTTTCTTGATAAAAAGAACGAAGAAAAAGCAGGTGAAGACAGAAGTAGTATCCGATGACTTCACCTGTTTTCGTCACACACACACGCACACACCCTTCATGCATGTTTTGGCAAAAAAAACAATACCTCATGAGCTTTATTCTGTTTCTAAATCCGTTGTCCTAACTCACTTTGTTGGCGTTCCTTTCTTCGCCTCCTTCCCCTTTTTGCTAGGTCAACCGGAAATTGAGAGGGGCCAATGGGCCATTCTTTTTGTTTTTGTAGTCCGGAAGACACAAAGACGGAGCCGCCCGTACTTGACAACGTGTAAAAGAGCATAGATTGTATCTACGGGGGAGCTTTGAAAAGGACGAAGTCTGCGGGCTTCGCGCCCTCTTTTCTGTCGCTGCTCTGCCGAATTTTATTCGTGAAAAGAGCAAGAAGCTGGCTGCTCCTTGGTGCTCCAGATGGAGAGGAGGGTGGAGCCGATGGTTTTAATTAAACTTAAACTCTCCCTTTCTTTTTATTCTCTGGCCCGTCTCTTAGCGAATTTGCTCTCTCGTTCAGCTTCTGGAGCACAAGTGGCTGGCTCCGAGACGATGATGCTCCGCCGGATAATGAAATAGTGTTTCTCGTGTGCACATGCTCGCGCCCGTTTTTGTCCGTGTCTGAGCATCATCCTTGTATTTATTTATTCGTGGAATGCCACCTCCCTCGCTCTCGTCCGCCATCTTTTCTCTCATTTCGAATTTCCGTCAAAAGTCAACGCTGAAATGAGCGAAATGGGATGAGTCACAACCCAGAAGACGCGTTTGTGTATGAAATGTTGGATTTCAGTTTTAATGAGGACTTGTCTCTCCGCAAAAGTGACATGAATAGCGAAGCTTCTTTCGCAAATGTGCAAAACAAGAATCGCTTCGAAATTTCGCTTTTGGTGTCGAATGTCCAGTGTCAGAATGAAAAGCGCACTTCGTCCCGTTTACGAATCAGCCGGCCGTCATAGTTTATGAAAACTGATATGTTTTCCACGGTCTCTCTCTCCATTTTTCAATGCACGCATCCGCCTATGTTTTCAGCACATTTTCAGTGTTCTCGTCGCTCTTTTCTTCCCGTCCCGTCCGTCCGTTAGTCATTATTGTTTGTTCTCGTTTTCGGTCCGTCCGTGGTGCTCGCTGTGAGTCAACCATACATACTCACCCACGGGGAGGGCGCTCTTTTTCTTTTTATCACTGGTTACTGGTGATAAGCTCCCTCCGAGACACTGTCACTGTGAACCGGATGTTTCTGTGCGCACTCTTTTCCCGAGGTGTTTGATCGCAATGTTCTTCTATTCGACTTCAAAACGAATAACCGTGGTATCCTTCGTCATAGGGAAAAAGAAGAAAGTTCATGAATATGCAAGAAGGTACTTGATAGCAAGTACCACTAGTTGGTATTCCAACGGGAACTCTTCTCCACTTTCGGATCTCTTTGTCTGCTGCAAATTTAATTAATTGGTGTAGGATGTAGGACGTGAGCTTTCCAATTCTCTCGGCAACAAAGAAATTGAAGCAAATGTTTTTTTAACGCGATCTCTTATCAATCAACCTTTCCCGCTCTTCATTTCTCGGTCCTCTCATCTAGATCACTCTCTCACTTCCTGTGCAATAAGTTTCCCTTTCCACATGGCCGATGCTTCTCGTGTTATCACGTGTCTTCTGATGTTCCATGCCTTGTTCCAACCAGTCCCCTCCCCTTCCTATCACTACTTTTCGCCACAACAAAGGTCATCCTCGTGTCGACCCCATTCTTCTTCTTTTTCTTCTTGTCCTTCGCCCTCTCCTCCTCCTCCTCCTCCGGTCTCACTCCCCCTTTTCCCCTTTTGATTGTTTTTGCAAACAAGCTACGCGTGTTCCTCTCAAGAGCCGCCGGGGAGCTCCCCCACCCGTCGATCCGAGCACACCCCATCAGCAACAACTTGCACACCACCACACCGGTTTACTTTTTTTTCTCACTGCAATGCCCAGCTTGCCTGGAAACAAATCAGTTATTGTTGATTCTCCTTTGTAAAAAATGTTCTGTTGTTCATTGTGAGCCCACTCGACTCAGTTTCATAAATCATCGTCGAGACACCTGAATCCCCAGAGGGCCTTCTATGTTTTCACAAACTAAACAAGTTCTCGCACTTTTTCGGATTTCCTTTCTCCGAATGCCAATTTCGGCTGTTCAAACATTTGATTTCGAATTTCGCAACAACTTTTTGATCTACCTGCTCCGCTCCGTCTCCCCCGTTCCTTCTCGGACTCTTTTCTCTTTTCTTTTCGGAGCGCCGGTTGATCTCTCGAGTCCCACCCGGAATAGCGAATCATGATCATCGTCGTCCTCGTAGTCCTCGTCTTCTTCTCCTTCTCCTCCGGCTCTTTGGCTTTCATCTCAAATTTCCGGAGGAAAAGGCCACCTTTTGATATAAACTCTTACTCTTTCACCCTCTTCCTTGTCCTTCTGCTTCTCTGCCGCGTGCGCCTTTCTCGTCGTCTTCATATTTTTAGAAGAGATGAAGAGATCTCATTTGAAATTGACCGCTTTCCAACTCGTTATACTCCGTTTTATTAGCTCTGATTTTTCTTCTTCTTCTCAAAATTCACAATTTCAGATTCTCACGGAGACACATCGGGGTCGAGAAAAAGGAAACGGAGCAGTTGGAGAACGACGGAACACACTAACTTATTGTGAGTCTTTTCAAAATTCGGTAACGCTTTTCCCACAACATCTTTCTCCAACCATCTCTTCCTCCACCGCTTTCTTGTCTTCTCCGCAACCGATTGTGGAATGAGAGAAATGCGGTTTTCATCGGCATATCAATGATAGAAACGGAGGAGAAGAAGAATAAGAATAAGAAGGAGAGGACAGCCTGACTGATAAGAAACGGACCGATGATTGTGTGATGACTGACCGATGGACGGGACGGGTGGAGAGAGCGCCGAGACGCAGCGACACTTGCCCCAATCACACGCCCTCGTTTTCCCATAGAATTGATTAATCGGGAAGATGATGAGGTTGATGAAGAGCTTGCAAAAAGTTTATTCCGTCCATTCATCTCTCTTCGATGTTGCTTTTGTGTTTTGATGCAGACGCGCGCTCAAAAATGTGATCATATTCCACCAATGCTCGTCTGCACACTTCATAAATGGTAAAAACTAGGTGTCTCGTTCATTCTTTCCGAGTTATTTAAATGTAGAATTTTACAAAGCTAGACCCAGAATGCTCAAAACATGCCCGATTCCGATGCCCGATTTTTTATTTTTGACTCGTGGTACCCGATGCAAGATCTCCCCCCGTCTCGTGGTTTTCTTCTCCCGCGACCCATTTATTTGGATACCCGTTCCGATCAGCATCCCTCCGATTTGCCTTCGTTTCGCTCACAGCTGGGTAGTCGTGAGCTGTGATCGGTTGGCACGTAGACATGCCGCCACCATCCCTTCCGTGCCGTCGGTCGACCAATGTGTGATAGTGGCCTCCTGGTCCTCTCGGAAAAGTGTTGCATTGGACACTGAGAGAAGAAAAGAAAGGAGGATGCTGATTTGTGATGATGATGATTTTGAGAAAACGACATTTAGTGTTTTTTTGCACGCCCGGCCGGCCGCCGGCCAGATGCTCTTCTCTCCCTGCGCTCTCCGTGGTCTTGTTGTAGTATGCGTGTAGGTCCATTCGTTCCTCGACGAAAGGGCGTCGAATCTCGGAACCACTGAGTCACCTGAACTCTTTCGCAAGACTCCCTTTTTCTGCTCTATTTCCACCGCTCTCCCTTGACGATTTCCGGTCATTTTGATCGAAACAAGAAACCTCCCGGCCTCGCGAGGCTCAGCTTCCTTCTCAGAATGTGTATATTTCGGATTGAAATGTACCCCCGTTGCCGTTAGGGCTCTGATTCTCTGTGCTCCGTGCTTTGTGCTCTTTATTGCACTTGACAGAACACTTTTGTCCTCATATGCTCTTTCAACAATTCTCTTTTATTTCAGAGGCGCATTTGTACCGATGAATCTGCTGTGGTCTGGGTGAAACGACAGAGATTCAAGCAAATCAATCATCCATTGTCATCTGGCGAAACACTTGCTTGAAGAGGCGAAGAGCTTACTGTAGGTTTTTGTTTAGAATATAGCAGAATCCGAATAAAATTATTACAGAACGGAATTCCGAAATGGATCACTCCGATCTCATTGCCGAGCTCCCGGAGATCGAGCGGATGACGGCGCAGGAGAGAATCGCCCTCGCCAGGTAGACCTTTGAATTACTGTACTCTCCAAGCCCTTCCTTCTTCAGAGATCGACGACGACAACAGCTTCGACGGAACGACGAACGGGAAAGAGCCCTTCCGCCGCCACGCCCTCGCCGTCAACGACTACACTTCTCTCCGGAAGTGGAGTTGCTCGAGGCGACATGCCGAGCTGATTACGCCGAAGTCGAACGGTTACTAAACGAGAACGCGAATCCGAACCTTCACAACGACGACGGACTGACGCCCCTCCACCAGTGTGCCATCGACGACAATCAGCAGATCATGCTGCTTCTGCTCGAACGAGGAGCAAATGTGAACGCGCAGGACACGGAACAGTGGACGCCTTTGCATGCGGCCGCCTGCTGCGCTCACATCAACATTGTAAAGATTCTCATTGCAAAGTGAGTTTATTAGACATTTTATCTGGATTTTATCTGGAGCCAGTGGATCATTTCAGTAAAGCCAATCTTCTTGCCGTGAACGCGGAGGGAAACATGCCGTACGACATCTGTGACCACGAAGAGACGCTCGATGTGATCGAGAGTGAAATGGCCGCCAGAGGTATTACTCAGGCGTACATTGACGAAATGCGAGGAGCTCCGGAGAAGGCGATGCTGGACGACATGAAGGCGTTGCATCAGCATGGGAAGGAACTCGACGTGCGGGCTCCAGATGGATCCACCTTTCTTCATGTGGCATCTGCCAATGGGTATTACGACGTGGCCGCTTTCCTGCTCACCTGCTCCGTCTCTCCGCTCATCCGTGACAATGACTTCTGGCAGCCTGTTCATGCAGCCGCTTGCTGGGCCCAAGCAGATCTCATCGAATTGCTGTGCCAGTACGGAGGCGACATTCACGCGAAGACGAAAAACGGAGAGACGCCGTTGGATCTGTGCGAAGATCAGATGACGAAAGGCGTCATCACGACGTTGGTGCAAACAGAAGCGAGACGACGACGACTCGCGTTCGGAGTTCGCGACTCGCGACGTCAAAGCAAGAAGAGGAAGAAGTTCGAGTCGCCGCAGCAAGGAGCCACCACTGGAGACAATCCGTTCTCTGCTCGCGGAGCCATTCGTCGACAGTCTCTGCGTGATCGCAGTGGACTCACACCGGCCAGAATCGAGGCGCAGAAGGAGGGAGCCGACATTCTGCGGACGTGGTCGAAGGAAGACGTTTCGGCCGATGTGCACTCCTCGCAGACCGGATCACTTCAGCACCAGAGAGAATCTCCGAGCAAGCGAGTGCTCAAGGTAACAGTGGGAAGTGGGGCCCATCTTTCAGCCATTCGATTAGTTTCAGAGTTCGCAGCACAAGCAGGCTAAGCCAATGTCGCCAGACGAGTGGCTTAGGAAGTTGGAGACGAACGGAACGGCAGACGACGATCTGGATTCGACACCAAAACGGGCGGGAAGTACGAGGAGGCGACAGAAAAAGGGTGAGTTGAATGAGACATCTGTGAGGAGTTCAATCTATTCATCTTTTGTTTTCAGTTCCGGGAGACATGTCCGACTCTCGAAACGGCGACCCACGAAGGCAGAAATCTACGTGCTGCTGCGTGATATGCTGATCGCGTTCGCCTTTTCTCCGATTCAGTTCCATTTAGGATTCGTTCCCCGTTAAATCCTTTCCAGAATAGACCAATTACTTGGTACTGAGTACCTTACCGATGCACCAAATTGAACAGAAAAAACACTCAAAGTATTGTGATCAGTACACATCTATTCGCTCTTTTGTAACAAAAAATAGCTTGCAATTACGGTTACATCCTTCTCTCGCTATGCTCTTCTAGAACTTCTCTGTCTTCCCATCTTTATACGCATTTTCATCATTTCCCATCATTTCTCACTGTGATCCTTCCCTCCGTTTTCCCCGCGCGCCCATCGGATTGTGTTACCGTTTTCTTCGCTCCGCCACCAAATAGTCCCCTCTTCTTAACTATATGTCAACTACCCTTTCAAAGTGTTTTTTTTTCTTTTTTTGCTGATAATTCTGAAACGGTTGTGAACTGTTTGCTTCTCTTTCTCTCTCTCTCTCTCTCTCTCTCTCTCTCTCTCTCTCTCTCTTTTCATACCCACTCTAATCGTTTCGTGGTTCACACTTGACTGGATGTTTTTATGTATTTTGTTGTATATGTGGATTGATATGGATAGACACCGTATATATTTACTCACTCTAACTATAAAATCTATGAATTATACACACACTCACACGTGAAAGCATGAAAATGTTGGAAATCGGGAAGATTTTTTTATTTTCTACTTTCCGGAAGTTCATTTCGCTTTCAAACATGGAAGACTTCGTGCAACTCATTGTGAAATGTTTTCCAATAGCAACGTTCATCCTAGTCGTTTCGCTTTGTGTAAGATCTCCAGATAATATTCGGATGAGACTGAGAGCATTTCAGTCGAACAGGAGCACGGAGATCAAGCCGAATCGTGCCAGAAAACTGACAATCTCGACGACGACGTCCACTCTTTCGGCAGAAGACGTGACGTACATCGAGGAGAGCATCTCGGAATTGACAATAACGGAAGCGCCGCCGGAAGATCGGCAAGTCGCGTGCGGAAACAAGAAGGATCAGAAGGAGAAGTCGGAGGACGCGACGGATCCGCAGAAGAAGAAGGAGGAGTTCAAGACGGAGCAGGAGTACGTGCTTGACGACTCCAACTCGCACTTTGCCTTCCTGCTCGTCGCCGACAACCGCACCGACATGCCGCAGATGGTCGTGCATGCGAGGGCCGCCCTCGAGCAGACCGCCGCCTTCCAGTGGACCATGAAGAAGCGGCTCTCGTTCGATGAGGGCTGCTGGAAGCACCTGAGCAGACGCATCTCGGCCATCAAAGCCGAGGGATTCGAGGTGCGGGTGAACACGCGCAAGGCCAGAGAGAACAAGCTGTGGTGAGTGAGGTGCATGTGCAATGGAGCAGAGTTGCAGAGCTTTCAGTGCTGACCGCGAGACGAAGATCGACCAAGTGTTCGCAAAACTGCAGGCCGGCAAACCGAACAAGAAGAAGGGCGGCGAGTAGAATTTCATTTATGTGGATAAATATGGTTTGATTTACAGGACTGTAGTTTTAGGCATTTCTAAAGCAAGATATCGAGAACCAACAATTTCATTTGATAAAACTGTCATTCCTCACAAAATGAGCATATTTGGGTTGGAGCCTGAACAAAGATAATTTCAGAGGAAAACGTGAAAAGAGTATGTATTCCGTAGACGTTGGCACTTTGACGCGACGAGTTTTCAGTTGACCCTTGAAGTTTTGGACGAGTTTGGATCGTACTGCATCTTCTGAGCTCTCTGCGGCTTAATCTGCCACGGAGCCAGTCAATTTAGGCGCTCGGCGAGCTCTCGCTCAAGACTTCTGAAACCTGGGCGCGCTGCGCGGGCTGAGCTAACGCTCGGAAGCGGCTTTTCCGCTTTTAGTTCACGTATCCATTTCTTCGTTTCTCCGTCACAACTATTTCCGTTTTAGAAACGAAAAAAAAGCCGGACAAATGGAGAAAGAAAGAAAGAAAGGAAGAAAGAGAGAAACGGACAGACCCCGTTAGCTTTTTGTTAAATAAGAATGATGACGAGAGTTGCACACTCATTTAACGATTCTGAGCCCGACACTGATCGGTGATTCTTCCCGCCGTCGGATAAATGCTTCCGATGTAGACCTTATTCTGTTGCATAATCTCGAAACTGGTGATCTGGAGGGGACAGCCGTCGAGCTCGACCTGAGTATTATTCTGATATTGGCGGAGACCCTGGAAGTTTACGAACATCACAAGTCTCCCTTCCACGTCTCGACAGGAAGCACATTGTGTAGAGGGCCATGTCGAATTCCGGAGACGTTCCGATCAGAATCGAGCCGGCACGCTTCAGAAGTCCGTCCCAAGTGAACTTGAGCGCCGCCATTATGTTCTGAATATCAAATCCCGGTCCTCGGCTGCAGTAACCCGTCTTCACTCACAAATCGCTTTATTGTGAACCCTTTGTAGTCAAAGTTCTCCGTCCGATTATTTTCGAGCGTGTAAAATCTGACCCAGTTGTGCATTCCGGATATCTCTCCGTTTTTCGCCTGAATTCAAATGTAATATATTTCTCGTGTCGTCCATCTGTTTCCACTCACCTCTCCAATAAAAACGTGCTCAAATCCAGATGTGTCCGGGCGGCCGAGGGCTCTCGAGTAGTGCGAGAACCACAGTTGACCGATCCAGAAGCGGAAAGAGGCCGGAGTGGCGGCGATTGGGTGGCCTGGAAGTGTCGAGTTGGATTGGATCAGTCCCTTCCGGACAGGATGACTGAACCTTTTGCCTTGAACCAATTGTACAACTCTTTCATCGGATTCGACTCCAACACGACGTCCAGAAACTTGCCCACTTCGTTCTTCTCCTCCGACTGACTGACACGTGGCTCAATGATTCCCGTCTGTCGGTTGAAGTTGTCCATCAGATTGAGGTACAGTTCGTAGGAGGGCTTCCGGAAGATCGAAGTGTCCACGCGGGTGAAAAGTTTGTCCGAGGCGGCGTCGCTGTCGTCGCGAGTCACCGTGTGCTTCTGATAGTTCAGTTTGATCTGGTCGGGCCGAGCGCGGTTCGTGTCCACTTGGCGCAGTTTTTTGGCCATTTGCAGAAGTTCCGCATTTGAGACGTCAAATTCTGAAGAAGGGAGATTGGCATGTACTCGACGAGCTGGGAGGCTTTATGATGTTTTGAATTTCGCGCAATTCCAGGGCTTTAAAAACCGAATCCGGTTTTTCGAATCAAGCCCAGCCCTGCCCAATTGAGACACCTTTCAGACAAACACTTACTCGGAATCTTCTGGCACCATGCCAACGCCGTCAACGCTCCGAGCAAGAAGAGCAAAGAGCGCATTGTTGGCTTGGTCTGGAAGAATGAGTGACCGATCACCCGCAAAAGTTGCTGAGAAATAGAAGAGAAACGGGCGGAAAAGCGGAGAGAAAACGGACAAAACACATGTGGACAACCACAAACCAATCGATAAATTGAGTTGATTGATAGGAGCGAAAAGTTTCCAGTTCTGGGCGAAAGTGTGTTTCGGGACGGCAGACAAAGGTAAGGTCAAGAGATGAAACTGTGAAGACGGAAAGAGACCGATTTGTGTGTTGTCTGCGCGTGTAAAACAAAAAGAAGAAGTCTCGGCAAACAGCAACAGCAGCAGCAGGCAGTGAGGCCAAGAGAAAGAGGAAGGAAACACATGACGGACGGGCTGAGATCAGAAAAATATCGGTTCAATTTATTACAAACACATTGCACGACTTCATTTATCAGCAAAGTTGCTCTTTCTGGCAGATCCGATAGGAAGAGGTGCCGTCCTGCAGTTGCTGAAGAATATCCGCAGAGTCCTGGTCGACTATCTTATGACACTCTTGATCTGTGAACCCGTTCAGGTTCAAGTCGCACTGTCTGAAACGATAATTAGTGTTTGTGTGCGTGTGTGAGAAGAGGGAAAGAGCCGGAACTCTCTGATAAGAACGGGGCTGATGTTGTATTTCCGGAGAGTGAGCTGGTCAAAATAGAGAAGAAGACTCACACGTAAAGGGATTGCCGCAGCTGGTCGACAGTCACATCGGTAAAGTTGTTGCGGTATTCGTAGCGAACATTGTTCAGAATAACCTGAAAAATACTTTTACAGATCAGAAATGGACGTGAATACTACCTCGCACATATGACAGTTGGGTCCGATTCTGTCGTCGACGGTCGGTCGAAGGGGAACGCCACGACAGAAGACGAGGGCGAGAAGGGCCGAAGCGACGAGCAGAAAGTATTGCATGGCGACGAATGAGTCGGAAACTTGGTAGCTCGGCAGGCGAGTCACGCCTCTGACGTCACGCCGCCGATTATCAGTCAAACTAATTTGGAAATTGGGAATTCATAAGACATCGAGAGCATTTCGAGGCGGTCGTCACTGGACATGTGCGTTTTTGAGTCAGAAGGTGGAACGATCAAGTTCAGTTCTAATTGCAAACTGATTTGCACACGGAACTGATAGGACTTTGTCGGAAAGAAAATGTGGGCGAATCTGGAATTGAAGTTTATCGGGGATTGTTGGAGAAGCCAGTTCGAACCCATTCGTACAAGAATTGTTGATTTCAAAATTTTATCAGGTTCTACTTTACGTTAGACAGAATTTCATTGTTTTTCGGAGGCAAACTTTGAACTCTCGCGAAATTTCAGGGACCACTATTATGCTCTGAAAGCATTTGAGTGTATTATTTAAAATTGTTCAAATTGGTGGGATCGAGGGCTTCCCATGTTTGCAAATTATCAAGTTGGACGATATTTTTGCATAATTACTTTTTCTTATTTCATGGAGATTTGAATATCAAAGTTTTATCAAATGAAGAGCAACTTTTTGCCATCAATTTTATTATTTTTGACAGTTAAATTTGTTTTTCAGATTATTTCAGAACCTGCTCGTCAGTTAGCGCGCCGGATCTGCAAGCACAATCAGCACGCTTACGCGCAACTGCACTATTTGTCATTTGAACGGAGTTTTGACTTTCGCGCGGTATTTGTTGTTTCTGGTTGTCTGACAAGCTCTTTTCTCGATTTTTTTGAGCTCTATAATTTTCTGCGAACCAATTCTCACTTCTCCTGTTACTTTAATTCTTTAAAATTTGACAAACTTGGCAATATCTCATCGAGTCGCAAAAATTCCCGGTAAACAGGTTTCGGGGGCGAACGAAGGCGGTAATGAGAGGTGAGTACTTGAAGTACATACTCTCAAGTGGCGACCGATCGATCGGAAGTGTGCTCGAAGCGCCCTTGTCACTCGATCCGCAGGGGCTCTAAAAACCAGGCAAAAAGAGGCTTCTTATTAATATTGTTTTTGCTTCTCGGCTTGCTTCGATGCGATGCGATTTTTATTTGTGTCAAGACAGACGTCTTCTTCTCGGCTCTATTCCTCTGTCACTTTCTCTTACGGATTCCCCCTCCTCCTGTCCGTTACTTTTCTTTTGAGACGTCTTCTATAATTAGCCGGGCGACGCGAGATTTTTAGTAGGGATAGTTAGAATGTGAACCGAAAGAGAAGAGAATAATAGTAAAGCTCTGTTTTTTTTTATAAAACAGCAAAGTTGCAGGCGGTAAATTTTACGATTTACGTCATCAAAACGTTTTTGAAGTCGATCACGTCACTCTCTTCTGAATTCTTCAAATTTGTTGACCACAAACCACAGATAGACTGCCAGGCCCCTAAAAACAATTTACGTTTTCTATCTTCCAAAAAAGAGCGAGTGAGAGAAGCCTAACTCATTACCGGAGCGGAACACTATTAGTCAACGTTTTCCGTCTTTTTTTTCAGTTTTTGCGGTTCTGCAGTGAGAGAAATAACCAAGTATTACAGTGAGTGAAAACGGAACGAGACAGGGGTATTTCCTGTCGATTATTGTCCTCCCGCACACTCTTTGTGTTCCATCGCCGAGTTGTCTGCGTCTCTTCGCCATACACTCTCTCCTTGTTGCATACGCTGCGCCCTCCGTCCGTCCGCTCGGGTCGTCGCCGGCGCCATAGCCAATCGATTATTTGGTTCTTCCTCCTCTGGGGTAGTAGCCGGCCCTCCGCACGCTCTCGTCTCTTTCTCGCGCCCCTTCGGAAGAACACTGATATCTCCTCTCGCTTCTCGCTCGACGCCTTCTTCTTCTCTTCCTCCCCCGCCACTACGTCTTCTGCTCCTTCTCCGACTGCTTCTTCACCGGGCCGCTGATGCTGTCGTCGACTCGTATGGCACGTCGTTGACACTCGCTCCTCGCGGGCATACACACATACACACACGGGTGCTCCTTCTCCCCTTTTCGCGCTTAGAAGATATACGTATATTGTTTTTTAATCCTCAGTCCCATGCCTTCTGTTTTTCATATTTCTCGACATGTTGCTCTTTCACGTCACTCGATTCTCTGATTGTTTCTTTTTTCGAATCTCGAATTGACATTTTTTCAAAATTTCGCATTCCATTCTGTCCGAGAGTCATCAGCTGTTTGCTCTGTTTTGTTGCCTAAAGAGGGTATCAAGTTGCTCGAAAATTTGAGGCAATTAGAGTATGCTACTATTGTATATTTTATTTTATGCATTCTGTTCGCTTACTGAGACAGTCTTTTAAATCAATCGCTTCTTTGGATCAGAAAGTTTACTGCTGCTAAGTCATTATTCTAATCAATATCTATTTCGAAATTCGATTTCAAGTTTCAGCTGATCCTTTTAACTTGAAAAAAATTGGGGCATCTTCTTCTCCATTTTTCTTGCTCATCCTCCGCTATCCATGTCAACAGCTGATAAGTATGTGGTTCGGTTCTTGTGGTTCATGTAGTCATGAGTAGTCATCATTGATTGTTTCCTCTCGCCTATCTTGCGTATTCCCACTCCGGTCATGTTATCATGCTCGTCACTCGGACACCTTTCAGTCTTTTTCCGGCGGTCTGACTCAGTTGGCGGCTGGCCGATCGATCGATTGGTTACTTGACACTGCGAAAGGAAATATAGCGCTGGTTTTAATCTGATTTCGCGCCTCACCCGCTCATTATTATTCCGCACACACGGCCGCTCGCCTCGTCGTCCCTGCTTTGCCTCTCCGCCTTTTTGTGTCTATCCTATGCTCAGAATCACACACTGGCACAGGTGAGGGAGAGGATTAGAAGGAGAACTTGAATAGAAAAGAAAGGAGAGAAGAAGAAGAAGTGGTGATGATTGGAGACGGAGCCCGCGGCAGGAGCCCATCCATATATCTTTTTCACTCTGTGCTTCTTCAAGTCAATATGGATGGTATTAGCATAATGAGATGTTAGCAGATAAAAGAGACGCAGAAGACGTGACGGAGAAGCTCGAATTAATCTCGCGCGTTTTTGCGCCGCGCGAATGGATTAGAGTCCCCTGCTGCCGGCTCTCGCGGTGGGCATCATCTAGTCGTTTTCGTTTTTCGTCAACGTCTTCTCCGTCATCAGAGAGGTTTTGGCAGTATCAGAGTCTTTCAGCTCGGCTCAGGAATGTTTGGCAAGCGGATTGATTAACCTAAGAGAATATTGACTTTCCAGCAAAAATGGAACAATGAAATAAGAGCAACTCGGCAAAATAGGTTGAAAATTGCACTGAAAACCAGTCACTTCGGCAGCGCCCGCTCGCAAATGCGCTCTACCGCACACAGTTTCTGGGTTTTTTGCGGCGCGTTTTGTCATGCAAATTGCATTCGCGGCGGCAACAAACGATTTGCTGCACCGGCAGTCAATTCGGCAACAATTTGATGGTGATTCTCGGTCATCTCTCCCACAAACATTGTCCTTTGTCTCTGCATATCTACCCTCTCTATCGTCACAATTCTCTATCAGTACCGACGTTCCTCTCTCGATTTTCCTTTTTCGCTTTACACTCACAGCCAGAGAAAGTTTGGCAAATTTTCGCCATCAATTTTTGTGTCGAATCATCCCATTGGAATTCTCGCGCTCCTCTTCTTCTTGTACGCAGATTTGCTGCCTAGCAACCATCCGAAAGGGATTTATTTTCTGTTTCTACCGCCCGTTGTGATTCCTAATCCAATTTCAAATGAGATTTCCATCCATTTCAGACGCACTTTACTACTCGATCAAGCGTCCCGCGTGTCTTAAACGTCACAATCATCGTTTCCAGTGATTGAGAAAAGGGAAGAGAACCTGAAAAGATAGAATCAAGCTGGAGATGGTCATGGAAGTCGACGAACCGGCAGTGGCAGCGACCACGTC
Organism: Caenorhabditis sp. 36 PRJEB53466; assembly: GCA_946814055.1. Lineage (NCBI taxonomy): Eukaryota > Metazoa > Nematoda > Chromadorea > Rhabditida > Rhabditidae > Caenorhabditis > Caenorhabditis sp. 36 PRJEB53466. The sequence goes on from CAMPFS010000001.1 coordinate 6,689,453, forward strand.
GCAAAATGAGCAATCGGAGGAGCAACAGCATCCGAACGACTTTGACATGGACACCTCCGAAGGCCCCATCGAACCCGATGAAACATTTGAGCCGGTAGATCAAATTCACTGGAAATTCAACCAGGTGAAGGGAAACATAGACGCCGATGTTCACACGGATGGTATGCATATCTACCAGGAAAATTTTTACCGATTCGAAATTAATTACAGCCGACGTCATCTCTTGCGTCGAATTTTCACACGACGGCGAGTACTTGGCAACTGGAGACAAGGGAGGGCGTGTTGTCATATTCCAGAGGGATCAGAGCGTTAGTTTATACTTTGAGACGGGTGAATATCATTAGAAATACGAATATTTCAGGGGAAGTACGTGAAAGGAGTTCGATCAAGGGAGTACAACGTCTACTCGACATTCCAATCGCATGAACCCGAGTTCGATTACCTTAAATCTTTGGAGATTGATGAGAAGATCAATCAAATTCGTTGGCTGAAAAAGAAGAATGCGGCCAATTTCATACTCTCCACCAATGATAAGACGATAAAATTGTGGAAAATCAGCGAGAGAGAGCGTAAAATTGCCGACGACGCCTGGAATCTTCCCCGAACGAACAGAATCAAGTGAGCGAGCGAGTCTTTTTGATTCATGCATCAAAGCAATCTGTTATTCTTTTCAGCACCTCCTCTTTCCGCGGTCGCCTGCAAATCCCCTCTATTGTGCCCATGGAGTTGATAGTGGAAGCGAGTCCGCGGCGAGTTTATGGCAATGCACACACATATCACGTCAATAGCATTACTGTGAACTCTGATCAGGTGAGAACTAAGACGATCGGACTCTCAATTGCATAGTTTACCACTCTTGCAGGAAACATTCCTTTCTGCCGATGATCTACGAGTCAACCTTTGGAATCTGGAGATTACCAACGAGTCTTTCAGTAAGTTTTCTCTATTTTTAACGTTTTTTTTATTCAATCATTTTCAGATATTGTCGACATAAAGCCAACCAATATGGAGGAGCTGACCGAAGTGATCACTGCCGCTGAATTCCATCCGACACAATGCAACTGGTTTGTCTACTCGTCGTCGAAGGGATCCATCCGATTGTGTGATATGCGAGATCGCGCGCTTTGTGATGCCTACGCCAAGAGTGAGTTGAACACGGCGCTCTTGATTATTTTAAAAATCCTTTCGTTTTCAGTTTTCGAAGAGCCGGAAGATCCGCAGTCCAGGTCGTTCTTCTCGGAAATTATCGCCTCTGTGAGCGACGTGAAGTTCTCGCACAACGGACGATATTTGCTGACCAGAGACTACCTGACTGTGAAAGTAAGAATCAAATTTAACTGAAAGTATTTCTAGTCGTTGCGTGTTCAGGTTTGGGATTTGAACATGGAGTCACAACCTGTCGAAACGTACCCAGTGCACAATTATTTACGAACGAAATTGTGCGCACTCTACGAAAACGATTCTATATTCGACAAGTTCGAATGCGATTGGAGTGGAGATGACAAGTAAGTCTACTGCTTTTTTCCCTCCGACATCTAAACATTATTGTTCCAGGCACATTCTCACCGGTTCCTATCACAATCTATTCCGCTCGTACGCGCGAGGTAATCAAGCCCCAGATGCGAAGACGTGGGAAGCTAGGCCACAAGAGCCACACTCGCAACTTCGATCACGATTTGTGGTGCCGTCGGCGAAACGGAAGAGGAATAATCTGTCGTCGACCGGTGAAACGGTGGGCTCTTCCGCACCAGAACGCTCTATTGAATGCAACTTTACAGACCGAAGAGGATCTGTCGTCGGATCAGTTGCAGTTTAATCGCAAGATACTGCACACGGCGTGGCACCCGAAGGACAACATCATCGCCCTGGCCGCCACCAACAACCTCTACATTTTCTCGGATGTCTAAATGCTTCGGTGGTAGTTTTGTGTTCTCCCACTCTCTCCATTATCACATTCATATAACGCTAATTATATTTTTCGTTCTATTCTATTTTTGTATCGTTTCTTCTTCCATCCCCTTTCTCATACCGTAGTCCTCTTGTCTACTTATTCTCGCGGCCGTCAAGCTGCCTTCCCCTCCAACCTAAGAAACTACACTGTGCTCGATTTTTCTTGTTTTTCTTTCTTCAGCTATTCATTCGTTTATCATCGTCATCCACCAGTTTTGGAAGTAAAACAGAAAGAGTTTCTTTTTTGAATTGTGCTCTTGGCGCCGCGGCGTCCGTTAGGTGCCCTTTCCGGTTGGAATCGAGTTGTGTGCTTTGTTTTTCTGTACTCTCTTACCTTTCCCTTGTCTCCTCCCTGTCCTCCCATATCATGCTTCCAATTACGTGGCTCTCCTCTCCTTTCTCTTCGTTTTCAGTGTTCTTTTCCTCCTCTTCCATCGCTGTAGTCTGTCCTACCGTATCTGTTTTCCCCGACTTTTCCGGGTTGTTTCCCACCACTTTTAGGCCCTTTTCTCTCCGTTTCTGCCCCAACTCGATTGATTCCCATCCCGCTCTATCATCCCGTAACGTTTCTGTGTTTGTAAGTGTTTTTTTTTGAAAGTATTATAGTTCTCCCGTACACTAATTCGATTCGATGACAAAAAGAAGAAAACTCTCGCCCAAAAGTCCTCTCTTTCCCATCCCATTTTCCCCGACCTTTTTTTCTACTTTTTCATGAGATAAGTCACAACACCTGCGAACTTTGGAACATTTTGTATCATCCTTCATCTCCCCGTCAAACGATTTGTATGTGCGCGTGGGGGTGTCTTTTTTCCCTCTTTTACTCTCTTTTTTCGTCCAGACCCCCTCATCTGACCCTCATAAATTCGTAAGCAATCTCAAACACTATCTACTCACTTTATTTATTTCTTTAAAACTCTCGCAAAATTTATTCATTCATCTATTGAACGGAAACAGTCGGCAAATGTACAGAAAAAGCAGGAAGAGGGTCACGTTTGTGGCGACGAGAATGGCGGTCGCGTGACGGCGATATGTCTGACGGACGAGCACCTGCGCGTCGTACGAAACTTTGTAGACTGAAAATGGCATTTGTGAAAGGGCATCGGGGCACTAATCTTCAGATTTCTATGATTGGATATCTGGATAATCCCTAAGTTTTCAAATGAAAGGAAAGAGAAAGAGCAAATCTATTTCTGAGCGATTTCCGCACTTTGTCATGCAGAACAACTTTGGGGGGACGTCATTCTAGAAGCTTTTGAGTGAAATGTCAAAACTGAAATCGTTTTCAGTTTTGAGTTGCACGATGCTTCGCCCCTTCCACTAACCCTCTCAATAGGAACTCTGGAATGGAGTGTACACATTAATTCAACTGGAGGACACATTCTAGAGAAGTTGTTGTGCCCACTCACTGTATCTCTTCGTCTTCTGAAGACGTGTGCCCGTGGCTTCTTCGCGCCACTCATTCGCCACGCCCCTCGAAATCGTCGTCGTCCAGAGAGTGTTCGAAGCGTGCTGATTCTCGACGACGCCGTCCAACATCTGAAAACGACGCACTTGGGAATTCGAACTGGATTCAGAAGACTTACACGTCGTCCATCGGTGCCGTACGTCACTTGTGGCTTCCGTTTCTTCTGCAAATCGGAAGATTTACTCGAATCTTTCGGATTCTAATACAATAAGAAAGAACTCGTCTTTTGGACAACCGAAACATCGTGTTTTTGATGACGTCGAATGAGAAACAGTTACTAATTCGATTCGAGAAGAAAGAAAAGTTGCGGATGGGAGAAAGTGTTCGGAACCACCCTGTCGGATTCTGATTCTGAGGGAAACGAATCGAAAAACTGTGATCGGCGAATAATTGATTGCGTAGTGATAATCGCAAACAATAACAAAACAGCCACAAAAGGGAAGATTTCCGATTTCCGAAGGATAAATTATCACTGATAATAATGGTCATTGGATGGAATAGATCAGAAAGTGGCGAGCAATTCAAACTAAGAAAGTGCCAACCACTAACATTTGCGGTACTACAGTATTAAAAGCTCATTTTCTAAAATCCTTAGTTTTGTGAAGCACAAGTTTCATATTCAGCTGCACAGAAAAGTTGGGAACACGAAAATACACACAAAAGGGTTGCGTGAAGTATGCAATAGAACGGCACCCCGAATATCGTTAATTCAAGACGATGTATCTCAGCGGCCTGTAGAAATATGAAAAAGTTATCAACTGAGAAAATGTGTACAATTTTTCAATGAGCAATTTATTTGTTGACAACTTTTCGATATCTATACAGACAGCTGAGATATATCGCTTTGAAGAAACAGCAGTTGGGGTACTGTTCTCTTTCGTTCTAATACAAGCCTAATTCAACTGGAGAGCGCGTCATTCTGTCCGAAATTTTATTGAAAGAGCACTGAGAAATATTACAATAGGCTCACTAGGAAATGGATAAATAAGTTAGCGTTTCGGAACAAGATATACACGGGTCAACAGATCTTAATGACAGGAATCACTTTCGTTTTCAGATGGGCTTTTCGCAGCAAAATAGAAATGGAATCCTTTGGTTAAGACTTGCGAAAGTCCAACTTGACCCTAAATCAGCTCAAGATACGTCCCCAATTCAACATGTTTATAGAAGATTGGAAGCATCCGAACGAAGATGAGACATCAGTACGTACCACATCGAAAATCTGCGGCTCGCCCTCCTCCTGCTGCTTTCCTTCGGCGAACTCGTCCAACTGTGACGGGTCGATCGGAGAGTTGAAGATGTTGATCATAACGGAATGGAAACGGAGAAGGCAAGTGTTCGAATGGGAAAACAAACGAAATAATTGAGATGGGGAAGGAGATGAAAATGGGCGGCCGAATCGATTCTCTCTCTCTCTCTCTCTCTCTCCCTCCCTCTCTCGCTCTTTTCCGTCTCTGGGCGCCGCCAAACGGTGTCATATCAAATTAACATTTTTTGGGGGATAATTTGTCGTCGACGGGGGCGAAAATGACTTGCGCGAGACGATGCGTTTTGAGCGGAATCAATGAGTCAGCGGGGGCCGGAGAGAGTGTGCGTGGGCGGGAGGGCGCAGAGACACGTGGCGCCGTCTGATCTACCTGCTACCTGCGAAACGAAGGCGTTTACCATGTGATTGCGGTGATAGATCAACTAGCGGGTTTATATTCGGAAGGACGCCGTCTTCAGGTCAACATCATTCACATGTTTCGAGTGTTTTTCGAAAGTGAACGATCTGTTGTTGTTAGTCGGACTGGAGGAATTCGAAAGTGCAGCGAATTTTCAAACTTACAGTACCGGAAACTATCCTTTTTTCAATTGAAGGACGCTTACTTGTAGGCGCACTTCATTTCACTAGTTGACACCTTTTACAGCACGCTTAGAAATGGTGGTATGAAAAAGTTGTCAACATGAAAAATAAAGTTCTAGGTATGCAGTTTTATCCCAAAATTGTCTCACTTTCAAAGTTTATCCGTTCTAAATAGAACGCCTTGTTCTATTGTCAACTTCCAAGTGCCGTAGACAGTTCTTTTGCGGTCAGCAGACAGTATTCGAAGAATGACACATCGTCAACTCTCTCTCTCTCTCTCTCTCTCTTCCGAATTCCCCCGATTCGTCTCGTCTCTTTTCTGCGAAAGGGTGTGGCCGCGAAGAGAAGGTGTCAAGTGTCAGGGGTGTAAAAAACGATGAGCGAAAAGAAGCAATTTATTAGGGGGGGAGGACGAAAAGAGATTGGCGAACCCTGCGATGGCAGTGAGATTATTATAGAAAGAGGGACGGGGAGTCGGCAGAACAGGAAGCGGGAGTGAAAGAAAAAAAAGGACGTGAGATTCTACTTGAACATTTTCCTGAATCGGCGGAGCTTTCGCATCTTGAATCGCCGTCGTCGCTTCGATCCCTTGCCCCAGGCACCTGAGAATTTAAGGTTTGTTAATTGCGGCCAAAAGTGCGGAAAGGGACGTGGCCCAGCCGCGAAATTCAAAATATTCACGTTTCTCGTCTCTAATGATTCAAATTCTGCACGTTTTGCGCTCAAAATGTGCGGATTTTAGTCAGAAATGGAGAAGTTGAATCGAGTTTGAGTTTCGTGCTGAAAATGCTTCGATTTGAGTCATTTTTGCTGTTCAACTGCTCAAAATGCTTCGTTTGTCTGCAAAATGTTCAGCCCTTTGCGAAACCTGCGAAAAATGTTTTTTCACGAGAATTTAGAGATATTTTTTTTAAAGACCAAATGCTTAAGTTGCAGGCCACGCCCCTTTTTCCTCTGAAGGGCTTACCGATCACAAAGCTCTCGATTTCGCAATGATTCTCTCCTCTCAGAATCTTGAAATGTCCCTCATCGCCCCACTGAGTTCCCCACGAGTTGGCACAAAGCCAATACTTGATCGGACGTCCGGTCGAGTGATCGGTTCCCCATCTGAAAACCGAACAAACAATGTGCAAATGCTCTCGACGGTCTACCCCAATACTCGCACACTGTGGTAGCCCTCGGCGACGGAAGCGCCTCCCTTTTGGGCGGCGAGATCCGAATGCTGGTAGACTCCACCGGCGTACATGAAGAAGTCCTCGTGGACGACGAACGTGGCCTGCACGGGGCCGTTCGTCATCAGCTCCGTCTGAATATCCTCCTCGCGGCTCGACACTTTGTACGGCGGCGTCATTTTGAACGCGGTGCTGTCCGCGGAGCCACTCGGACAACGCAGACCCTGACGGTTACTGTAATCGGGGTTACGGTGGGGAAGATTCTGTGGGAGCGACTCACGTGTAGTCTCTCTTCGGAATCAGGCAGTGTCCGGGCTCTCGGCTCTGTCCCGACACGTACGGATAGCAGTGATCTCCGACGACTCTGAACCGAACAAACAAGACTGTTCATCTTCATTCCTCGCCAACTCACCCCAATTTTCTGATATACCACCACGCTCTATCCAGATATCCCCCTTCGCACCCGCGTTGTCTGTGTTGGTTACACGAAAGAAGTTGCTGCGAGGAGAGCGTCGCGTTGATGCGACCTTCGCTGATAATGGCGAGACTGAAAGAGGCAACGGGATGTGGGATTCAGGGAAGTTCGGGGATGTTACCGATCGGAAGATATGCCAGTCGTCGAGACCGCCCAACTGCTTCCGCAATCGCCTTGGTCCGCGATCGGATGGATCAGAGGACCCCATCTGAAACGGGCAAACATTTACTCAATTCTTGGTAACATTCTTTTTCTCTTCCAGGGCTAGACTGTTGAGAGATTATTTTCAATTTATTTTCAGAAATGAAACATAGCGATCTCTGCTTTTTTGATAAATGATCAATTGTATTCTGTTTCTCCAAATGAGCCAGGTGAGAGGTAAACGTAACTGTGGGAAGTTACAACTTTACAATATCCAGCCGTCTGTGTCCCTCGCCCACTCACTTTTCCCTCGCGTCGAACTGTTCGGGCAGTTCCCTCGGTTTGATGAGGATCTCGTTCATGTTCTGAACACTCCGCTCCGGAAACAGAGTGCCCAATCGATACTTGATTCCGTCACTCAAACTACGACCCCAAAACGCCGAATAGTTGCGGGCTGTCCATCTGAAATGATAGAGAGAGAGAGAGAGAAAGTGATAATGATTGGGGTGATAATTAGGAGACGGACGCGAGAAGGATATTATGTAATTGAGAAGAAGAAGAAGAAGAAGAAGATACGCGTCAGGAAGTGTGTCAGTCACTGATATTGGAACAGATAACATTTTGCATTCTGGTTTTCGGATTTCGGATTTCGAAACGATTATTGGTGATTAGAAAAGATCGGAAGGCAAACGCGCTCTAGCGAACTTACGAGTATCTTCCCATGTGCACCTTTTCCAGAAGATCTGGCTGAATCAGACACGTCGTCCCGTCGCACTTCCAGAATCCGTTGACGCAAGTGCTGAAATCACAGGGTCACTCCATTTCAACTCAAAACTACCGGAATAAACTGACCACTTTTCGCAGTTCCTCTCGCGCGTATCCCCGTCGACCGAGCAACCTGAAACTAGCTCTTTCCTTCACAGATCTTTCCAGAACCGCTCACTCTCTCCGTCGGCCCTCTGATCGTTTTGGATGTCTTTTCCGCGGCAAGTGGCCTCAAAATCGGGACAACAGTCGTTTCCTGCAAGAAGCAGCAGCGTGGCCAATCATTCGGATATTAATGGGATGTGGAAGTACAAGTGCCCTACCGCCGTCTGGTCCCCGATCGCAGAACATGTCGCAGTAGCAGAGGTGGTCTCCGAGGATCGGCGCCGTGCAGTCATCGTCGCGGCTCTCGCAGCACGTCGGAGTTCGCACCGAGCAGTAGTCTCCTGAATCGCCATTTTGTAGTTCAGCTTAGTGGAGCACCCAAATACCATTCATTCAGCACAACATATCTCAGCAATCAAGAGAAATAACAAAAAGTTGTCAATTGATAAATTGTTCAAAACGAGATTGTGCACATTTTATCAGTTGACAACTTTTTGATATTTCTAGCGGTAGCTGAGATACATCGTCTTGAATAGACAACATTTAGGTGCCATTCTCCGCCTTAACAAAACCACCACGGAGGTCAAATTTCAAAACGAATCAATCAATAGTATATCAAGTTATCACCGTGCCGCCCTCCATCAAGGTTATTTATTCTCTCTGCTGCTTGACTGCTACTCTCTGTCCCGTACTTTAGTCGTTTACATCTCGCAAAAGTTTTCTGGTTTCGTCTATTGTCTATCCGTCTATTTGGTGGTTTTGATTTGAAGGAATTCAAGGAGAAATATCGGTGATCGAGGCAAGAATGGACACGAAAAACGGACAGCGAGGGAGAGGTGGAAGACGTTTTTTTTAATGGGAAAAGTGATTCTGAAACAAATTCTGGTGATACAATTGCACAATGATTCTGGCGTTCCGAATTCGACAGAAATTGACTATAAGGCACAGTTCCCTTTATTCAAGACGACATATCTCAGCTTCTGGTAGAGATATCAAAAAGTTGTCAACTAGTACATTGCTCATTGAAACATTGTACACATTTTATCAGTTGACAACTCTTCGATATCGCTACAGGCTACGAGGATACGTCGTTTTGAATGAACGGTATAGGGGCGGCCTTCTATTACAGTATATTATCAGCTAATATTGTATGTTTTCATGAAAATTGACTTGAAACAAGTTCTCATTAACTTAGTCCTCAACAAAGTAAAGTCTCTGGAATGCTCCCGAATCCTTCTCTCCTTGAGAACTTGGGAATTTAAATTGCAGTTGTATGCATTTTCAAATCTCAAAATCTAGAAACTCAGGAATACGCTCATATCTGCGGAAGTAATCAACTATACTTTTTCGCTTTCTGTTTAGTTTTGAGTGCTCTTCGCGCAAAAACATAGAGATAAACAGAACAACTTCTGCTCGCGAACCATCTAAATCAGGCGCATCCATCAAAACCGCCTGGGTTCCTCTGGGGACGTGACCCCTTTACTCTGGGAGGTCCTCGGACACAAGAAGCCAAAAAAGAAGAAGAAGAAGAAGAAGGGAAGAAAAAGGAGATAAAGATTACCTGGAATTCCGTGGAAGCCTCTGGCGTGGGCGGTTGCTGTCAGGAAGCATAAATGGACGAATAATAACAGTTTGGGTGGCATTTCGCCCCTCTCGAACTACTCCGTCTTCTCCTTCTTCTACGTCTTCTGGCGGCCGACGACGATGAGAGAAAAAGAGAAACCGAACCCGGCCGTCTTCTTCTCTCTTCTTCCCAAGCCCCGCCCACTTTTTGTCGACGTCCCTCGCTCGCGCGCACTATTTTCGCGCCGTCCATATCATCATAATCATATCAAACGGACACATCCGCGTGGAAATGGAAACAAAGCGTCGCGGCCGAAAAGAAACAAATTGAATTCCAAATTTCAAATTTCCGTCCGCAGCGGGAGCGCGCGCACTTTTTAATTGGATATCCTTCCGCTCGGAGCCCGACCAGTCCGGTCCTAAATTATAAAAGAGAAGGGGATTTGGAGGGCGAGGGCGTAAAAAAGGAGGCGAAACCCGTGCGGTGATAGCAAGTATTTCGACGTCTTTATTGAGGTGTAAACGATTGGTGTTACACCCGACTTCAGTGCAACGGTCGCAATGATTTATGTGAATTCGAAGGGGAAACTATAGGGGGCGCAGCGAAAAGAAGAGGGATTTGATCTCTGTTTGCCTACCAAACTAGCACTTTTTATATCCAATTTGCTCACGCCTTTGTTTAAGCTGATTGCCCTAGTTTTTCACACCACATTCGCCCATTTTCGGTTTGCTTTCAAATTCAATTTCTGAAAATCGTTTGTCTTTTTCTGCTACGCGGAGCATCGAAAAAGGATAACAATGTATTAACAACAGGGTCAACAAAACGAGGGTAGATAGTTTCAGATCAAATTCAACAATAAATCAGTGGGCGATCAGTCCTCTGGCCCATTGCTCGGCCAGCTCGCCCCATTCCGCCTGTTCGTTCTTCAGCTGCTCCACTCTCTTCACGACTTCTCCGTCCGCTCCGTTCACTTCCAGCTCCATGTGGCATACCTGCTTCTCCTTTTCACTGTTTGCTTTCTTCTCATTCAACTGTGACCACGTCATCGATCCCACCAAAGTATGCTTCACATTTCCCAAATGATAGAGCGAATTCTGAACACTGCGAGCGGGTGCGGAGAACGGGGAAGGAGCTGACTGCGATTCGGCGGTTTGATCGACCTCCAGAAGCACCGTTCCTTGCTGTTTTCCGGCCATCGGCTTGCTCGAGATGTCGATTGAATGTCCGCCGATTTTCAGAAGAAGCCGTCCCTTCCGCGTCACTTGCAACTTTCCGATGCGTCGACTTTCCGGCAGACTAAACCGTGGAGTTGGTGCTGGAGCAGGCCCCGACGGAATTTCGTTATTAGGATCGTCCACTTCCATCGGCGTTTCGTCTTGTTGCTCAATTTTATTACAAATCGAGCCGACGACAGAAGGCAGTTGAAGATGAAGGAAATCCGTGTTCGACGACTCCAGCATGGCGATCAGTTGCTCCGCCGTTTGCCGATCCGATTTCACAGCATCCACGCTATATTTCTTTTCGTCAATTTCATCGTCTTCTTCCAGCGCAAGCCGAGCACTTTTGTTGATGACATTCAAGAACTGTGGCTGATCTTCAAGCGGCAAGACAACTGGCATTATGGTTCCACGCTTCAAGTTGCTGATAAACTGAAATGTTCAGAATGGACAGAGTTTTCGAAAAAAACAGGGACTGACTCCTTTGGGATGAAGAGCGTTTAGCTCCTCTTCGTCTCCTTCGTCGTCACTGCGCCACAGCTCGTCCCATCCTTGGAATGACGCCTTTCCTTCCATGTTCATCGGCACTTTCTTCTCTTCCTTTTTCTCAGCTGTCGCAGTTGACGAAGACGCTCCACCAGCCACATTCTCTCGTCTCGAATACGAGAACTCTACAAATTCACAGTTATGTAACTAATTCCTGATTACAAGTGACTCACGGGCTCCGTCAGCGTCGGTGTTCTTCTTCCGAGTCGGAAATTCTCCTCCCAAACCTTCGGAAAACACTCCTCCCGTCTGAATAAGCTCCTGTTTCTGGCGCGGTCCGGCACCGCGACCTCGTCCTCGACTGAATTCAAAAAATGTGATGTGAAATACAAATAAAATAGAAATTACCCTCTTCCTCCACCTCTATTTTGTGCTCCGCCTCCGCGTGATTGTTTCTGTGAAGATGGCGCTTCTCGCTTTCCGGCCAGCGATAAATTTGGACGTCCTGATTTTGACATGATGGCTGCAACACAGATATCCGATTTTCAACAAGAAAACAAAGCTGTTCTTAAATATGACTTTTTTTAAAGAGAAAAATAGTAACGAAAAAAACATTTTCGAGATTGAGGCGTCAGCAACTGCGCTCTGTTGATAAAAGTGCACACGCTACGCGGCGCCGCAACGCGTCAAAACGCACTTGTTTGCTTCGGACTGCCCAGCTTTTCAACAAAATTTTCAAGTTTTCAAGTTCAATTTTGATTGTTTCGACTTCTTTTCCAACTAATCAGATTCGGGAGGCCTTGGCGACCAAATATAGCTCCTGGGCACTCTGTAGACGTCTATCTAAGCGTTTTTCGGAGCTTTTGATTGTAAAATGTGAAAATGGCGTTTGTGCTAATAGCAGGACTACTTTTCCTCTGTTTCCTTGTTGTTTATTTGTCTGCTATCAACTTTAAATCTTTGCGAACAACTGAACTATCCGGTCTTCACTAATCCTCTCACTGTTAGCTTAATTCAGTGTCTTTTATTGAATTCTCTCTAATTCCGATCATTTCAGCAGCATGTTGAGCCGTCAAGCTATCCGCCCAATTGTCCAGGCTATGAGAAAGGGGCACAGCCACTCGCCATCGGCTGTCACCTACACCGGACAAGGACCGAATACCTTCGTCAACGACGGATGGGCCTCCGCTGTGAGTTTTTATTATTATTTATATTTATTTATCGTATTTATGAGCTGAATTTTGAAAAGCAACGTTCCCCGCTCATTAGACAAAACTGTTTTTCAGCGTCTTCCGTTCAACATCAACAACAAGTGGGGATTCGCCGCCAAGGCCGTCACCTTCCTCGCCATCGGATTCTGGGCTCCGTTCATCGTCGTCGAGTACCAACTGAGAAAGGCCAACCAATAAATGAATTAGCAAGCTCAAATCGTATTCCGATTTTCCTATTGTATAGTGTTGTTGCTGCTCACCCGTGTCCTGTCTCCGTGTCGAATGGGCACTTTGCACGGTTTTTGACAGAATAAATAGACGACCTGTTCGGATGTTTCCTGCGAGGGGAGGGGAGGGGATTGGTGGCTTGTAAGGGGAGAAGCACCCGTTCTGTTTGTATCCCTTCTCTCATATGCTAATGAAGCGGAGGGAACCCAGGTAACGCCTGAGCCTCCCGCCGTCCCACACTCTTTCCACTGATCAAACAAACCGGCCGCCGCCCATGTTCTGTCGCCCACGAGCAGTGAAGGTTGAGTCACTTGCATATCGATCATTCTCCGTTACTATTCCTCCATTCATGTTATCATCATGATGCCTCCCTGGTTATTCTCTATCTTTTTCCTCTTAGCACCCGGCAATGCAGACTTGTGGGCGGAAACCGAACGAATGTCCGATTTACAACAAGTATGGAGGAAAAAATTGAAAAAAAAACGCTTGGTTTTCCTATGTTCTTCAGTGGCGAGCTCTCTGCGGATACTACACGGTGGCGACTGCCTACATGAAAGACAGTAATGCACGGATTACTGTATTCGCTCCGGTCGACGACGTCTTCACATACAATCCAGATATCCGGGCCCTCGATCAGAAAGAAACGCTTTCTCACATCGGTACCTCATTTCGAATATTCCAGAACTTTCCCGTTTTCAGTGGACTCGCAAGTGGTCGATTTGACGATGAATAAGTTGTGGGATAAACAAACTCTCATCCGTTCCACCATCAATTCCGGATACATTTATATTACGCAGTTTGAGAATAATCCGGGAAACTTTGTGAGAAATTGAATCTTTAGCTGGATTTGAAATTAAAATTGAACATTTTCCTTTTCAGTCTTACTTTGCAAACGCCGGAATGCTCTGCAATCACGCGTCCAATCAGTGGGGAATCATTTCAGGAGAACAGTACCTCTTCAAAGTAAAAATCTGACGAAAATTCCGAAATTTCCGCTTGACTATTCAGATCTGCACCCCAATCGGCCATCGTCCTTATCCGGGAACTGCTCTTTCGTTCATCCGAGAGCACGATATGACCGTTTTCGAAGAGAGACAATATAACAATCGGGATCTATCGTGAGTCTTTCCGTTTGGGCAACTGCGCTCTATCGCACTTTTCTACGTTTCAGTCAAATCCGAGACATTCTCGACCGAACCCCCGACATTGCCCTCGTCATTTATGGATCTTCCGCTTGGAACGGCTTCCACACATTCTTTATTCCGAACGACGCCGCCTTCGCGAGAGTCGTCGATCGTAATCGAGTGGACCGAGAAGTCCTGCTGGCTCACGTGACGAGCACAAACCGAGTGCTCTTCACGTGGCCGTGGCTCTACGATGGAGGACAGCACTATTATCCGTCGGTCAGATTCTCGGCGAACATCATCGAGGATAACTTCAAACTGAAACTCGTGATGAGAAATATCACTGACAGAAGGACGGGACGATATGATTGTAAGAGATTGCCCATAGAGCAGACTTGCTAAAAACACTTTATTCAGTGTACGCCGTCTCGGAAGTGTACGAAAGGTACTCTCAATTCAGAAGAGGAGCCGTTTGGGCGAAGATCCTCGTGCCGAACATTCCGACGCAAAACGGAGTCGTTCATATTGTCGACAATGTGTTGGGAATCGTTTCGGAGACCATCGATATGATGATCTACCGAAATGACAAGTGCACGACGCTCATGAGATACATCAACACCATCGGTAATCAGAGAAAGTAAGGATCAGCCGATTTGATGTCAGTGCTCTTTCAGGCCAAATCGTCCGCAACTACTTTTCTGCGACGGGCGGTCTCGTCACTTTCTTCGCCCCGTGGAACGAGGCGTTCGATCGGATCCCGGAGCAAATTGAACGCCGTCTGCTGCGCGATCGCATCTGGCTCGAGCAGATTCTGAAGTTGCACATTGTGCCGGCCAAGGAACTGACTTCCGACGAGATCACCAACGAAACAATTGTGAATACGATTGACAACATGCGACAATTGTACTTTATCAAGGGAGAATGGCCCGCCAATAACGTCAGTAAGTGAAGGACAACATTTTTGCGGTGGGCAAACCTAGCAAACCTTTTCTCAGCTTACTACGTCATCGGCGGAGGCATCAAAACGGCGATAATGATGGACAACGTGGCGGCGACCAACGGAATCGTCCACTACATTGAACGCGTTCTCGGAGTGCCGTACCAGACTTTGTGGGAGATTATGAGGAATGAAAGTCGGCTACAGTAAGATGAAAATCAGTAGGCGTGCCCTAACTTTCCCTTCCTTCAGACAATCGTTCCACATGATGGAAAACCTGCAGCTCCGCTACTCGATGGATCCGTGGCAAGTGCTGACTCCCGAGCAGAACTTCACCTTCTTCGTGCCGACGAACGAGGCGTGGTACAAGCAGCCGCAGTCTCTCGTAGCCAGAATGAACGACGGAAACCACTGGCAAGCACTTCAGTACGTGTACAAACGGCACATTCTGCAGGGACAGGTAATGTCTAGAAGCACTTCCAGCTGGAACTGTTCCAAAGTTCAGGCTCTGATGTACACGGATCTTCGGGAAAGAACGTACGTGATGATGAACGACGAGAAAGTGGTTATAACGAGAAGAGGAAGATGTAAGAGACTTCCGAAGAGTTTGCAGCAACAAAAAATGAGTTTTCAGTTTTCGAGCTCTATTGGCCACGTGGCAACCGGCGTGCGCAGGTCATCGAGGGCGGAGAGATTGCCGGAATAAACGGATACATGCACATGATCGACAACGTGCTCATCTACGAACCGGATCTTCGGGCGCAGGCGTGCACAACCGAGCCCGTCTTCCTTCAGCTCTTCCTCGTTTCTCTCGTCATGGTCTGGCGGCCCGGATGGGTTTCTCACTTTTACACTGTCTTTTTCTATAGATAACTTTTAACTTTCAAGAGAGAGATTCCTGAAAGTTTGGATTGAACTCTCTCTCTCTCTCTATCTCTCTTCCTGCCGGAATATTGTTAACGGGTTCACTTTTCTACGCATTTTATCACTCTTTCTTTCACGTTTCGCTCGCTTCGATAATGCATTCATATCTCGGTTTCGAAATGATCTTTGTAAAAAATTGAACTTTTGTCAGGGAATTATTTGCAATTCGCATAAACCGTTTCGTTTTTTGACAATTTTTTGGGCAGTTATATTATAGGGGTACCGGACAGAAAGGGCGCGCTGTTCGCAATCTGGCCGAATTTCTAGGCCGCGAAGTAATTTCCCACTGAAAATGTGGCCTAATTTTTCAAACTCGGCCCCGAGGTCGCTCAATTTGCACTGCAAAAAGAGTTTCTCAACAGAGCGCCATTTCTGTTCGGTGCCCCTATAATATTTTAACGTTGCGAGTTCCAAATCGTAACAGTTCTACTTCGTTGTAGCGCCATTTTTTCAACTCCCGCCGCAAGTGCGCCCCGATGAACTTTAGTCGCGCTCTGTTCTAACTCAATCAAGTCACAAACACTACGTTGTGGCCGTTTCCCCGACACCAAAACGTTGCTCGATTTGTCAGCAGACGGCTCTGCGGCTCCGCCCATTTCTCCGTTTTGTCATCATCTGATTCGTGCTTTCTTTGGTCACTTTATAAACCACTTTCTCTGCTCTAAATATATTCAGTGCCCTCTTTTTATTTTTATTCCACAAACCTTCCGAATTCAGAATGTCTTCTGTCTACGATTTCACCGTCAAAAATGCATCCGGCGATGACGTGAATCTGTCGGAGTATCGGTGAGTTTTCGGATAAATATAATTTGAAACAAATTTTGTGATTTTCAGCGGGAAAGTGCTGATTATTGCAAATGTGGCGTCACAGTGCGGACTGACCAACAAAAATTACACGCAGTTCAAGGAGCTGCTCGATGTGTGAGTGATTGGAAATGCCTTTCTGAAACCAATTCACTTTTTCAGTTACAAGAAAGACGGCCTCGAAGTGCTCGCCTTTCCGTGCAATCAGTTCGGCGGCCAGGAACCGTCGTGCGAGATCGACATTCAAGCGTTCGTCGCCGACAAATTCAAGTTCGAGCCGCAATTGTTCCACAAGATTGAGGTGAACGGAGAGAAGGCCTCGCCGTTGTTCAAGTTTTTGAAAAACGAGAAAGGAGGATTTCTAGTGGACGCGATCAAATGGAACTTCACAAAGTTTTTGGTCGGCCGCGACGGCGCAGTCATCAAGAGATTCGGACCGACGACGGATCCGAAGGATATGGAGAAGGACATCAAGGCGGCGTTGGGAGAGAGACTCTAATTTCTTAAAATCACAGTAACAAAAGTATAAAAGACTCAACAAAATAAATAGAAAAAAATCAATACTAAAAATTTGTTATAAGGACTGGAAGATGGTCTCCCAATCACCGCGACCTGCGACGACGACTCTGGAAAACTTGAGAAACGGTGTGAGACACTAGAACTCGAGAAAACTTACGTTCTGTCTGGAATTTCCCTTCAGCCTCTGTCGCGTTTTTTCAACATTAGCCAGTGCAATCTCCGCGACGGCGAGCTCCGCTTTGTGCAAATTCGATGCAGTCGTCGAGGCGAGCCGTTTCCCTCTGAAAGAATTCGATTCAAAAGCAGTTGTTCTCAAAAATAGGCCATTGGTACCTGAAGTAGACGGCGACCTTGTAGACCCTGTTGTTGGTGGGTCCTTCCATGCTGATCGTCTTGTATTCGGGCATCTGCGGATTCGGATTCTTCTCGTCTCGCATCATCAGGCACCACTGCTGCAAGTGCGACTTTGAGTCGTTCCACTTCTCGTTGGCAATGAAATGTTTGAGTCTCGGGCAGAACGCTATTCTCACAAAACAGCGGCACGACTCTATGCCCTGATCGACATAGAGTGCTCCGATGAACGCCTCCACCAGATCCGCCTTGTCCTTCATTTTCAGATACATCGATTTGTTGTTCGGCATCTTTATCACAAACTCGGCGAAACCGAGATCGTCGCACACGTAGGCTTGCGTCTGATTGCTGACCAAACTGGTGCGAAGCAGGGACATGTGTCCCTCGTGATGGAACGGATATCTGCGAAAGAGAAAGTCGGAGACGACCAGCTGAAGGACCGAGTCGCCCAGCCATTCGAGCCGTTGATTGTGTCCTTTCGTGATCTCGTTGAACGGAATGTTTCGGCGAGTGAACGCCTTCGCCAAAAGTCGAATGTTGTTGAATTGAACGCCCATCTGCTGCTCCAACTTGTGAAACGGCACGAGCATCGTCGTTTGGTAGGAGAGTTCGCGGTCGCCGAGCGGGTCCTCTCTCTTCAGTTCGTGCTCGTTTATGTGATCCCACACCCTCTTCAACTCCGGTTCGTCTCCGTACATCGCCTGCGAGAATATCCGATCGCATTCGGCGATTCCTCCGTCCAAATAGACCGCGGCCATGAGTGCTTCGAATGCGTTCGCGAGCGCGTGCTTCCAGTCGCCCTCATTGCAGAGATCCGATCCGTGCGCGTACTGAAGCAACTCGTCAATGCGGCACTTCATCGCCAAATTCGCCAAATTTCTGTTTTGAACAAGGGCGGTTCGGTAGGTGGCGAGACCTCCTTCGTGGTGGTGAGGGAACATGAAGAACAAGTGGTGCGAGACGATCATCTCGACGACGGCATCCCCGAGGTACTCGAGCCGTTCGTTGTGGAGGATCGGATCCGTTCCGACTTGACCGCTCATGATATTGTAGAGACTGTGCATTCCGGCCGCCTTCTTCTTGTCCCGCCTTTCCTCGCTTCCATACTTTCTCCGATACCCGCAATTGCTGATTAGGTTTCTGATGTGATCTGTGGGCGTTCCGTAGTTGGTTTTGAAGGAGGAGTGCATGAACGCCAATTCGATCACCTTCCGATCGTTGAACCGGTAGCCGATCGTCTGTTCGAATACGTTCAGCCCAAGATTGTATCGAATGTGGTGGCATGCCAGAATGACCATCGATATGTGAGCGACAACATCGGGACGGAGACCAGTGTCCACGAATCCTTCCACCGGCTGGCAAAGACGGAGAGTCCGGGCGGCTCTGTTCTCTTCTCTCAGTCCTTCCAACTCCTTTTTCACCTTTTCATGATCCCTATGAGCGAGTCCGGTGTTTTGAAATTGATTCCGCATCCGGGCGAGTCTCCGTTCGAGATGACTTATTCGGGGCAGCGAAGCAGTTGTGTACGTTTGGAATCGGATCGAATTGTGTATGAAGAACACCTGCCGCTCGTTCACATCTCGCTCGAACCAATCGGCTCTGATCGCAGACGGTTTCCGGGTCGCATTCAGAACGATCGCCTGCTTGATCCGGTTCGTCTGCTGATGGAAGTTGCCCTCCTCCAGCTGCAGAAGACGTTCAATGTCCTGTTCGGTGAGCATTTCCGTTTCGCCTTTGATGAGGAAGTACGCAAGCAAGGCCTTCGTGCTCCACAGATTCACAACGCCGTTTTTCAAGTTCACAAAGCGAGGCATCACGTGGATGACTGGTGACGTGGCGACCTCTTTCGGCACGTGCTTCGGACGGAGATCAAAGTCGAGCATCTCAAATATTTCGTGGAAAATGTATTCGTACATGATATCACAATCGCGAGCATCGAAGCACTCTTCCGGAACTTTCTCCTGAATCAGACGGAAACCGTACTCCAATCCGTACTTGCATATCGGCTTCTGTGTCATACAATCGGGAAGCGCTTCGTGCGTTATCAGTGAGAATCCTTCGAATTCGAATTCGTCGCCGCCTGCGATCATCGCCGTTTTGAATGTTTGATTTGTGTTCGGCACCGGATTCACGTGCAGAGTGTAGAAGAAGTGCGAATCGGAGCCACTGAAAGACTGTTGATGGGAGCGGGAGAATGGAAGAGGAAACGAACGATTGGTGGCAGCTGATCGGCCGGTCCTCGCCCGGATAGTATCCGTGCCGCAGTGCTTTGCCTCGGATGGACGGCGGGCATCTGCACTCGGGACCATCGTTTCCCAGTCCCTGTTCGTTGAACGGAACGTCCGTGTGCAGTCCGTTCGGATGCGCTCTTTTCCGATCGATTTCCATTTTTAGCAAATTCACCTGCCGCTCCTTCTCCGCCAACTTCTCTTGTTTGCTCTTCCTGAAATCCTCCCATCTATCTTTACTTTCTCTTTCGATCACTCACATTTTTCTCTCTTGGTTTATTCGTCGCTTCTCCTCCCCTTCTCCTTTTCCGGGTTCTTCCTGATGCTCGAATGCGGAGGAGTCCGAGGTGGAATCTGCGTCAGAATCAGAATCGGATTCTGAAGAAGAAGAAGAAGAAGAGGAGTCTGAGGGTGGATCGTTGTTGGGCTTTTCTTCTTCTTTTTTCCTCCTTCTCCCC
Organism: Caenorhabditis sp. 36 PRJEB53466; assembly: GCA_946814055.1. Taxonomy (NCBI): domain Eukaryota; kingdom Metazoa; phylum Nematoda; class Chromadorea; order Rhabditida; family Rhabditidae; genus Caenorhabditis; species Caenorhabditis sp. 36 PRJEB53466. Next base: position 6,709,423 of record CAMPFS010000001.1, read on the forward strand.
TCGTCGTCGCAGCTGTGCAATGGAAAAGAGGCGTGTTCGATGCGCGGAACTTCGACCTGATTACTTCGTTTTTCCCGTGAAACCTCGAGAATCCGAGTGCAAAACTCGTTGAAGATCGTCGCGACTGTGGTACGAGAACGGCTCTGAAATGGAGAGGAATGCATGAAATAATGCATTTTTCGGACGGCTCACCAGCAGATCCCTTTCGGCGTCTTCTGCCTTCCGTACAGTTCTGTCCGAGAGTATCATCTCTGCAGAATGCGTCGACGTCACTTTTGGATCCCTCAGGAAATCCTCCTCCACGTAGTCTTCCGCAGATATCATCGGCGGATGTCCGAGTGGCACCGACTCCGACGGCAACGGAATCGCTTCGATGGAGAACGAAGGCCTCGCGGACGACGTCGGCTGATTTTGGAACCGTCTCTCCAGCTGTTGGTTCATTTCTTCCCTAATCTGCTCAGTGTAGTTGTTCTGCAGCCTTTTCCGTTGCGCTCTTTTGTGCGGACGGTGTCTCCGGTCCATCTGATCTTTATTGTAAACTAGTCGATGCGAATGAAGTGTGGATAATTGCTTCGAAATAATTTATCGCGGCCTGCAGCAAGTTACTAAATATGTGGATGAAAACTCAATTTATTTGAAACGTACAATCATTTAAACAAGCGTTTAAGCAAAGACGAAGGAATAATAAGTGCGAAAGGGCGTGAGATTATGTTCGTGTTGGCCGATGACAGAACTTTAATACTCCTCTCCCTCCTCCTCGTTGCCTCCCTCGTTAGAGTCGGCTCCGACCTCCTCGTAGTCCTTCTCGAGGGCAGCCAAGTCCTCACGGGCCTCGGTGAACTCTCCCTCCTCCATTCCTTCTCCGACGTACCTGAAAAACCGCGAATTTTACCAAACGTCTTCAAGCCTAAAGTCTTACCAGTGGACGAAGGCACGCTTGGCGTACATCAGATCGAACTTGTAGTCGAGACGGGACCAGGCCTCAGCGATGGCGGTGGTGTTGGAGAGCATGCAGACGGCACGCGGAACCTTGGCGAGGTCTCCTCCCGGGACGACGGTCGGTGGTTGGTAGTTGATTCCGACCTTGAATCCAGTTGGGCACCAGTCGACGAACTGGATCGTTCTCTTCGTCTTGATGGCAGCGATGGCGCTGTTGACGTCCTTCGGGACAACGTCTCCTCTGTACAGGAGGCACACAGCCATGTACTTTCCGTGGCGCGGATCGCACTTCACCATCTGGTTGGCCGGCTCGAAGCAGCTGTTGGTGATATCGCTGACCGAAAGAGCCTCGTGGTACGCCTGAAATAAGGTATTGAGGTGGCTGCAGTCGGAACCGAGTTTGTACCTTGTCGGCAGAGATGAGTGGAGTGTAGGCAGCCAATGGGAAGTGGATTCTCGGGTATGGCACCAAGTTGGTCTGGAACTCGTTGAGATCAACATTGAGAGCTCCATCGAAACGAAGGGAGGCGGTGATCGACGAGACGACTTGCGAGATGATGCGGTTGAGGTTCGTGTAACTCGGACGATCAACACTCAGATTTCTACGGCAGATGTCGTAGATGGCCTCGTTGTCAACCATAAAGGCGCAATCGGAGTGCTCGAGGGTGGTGTGGGTCGTCAAGATCGAGTTGTACGGCTCAACGACGGCGGTGGACACTTGTGGGGCCGGGTAGATCGAGAACTCGAGCTTCGACATCTTTCCGTAGTCAACGGAAAGACGCTCCATGAGCAGGGAAGTAAATCCGGATCCGGTTCCTCCGCCGAACGAGTGAAACACGAAGAATCCCTGAAGTCCGCTGCAGTTGTCGGCGAGACGGCGGATTCTGTCGAGCACGGTGTCGATGAGTTCCTTTCCAACGGTGTAGTGTCCACGAGCGTAGTTGTTGGCGGCGTCCTCCTTGCCAGTGATCATCTGCTCTGGGTGGAAGAGCTGCTTGTAGGTTCCGGTGCGGATCTCGTCGACAACGGTAGGCTCCAGATCGACGAAGATCGAGCGCGGCACGTAACGTCCGTTTCCGGTGTCGGAGAAGAAGGTGGTGAAGGACCCTCCGTCGGCCTGTTGGTCCGATGGCATGGTTCCATCGGGCTGGATTCCGTGCTCCAGGCAGTAGAGCTCCCAGCACGCATTACCGATCTGGACTCCGGCCTGTCCGACGTGGATGGAGATGACCTCACGCATGATGATCCGAACTGAATAGAAAAATATTAATTCAATGCGTCAACACCTCGACGACAATAGGTACGGATGAGTGACCAGGAGAGAACGGGGAAGACAAAGAGATTAGCAGCAATAGCGGCGGCGCTGGGCGACAAACAGGCGACCAAGAAGAATTACTGCGCAATCGGATCGACTCGGATACGAGGTCACTATACCGCCCAATTATAATTCCACGCCGCATGTATTCCCAACGCAGTTGTATAGTTTGAATGGGTTTCAATCAAACAGAACATCAAATTCAGCTAAAATCGAAAACAAACTAAGGAAGTGAACCCCATCGAGGAATTGGCGACAGAAGAAGCTATAAAATTTATGAGCCCGCAAATAAAACCAATCCAATGCATACATAGGCAGTGTGCGGGACCAGGTCTCGAAGGAATTGCGAAATATTTAAATAGCGCGGAAACCCTGGCGCCCTGCTATAGAAGAGGACACAAAGAGCAATTACGACGCACTGGCAGCAGCGAGAGCACCCTATTGGCTGCTATTCATCATGTCAAATGAAGGCAAGAGGCGGGCGGATGCGGATGAGAAATAGAGACGTCCTGGGACCAAAAGAGGGGAGGAGCCCGACGCAATTAGATATTCCGGGGGCTGGTTGGGAGTAAAACAAGGCAAGGCAATTGGGTGGAAAACGAGAATCCGCATCTTGCTCGACACATCTGTCACATCGATGCGACCGACCAGAGGGGCAGTGCCAGGACAGAGGCAGTGAGGAGAGCGACACTCGGCCGGACGGCCAAGGACGAAAAGAACGACCCAGTCCTACGGCGGTTAGGCGGAGAAGAGTATTGCGAAATACGTTATTCGTGTCACGACAAGCACTCAGCAGCTAATCCCATCGGAGCAAATGGATATATCTGATGAATACAATAAAAGAAATGAAGGGCTCTGTGCAAGGGAACTAATGAATTGGAGCAAGAGATTTTGAACGCGTTTCCTGGATCATCTCCCCAATAATCTTTTTGATGGGAAATTCTTCTGGATATTTCAACTTCAATCGATATCCACGCGGCAATCTGTTTTCTATACTATTATGATTCAGAAACAAACGAGTTTGATTCCCGAATTTCAACGTATTTTGAGCAGCAAGACGGCAAGCAAAACGATCGAAAACAGTCTGAGAAAACGGAGAACAAATGCGAACAAACTGGCGAAAATGACGGCTATCGACCGCTCGACGTCCGTTTTCTCTCCTCAAAAGTCCGAAAACGAGCGCGCGCGCCCTTGAGTCAATTCAAATTTGAAAGCGAAGACTACGGTAAACGCCATTGAATAGCGTCTTGTGCGTCGGGCTGAGTGCGTCGGGTGTTTGCCGAGTGTACGCCCGTCACTGAGGCTCCGTAAATCGAAACAAGAGTGAATTTTCAAGCCGTTTTTCATTGTTCCCCCGATTTCAAGGGTCCAGTCTATTCAGATTTATTATTTGAGAAAAGAAAAATCTTTCAAGTACCCATTTAATCTGATTCGTTCGCCATAATTAGCAAAATCTTGACTTTGACATTTTTTTAGAAAATCGATAATGCGTTAAAAACACTTTCCTTACTTATTCTAACTCTATTTTTTATTTTCCATTTACAGATGGCTCAACTTGCTAAGACGGCCGTTGCTGCCCTTTCCAAAAGACTCGTGGCTCCAACCGCTGTGGCTCGCCGCACGATGGCCACCGAAGCCTCGCCGGAAGACTACGGATACTACCCGGATCCACTCGAGCACGCCACTGGACGTGAAAAGAAGATGCTCCTCGCTCGTCTCGCCGGAGATGACGTGAGTTCCTTGTCCAAATTAGAAAAAATATTTGCGAGTGTTTGAGAACAGATTTTCCGCCAACAAAATAACTTCCCAATGATGTCTACTTAGCTAATTGTGAACCATCTCATTCTGCAAAGATACGTCTTTTCAGAATAGAAGATGGCACTGAACGTACTCTGTCGAAGCTTTCTGAGGGAGTTAGTGAAATGTTCCAGAAATTGATTAGAAACTAATGACAAGCAACTGAATGGTATTCTTTATCAATTCAATTTCAGCGTTACGAGCCAAAGGTGTACTACCGTGCTGAAGCTTCGACCAAGCAGAAGCCAAATTTGGTCCCATCTCACTACGACTTCAGAATCATCGGATGCATGTGTGAGTTTCATTTTTGAGAAAGTTCTTGCAAAGTGAAAACATCGGGGTTTTGCAGGCGAACAGGACTCCGGACACGTCAACTTCATGACTATCCGCAAGGGAGAGCCAAAGAGATGCGAGTGCGGACACTGGTTCAAGTCCGTTGACGCCGACCCAGAATCCATCTAAACAATTTTCAATGTAGAATATTGTTCCGACATATTTTAGATTGCTCTATCAGTGAAAATAAAACGCACTGGTTTGAAGGCAAACCATCCTGTTTTCCTCGCAGTCGGCACATTTTATTTGATGTTTGTTTTGTTCTATTCGCAAGTAGTGCATTTATTGTAAATTATTATGAACTTTCCAGACCAGAAGACCTCTTGATCGCTAATTCGTTTCAGATTAGGGTCACAATTGCTACAACAGGCCCAATTGATTAATGCCTACAACCTACGTAATTGTGACATCACTAGCCGATGAAAAACACAGGTGGACTGAAGTGTCTATCACCATCATATGCAACTGATAACGGATTGAGTCGAGGCGCCTCTCCTCTCATTTTGTTATTGGTTTCCGATGTCACGTGCTGTATCGATTGGCACACTAGTTGACTGTTTTCCGCAACTGTTTACTTTCTGTTCAAAAAAGGCGTGTCTCGTGTCCCTCTCATTCGTTCCGATTAGAAACTGATTCGCTCCTCTTTCTTGACCTTGACGCCTGCATTTTTTTCGGTTTCGCCAAGGCAGAAAAAGTGGTCGTTTCGAACGGTCGAACCAAAAACCGCACGGCGTTTTCTGAAATTTTCCTATTGAGAATGCGACAAAACGAGTTTCCGTACTGTTTTCGACACTGACATTTTTGAGAATTCTTGTTTATTCTCTTTGAATTCATTTCATTCATTTGGCCATTTTGGTCAAAATTCTCCATTGATAAGAGAATGGCGCGCACTCGGAAAAGACTTGTGACCGTTTTAATGAGTTCGGAGTGCAAATTTACAGTTTTGTGCTTCACGAGTTTCAAATTTAAAGTCAACAGTACGTTTTTTTGCATTGTTTGGCCTCACAGTATCGTTGACAATGCAGCTTTTTCAACCAGAAAATTGGATTCAAAATGTGAATACGGTAGACTTAAAGGCGCAAACTTATTGAGCTCCGAGAGGTCTCGCAACGTCTTGACAGATTTTCACTCACAAATTCTGAATTTCGAACGGTTTTCTCTTAATTCAGTTCAATTTTTATCAGCCACCCTTGCGTCATTTCATTTCTGTTCCCATCGTTAAAAATTCCTCATGTGGCACCACTTTCTAGTCTATAAAACCGCTTTCTATACTATAAAAAAAGAGATTTTTTTACTATAAAAAACTGTTATCTTTGTTCCGCTCTTCTAAGTATATAAAAGCTCGTGTTGTGTTCTCGTTCTTTTAGGCAGACTTTCGGTAGTCATGCGACGCGCTCATAAATTATTATCGGCTGTAACTGTGCGACCTTTCGTATAGAAAAGTACGAAACAAAAAAAAACGCGCGGCAACCTGCGACACTCGCGAAATTTGTCTTAATCTTTCGGCGGTCTATCTAAAAAATTGAGAAAAAGTTGAGAGAGGAGACAAGTTGGGAACCAGTAGCAACTCGCCGCTCGGGTTGCTTCCGCCTCTCCCGTGAGTGTCGCTTCTCTTCTCATTCGCCCCCACTCGCACCCTTCTTTTTCTCTCTGGGTGCGTGCGTATCTCTCTTCAAAATCAATAGTCTCGGGGCAGGAGAAGGAGCGAGAGAGTGGAGAGTGGCAGACATATCAGAGATGAGCTGTTGAAGCTCCTCGGAATTCCTTCACTTCGGATCTCCGGAACGTCTGTTGCTCCGTCCGTTATGAGTTGTTCTGGTCACTCCTTTCCTCTGCTTACCCTTCCGATTAGGCGTTATTTGGAGTCTCGACACAAAAGAAAATCAGAAAGGTCAGAAGCGTCCACAACGTGACGTCAATTCCAGTTTTGTTTTTCTAATTCTAACTACAAAGAATGAAGACGTATTTTTACTTTTGTCCCAAGCTTTTCCAACAAGTTTTCTCTGATCGGTTTTCAAAGTTCCTTTTCCGTCTAGAACGGAAATCTGGGCTAATCGTTCGCTTAGTCGAAAGTAAACATCCGTTCACCTCTTCACAGTCCTCCACAGTTCTTTCCATTTCCCTTCTTTCTTTGAAACCTTTGGAGTATCAACTGAAGGTCAATTCCTTCCTTCTCCCATCTTGCTTTTACGATGCGATTCTCGCACGCTCCCTTCTCTTTTTCATTCTATTGGCACCTTACGTCACTGAAGGAAGCCCTGTGCGATTTGTATAATCCGATCGGAAGTACATATCGCAAAAAGAGATTGGAAAGCGAATAGATTTCCGGACGAGCACGATGAGATTTAGAAGATTGAGAAGATGGAATCTTGGATTACCAATAACGTTATTTTGGCTTTCGGAATTGAATAGTACTCCTTTACTTTCTCTCTCGCTCCGTTCTCTGCCAAACCCTTTTAACTTGTTCGACTTCCAGAAACGATGAACACGGGCAACCCGGACGCTCGTCGTCAACACCCATCGCCCCTGGGAATCGTGAATATGATCTCTCGTTCGTCGTTTCCGACCGTCGAATCGTACCTCGCCCTCTCGCTGCTCATCGCCTTCGTCTCCGCAGTGACCGTCTTCACGACGTTCCGATCGCAGCCCGAGCTTCAAAAACTTCTCGAGGAGGAGATTCGCAACAACACGCGGCTTTCGACGGCCTACGGACTCAACATCGAAGCTCTGTCCAGCCAGACCTTCTTCCAAATCGCCCACTACATCTTATCCGACTCGACACTAATCTGGGTAAGAACTGAAAAAAGAGTTTTGTGAATTCTGTATTATGATTTCAGGTGGCTATAAACTCGTACTTTGCAATACTTGCCGTGTGCACAAAACTAATAATCAAATTAACCTTCAAGGAGCTTACTCGACAAGAGGATAACGTCGCCCGCCAGTCGTTTTTCTCTTTTTTTCTGCTAACGTAAGCGAGTTTCGACAGTTTCCCTTACTACTTACTTACCTAGTTACGTAGTAAAGAAAGTTATTTTAGAATAGTATACTTGTCAGTCGTGACAGGACCGCAGAAAGGAGGGCATCGGGTGGTACCGTGGATGATTTGGGCCGGAATCTGCGGATTTCAGTCCCATTTGCAATTCGTCACGTGTCAACGACTCAAATATGTTGGTCCCCGTGCTCAACATCACCGTAATCAGCCTCTCTTTTCCAGATTTCGCCGTCATGTGACCGTGGAAGCCAGAAGATGTCGTTCCTGTCACTCTTCCTGTTCTTCGTCTCCATCGCCATGTCCTTCTTGGTCTCCCGTTTCCAGCACCATCTGACGTGGCAGCAAGCCGTCCTTCTTTACTTCGATGTCAGCTTTCCTCCACCACATTCTTTCCTATTTTTATATTTCAGTGCCTGCTTGCATTGTTTCGCTCGACCTACATCATGTTCTGGTGCATTTCCTCGTCGCGCGTCTTCTCGTTCAACCCCGACTCGGTGCGCCACTTCAACTATTGGCTCGAGCTCGTCACCAACTTCGTCTGCGAATCCATTCAAATGCTCAGCTACGCTCAACTGCTCATCGTCGCGCCGGGCATCAATCTCACGAGCATATTCTTCCTTTACCACATCAAACTGACCTACAACTGCATGACGGAGCAGCTGAGCCGTCATCGCAATCACAAAAAGATATTCGAGCACATCGAGACCGCCTACCCGAGCGTCAAGTGTGCGAACAGTGACGACAAATGCGCGGTCTGCTGGGAACTGCTCGGCACTTCCCGCCGTCTACCGTGCAGCCATCACTTCCACGACTGGTGTCTGATGTGGTGGCTCGCCCAGGACTCCTCGTGCCCCATTTGCCGATGCTCCATCCCATCCCCGCAGGACGAGATTCAACAGGCGGCCAACCAAGTCGCGAACAACAACGTCAGCAACACGACGTACCGATTCGGCGGTCAGCAATTCGCATTCCTCAGCCTTCCCACGTTCACCATCGAAATAAACACGGGCCTCGGGCCACTGTTCGGAAGAGTTGTCGAGCCGACGGAAGAGCAGTTGCAGACGATGTTGGAGCAGGTGAGGGAGATGTTCCCGCAGATGTCGACGGACACTATCCTCGCGGATCTGAGGCAGTCCGGATCGGCTCAGTCTACAATCGAGAACATTCTCGAGGGACGCTTCGGACTGAACGCGTCGCAATTCATCCCCGGAATCGGGTTGGAAGAAGAAATGGATGAAGAGGTTTGTGAAAAAGTTTTGAAACTAATTAGAAAACGAATTGGCTCCTCATTTTGAGTAGGAATTCACAAGAGCCGAGCCAATTTCAGAGCGAAAACGATATAGAATTTGAGGAGCCCGTGGAGATGGTCCAAGAGCAAGAAGACAGTCGTCAGAGGACGTGGACGCGGCGAAGTTCAGACGACGACGAAGAGCTCTCGTACTTCGAAACGCAGAAGGCCAAAATGATCGAAACGTACCGTAAGAAGTACTTGGCATCGGACAAGGCTGCTGACTTGAGAGCCAAAGGAATCACCGAATAACTGCTTCCTTTCTCTTTCTCTTTAGGATTTTCGTTTCTCTTTTCTAATCCAGTCTGCTGCTCCCTTGTAGTCGTCTTCTATTCGATATACTGCTTATGTAGTTTTGTTGTATATTGTGTATTTGTGCTACTTCTTCAAAAACTAGCATAGTTTTCTGTTTCACCCCATTTCATGACCTTTTCTTCTTCTCTGTCGCCATCCTATGGGTATTCATTCTGTTCGTCTCTGAACCCTTTCCGAGATTCAGAATCTTGTGTAACTTTTCCGTGTTTTCCTTCGAAATCTCGACTCAAACTCGTCCCAACCTCTTAAGCCCATTTCTCCTCCCCTCATCCCGGTTTAGTATGAACCAAGCTGTATATTTCCCGTTCCCTTTTCTCTCGCTCGTAGAGTAAATGTTGAATTTTGAGTTATATATTCATTGGTAAGACTTCAAAGAAGAAGAACGACGTTTGCACACCTGGATGGCACAGAAGGTGGTACACGAAGTGAACAGGCAAAGAACGACGACTACGAAAATGGACAAGTTGAGGACGACGTACGCTCTGTCGGCCTCCATCGGGCCGTTCAAATAACGGGCGGCGCTCCTCTCCATGATGGCTCTGAACTCTTGCTTCGCCGCCATCGCCGTCCGTCTCTCCTCCTCGTTCCCTCCACAATATCTCTCGTCCGAACCGCTCGGACAGTCTTCGAATCCGTCGCAAACGTACATTGAGCGAATGCACACAGAGTCCCGCGGACACAAAATGTAATTGGGACTACAGTTCTGGAAGGAAATAGAGTGGTTGAGGGATGGATGTACAGAACAGACTCACCCCGAAAAAGTCTGTTGCAGTTCTGGAAGCTCGAATTTCTGGAAGTATCTGAAAAGAGGATAAAAATGAAATGCCGCTGATCCTCACTTTGGGAACACGTCCTCATAGTTGCCGTTCATTTAGAATTATATATGTCAGCTGCCGGTAGAGATATGAAAAAGTTGTCAACTAATAAATTGCTTAGAAAGACATTGTTCACAGTTTATCAGTTGAGAACTTTCTGATATCTTTACAAACAGCTGAGATACATCGCTTTGAATGAACAATATCGGAATGCTCTTCTATCACAGTATTCACGGTAACTTACCTGGGACTTTGGAATCGGATCCTGCAAGTGACGAGAGAAGAGAGCTTCGAGACGAGGGTTTGGCTAAAAGTTGTTTTTTGAGAAAAACACAGACTAAGAGAATGAATGACCTACTGTAGCTTTGGTCCGAAGTGGAGAAGGAAACGAACTGACTTCTCCTAGAATGAGTAGAGAACATAACAGAACTGAGAAAATCTTCATGACTCGGAGGCGCTCGGAGCAGCAGAATGAATGGCCGTCCGGTGGAAACTGTCTTTTATATTATTTCCAGTTTGCAGCCCACATGATTCAATCTTGTTAAAAGGATTCCAATCGAATCAAATGATCTCTTCCTTCCCCACTTTCCTCCCCTAAAACGTGTAATACTTTCTCAAACCCGCTATTCGGTTTATGCACTCGTTGGAGCCTTTCATTCTGCCTTGTGCCGACTCAAACCCCATGTCGCAGATCGGGCACGTTCCTTGTCAGTTTCGAGTCGTTTTATTAGGCAGGCAGTTTAGCAATTGTTACACCCAAGACACGGAAAAAGCGGAAAGCACGAAACACCATCTGGAAGTGATTTAATAGGCGGAGAGCATCAGATGAGCCGAGTGACGGCACGAAGGCAAAAGGTCGATGAAGTGCGGAGACCAGAAGATGCGCTGGTAGCGACGGTCCTCGTAGCGCGAATGATCCTCGCGACGAAGGAACGGAGCCACGTACTCGAGCCCGAGAGCACGGCCGTTCCAGTAGAGCAACTGGTTCTGGTGGCTGCAAAAGAGGTTGGAAGTGCGCTCTAGCGAACTGATCCGCTCACCGCATGGTATCGGTCGGGACGGTGTAGGTCCGACGGCTCAATGGAGGCAAGTTGGGCTCGACGGAGCTATTCGAGTGGATGATGTTACGAGAGCCACGGACTCTGAAACGAATGATATAGACGCTTTCTAGAATTCTCCGAACTTACCTGTACTTCTTGTCTTTCTCAAGAAGCCACTCGGACTGTCGTGGATTGTAGGCCTTGTGTGGCGCCAGATCGTAGTCGACGGATCGATTTCTGAAGTCGATGAAGTTAAAAGAAAAAAGAGGAAGCGAGAGTGGGAGCGAACGGACGGTCTGTTGATGCACAAGCTGGGCGCTATCGAAGTGTAATTGTGTCGTTCGCGGAAAGAGCCGAGGTACGGAGAGTACATTTCGTCGTATTTCGAGTGACGCGCAAAGTTCATCGTGTTTGTCGCGTCTTCGAATCTGAAAGTGAACGCATACTTTCACATGTTCAGGAAAATGTGAAACGAACGCGGTTGAGACAATGTCGGCGTAGGTGTTCGAGGGGCTTCCGGCCACGAATCCCTTGTACGGACTCGTCGACCATTTGGCCTCTGATGCTACTTGAGCTTTCACCTGAAGCCGAGAACAATTAGTTCTCTGAGTGAGTTTCACTCGAAACAACAACAACAAAATAATATCTTTTTCAAAACTCACGCGATCGAAAACGCTCATGTTGTCGTCAGTCGGCGGGACGCGGGGAAGGGACTGGCTGGCAAGTTTCCGAGGAAGAAGAAAAGAGAAAGACTGGCACAAGGAGGCGGAGCGAGCAGCCAACAAACAGCTGATATTGGTGGGGGCGGAAGGGAGATGAAGGAACCGGTCGAGAGAGAGAGAATCGGAGGGGATATCGGGCGAGAGGGGCCAGTGATTAATGAAATGGGGATCAGGGGAGGAAAAGAAGGAAAAAAAAGGAAGGAATGTTGCCAGAGAACTTTTGGAAGACGGAAGCACGTGGGACTCATGCGTTAAAGTTTGAGTATGTTCAGAACGATCACACAGTACAGTATGGATGACAGGTAACCTCTTATTATAGAAAGACCGGAAGCATTACCACTTCCCCATGGAAAACGATGCAAAGTGCCCAGGTTCCCCGAGATCTCTGCCTAAAAAGACCCGATTGGACAATATTCTAGTTTTTTTTCGAACGAAACCCAAGAAACGTGAACTCGTCCTGCTCCATTTCGCTCTCCGTTCCGCCGATCCCGCACTGCTCCGAGATTCAGTTTCAACTCTTCCCACCGAAGAAACCAATCGTTCTCTCCCATCTTCTTCGATTCGAGTTCCGACACGTGGCGTTGATTGATTGCGAATCAACGGAAAGTCAGCCGACACACCATGTTAGTGTACGTCTTCCTGGCCATCGTCGCCGCCATCGCCTACTTTTACTTCCAAGTGAGCGAGAGTCCATCTTCAGAAACGTGTGACAAACGGGAATTTGAGAGTGGAGCGAAGAAAAATGACGTGAGTGCTCCGAAAAGTGCGCGTTCGTCGACTTCGAGTCGCAAGAGGCAATCTCCAACGAAGGAGCAGCAGCCGCCGGCAGTCGTCACCGAGCAGCCCGGTCCCCAGCCGCCCGTCCAAGCTAAACCGGTCCCACAAGAACAGCCCGAAATCCAGCAACCCGTCCAGGCGCCCGTCCCCGAGCAACCAGTGGCTCCTCCCGTCGAACAGAGACCGATCGGCGGAAACTCTGTGATGCTGGCCCCCAAGGACAACGGTCCCGGAGAAATCGGCGGCCAGTCCCTGAGTCTGGCTCCGACTGTCGGTGCAGATCAGGGAGCGGCTCCTGCCGGTGCTCCTGCGGATTCTATGATGCTGGCTCCGAAGACCAACGAAGGAGCGCAGGCCCCACAGCCAGGCGGGCCGGCTTCTACTTACCTGGCTCCTCCGGATCAGACGGCTGCTCCCGCGGATTCTGCTCCGACTGCTTCTACCTCGGATTCCGCTGCTTCGGCTCCTCCGACTAACGAAAAGTCTAAGAAAAAGAAGAAGAAGAAGTCGAAGTCGAAGGATACCAAAAGTGAGTTTCGAGTGAGAAAGGGAGAGCCCCTAGAACATATTTTGCAGAATCCAACAAGAAATCGAAGAAGAACAAGAAGAAGAGCAAGGGCTCGAAGGGCTCCATCACGGCTTCTCCGGCTGCTCCAAGTGAGCCCGAGCAAGGAGTGAAGACGGCCACAGAACTGCGCAACGACACCCCCGAATCGAGCGTCGCGACTGCCCAGTCGATTCCGTCGCCGGCCGGAGGAGACACTCCCGAAGGCGACGTGAAGACGGCCGCCGAGGCGACGGACGATCAGCCGGAGAGCGGAGTCAAGACGGCGAAGGAGGCGGAACAGGGGACGGCGCCCGAATCGGACGTGAAAACGGCCAACGAGATCCCGACGGACGCTCCCGAATCGGGAGTCTCCACAGCTCAGAGCATTCCGTCGAAGGCGAGCAAGAAGAAGAAGAGTTTGTTGGAACGGGTACTTTTTGGGTCTAGAATTGTGGTTTCAGAGCGCAGCAAATCGAAGAACAAGTCGTCCGGCAACTCGCAGTAATTGAACTCGATTATGTCTCGCTATAAATGAACAGGTCTCGCTGTTTTTTTCTCTTTCCATGAGCATATAATGAGCCAATTATTGGCAAAATCGATACTGTTCGGGTTGGCACCTTTTTTTTGAAACCTGAAACCTGAACTTTGAGGGTGTGCTTTTTTACTCACAAACGACTTGTTTGGGCTCTGTAAATTGTATCCAAAGATCCAAAGATACTTGGGTTCAAGGCGACTTTCTTACCCAATGCATTTGCGTAATTATTCCGGTGTTGTGCAATTTCTTCTAGTACCCTGTTTGCTCTCTCTCTCTCTCTCTCTCTCTCTCTCTCACTATTCTTTCGAGGTCAAATGTTCGCATTCGTACGTACAGTACCTCTGCCTGTGACCACCAACAAACCATGACCTCAGAAGTGCAAGTAGGTTCGTCATTCGATGTGAAACAGTATCCCCCCTTCTCTATCTTTGTACCCTCTACTTCCTGTTTATTTGGAGCAGCTTTCGGCTCGTTCTCTCTCTCTCTCTCTTCCACTTGCTTTTGCTTTTGCTCTCAATGGGAGGTTGCAGCCAAAGAGTTCAAACATAATAGACACGGCACAAACAGGCGGGCGGGCGGGCGGAGAGCGTGCGGAACGGGGAGAGTGTCCGCGCGGCAGACGGACGGAAAGAGCCATCTGTACAGCCAGGCGGGTCGGGCGGTCCTCCCGGCCCGTTCCCGTTCGGTTTGTGTTTCCCACTGATTATCTGTCACCATTAGCAGTCTGTTTGGCCACGTTATCACGATTTCCGCCCCGTCCCATCATGCATTTCGTTTGAAAACTCCGCTCGGGAAATTGTATTCAATTGTAAATCGTTAATCAATCACTCCAACTCCCGACCACCAAAGTTTTCGCCCGTTCTCGTGTTCCCGTGTTGATGTTTGTTCGGTGCCACGTCACTTTTCATAAGACTCTGCTTCTAATTATTTAGAATTCCATTGACAAATTGTATCCTCTGTGACACATTTTGGTAAACATTCGAGAGAGAAACAATGGGCAAAAGGGTGGCGGAGGAGGGGCGAAGAGCATAATTATGAGAGCACTGCACTTTTGGATATTTGCACTATTTCATACGTTCTTTTTTTTTAACTTTTCAATTAGTTTTCATTCTTGCAAATATCTTGCGGAAACTTTGACCTTGCAAATATCTTGCGGAAACTTTTGACTTTTGAAGGTCTGTCGAGGCCTGTAATTTTGACCGACTTTGTAGACTTGTTGGATCTTTTGTATTGCATCCAAGTTTCAGTTACTCTGAAACTTCCGCATTCCGCAAACGTAAACTCTTTCGCGGACCTCTTGGAATCTCGCAAATCGCGCGATTTTCTAACTTCTTCACAGAACCCACTTCACTTTGAGCTCTGAATCTGTCCAGAAAGAACAATTTCTTCCATGCTTTCCCTGCTTTTCGTGTCCACAGTCCCGTCGTTTTCTTCGTCCGCGATCTCCTCAAGTACATACTTCATGCAACCAGTATCCTTGTCAAACATTTCAAAGACACTACTCCTTCTCCTCCTCCTCCCCCTCATCCTCTGATGCTTTGCGCACTCCCGGTCCCGCCGCCGCCATGACGTTTCTTCGTTTTCGTTTTCGCCGTGCCGCACAAAAAAAAAACAGTGTTGACGAGCGGAAAGACAAGCTTCTTCTTCTCCTTCTTCTTTTTCTTCTTCTTTTTCCTCTTCTTCGTGTGTATTGCTCTGTTTCCGCGCGGAGCCGGCGCGGAAGCCTTTTCTTTGCTAATTAGACCGTGCCGCCTTGTCACTTGTACATTTTTGAGCTAAAAATAGAGAAGAAAGGGAGACCGGAAACATCATAATCTTGTGTAATCCATGACTCTTGAATACATTCTCACCCGAATCTGCATTTTCTTTGTCATTCTCATGTTTTCAACAGATTCACTTTCCACCGTAACCCTTCCGTCTTTGTCCGCACCTAAATACATTCAATTCAATTCAAAAAGATTACTGTAGACCGTATTCATCAGCTTATAACACATCAAACAAGCGCATTGACAATAGCACAAGTTGAGGAGACCCTTCTCGGTTCATGACTCACACGCACACCTTTTGAAGAGTGGTAATACGCGAGAGGGTATTATGAATAAATTGTACATTTATATCGTCGTTCTATCCGCATCGCAACAACAACAACATGTACTTCCAAGGTCTCTTCCGAGAGTTTTTCCCCTTCTTCTTCCCCTTCTTCTTCTTCTTCTTCTTCCGTATTGTTTGTCAACATGTCTTTCTCAGGCCATATCATCGCACGCAATTCTCGCAAATCCGTCTAATATCCGCCCGGTTCTGTACTATTCGTACGTACACAAAGACTTCAAATCTGCCTCTTTCCTTATCACCACCACCACCACCCCTTTTTGTTTGCATTCCGAGCCCCACCGAAGCTCAAGCCTCAGAGCTCATGTGTGTGCCACCACGTCACGACGACTGTAGAAACAACTGAGTATCTCACTTTCCAAATGTTTCCTATCTTGATTCGTTTTCGGCCGTTCAGATTGCGTGCCTCGATTAGAACAAGAAACGATATAGAAAAGCGAACATCATGACTTTTCATTTTCCCTTTTGAGCTTGTATTCACATGGATTCACATTAAAATACCAGAGAGCATGGTTCCGTAGAGCGCATATGTCAGAGTCCAGGCGCAGTGTCTTCCCGACATTTTTCATTTTCACAAGTGAATACGCAAAAGTATCGCATTTCGTATATTTGCAATCACTCCGTGCATTCGTTGTTTTTCCGCCTATAAAATTGCTCCAACTCGATCGGGTTCAAGTGCTTTCTGCACAAGAAACATTCGAGAGTTGCTCCCTGGAGACGTTCCCAACAAGTGTGGCATTCTTTTTCTATATCTGAGGACATTTCTGTTTCTATTTGTTTCTTTAGTTGAAAATAGTAGAGATACCGTTTGAAAACAGACTTTCGAAACCATAGAGGGATGGTACTAATTGGCCAAGCTTGAGTTTAAAAATACTGTTTGCAAAAATCCAAGTTCAAGAAGTCTCAAAAGTTTGGAAAGGTACAATCAACTGGGTCCCAGGTCCAATAGTTCAAGGTCCCCGTTAAGTTTCCTTAAAGTTGATGAAGAGTGCCAACGATGTCATTTGCCCAGTTACACCGTCCGCCAGGTATCTTCCCGTTCTTCTTTTCCACAGATGTTATCTTCTTCTTCCGAGGGGTCAACCCTTCTCTCTCTCTCTCTCTCTCTCTTTCTCTCTCTCTCTCTCTCTCTCTCCTCAACGACGTTCGTTCATAACTTGTTTGTTATCCGTCCCTTCCGGATCCTTCTCGCTTTCCCATATCTTTTTCTCGTTTCTCACTTGTTAAAACTACTGTAGAGAGCGAGAACAAGAAAGATGAAGAAGAAGAAGAAGAAGCGGGAGAGAGAGAGAGAGAGAGAAAGGAAGGCCTATAATTATATTCGCATGTGTGGGGGCGTCGTGCTTTTTCGAAACCGTCCGTCCCAAACATACATAATTTATCAGCAGTATTGTGTGTGTGCGGCCATAAAACAACCGCCGACACACACACACGGACAATATCCCGCCGCCGAATAGTCCTGTGTTGATCTGCCGGTTTCGGGTGCACGCCACACTGTTTTTCGTACTGGTTTCAACGTGAAATTCTGAAGCGATCCCCCATTTCTACTTCATTTCCTCATAAACCCCAATTCTTATCCGATTCGCTTGCCCTTTTCCCCTCAATTACCCCCGAACCTTTTCGCTCTCAAATTACCCATTCCTGATTGTGACTCATTGTTGTTTTTCATCTACATAGTTCCGTGATTAAATTGCTTGCGAATCGCTTCGCAAGTTTCATAATATCCGAGTTTTTCTCTCCGAGTGTGAGCGTGTGGAACCGTTAGCCAGACGCTCAGTGAACCGATTGCTCTCAAAGTTGGGGAGTTTTTCCGAATACGCATCTAGCCTTTGGCAGCACCCAGCAGCGCCGACCACGCAAAAGTTTGCGCTGATGGCCGAGTGGCAAACACCGTGAATGGAACGATGAAAGTTTTGTCGATATTATGAATCTTTGAGCCCATCCACACGGCGCCCTGCTCAACTCAACTCAAAACAAACCGCCCTCCCCCTAATCAGAGCAACTGGTCCCTCTCTCTCTCTCTCTCTCTCTCTCTCTCTCTCTCTCTCTCTCTCTCTCTCTTTCTCTCTCTCTCTTTCGCCCCCATCCCGTGCACTTTTCTCTCCCGCCGCCTCAAGAGTGCCCTCCCGATCGAACGTCTTCCGCTGGACCCCTGCGTCTCTCTTATCACTATCTTTAATTGTTTCGGGTCTCCCTCCCCTTCGTCGTTTTTTCCTCATAAAGGCACACACACACACACACACGTTCTTTTTCGCTCTTTTTCTTCTTCTTCTTCTTCTTCTTCTTCTTCCGTTTCCCGATACAGTTTGAATCGAAAAGAAGTCACATCTCTTCCCTTTTTTCTTCTCTTTACTTTATCACTTCCTTTTCTCGAGAACCGTTTAAATTGCCGTGTTTCCTTCTCATTACTTTGACGGCGTCCCTTCTTCAAAGTTTTTGCTATGTAAATAGTAATAATTTCGAGCTTATCAGTGCGAAAAATTATTGCAGCAGCTGAAGTTTTTGCAACTGATAAGGACACCCCGGGGTTTCCGGTGATTTGACCTAGTGACCATCACAAAAAAGTGATAGTTTTCTCGATAACCAAGAGTTTTTTCAAAAAGTGATAAACTGGAAAGTTGTGGGAAATGTTGTGCTCAACAACTTTGCAGTTGACCATTTCACTCCAAAACTTGAACTTCTCGAGCTATGGGCCCTTCCGAGTGACTTCCGTCGTACATATTCTCGGGCACCTGGTCATTCGGGCGGCTCATAAATCTGTGTCCGCCAAGCGAAACGGCTCGTGGAAAACGGGCGGGACGCACTAAATTGCGGTGGTCATACACTTTCTCGGCTGGTTTTTTTAGTGTAAACTTTGAAGGTTCGACTTGAAAGTTGAAAACATTTCGGTCACAAATGACCAATCTTTGCCACTTTCCTCTCGCATTTTTCTTACCGAGCCCCTCTTTCTCGCACCTTTTCAGCTAAACTTTTGCCCATTTTTCAGACCTACATCCATGACAATCTAGAAAAGAATGAACGATTGCAAACGGTTCGAGGCGAACATTTTCAACAATGGAAAATGCAAAAATTGCTACAAATCCAAACAGAATCACTCGTCCGAGTCGATCGAAAACGCAAAGGTACGTGAATATTCCACAGAATTACAGTAGTTTTTGTGCTGTTTTCGTGGCGAGACCCATGTTTTTTTGCATCCTGTCCGACCATTCCCGTTTGTTGTGAGATTCGAAGAGAAATGTACCGTTTCTGTAGTCAGTCATCAAAAGAGAGAGAGAGAGAGGGTCTGAAAAGGACACACAAACATTGTCGTTTCCACTCTCGCTCTCTCTCTCTCTCTTTCGTCTCCTTCTCGCATTGATAACATTGCCTTTTTTGGCAACTTTCCGATTTCCCCCATTCAAAAGTATTTTCGTTGTCTCGAATTTCCCATTAAAAGTCTAAATTTAGAATGAAATGGCGAGAAGTTCTGTTTGGAAAACAATTGGAGACGTGTGCGAATCGGGTGACATCATCCTTTTTGAACGTTCTCGCCGAACTGCTTCAATTACAGTCGCTCTTCCATTTTTACTCATTTTTTGACGAACCGCCGTTCTTATTCACGCTCATTGAGTGATTTTCACAAAAAATTCATTAAGACTCGATTTTCAACAAAATGTGTTCTGCTCGGAACCTAAATTTGCAAGTTGAGTACTGTTAATACATGCCGATCCACGAGAATCGGCGGTTCCACTTGAATAGTCCTCTTTCTCTCTCTCTCTCTTTCTCTCTCTCTCTCTCTCCTTCTCCTTCTCCCTCTCGCATCACACCTCGGCCCATTTCCCATCACCTCCTTATCCCTTTTTCGTTCCCCTTTCCACGTGTTTTTCTGCCGTCGCGTCCGCATCCATCCGAGCAATTATGCTCTGCTTCTCTCGTCGGCTCTCTCCGTCTCGCACACTCTCTCGCTCATTCACTGCTTCCACCATAAAACTGCGCACTTTCGGTCGTTGGGACACCCAGAAAGCATTGATTCCGTCTCCATTTTCCATCCTTGTTGTTTATTTATTCAGCAGCCGTACTCTATTCCTTTTTCGTCTTCTTCCTTCTCTTCTTCTTCAGTCACTTCTTTTTTGATGTCTCTGTGACCCGATTAATTGGCTTCAATTTCGAACACTTCAACAAGTAGCGGTTTTTGACATTCAAAAGAGTGAGAAGGAAGAGAAGAGACGTCTCGCGTTCTTGACTTTTTCAAGGATGCGCACGTCGAGAGTCAGGCAGAAAGAAAGAGTTTCCCAGAAAGTTCGTCTTCTTTTTCGCAGAGTTTCAAACCTCTAACCAGCATTTTTTAGACGTTCGGTTAAATTGAGTGAATACTCTTGAACCGCTAATTTCAAGTTCTACGGGCTCCAGTGTGTCATTTCGCAATTTCTGTGAAATCACAGTGTGAATGAATTAATTAAGAGCGCAATCACCAGAGATTGGCGATCCTCCGATTCCCGTCCTCTTCTGTCAATTATGATTTCCTTTCGCTTCCAACCACACCGCTTCGCTTCTTCTCCGTTATCAATGATTGCGTGTGCGTGGTTCGCGAACATGCGGCTGATGATCTCGTGCGAATGTCCCCCCGGGGCGCTGTGTTCACTTTCCTCGCAATGACCTGCTTTCTAACTCATTTCTCTTGTTTTCGACATTACCCTTCCTCTTCGCCCGGTCTTCCATTCGCATCCATCCGCCTACTTTTCACTAATTTCTCTGCGCTTCTTCATTTTCCATCCGTTTCCAAATAGGTAATGAGTAGGACCGATCCCTGCTTCTTCTCGTCTCGTCCCTAAACGCTTTTGTGGTTTCTTCGAACTGTGGGCGATAATTGTCGAAAACGAGACGACGTGGCTTTTTCGTTCTCTTTTCTTCTTCTCGTCCCGCCAGCTTTATTATTGTTTTCTGTGTTTTCTGTGTTGTCATCGAACACAAAAAAGACGGAAGAAGAAGGAAAAGAAAAAGAAGAAGAGTAATCCTATTCCATTCTGAATTTTTGTGCCGCCGGTCCGGTAGCCGGTCGCCACGAAGAATGGATAGTTTCGAAAGAAAGAGAGAGAGAACCGATCTGTTTGTTTGTTTGTTGGAATTCGATTCTCGTCCAGCTCATGTTTGTTTTGACTATGCAAAAGAGAAAAGAGAGAAAGCCGAAAGTACATTGGAATAATGCTCCGGATAGAATAATGCTCCGCTGCAAGTGCGCTTTAATGATAAACGTCCACGCTGTGACTCAGTGCGGATCGCTTTCTTCTCGACATCCTCTCATAATTTTCTCATTATTGATTCTGCGCCTTTAATAACTACCGTACTACTCGCGCTCATCAGAAACTCAATTTTTGGAAATTTTCCCAATTATTTCTTCAGCCAGGATTTAGAAACCTGTTGAATTTCACTTTTCTTCCGATTTTTTAAAGCTCTACGTTTCTATTAGTGGCGCAGAGTAAGAACTCGACTAACTTTTCCAATATCGCATAAATCGACGCGGAGGAGAGCTGTAGAGCGTAATTATCAGAATTTTGCTGTGTTAATGTAGCTTTTCCGCCATTTCTGTTTGAATGTATTATTTGGAAGGGAACCTCTAATTTAAATGCAGTCGAACAAAAAAAGATCAGTTTTGAA
The DNA here is from genome assembly GCA_946814055.1 of Caenorhabditis sp. 36 PRJEB53466. Taxonomy (NCBI): domain Eukaryota; kingdom Metazoa; phylum Nematoda; class Chromadorea; order Rhabditida; family Rhabditidae; genus Caenorhabditis; species Caenorhabditis sp. 36 PRJEB53466. The sequence continues at coordinate 6,730,581 of CAMPFS010000001.1, forward strand.
TAAAATTTCGGGCGTTTCAGAGTATTTTAAAGCGTTTCCTTCCGTTTCACTGAAAAAGCTTGAATTCGCCGCCGAAACATCGCTGATCCCTCCGACAGAACTTCGTCTTGCTCAACTTTCGTTTCGAATGCTCATTTTTCAAGTTAATCCTCTTGGCAAACATTAACCCACCATTAATTAAACACTATTTGCTCATTAAAAAGTTTCGCAGACTGAGAGCGAGTTCCTTCTCTCTAGTGAGCTTTCCATCAAACTACCGTACTCTTGATTGACCCTTTCTAAGCGTCTCGTCTTGAGCCCGAGATTAGTACTATTCCCCCTTCTTCTTCCAAAGTAAACTATATCACAGATTTCTGCAATTAAGCCCTCCAATCCATCATCATCATCATCATCTTCCTCCTCATAATCTTTGTACGATGTGAAGGGGGGGACGGCGGGCATATCCGTATAATAACAGTTGCCGGGCCCTCGATGCGCTTCCCTTTTCCTTCCATTTCCAATCGGTCTCTCTCTTTGATATATAATAATAAAACGATGATGGTGGACGGGCCGAACGAAGAACTAGTTCCCCTTCGGTCTCTCCTCGCACGGCTTCCCCTCTCCTTCGCTCGCTCACATCTCTTTTCATCTGGATGATTCCCGAAAACACTTGCGTGTGAGGGAGGAGGAATGACCAAAACATTGTACTTCGCATCTCGCTAATATCGCTTCATGTTTCAGATGAATCGCAAAGTCACCGCGTGCGGATTTCTTTATGTCGCTCCGCCGAACTTGGACTTTTCCATGCAGAGCCACTCGGCAAAGGTCAGTTAGGAAAAAGAGGGGGAAGAAGTTGAGTTGAGCAAAGAGTTTCAGAGATGGCAACGCAGATGGTTCACTTTATTCGATTCCGGCGATTTGACATATGCGATTGACAACAGTGTAAGTATTTGGTCTGAAATTATCTGAAGTTAATTTTGATGCTTTCAGATGGACACTCTTCCCCAACTGAGCATAGACATGTCGCTCTGTTACCGTGTCTGCGAAGCCCACGCAATCACCGGCAACGCCCACTCGATTCTTCTCGCTTTTAATAAAACACGTGAGGAACAGCCGTCGATAATCTACATAAAAGCGGACACGACCGAAGAGATCCGCTGGTGGCAGAACAACCTGAGCAAGTACGCCAACTCGCAGAACGTGACGATCCGGCCGCCGAGAAGGGGGATCGGCGAGTTGCCGATGAGCGAGGATACGATGAAGGACGTGCCCTCGTGCACTTCCTCCCGGTGCCCGTCGCCTGTCGAACGACTCGAAGTCGACCGAATGATTGAGGGAAAAGAGCTGAGGGGATCGGTGCGGAGTGTCAAGCAAAGGAGTGTTCGCGACGAGAAGAAGGACTCCGATGAGTCTCTTCCCTCACCGTCCGCCCTCCCGACCACCGCCAACGTCGTCATCAATGTTCCGGTGAACGCGTGCTCTCCTTCGTCCCGAGAAGAGCCCACTCCCACGAGCACCACCACATCCGCCACCACGCCGACCATTTCGACGGCGCCCACTCAGAAACTGAACATTGACATCTCGAATGTGCACACTCTGCGGAAAGGATGGCTGATGTTGAGGGGCAAATCGGACAACGACTGGTGCAAACATTGGGTCGTACTTGCCGGATTACAACTGAAACTGTATAAGGATGTATGGGCAGAGGATTCGACGGAACCACTGCTGACGGTCGATTTGTCGCAGTGCGAGAACGTTTATCCGTCGGCCAGCGCGAGAAATTACGGTATTGAAATTAAGGTGAGCGCTTTCATATTAGAACTCTTCCGAATCGTCTTCTTTTTCAGTGCCGCCGCAGCCGCTACGTGCTGTCCGCAATGACGCCCGGAATCCGTGACTCGTGGGTCTCTGCCCTCCAACAAAACCGTCATCATCCGTCGCCGACATTCACGGAAACCTTCTCCAATGACGCAAACAGCCTGGCCGACAGCTCCGACATCCTCGGACTTCCGGTCAAGAAGAAGCACATCGCCTACGTGGCTCCAGAATCGCATCACTCGAACTCGATGATGGATGAGCACAGTTCGACGGAGTTGGAAGAAGAAGAGCACAACACGAACACAGCGAGAAGACGAAGAAGCCGACGAGTGGGGAGCCGAACGTCCGAAAGTGCGGATCCACGTGGCAGAGGACGCGGGGAGAGTCTCTCACCTTCGGTGCGAAGGAGTCCAGTGGCGAGAATCAAGGAACGGAGGGGCGATATGAGGCAGAGGTGAGTACAGTAACCACAGCGGACTGCTGAAGTTACAATACTTCCAGAAACGCCTCCAACTCATCGGCCGCATCTCTTCAGGAGAAACCGGGTCGCGAGGAAATACAGGTGATCTTCACTTTCTTTTGATTAAAACCAACACTCTCTCATCAACTTTGAGCTCTTTCAAAATGTTTTCTCGAGAAAAAAGTACATATGTGTTTGCGGCCTTTGCTCGGAGAGCATCTGCTTCCGCCACACACACACGTGTTTCGCATTCTCATCTTTCCCGCCGTCGTCGTGCGAAACCCAATTGTCATCATCATTGTTTCCACGGAGCGGGGAAAAACTTATTCCTCCCATCTTTTCTTTTCCTACCCTCGAAATTCGTACCCGTCCCTGCTTGTATTCATGAAGAATCAGCCGGAAGATCCGTTCGAGCGGGTCATTCGAAACCTCCAACTCATTGCCGATCCGTTTCAGAGACAAATCGGAACCGCCAGCCGGATAAGCAGTGATGAGACGAGACTCAGATCGCTCGAGCAGCAGGTGAGACTGGGAAAGGGTACGGAGCGGGTCATAACTAAGGATTCTTTAGGTGGAGAACCTCAGAAGTCAGTTGGATGAAGCGAAGGATGACTCGACAAAAAGGAAGAGAGATGCCGTGAATCAGGAGATCAAGGAGTTGAGAATGACTTTGAAGTCGTCCGAAGACGAACTTCAGCGTTATCGAAAAGAAGTGGATACTCTCAGAAGACAGATCACTCAGAACACGCAGACGTGAGTTCCTCCAGCAACCGTTCAGGACACAAACCAGTTTCATTTCAGTGTCACCCTTCAACGTGCCATCCTCTCCACCCTTCGAACTCAGCTCTCCGCTCTTTCCTCGTTGCTCCGCTCCAGTCTTTTCCTTGGAGCCAGTGATCTCTTCGACTCTCTCGACACAATCCTCGATCGTATTTCAGTGGATTTGAACTTGGAGCAGACGGAAGACGTGCTCCGGCAGACCACCGATCTCTTCGAGAGAGTCTCGTCGGCCGTGACAATTCCATACCTCTCTGACTCGTGGACTATGACAGAGCCGGAGAAAGAGCCGAGAGAACGGACTCCTGGGGATGAAGTGGAGGAAAAGATCCGGGAAATTCGAAGGAATCACACTTCGGAAGTGGATTCTATCAAATCGCAATGCGAGCAAAGACTTGCAGTGCTCAAGGAAAGAGCCGAACGGGAGGAAGGAAGACGGAAGAAGCTGCAGGAGCAACTGGTGATGGCGAGCACTCGGAGTGACGAGTCGATCAGCTCGGTCAGAACCTCCTTCTCTCAAATGCTCAACGAGCAGAGGAAGGCGTTCGACGACGAGCTGGAAAGTGTGAAAAAGGAGCACGAGGAGAGGTTGATGGAGGAGAAACACGCGACGAGATTGGCTCTGGAGGCTGTCAGAAGAGCGCACGAGGAGGATCTGAAGAACGTGGCGGAGAAGAGCAAGAGCGGAGAGGGCAGCAGTATCGGCCGACAGAGCGAGATCTTCGACGAAATGCGCGAAGAGTTGATCAACGTGTGCGCCCTCTACTCGGCCAAATGCGTCGAGAACTCGCAGCTCGACGAGCAACTCGCCAATCTGATCAGCGAGAAAGAAGCCAGTGTGTGAGTACCATCGATTTCCTCACTTTCCATATTTTGCATTCTAACTCTCTCTCTTTTTGGCTTCAAAACGCTTTCCGCTTTTTCAGGGAACTCTCAATTGAAAATGAGAAACTTCGCTCGGAAATCGACCGAAAAACGAAAGAAATCAGCGATTTGACGAGGAAAATGAACAACTACGAGAAGTTGAGCCAATCGAGGACAGGTAAATCGAGAGCCCCTTTTCCTTGACTCATAATAATAATAATAATAATACTGAAATCCCTGAAAACTCGCCAGTTAGCCACATTTCCTCTCGTTTTCCAGGTTCCTGTAGTAGTATTTCAATGCCACGGTGAGTGAGACAAAACGGTTTGCGCGGGCTCTTTCCTTTCGTTCCTCTCTTTTCCCCCGCATGTCGTTTCCATAACTCTCCTTTCGCTACTGTGCTGCCCTTCTTTTCATTTCCCTTTCTTCCCGATGTTCGGTTGCATTCGAGTACTACTATCGTCGTTGTGGATTATAGAGAATGCTTGAGTTTAGTTTACAGAAACCAACAACTAAAAACGTTTTGGGTGTAAAGTGTAACGGCTTTCAAACTTTCCGCTTTTTTCGAGTAATAATCGTTTCGTTTTCCCGTTGTATGCTCTGAATGTGAACAGACGATAGTGACAAATAATCCTCTAAAAATTAAGATTTTACGGATCGTTTTCAGACCCCGAAGTGTTAGCCGGTACGACAGTCTCGCGCGCGCGTCGCGAAAAACAGAAGAAACGAAATCGTCGTCATGGTGAGTGTCATGGCATTCGACATAAACAATTTCAACCAAGAACTATTGCAGACGTGCGTTTCCACAGTAACCCGATCGATGTGCCTCAACATCTGATCGAAGACGTCCGCCGTTCGATGGCCGTGCCGGTCTCCGAACGTCGCAAGTTCTTCGAGCACATCGCCGAATACAGTACTCCCTTCTAGCTCCTCCCCTTTTTTAGTAGTTCCTTCTCCGATCCAATCGAGTCTTTTGTTGTAGTCACCTCCTTGGTTTTTAATGACTTCCCCATCCGGCCCTAATGTAATTTATCTGTGATATTTCATGTATATTCTTTTTCTGTGTTTGTCTGGTGCTCATATGAAACGATCGAGTACAAGGAGACAAGTACAAGGTAGTTATTGGCACTCGAGGCAGCCCTGGCACGTATCCTCCGTGACGCGGACGAGTTCAATCCCTAACCCAAATCTATTTGGAAAGAGTAGAGGCAAGAAAAGACTCTACCAAATAAACAGTAATAGTACCTATCTATTTGGAAAGAGAGGTGGTTGGGTGATTGACTTCTATATAGTGATACAAGGGTCCCTTAAAATTAAGAAGGAAGGGATTTCGGCCCTGGTCATGCCGAAAGATGTACCAAGCTCACCCTCGCCGTCCCGCCGGTGAGCCTGATTTTATCCACGCCGGTTTTGCCTGTGCAATTGGTTCACGTGAAAAGTCCCACTCTAGGGTAATCATAGCACTTTCCAATCCGAAAGAACATTTCGCACGCGTGACCTAGAGCTTTAGCAAAAAGCGTTTTCAGAGTGCGCACCTCTCGGCTGGATTCTCATAGTACTCGCGGGCGTTCTTTCTTTTAGGTAATATATCTGCTTCCAGGACGCTAAGCTGAGCAGTAGTCGCTTTTTTCGCTCGTCTTGAATTGCGTCTATCTTTTCGCTGTCTCTTATTTCTAACGGAAAAAACCAAAATTTTCGAGAAAAAACGCGTACACGTGAGAATAAAAAAATCCCGTCATGCCCTGCGCCTCTCTGGTCAAAAACCTTTTTGCACCCTCCGGTAGAGCACAATCATCAGACAAAGTCTCCTTCCGACTCCATTTCTTCCCGCATTTTGGCTCCCGCTCCGCCTTCCCGCCGTAACCCATCCGCAGTCCATCGATAGCCGCCCGGTCCGATAAAACTCTCACGCATCTCGGAGCCGACCAACTAAAGAGGTAGCGAGTGGATTCGTCTTTACAGCGACCCAGTTTGGAATGTCTCCGCAGTTTTCTAGTGCACACTGAGACCCGGGAATTTCTGACATTTGGAGCTTCTTGAGCGAGTCACCGTGCTAACGGTAGAATCACATTTCCGGTGGAAGCAAGAAGAGCACTATCATCAGACAAAGTCTCCTTCCGACTCCATTTCTTCCCGCATTTTGGCTCCCGCTCCGCCTTCCCGCCGTAACCCATCCGCAGTCCATCGATAGCCGCCCGGTCCGATAAAACTCTCACGCATCTCGGAGCCGACCAACTAAAGAGGTAGCGAGTGGATTCGTCTTTACAGCGACCCAGTTTGGAACGTCTCCGCAGTTTTCTAGTGCACACTGAGACCCGGGAATTTCTGGCATTTGGAGCTTCTTGCGCGAGTCACCGTGCTAACGGTGGAATCACATTTCCGGTGGAAGCAAGAAGAGCACTATCATCAGACCACGTACACGTCTCTTCTTTGGCCGATCCTTCGTCAACCATCTCCGACCGATCCATCACAGCGAACCAAGAATGTCACTTAAAAGCCATTCCATTCACCGTGCCATGGAAACTTTTGCTCACCTTTCTCTCCGGTCGCATTTGTCGAGACTGATTTCAATCGGGAATTTTCCTTTTACCCTCCCACAATTGACCTTTCTCCAGTTCAGTTCACGATGATATCATTTTTATCTCATTTTAAGAAACGGCCTTTTTTCTATTTTTGCTCATTATTCTCTAAGAGTCGAATTCATTATTTTTTGACTTTCCCATCCGGCCCTAATGTGATTCATCTGCGATATTTCATGTGTATTCTTTTTGTGTTTCTCTGGTGCTCATATGAAAGTACAAGGAGATTGAAATAATTTACATAGCTAAAAATACAGGAAGAGTGTCTAACACGATTTGACAATGAGACTAGCATTGGTGGCTCCGAATCCGAACGAATTGCAGATTGAAACTCTTCTCTTCCGCTCTACCGTCCATTTCTCGTTTTCACGCAGTAGATTCAAATCGCGGTCCTCTTCGCTCTCTTCCAAATTTAAATTTGCTGGCATAAAACCGTCGTTCATCGAACTGATTGTCGCGATCGCTTCCACTGATCCGGCGGCTCCGAGCAGGTGTCCGATGTGTCCCTTCACACTGCTCACTGCCACGTTTAGACCGGCGAACACCTTCCGGACGGCTTCCGCCTCAACGCTGTCTCCGTTCGGAGTGGAAGTCGCGTGGGCGTTGACATAGCTGAAAGAAACGGATCATTGCCAAATACAATACTCTTTGGTGTACCCAATATCCTCAGCTCCTAATGATTTCGCATCAGCAATTGCTCTTTTCATCGAGAGAACGGCCCCGATGGCGGACGGATCCGGAGTTGAGATGTGATAGCAATCCGACGAGATTCCGTACCCGAGCACTTCCGCCAGAATCGGTGCGCCACGAGCTTTCGCGTCTTCGAGCCGCTCCATGAAGACAATTCCCGCCCCCTCGCTCAGAACGAATCCAGCCCGTTTCTTGTCGAATGGCCGGCTCACGCTCGGATTCTCTCCTCTCGCCAACGCTCTCATCCGATCGAATCCAGCGAGCGCGATAGGATTTAGAGCACACTCGACGGCTCCGGCGACTGCTCGGCGAGCATCGCCGTAGCGAATTGAACGGAACGCGTTGCCGATGCAGTGCAATCCCGTGGCACATGCCGTCGAGGTCGCTTCAACGCCGCCGCGCATTTTGAATCTGCAAAGGGGCAAAAGAACGATGATTTAAAATTTGAATGGATTTTGAGAACTTCATGGCAACGTATCCGGCCGGCAGATTGTTGAGAATGCGTGGAACGAAGTAGGGAGACACTTTGCGAGTCTGTCCTTCGGCCACTTTCTGCGCGGTCTCTCCGATGTGCTGCAGGTCGGACATGCACGTTCCGATGTTCACCGCCGTCTCCTCGTGCTCCAAATCGACTGCGTTCGCTTGCGTCAACGCCTGCAAGAGTTTCAGTCTTCCCTTTTTAGTCCCGTGTCACCTCTTCTGCAGTCGCCAACGCCAGCATACTGGCCCTGCTCATTTCCCTCTGCTGTCCGGCGGTCCATCGCTTCTCCACTTGCTCTCCGGATATTGCCCCCACCTGAGATCCGAATAGAACAACAACAGTTCGATAGATCACACTTACCACGAACCTGAGTGTCTCGTCGTATTTCAGTGCCGTCCTCCTTTCGTTCAAACCGTTTCGCAACGCATTCACTGAGACACCGAACGGCGTGATCGCGCCCATTCCGGTGATTACCACGCGGTGCATTTCTAATGCTTCGTTTTCCGAATTGTCAGAAACATCAGATATCAATGAACATGGGAATCTTTCGGTGACGTCTTCTACTCAGCATTTGCAATAACACATCATTTTATTTCTGAATTATTCAAGAGAAACTTTCACAACATTCAAATTCAAACAACGAATTTCAACAAAAAAGATTAGATCAGTTTGGCTTTGACTTTCTCAGCCAAATCCAAGAACGATTTAGCTAGTGCCGAGTCTGGATTCGTCTCGAAAAAGTCTTCGCCGTTGTCGAGGGCCTTCGCGAGAGCTGGTTCCAGTGGAAGTTGCGTTAACAGCTCGAGATTCGAGTCGTCACACATTTTCTCAGCGCCGCCTGTCGATGACGGGAAGAGAAGAGTGGTGTGAGCACAGTTGGGGCACACGAAACGAGCCATGTTCTCGACGACGCCAAGAATCGGAACTTTGGTCTTGATGCAGAAGCTCACCTATACAAAACTGGGTATTCCGTTAATTTTTTAGTGTTTTTACCTCCTTCCTGACGTCCAGAAGAGAGATCTCTTGCGGGGTGCTCACAATGAGTGCTCCGTCCAGAGGACCTGCTTGAAGCAAGAACTGAACAAGCGAGATGTGTTCATCGGATGTTCCCGGTGGCGTGTCGATGAGCAGATAATCGACCTCTCCCCAGTCGACGTCCTTCAGAAACTGCTTGATCATTCCGTTCTTGCGAGCTCCTCGCCAGATGACCGCATCGTTCTTGTCTCCGAGCAGAAAGGCGATGCTCATCAGAGTCAGATTGGGCTGGATTCCGACGGGAGTCCATCCATCGGCACTGTTGTGCACTTCCTCGTCCTCCACTCCCATCATTCTCGGTTGCGAGGGTCCGCAGATGTCGACGTCAAGAATGGCGACTTGCTTTGACGGATCGGCAGCCAGAGCACGGGCCAAGTTTGAAGTTAGAGTACTTTTTCCGACTCCTCCTTTTCCACTGAGGATCAGGATTTTGTGCTTGATTCTACTGAATCTGTCCTGAATTTTTGGCACATCAGCATCTGGCGGAGGTCCTTGTCCGGTGGCGCACGATCCCTGATTTGGGCATCCAGCACACCCGGAAGCCTTTCCGGCGCCGGCGCTTCCAGTTCCCGGGCATCCGGCATTAGCATCTGTGGGCACGTCCGACATGTTACCTGAAACAGCATGTGTAATAATGAATTGAATTGAGTTTTTAAAAAAGATAGGAAATTCGCGGAAGAAACCCAGACTGAAGGAGAATTATGGCCAGTTCTTATTGATCTTTATCGACAACTGGAATTGATAAAAATGGAAAATACGAGAGACATATACAGGCAGACAAATGAGAGATGATCTTTGGTTATTCGACAACAATTCGAGAGGAAATGGTGACAATTCAACTAGAAACTACATTAACTGGGGTTTCATCACAAGTTCTCATTCGGGGGAAATTGTGGTATGGAGAAAGTTGTATAAATTCTTTGCTTTAATTGGTCCGAGGCCCATAAACTCCAATAATTCCGACTCTTTCGCCAACGAAATCGCCCGAAGAGTCCCAAAATGGAAGAGAAGTCTGGAAATGAGAAAAATGATTATCCGAGAGAAGTTCACAGCACACGGCCGAAGTTTTGCATGCTAGGCCATTAGATTGTTTTCGTTTTTTTTCAGTGGTCTAGACAGTGAGTCAAGAGATCCGAAGTGAAAAGATTGATGATCAGGAGAGTAAATGACAAGGCCGGCTATCGGATTTCACACTTGTTTTGAGTCGCTTACCGATCCGCGTCAGATTTTGTGATACTTCTCGCAGCGGTCAGGAAGCCCACAGCCGCGTCACGGTTCCGACGTCGTTCGTCGCTGATCGAAGAGTCGCCTCCGTCATCGAGTGCCTTCTTTCTGGAAGTTTGTATTCAGAAGCGCATCTTTTGATTATATTCATTCCCGGTTTCCCTCAAACTTTCTCCATTCTTCTACTCTTTTTCTACGTTTTTCCTCGTCGCCCCATAAAATTATCCCAAAGTGCTTCCTCTGCCCGCAAATTGCTGTTGCTCCCGAGACAGCAAATGTGTGTGTGTGTGTGTTGAAAATGAAAAGGGACGGGAGGGGAGCCGTCAGACGGAGGCTGCGAACAAAAAAAGTTGGGTAAAATATTCAGAGCAGATGTTGTCTTCCGGGCATTTCTCTCCCATTTTCCAACTTCTTCTTCGCGTTGTTCATGCTCTTCTCAAAACATTTATCATCTGCTTCTGCGCTTCGCCGTCCCTCCGGAGCCGGAAGAAATTACACTTTCCGACGGCGAGCCCCCTCACCAGACTCCGCCCTTTTTTGACGGCAGAATGAAAATGCAGTCGTGAAAAAAATTTGTCTTTTTTCTCCTTTCTCCATCCTCATCATCATCGTGGCGTCGTTTTTAAACAATGACGGCCGTCTCGAGCCCACAGAATAGAAGCCCCACCCACATTTTTGGCTTTCCGAGAAACTCACTTGATCGTGATTTCCTTCTTCTGTGTCGTCTTGAATAGCTCGATGTACTCGGCCGCCTCCTCGACCTGTCAAATCGAGTTTTCGGTGAGAAGGATTTCTGATGCTTCCTCATGATGATTCTTGAGATTTCGATTTAAAACGATTTCTCTACATTCAGCTTTCGTTTTCGCACGTCATCCTTACCGTATAAACGACGACAAGAGTCCACTCCTCACGGAAACAGATCATATTCAGCTCACGGAGCACATGACGCGGCTCTTCCATGTTGCAATAGCCGAGAAGAACCTAAACGACAGCGGGGCAATTATCGCTCGCTTCTATTGTTTCGGAGCAGAAGAGCGGCACGCACCTTGTTTCTATACCGATTCTCCGCTTTTCCATTGATTCGCGAGTACACGTATTCCGGATGTTGTTTGTGGTACTAAAAAGAGAAAATGGTTGTTGGTTGGAGCGAGAGGGAGAGAGAGAGTGAAAAGAGAAAGAGTACAAAAGTCATTCGGTGCAAGTCGGACACCACTCTCGGCCGTTCCGCCCTGCGAATCTTTTCGTCAAACACAGATTCTTCCAAATGGGAAAATGAAACGACACGAGAAAGTGTTTGTGCGGCGTTTTCTTCACGATTTCCATTCGTTCGCGCACAGACTCCATGACTCAGCTTCTTTCAAGTTTCATTTATTTTAGAAACAGCTAACGACCGCGTGTCCCTCTCTCTCTCTCTCTTTTAACGTACCTTGAAACTGAGATAGACGACGGCGAACGAGGGTCCGCACTCGAAATCCGGTCCGATGTCTCCCCATTCGTAGCGCACGTTTCGAACGTACTTGAGCACCGGGTTGCCTTCTTGTCTTCGTCGATTTACCACAAGTGGACCCCCTCCTCCTGCTCCCGTTGGCTCCGACGAAGATGATGATGGGAATTGAGTCGTCGCTGCTGCCGAGGACATCGTCTTTCGCGTCTCGTCGCCGTCTCCTGCAACAAGTTCATTAGTGATACGCCTGCTCCGCGAGAGAGGAGAAGAATGAAATAAGTGGGAGTATAAATTTGCGACCGACAATTCTGATTCCCATGCTGAAATCAACTGAAGAAGTTTGAGTGAATCGTGTGAGCCAATGCTAATCCCACTCTTGAACTCTGATGCTTCAAAGAACAGTCATACAAATACTCTCCCTCGTCGTATTCAATCGGATTCAACTCTAATTCCACTACGTAAACAACCAGAGTCGCGTCCAATCCAGATGGCTCTGACTAGTCGTCTCGTCATGTGGCGGGCTTTCGCAATAACTTCCCTCCTACCGTACCGCTTCCGCCAAATCTCTCGACGAACCCCAAAAAGTGAGAATGAGGAAAGTGGTCAGAGAGTCAAGTCCACCCGCAAAACCCAACTCTTCGCTCCTATCTTTTCTTTCGCAACTCGTCCGAAATGGTGTGCATGTGTGTGTGTGTGTGTGTGTGTGTGGCGTGTGCTGGCTGGCCTCTTCCGTCCTCTTCCATTCGCCCGCTCTCCTCTCACACACACACACAAAACTTTCCCGCATTCATCCGCCATTGTTTGTGGTGCTTGTCACACACAACTTGACGAGCACACCAAAAGAAGAAGAAGAAGCAGAAGCAGAAGCGGAAGGGCTGGGAAAAAGAGACATCTTCTTTCTTGGGTGCTTCTTGCTCCGTACCGCCCCTTCTTCCTCCACATACGTGTACATCTTCATGCCGTTTCTCACATGACAACTTGTCTTCTCCGGCGCCACTACTCCTTCTTCTCCTCCTCTTCTTCTTCTTCTTCTTCTTCTTCTTCTTCCTATTCTAAATTCAATCATGTCGCCGCGTCGAGGAGTCGTCGACGTCTTCTTCTTCTTCTTTTCCCGTGTCTGTGTGTGTGTATGTAGTCGGTCGTCTCCTTTTTCTATTATTTGATTCGGCTCCTCCTACTCCTCAAAAGCCGCCTTCTTCTTCTTCGTAATTTGTAAATTTACTTCTTCTGCTCCGTCTTCTGGTCCAGAACAACTGTTCTCTAGCCTCTGCTCCCCTTCCATCTGCCCATTCCATTTCGAAATGTTTATGGGCCGTTTCTTCGTGTCGTCGCTTCCGTCACATTTCACCCGTCCCGGGGGCGCTGCGGAGGCTGTTTTATGAGATGCGCCATCATCTCCTTTCCTCCGCCTACTATCGCACTTCAAGCCGTTTTCATTGCAAGATGCCCCCCGTTGACCCTCTTGGCGCCGTTCCCTTGCTCACGACTGGCTCCCTCCCGAGCCACCAGACACTTTAGAGACGGAGTTTTACTGAAAGATGAATGGAGGTGATAAGGTGATGAGTGTGACAGCTTGCCACTTTTCGTCCCCACTCCCCAGTACGTGAGTTCTAGGATCAGATACGCCTGCCGAGCCGCCCTTTGGTTCGGCGTCCTTTCGGTCACACGACTTCTTTTTCAGGTGGGAAAGAAACAGAAAAGTAGAAAATGACGATTGTGCTATTTTTCCCGCCGGAGCTCTTGATTCGAGATCAGAATGTTGCTCAGATAATTCGCCGGGGCGTCAGTGGTCGCCTCATTTCCGTCCATTCCATCTTCCTGATTAGGATAATCTCAGATCCGTTCGTTCTTCGTCTTTCCCTTCCCGTTCTACGTCAATCTTTTTTATTCGTACGTCCAGCCTTCTGGCTTAGAGCATGTGAAAATTCTTGAGTGTGACTAATCTTCTAAGCACCTGTAGATCAAAAATTCAACTGTTTCAACGTCATAGCAATTCGATTTTCAGACTTTTTTTCAGACAAGGTATTTGGTCTTTCTGAAGTCAATTTCAAAACTTTGTCTGATCTACGGTAATCTGAACGGCTTTCAGACGATTTTGGTTTGGATAATTTCGACGACTAGAGACTAGTGAGCTACTTACGAAAAGAAAGAGATTAAGGAAAGCCGAAAAAAGAAAGCCCAAAGGATCAGAGTCCCTGATGGCCGCAAAAGGGAACAAAGCAACTTTTTCTTCTACTTCCGCTCCCATCTGTTTTCCGCCAATGACGCACTGGCAGTTCTAATTAGAAGCAATACTTCCACGCGTCTTCTTTTCCTACTTCTCAGCCAAAACGACACAAAATGTGAAATACAAGTTCGTGGGAAAAACGGCAACAAAACGAAACGAAAAGCCGTCGGTCGACTATTTCCCCGGCCGGAAATTGGATTAGTGTGCTTTCTTTCCATAAGGGATCAACTTGTTGATGAGTGTGATGGTCTAGACCGCAAATGTTTTGTGGCACCGTAATCGAGTTTCTGTCTCGAAGAATCACATCTAAGCAAAAGATTCGTTGCTTTAATATTGAAGGAGTGGATGTGGGTGGGCGGGCGGTTGGAGAAGAGAGAGGAACGGGACAAAAAACCGCGGACAAAACAACGAAAACGAATTCTTCGAAAGATAGATTGGAGTTCAGTCATTTAGATGTTTTCGAGCTCTAACTTTTTTCCAAGTATTCCGATAGCTGAATTTTTTTAGAACGGGTTTTCAATTCTCTTTCCGATCCTTCAGTTTTCCCAGTCCCTATCACTCCTTTCCCGTGACGTCTTCCTAGCGATCAGCAGTGATCGGGCTCTTGGCAGAAGAAGAAGCAGCTGAAAACACAATCCATCTGAGCAGCCCGTGTGTGTGTGCCCGTCGCTCGCGCGCGAAAAGCTATCCTCCTTCTTTCTTTCGCCCAGTGCTCGCAGGATATGGGATCATCCTCGTCTGGCTCACTCTGTTCTGATGACATTCTTCGGCGTGAGCGTTACAACTGGCGGTTTCGGCGAATTCAGATAAGCCGATGGGGATCAATTGAGTCAATTTGCCTCCATTCTCATTCTAACTCCATTTTTGATTGAAGGATTGAATGAAATAGCGAGAAAGAAAGAGAAGAAGAGAAAGGAAAAGTGAAGGTCGTTTTTTATCTTCATCCGTCTTTCTCCGCTCATATTCATTCATCGATACTTTCGTTTTCGCACTCAAATACTCCGGAATAGCTTTGCTCCAACAGAAGTAGAAGAAGAAGAAGAAAAAGAAAAGAAGCAAAAAAGCCGAGTCAGGAGGAGGCTCCGCCTACTTCTTCTTCTTTTTCTCCGGCGGCCCTTCTCTTCCATAACAGCTTTATTTTGCCGTGGCAGTAGCGGAGAGAGAAGACGTCAGGCCTTCTTCTTCTTCTTCTTCTTCTCTTTCTCTTCTGCGTGCATGAGTCGTCTCGGGTGGAGCACCAGTAGGAGATGAAGCAGAGGCGGAGCTCTTTCTCTCTTCTCGTCTCCGCTCTGCCCGCCCGCTGGCCATCGTCTAGTGTCACACTGGAAAGTGACTGACTACGTCCAGCGGGAGGCAAAAGAGGCCTCCGGGCTGTCGCTCCGCTCTCGGAGCTCCTGCTCTATGCTCCGCTGCTCACCCCCTCGGCCTCCTCCCTTTGCTCTGCCTTCTCCCAGGGCTCCGCGAGCACTGCCACTGCTCCGCAGCGCGCACTCCGCCCCCAATTTTCCATTCCATTGCGCGCTTTACATCGTTTTCCATTTACTTCACACGGAAAGAAGGAGTCCCTCCTTTCGCCGACCCCCCCAAAACCACCATTACCACACTTTTCGTCGTGAGACCCTTCTTTTCGAAAAGGTGTGCGTAGGTAAATATTTCGACAAACGTTTGCGTTAGTTCCCTTCATGAATGTGCGTCAAATTGACTTGTTTGTGAGTTACTCGACTCAGTTTGTGAACACGTTTGTATGAAATTCTACTTTCCTTCTACTCCTTTGCGAAGTAAACAGCCCACTAGAAGCACCTTTTTCACTATGGAAACGAAGCGGTCGGTCAAATAAAAAATGCATTTTCTGGTCACATGCCCCGCATTTTTCATCTGTTTTCCTGTCCATAGACGTTTTGACGGCGGGGAGAGAAAGCGAGAGAAGAGACGAGAAAAAGAATCGCTGCACACCGTTGGGGCTTGCTTTCCGGGAATGAATTCGTCATGGCCGGGCTGGCGGCGGTCCCCTTTTGAAGTTTTTATGGATTGTGTGCAAATTTGCGAAGATAGTCCCGTTTTGGCCGGAAGTCAACTCTCTCTCGTGTGTACGGTTCACCCTATTTCTCTCTGAAGCATTTGCTCATTTTCAGTCCGAGATGAAATGCGAAAATTTTAAACTAAGACCAATGTGCTGTAACAGTTATTAGCAAACATAAATCGCAGCTTGCCACGTCATTGTCACTTGATAACAAGTAACAAGATTGTCCTCCTGCTTATCATCGCTCTCGCCCGATACGGAGCACTCTGGCTGCTCTCTTCTCCTCGTATCGCGGTAATCGGCAAGAACATAATAATGCATTTTCCTATTTTCCGGCATGATGATGATTGAGCGGAGAGGAGAGGCAAGAGCAGGTCATAAGACCCCGGCCATTTCAGTCCTTCTGTCGAGTTCAAGTGTGCCACGGCTCCATTAACCCGGGACTGCTTCTACTCCTCTCCAAGGAGGCCCCCCCCCCATTTTCTTCTATCAAATTTCGCCTTGTTTACACCCTCCCCCGCCCGGCCCATGATGTCCTCAAGGGGCCACACTTCCAAACATTTCGGGCGACGATTCCATAGGGTTTAGAGTCTGTCTGCCGTTTTCTTCTCCTCCACTTCCGGACATTTTCGGTGGTTTGAAAAGACGTAACAGCTCACGCCAAACATTTCGTAGTTTGAAGTTGATCATTGTGCTGCTCGAGGTCAACGTTAGCGCGGAGTGCGAAAAGACAACTGTGTCGCGGTTTTAATGTTGTCATCAGAACGTACTTAATAAATTGGATGGAAGAGAAATGGGTTGCGAAATAAGAGTGATGTGAAACGTGTTTCTAGAGTTCTATTCGACTGATTCCTGACGTTTTTCCCTTTCGCTCTTCCGTTTTGTTGTTTGTTCTCTCATTGAACGCCACCTAATGAAATTGTCTCGCTTTTTCGCCGTGGTTTTCCGGCTTCTTCTTCCTTTCCTTTCCTCTTTCCACGCTCGTTTCCTCTTCTCTAACAAGCGAGAAACTCTTCTTATCACACCTTTTTCTTCTCGCTCAACACATTTTATGTCTCTTTTTCTGCCAACGTGGCCTCCGTCGTCTCCGGCCCCGCCGTCGTCGTTTTGCATGCGTCATCGAGCAGAAACTGAGCGAAAGAGAGATAGATTGATGCGACGACGGCGCCGAAAGTGGCGCTTATTAGCAATTCTGGTGTATGTATGTATGTGTGTGTGTGTGTAGCACTCGGCAGTTTCCCCTGTGCTCATCGGAATATCCCTTTCGCATCAGACACCGGACACGTGTCTTTCGCCTCTCTCGAACATCTTCTCGATGAGGTGCCCGAATTAACTAAAGTTCCGTTTTTTTTTCCTTCCGCATCTAAGCTCTTTTTTTACTAGAGTTTATTTATTTTAAGCTTTCCAAGTGTCAAATTTGGTCACTCCATCCTCCTCTTTCCTTCTTCTTCTTCTTCTTTTCCCGTCGCAAAAGGCTCTAGTTGCAGCAGCTCAAAAGCTCCAATTTCTGAGAAAAAGGCTACTGACACCTAATTTCAGAAAGACGCTTTCTTTTTTTTTTTGAATGGTACTGTGAATGTCACGCGAACTGATAATACTCACTCAATATTGCCTCATCGAGCAGGCGTCACCGGGAGGGGAAAATGAATGATAACGGGGAAACCAAGTCAATTTGCGCCGCGGGTTTTCGAACTGTCCAGAACTAAACTAATGCAGAATATTTAGATCACGAACTTTGGTTTGCTAGATTTTAGATGTAATCTGACTGTTTTGGCTGCGAGAAACAGGTTACGGTACTAACAACATTAGTTCGAACAACTATTTCTACAAGTAAAGTGGATCGAACCTTGATCAAAGTTTCTGTGATCAACATTTCCTTGTTAACTGTTACTATCAGAAGTGATTTGGTCCTTCTTGACTAGAAACAGCTGGAATTTCAAAATTCGAATGCAAAAAAAGCATCAGAGTTGTACTAACTGTGAACAGAAAGTGACCAGTTCAGAGGAGAATACCGTCGTTTCTTTGCTTCTCCCCCTATCCGTTTCCTCTGCGTCTCGCCTTCTTCACCGTTATCTGCCAGTGCACTCATCTGTCACTCACCGCCATGCATTCACACACACTCTCACTCACGCGCATACGCCGTCGCCGCATCGATCGGACGGGCCTTCTCGTCCGGAAGGCGAGAGACCGCTGACGACCAGACGGCAGCGGGCGACGGCGCCGTTTAGTGCATATAACATGCTCCTCATCATATTCCTCGCCCTCCGCCTCGCCCATATCAATTCGGGGCGCCTCCCCTTCACTGGCCACTTCTTCTCTTCTATTTTTTATTATTCATTCTTTTCATTCTCCTCAGCCCTCTGCCTACCTCGCCGTTCTTATCAATCACATGCATTCGTCGTTCTGACACAAATAATATTCGGTTCTATTTTGCAGGCCTATTTCTAGAAGACGAATCACCACAAACCATGGGAATCAAGGGTTCCAAGCCGAAACTCTCCAAAGAAGATTTGGAGTTTTTGAAGAAGAACACCAATTTCACGGAGGAACAGATTAAGGAGTGGTACAAAGGATTCGTGGTAAGCATTTCGACGTGGTTCGAGCAAAGTATAGTGGCGCATTTTTGCAGCAAGATTGCCCGAAAGGTCATCTCACCAAGGAGCAGTTCATCAAAGTGTACAAAGACTTTTTCCCGTCGGGCTCAGCGGAAGGGTTCTGCGAGCACGTGTTCCGCACGTTCGATACAGATAATTCGGGTTTTATCGACTTCAAAGAGTTTTTATTGGCAATTAATGTGACGAGTTCCGGAACGCCCGAACAGAAACTGGAATGGGCGTTCCGCATGTACGACATTGACGGAAACGGCACGATAGACGAGAAAGAGATGATCAAGATTATCGAGGTGAGCTCTCTTTCAAAGATATTTTTCTCAAGCTTATTCTCCTTTTTCTTTCTTTCTAGGCTATCTACGAAATGCTCGGCCCAGAAGTGACCAAGTCCGCCGACGATTCACCGAGGAAGAGGGCCAAGATGATTTTCGAGAAGATGGATGTGAACAATGACAAGGAGCTGACCCTCAAGGAATTTGTTGACGGCTGCCTCGCCGATAAGGAGCTCTTCCAGATTTTGACCAATGAGGTCAAGAAGTAAACGAACTTTCCCATGTACTTCGCCCCGACATTCTTCTCCCCTTTTCCCCCCTCTTCTCTCACAATTCGCTGTGATTCCTTCTCGAAGTTCGTCCTCCCCTTCCCTCGAAGCATTCCAGCCTCTTCCCACCCGATTGTCCCCCGGAAAGTTCCCTTCTTTGCCATTCTTCCCCTCAATTCCTTTCTACTTACCAGCCTGTAGTAGTGTTTTCCTAATATCCGACCGCTTCTTCCTCCTCCTCTTTTTCTTTTCTCACACAAATATGCACGACCGCACCACAACCACCACACAAAATAATCACTAATCCATTACTAGACGACGGATTAGAGTCTTCCCTCTGCCTTCTCTTTCAAATCCCTCTTACTTTTCCTCCACCCATCTTCATTATCCATCCCTCCGATCGATTGAACCGTCAGTACCTAGGTGCCGTAATCCCCATCTAGCTTTTGCTCGTTTCTTTTCCATTAACAGCTCGGTTTCACACTAAACTCTGCACTTTTCCTCCCAATTTTTCAAACTACAACTAAATACTATATTGTGTTTGAAAAAACGAATAATATAAATTGTATGTGGTAAATTATTTTTCTTCTCCCCCTCCGAATTCCCAATTTGGACAGTCCTTGTCTCTTGTCACCCCTCTCTTCTCCCAATTCTCCACCTCTTCGCCCTTTTCCTTTTCCCTTTCCCCCCAACGTTTTTTGTGTCCCATCTCATATAATTTCATAAAAAATCTGTGTAAATTTTAAATCTGGTCCTAAAGCAAACGAATCCCAAAAACGAGAAGAAGAAGCAGAAGCAGAAGAGAGGAGACGTCGTAGTAACCTATTTGCCGAGTCTCAAATGGCCACATAGGTAATTCAATCCAATTTGGCGTCCTTCGTCGTCGTCGTTGTGCTGCTCGTGTGGAGCTCGCCGGCTCATCATCGTCCTTTTAAATCCGATTACGTAGCGGCGGCGGCAAGAGAAGCTTCACGTCGTCGCGTGATCATCATCATCATCATCATCATCATCATCGTCGTCGTTGTCGTCGTCGGAGGCCACGTATTTCAAAGCGGAAACAGGCACCACCGGGGCCGATTTGTCAGGGTCCCCAAGTCGACAGAAACATCATAAATACCGAATGCGAGCGGGCCGGAAAGCCTGCCCTCGGCGGTCATTCATGTTTCATTTATCAGCCCGTTTCCTTGCGCCCCCTTTCCACTTTTGCATGCTTTTGCGGGAAGAGAGACCTACACCATCACATGTTTGGAGAAAGTGGGAACGAATTATTAAAAAGGGGGAATCTGCTGATAAAGACACGAGGTGCCGACGACCAATAAGTGTCAGTCGAGTTCATCAGGATTCCGAATGTGAAAAAAAACGCTAAACGAATGTGAGAACCTCTCCGTTGCACTCTTTTTTTCTTTGCTCCAGGGCAAATTAGCTTTATAGACGAAATTGGGCAATTCCTGCTCCGACTACAGTAAGCCCGGTGTCATTGCACATCATCATCGACGGCTCGCTCCCGATGCGACTAAACAGCCCATTTTTGGTCGGCGGGGACAAAGCCGGTGCGCCTCGTAAATCATTCGTATCTATCGATAATTGCCTCCTTTTATGGGCGCTGGTGGCTCTTCGGCCACCAAAAACGTATCGCCGAACCTTCTCGGCCGCCCGTCTCCACGAGTATGATGCATTAATCTCGTCGCCATCATGCTTCTGCCGGCCGCCGAGCGCCATTAAACCTCTTTCCATTCGCCTCTTCTCCACCCTTTTCGTCTTCTCGCTTTCCGGTTTTGGCACCGCCCGTTTCTTCTCGAGGGACCCATCAAAAATGGTTTCTTTTTGAGCGGAAAAACGGAAGGAAACGAAACTGAGCCCTAAGAAGGAGGAAGGAAGGCGTGGGATGCGGAGGGAGAACCAATCTGAGACGAGATCGAAAAGGATATGGCCGAAGAAGGAGGAGTTGTTCAAAAAACACAGAGTCGGATGGAATTGGCAAGTTTAGTTTAGATGTCCGTGTCTCTTGCCATAAAGTGGGTTACGACCAGGAAGAGAGGTTCGTTTTGGAAGAACGAAAATGTATGTACGAAGTGCGTGAGAATCGCGCTCTACCGTTGTTCAAGTGCCGATTTATACAATATTCAGAGTGTTTTTTAGTATTTCCGTCATGTTTTTCTCTTTGGCTATTCACCAGAATACGTTAGCTTTACGCCCGGACGCGCTGAAACCGATAGCTTTGAGGTCTGTTCGGTCGTGTCCGTTCGTCACCGATTCTTCCCAAACTCAGCATAAACCATGAGATATTCAAAGGCCGACTCGTCACGAATTCAGGTGGCAAACCGTCAAAACAACGCGCACTTCGGACATTGTTTATTCTCGACGCGCGCACGCACACCTTCCCTTCGTTTTCGGTCCGAGTAACAAGTCTTTTGTCCGCTTCAACGCGTCCCAAATCAAATTTTCGTCGGCTTTCGGACCACGTACGTCGCCGCGAATACATTTTAGGAGGGATCACAAACCTGCTCGGCGGCTGCTGCTGCTCTTGTCGCTTGGCTCCTCCTCGTCGGCTCGCTTCATCCTAATCGAATCTCTGTCAAGGATTCTTCTTCTTCTTCTTGCCCACTTGACACATAAGGTACAAGGATTCCGACAACAACCATTTCATCATCAAAAAGAGCGAAGAGGGGGACAAGACGACTTTTTATTGTGAACCCGAGATGGGGGACCGATGGAAATTGCATTTTTTTTTTTGGAAACTTTTAGCAGGTTATCGCTTCCAGCTCATTAGAAATTGATGAAATTCGGGTTCTAAAAGTTTCCGAAAGTGGTGGCCGCACATCTCGTCGTTTATTCGACAACACTGAAATTCTGGAGCGAAAGGGGTGTTCAGAAACAAATAATCGGGGTCAGAAGGGGAAAATGTGAAATAGTGTGTAAAAATGTGATAAATAAAGGTAAGGAAACAATGAATCACTTCTTGGAGGCGCGTGGCTTCATGTCTTCGACGCACTTGTGAATGACGATTTTGGATCCCGGCTGGGTGTTTCCTTCGTGGCCCTGAAAATACAATTGAATTTTCCAAACGTCTTCTTCCGAATTCGTACCCGACTCCAATCGTATCCCAACGCGTAGACCAGGAACGCCCCTGAACTGTGCACATCGCAGCACGTCAACGGCATCGGATGCGGATCCGACGTCTTTAGTTTCGTGCGCGCGTCCTTATCCCACATCGAGTACCGTCCGTCCGATCCTATAGTGACCAGAGTTCCGTGCTGCGGATGGAAACAGATGTCGTTGACGGCGTAAATTTCTTGATATCCGGCCACAAGTTCGGCCGATCGATGGCACTTGAATGTGAAATTGTCCTTCGGATTCGCGGCTTCCACGTATTGCACAGCGACGCGTCCTTCGATGGATCCGAGGGCGAACCCGGCCGGGTTCTGGTTGTTCTTGTCCTTGAAGATGGAGATGCATCTGATCTGGAACTTGAGCTGACTCTCAATATCCTTCACTTCCGTCGGTCCGTTCTCCAGATTGTACACCTTGATTCTCTTATTCGCCAGCGCCACCACTGCCATCGGATACACCACGTCGGCCGCGTACACCCTTTCCGGCAGTGTCAACGAAGCCATCTGCATCTGTTGTGGCAGATTCTTCATGTCCCAGAAGCGGAGAGTTTTGTCGAATGAGCCGGTCATCAGACACTGATAGTTGTGTCCGTTGATCCAGTGACACGTCTTCACCGGCCCGTCGTGAGTTCCCACTACTGCAACCTGGTTAGAGGCCAGGTCCCATAGACGGGCTTCCTTGTCGGCACATGCCACAAAGATCTTCGAGCCGTCTTCGGTCCAACACAGATCGAGGATCGGAGCGGGAATGTTCTGTTGTGCTTTTCCTTCGAACGTGCCTCCGTCGTTTACCATCCAAACTCGGAGCGTCTGTAAACAGAACATTAGATGCGAAATCCTGTTCTTTTGGCGCTTCTCACTCCGTCCCATGCTCCGCACGCCAGCAGTGGTTTATCCTGCGGCTGTGGACTGAATTTGATCACTTGAATCGTGTCTTCCGGAGCTCCTTCAACCTGGAATTAACGTTCTCATTTCAAAAACACCACGATTTCAATTTCTCACCAAGAAGTCGTCATTTTGCTGAGCGTTTGCATTCGTGTTTGTCGTCGGTGTGGTAGTGGTCGATCCGAACATCGATGGCTTGTTGCTTCCGAACCCCGAGGATCCGAACATTCTGCAAATCATTTCTAGATTTGGAGCAACGTTTCGAAACGATATTAAGACCGTTGAAAACGGATCTGAAGGGAGGCCAAGGAAAAGAGGAAGTAAATATACATTCAGATTATGAGCAAAACTTGTGCAAATGTACACGTATTTAGAAAATACATAGGAATGACATGAGAATCGGTGAATCATCAGAAATTTCCCTGATTGGCACGGTAATAATAACAGACGGCAGCTACGACGGCCACGCCGACAGCAGCAGGCACTTGCCATCCGACATCGGGAACCCAACGGCTCCAGAATTGACGGCGTTCTTCCGAATCCCGACTCTTTTTGAGCATTCGCTCTATCTCGGCACGCCTGAAAATGAAAAATTGATGTTTTGTCAGTTGTTTAAATGCTGGATTATTGCAAAACAGTTTGAAATTTACAGATTTCCTTCTCTAATGGGGCTATTCAGCGTATGTTTGTTTTCCGTTTTTTTCGTTTTTTTACATCGCTGAATTGGATTTTTTGACGTAAAAAAACGAAAAAAACGGAAAACAATCATTTTTTTCACAGCCTGAATAACCCCATAACGTAAAAAACTCTAACTACGTTTCTCTCAAGAGAGCTACATGGAAAATCGATATCGGACAGCATCTCAGAATAAATTGAAAACTCACCGGGCTTCATTCACCATCCGAATTCGACGTTTCGTAGCCGTCGGAAGAAAAAAGCGGTGAAATCTGTTTGATTTTCCCGTCGAATTCGTAATTTCTCGATAGAGCGCGTTTGCATTATCGTCGAGGAAAGCTCTCTTTTTGTCAACTTTCAAATGGGTCCATGAGGTTTTAAAGCAGCCAAATAATGTTTATCGATATAAATAAGTATATGTTTGAAAAATATAAATGTTCAGTAAAGAATAAATGCAAAAATAATCATTACGGGGTTGTATAGAATGCAAGACTTTTTTTGAAATGTCAAAACTAACAGTATTTCACATGCTGGGGGGAATAACTGGAAGGAAAATGGGGATTACTTATTAAGGTCGGGAGGACGTGTTCAGACTGTGTGCTCCACCGAAGATTTACGAGCAAGAACCACTTGCTCAGCGACTTCTATTGCGTTATCGTAGATTTGATTCTGGCCAACTCTCCGGTTGCGCGGTCCGTAGAACTCCATTCCGTAGTAATCCTCGACCAGTCTCGCATTCTCGTAACGATCGGACAGCGCCTTGATCACCTCGATCTCCTTCTCCGTCTCCGTGTCGTCAGTGCTGTTTGACGTGTACTCTAAAATCCATTTGATTCGTTGACGGTCCTTGATGATCCACTTCTTCTGATTCGTGTACATTTTCATGGCGTCATCACAAATGACTGGAACAGACCGCGCGTGAGCCTCGAGGCCTGGTTTAGCGCGAGCCATTCCGGCGTCCGAGTTGAGGATCCAGTGGATGACGGCGTCGTAGATAAACTTGTGGTGTTCTTTCGAGGTGATCGCACGACGTCTCTGGGTGCGCAGTTTCAGAATGAGCTCCTCGACGCAATACGTGTGCTCCATCCGTTTTTCGAGCATTCGGACCATCGCATCGATGATTATAAACGTTCCGGTGCGGCTGGTGCCTGCCGCGCATTGAAGAATCGGAGATTTCGATGCGACGTTTTTCGGTTTCAATCGGAATTTCTCCAGAATCGACGGGTTCTCGCGTACGTCTTCTTGTTCGATAACTGAAAATTATCAAATTTATACTGGCTCAATAGCTCTGTCACCTCGAAGTAGGTCATAGAAATCGAAGAACGCGTCGAGATAAAACGGAGCGGTCTGATCTTCCCAGCGAGTGAATTGGATGTGGTCGAGACGATGGGTTCCTGGTGGAAACTCGGATATCTTTTGATTGTATCTGATAATGAACACTTACCTCCGGGATAAGTGACTATAAGCAGACGATAGACGTAGGAGCTGTAACGGGCGCGACATTCGCATTTGATCTCATACTCTCCGAACGTCATCTTCTCGTCCCTCTTCATCGGAAAGTACTCGATGGTCGCATGTCTGGCACAGCGTCCGGTGGTGAAGAGGGCGATGAAAGGCGCCTTTTGCTCGACCACCATCTGCCAGAACGCCGGAATTTCGTTGACCGGAGCACATCCAGTCAGAATGTAGTGGAGGTCGACTTCCGGAAGGGAAATGTGCGACGCATTGATGTATCCGTCCGGGTTACTCTCCGATTTAGTCAGTTTCACGCGGTTTTGGTCGTCTGAAAAAAAGGTTGGAAGACGCTATTCGAAGACACAACTTACAGGGCAAAATGTTGGTGAACGGGTTTCTGGCGGTGTTGAGCGGGTCGAGCGCTTTCGCCATTGTCTTCTTCTCGTTCATCACAATCCGAACATCATCCAACTTGTTCATCTCCTGCAGAATTCAACGATTAGGAGATTCTCTCTAGAACACAATGTTGTCACAAAAGATATTCACAACTCATCTTCATCAGTTTTTCCCAGTGATCATGACGGTCCAGGATGTACTTCTTCTCGTAAAGCCGAGCGAATACGTTCTCCACGCTGCTAGTCTTCGTAGGCATTTTCACAGAATGAATGGGCTGGTCCGTCCCTCGCCACTTCTTATAAGTTCATTCGATTACCGTCGTACTGTCGACGCCCGCCACGGCGTGAGAATAACAAGGGCTCCTAATTGTTATTCGCAAAGGATTACTCATTTCTACGGTGCCTGGCACGGACTGACAGGCGCGAGAAGACAAAAACAAGCCACCGAGATTCGTTTTATTGCAGAGAAAATCCAAAGATAACCCGGTTCACTTCTTCTGGAAACAATCGTTTCCGAGTCCGGCCAACGTCTGATAGTTCGGGTCGTGAGTAGCCGCCATTCCAGGTCCGCCCGCTTTTGGAGCAGCCGGAGCAGCAGCCGGAGCACCTCCTTTGCCGCCGTCCTTCTTGTCGAAACAGTCGTTGGCTATGCCAGCGAGAGTCTGGTAGTTTGGATCGTGCGTGCCCGCCATTCCGGGTCCTCCGGCCTTCGGAGCTCCAGCGGCCGGAGCAGCGCCAGCGGCAGGAGCAGCAGGCGCGGGGCCTCCCTTTTCGGCGAACACATTCGCATCGACTCCTGCCAGAGTCTGATAGTTCGGATCATGAGTTCCGGCGACTGCCGCCTTGTCGGCCGGCGCCTTTGGAGCATTCGGCTTCGGCTCCTCCGGCTTCTCCGCCGCTTCCTTCTTGCTACTCTGCGGAGATCTCGTGGAAGTCGGATTCTTCTCAGAAATCGACGTCTTCTTCTTCTTGCCGCCGCCGCCGCCGCATTGCGAAGCGGTGAATCCGGCGAGCAGGATGGGAGCGAAAAAGTGGGCGAGCTGTAGCAATGTATCACTGTTGTCCGCCATGTTACTTTCTGAGCAAACGTGAGCTGTTGAGAGATGAAAACGCGGACGCCTACCGACTACACAAGGTTGTTGTAGAATAGACAAAACCGAAGAACGAGGAGCATTCAGAACTGGAGCACTTGGGTTTCTGGAGTGGAACAGTCACGGAAATTACAATAAAACAGAAAGTTGTACGAGTTTATTAGAAGGACACAACCACAAATCAATTTCACTTTTTCTGGAAGCAATCGTTGCCAATTCCAGCTAACGTTTGATAGTTCGGATCGTGCGTGGCTGCAATTGAAGATTCATTGCGGACGAAAGTGCGCTCTACCGAACTCACCAGCCATGCCGGGTCCGCCGGCTTTCGGACCGCCCGGCTTCTCCTTTTCCTTCTCTCCCTCTTTCTTCTCGAAACAATCATTTTCAATGCCCGCCAAAGTCTGATAGTTTGGATCGTGAGTGCCAGCCATCGCGGGTCCGCCGGCCTTTGGTGCTCCGGCTCCAGCTCCAGCGGCACCTGAAGGAGCCTTCTTCTCCTCGAACACATCCTTCACACCGGCCAGAGTCTGGTAGTTGGGATCGTGAGTTCCGGCCACTGCTCCTTTTTCCGCCGGCGCCTTCGGAGCATTCCGACTCGCCTCGTCCGGGTCGTCCTTCCGCGCGGACAGTATCATTCCGTCGGCGACCGGATGCGGATGAGCGGGTTTCTTTTTCTGGAAGAAAATCAGTAGTTCATTGAGAATCGAAACAAGTTGAACCGAACCTTTCCACATTGTGTGATAACGTGTCCCAATAGAAAGGGTGGGGCCAGAAAGTTGAAGGCGATGTGGATGAAGTGAAGCAAAGGGTCTGTCATGTTTATTTCTGAAACTGTGAGGTTCAGATGAAGACTGTTCGGATTCGAATACCTGGCCAGAATCGTAGGAAAACTGACCGGTCAGGAAGTTCGCCGGAAGTTCGGAGAGGTCACGCGGCCAGTTCAGTGGGGCGACCTTGACCCCTTTCGCCTCTTTTCTAATAATCAAATTCTTCGTCGTCCTACTCCAAAATCTCAAATTCCCGCCGAGCATCGTTTTTCCTTTTTTTGTGTGTGTGCGTTTGAATGAAAGAAGAAAAGGACTATGCAATTGAATCTTATAGATGGAATTGGTAAGCAGTTCGACGAATTTCAGATGAATGCGAAGGTAGACATTCGAGATTTCGTGCGTGACTCATTCTGCTTGACATTCAAAGAATTAGTGCACTATTCGACAAGTATTTATGAAAGTGTTGTGAGAGAACTGTAATTCCGAGCGATAGAGTCTGAATGTTCAAATTTTAACAGCAAAACTAGTGTTTTTTGCCAGATTAGCCACGAAAAACCGATAATTTCTGATTTGTCTCTCGATAGACCGAATGTATAGGCTATTACGAATTTTTTAAGCGCAATAGCGTTAAATTTGGTCAAGTCGCAAATCACATTTATCCGTTTGAAGGTTTTTGGCTAAAACTACGTGAATTTCAGTTGCTTTCCGGTAATTTTCGCGGTTCGAGCGCTCAAAATGCTTGTATTTACGTGATTTATCATTCTCAAAACCAATTCTGTCTGAAAACGGTCAAGAAAGCGCAAAATGAGAAGCGCGGTTTTTAGGCGGCGAAGGCGAAAAAGCAAAGTCCGCGAAAAATGCGCCAAAACGTCATTGTTTCTGAGAATTAGTGTGTTTTCATGTCGAACAATTATTTTTCATCGCCGTTGACAACAAGAATCAGAGAAAACCTGCTCAATTCATGAAAACGCCATTTGGCCGAGGCCACGCCCATATTTTCAGCTCTGGAGACCGTGCCCCCGTCAGAAGGAATTTCCGTGCCTGCCACCACCTAATTGAATTACACGCCTTTCGTACTTTGCCTAGCACCGCACACTCGTATTTCTGTCTAGAAAACATAGACTCACTTCTGTACTCACTTTTCCCCTTTCCTTTCCCGTTTTTCCACTTCGAACCCACTCAATGTTTCGCCGCTTTTCCGTCCCGAACCCCTCGAGCGCAGACGCAGAGAAAAGGCAAGAAGACAGGCGGTGGCGAAGAAGAAGAAGAAGAAGAAGAAGAGAAAGAAGTAATATTTCTGATATGACGAGAGCGAGCCCATGGGCGATCATGATATGATGATGATGATGATGATGAGCCACACATTGATTGATAAATATGAAGGATATGAGATCGGGTTTCAAGGGCGCCTGCCTTCGCCCGCGGGCTGTCCCATTCGTTTCGAAGGCTTCAAAGTTTTTTATAATCTCTGCAACCGCTCGAATTCATTCGTTCATTCCGTTCCACGCGCCAATCAACTGGACAATATGTACAGTGAAATGCTCGAGACATCCCTCCGAATCTGTGTGCCACTTCACATTTTATTGCCATTCGACCCATTATCCCATGCGCTTCTTTCTCTTCGGAATGGGGCGAAGGCGAAGGGCGAAGGGCGACAAGAAAATGAATTGAAATGAAATGGAGCAAATGAAGGAAAAGAAGTGGGAGGGCGTCCCCGTTGATTTCGATTCCAACATCCATTTCCCGACGAAGAAGCAGCCATTCGAGATCTTGCCTTTGTTTTTTTCCTAGTAATTTGGCCACCGCACTCTATCGCTCAAGTTGCAGCCGCTCTTCCATTCCCCGGGAATTCTAGGCCGCCTAGAACATTTACGTGCGTTTTTGATAATAAAATAATAACTTTTAGGGATTCAGTGCGACTCGGCGCCTTTCCTGACGGTAGATTACGTCTTTTCTCACGAAAAAGCCGTCTTCAGACGGATTTCTGTTGCAAACGTTAACAAAATGAACTGAAACCGGCTCGCATATTGTTTTCACTCCATTTCTCTTCAAAGATGCGTCTAAAATTGTGACTTTTTTGTCGGAAAAATGGAAAAATCGTTATCAACCGTATCCGCCCGAAATTTAAAGGCGCAGAACTCTAGCGTGTCGATAGCTTGAAGGAGAAAGGCGTCAAGTTCGTGATACTTTGTTTCGTGAAAATCACCTGAAAGAGGTGTCGGAGAGCACGGATAACAGTGTTTCTTCGACGGTACTGTACTTTGTGACAGATGGGTGGCAGGTATACTGTAGTTTAAAGGCGCAGACTCCGATCTTGTCTTTCATTCTCATCATCAGATATTGTATTCCTACGTGCGCGCATAATACCGTAACCCGGCAGCTCTCGCGCCAAGTCCCCTCAAGATTCACGGCCAGGGAACTTATATTGCCAACTGTCGTAAGACCCTGAGCGTTGGGAAAAAAGTCTGTGGATGGTCGGAACCGACGGACACGAAGGGAATGCATCATCTTCTTCGCCGCCGCCGCCGACTTCAACTCTTTCTTTCCGTCCTCCCCCAAATGCCTTTTGTGCCAAATATATAGTGGTGGAACGAGAAACGAGCAAAAGACACAAAACGACCGATGTGGGTTAGGAGGCAGGAGGGCGGAAAAAGAAAAGCAAATTCAGCAGATTTGAGCCTCATATGATAAATTACATCTAGAGTCGCATATTTGTGTGTGTGTGTGTGTGTGCGCGCGCGCGCGCGGGCCCCTCCCCACCAGAGTTTTAACTTCTTTTCCTCGTTTCGGACGGCCCCAACTCTCTCTCTCTCTCTCTCTCTCTCTCTCTCTCTCTCTCTCTCTCTCTCTCTGTCTTCCTCACTTTCCTCCAAAAGATTCGTCTTCTGGGCCCCCGGTGGACCCTCTGACACCGATGGGCCCCCGGGAAGAAGAAGAAGGAGAAGGAGGAGAAGCAGCAACCACCCATTCTTTATCACTTATATTTTTTTGCCTGGTCAGACAGATTCTTAAGCTTTTCCTCCAGTTAATCCCAGCACTTGGTTACTGTAGAACTTTTTGTTGTCTCAGTGAATCTCAGTTTGGAAGCATAGCATTGAAATGTGTAGTGAAAACCATTTCTTGAGCCTGATCTGGACCTACAGTTGTCCTAAACCTTTTTGTCACTACCTTTAAACCTTCTTACCTTTGGACACCTATATCTCAAAAACCAAGGACTGTTGCGAGAAGTGGTTAACTGAAAAGTTGTTGGAAATTTTGTGCTCAAGAACTTTATAATTGATCAATTTGTTCTAAAATCTATTATTTTGGAGTTATGGTCTTGTTTCTGAACAGTATTCACTCTCAGTGGTTGGTACAATCAAACTCTGATATCCCAAGTTGCCCGAGCTTCAGACCTGTTCGGCTTCAAGTCGTTCCCTCTTTTTCTCTCAATTCTTTTCCCTCATTCGGCGCTTCATTTCGAAATTAAAATGTTTATAAATGAATCGAGACGGGCGGCAGTGTGGCCAAAATAGACGGGCTCAACAATGCCTTCGGGATTATTTTGATGATGTTGGTGGCGAAGACAAATTATTTGGCAAACATTTTGCAAACAAGCACATTCCGAGAAAAGTGGACTCGTATTTTAGTTTCGCAACAGCACGGCCGATACGATCTTGTCGCCAGGCGCCCTTTTCCGTCGGTCAAATTTTTCGATTTTAATTGCTTATCCGATTGTCTGTCTGTCTCTGCGGCTCTCTCCGATTCGAGTGCTCTCTCGGCAGAGTGATCGAATTGATGAAAAGGTGACAGAAGGACGGACGGGAGGGCGCGAAGAAGAAGAAGAAGAAGGAGAAGAAGAAGGAGAAGGAGACCAACTCACTTTTGATTTATTACTCTCATTTCCGTCCCGTTTTTTGCTGTGAGGTCAATGAAATGTGTAGTTTTGATTAATTAGCTGCCGAACCGATCATTGCCGAACGTGCGAATGTGCTCCAATGATAATATTTTCCTGCTGTTCCGATCTACAGTACTCTTGAAAGAAAGCAATCCTAGAATGGCGAAACTAGCAGGTTACGGTAACCGCGGGACCCTTTCGAAAAGTCTGGCTGCGCCTTTAAAATCAGCAGTCTGTGGGGGAGAGAATGTAACATTTCGCGCGGCACTTGATTTTGATGAACTCTTACCGAACACCGATTGAAACCCGACCCCTCCAATCAAAGCCTCCCTCTTTCTCTCTCTCTCTCTCTCTCTCTCTCTCTCTCTCTCTCTCTCTCTGCTCCGAACAAGGCTGCTCCTAAGAAGTAATTGTTGATTTGTGTCTGTGCGGGCAGCTCGAGATCGTCTTACTCTGACTTTTATTTGCTCTCCAACAATAATCAAGAGCGAGAAGAACATCGTCAATAAATAGTGCAGCCGAGAGCGAGATGTAGTAGGCAAAAGTATCGGCGACCAGATTTATCTCCCCCTCCCCCGCTTGTCATCATCATTATCATCAATTCTCTCGTTTCCAACAATACTCGTAAAACTTTTACTCGTCAGTTTCTACCTTCATTCGGTCATTGCTTCATTCGGGACTTTCGTTCTCCTAATTGGGTGATTTCCTCTTTATTGCCCGTCTGTGCCCATCTTCCATTTTCTCTTTGATTATGCCGCCGCGGACTGAAATTGGCCAAAGTTGGTGATGGTGGCAATGAAAATGAAAATGCGATTACGGTAGTCAATAATGGACTGGAATAGAGGACCGGAAGGACTGTGAAGACGGAAATCGCCTGATCAGCATCGGTTTGAGAGCAATTCTCAGCCAATTTCAAATTTTTTTTGTGAAATTAGCAGTGTGCAGGCATTTCGGTTTCAAATCAATTTCGCTCAGAAAATTAATCGACGGAACCCGGGCTCCCGGCGGCGCGCGCCACGCATTTCCCCAAACGATTTTTGCGTGCTGCGCCTTTAAATTTAGTGGGTTACGGTTACTGCTCCGCTCTTTGGTGAAAGTTGTTTTTGCCAAAATTGCTGATTTTCATTCGTTGTAACAAATTTTAGACTTCGGAAATCGCGATGTAAATCGAAAATGTTAAAAAAAAAAGACGTTTTTCAACCCCAATATTCTGGTCCCGTTCGCATTTCCGTCCATTTCAGTGATGACCTTATCAAAACACATCTTTTTGCCTCCCACTTCCCCCCTCGAAAGACTTCCATTCTTTTCATAATAAAACAATTAATGGGCGATCGTTTTGACTTGCAAAACGGGTCAAAATGATCTCATCAGAAGAAGAAGAAGGCGTCTCTTTCGCCTCCTGTCACTCTTTTCTGTGGCCAATTACAGGCACATTTAATAACTTTTTGTCCCGTTTTTACCTAAAACTACAATAAGTCTCTACCAGTTTCGTGTAACCGAACACCGATTAAAATGTCGAAGACGGTAATCGCTTTGGCGGTTTTCCTCCTCGTCGAAACATGAAGATGGATCCGGCAATCCTTCCATTTTGCCGCACACATCATTATTTTGTCGGCGAGTGAATCGGTGTAATATGAAGAGGTATTTATGATGGAAAGGGGCTTTGCAAAAAAAAAGAAAAAGTTATGAAGTCGAGCAAGAGAGAGAGAGAGAGAGAGAGAGAGAGAAATGAGTGATGAGTGATTAGAGCTCTCAAACGACACGTGGCAAGGTGTTGGAGGTGAGAGGATATAGCGGCGGCAGCAGCCGACAGATTTCAGATTTCTGATTCCTATGAATCATTAAATTACTCATTTTATTAATAGGTCACTGGAATCAGGCTATAAATGTGTTCAAGGGTGTAAAGAGGAGAGGAGGAGAAGAAAAAGAAGAAGAAGAAGAAGAAGGGGGGAGAAGTGATATAAACCGTTTATTCCTTGTGTCCTTTCATTCCATTGCCATTCACGTTATCTTTAAAACTTTCTTGGAGGTCGTTGTACTTTGTTTTACAAGTTTACCCATTTTTTGTGCATTCATTGCCAGTAGCACTGAATTCTACCGAATAGCATTCATTCTTCTCAGCTACCGGTCAAGAAAGTTTTCATAAAACGTATCTGGTCTGAACTCGGTTATAGTCATTTGTATTTGAAACTTTACAATAGCTCTCTCTCTCTCTCTCTGGCTCACTCATAAATTCCGCGCGTTGGTCATTGGCGGGTGTCTAATTGGAGTCGTCTCCCACTCCTTTTTGGTCGTGCTGCTCATCCGCGAGAACAATACATGCCTGGTCCCGTTGTGCTCGGTGGGCCAGCAGCTGACTTATGCTCTATAACAACATAGTAATTACCTTCCCCCTCCGGCGCTCAATTGTATTCACTTTCCATCCGCCCACGATGAGCGGAGGAGGAGGAGAAACAATATTTTGTTTTATTGATTAATTTATGAAGTGCACCACTCAATTATCTCCTTGATTGAGACGGCATACGGTAGTGGCGGATGAATTCTGAAGAATCATGGGAGAAGAAGAAGAAGATGGAGAAGAAGAAGAAGAAGAAGAAGAAGTGCGTCATTCCACACTTTGCAGATTATTCTTGGGAATTCTTGAGTTTACTTTTAGTTCAACTGGACTAATGGGCGTGTGAGTAATTGAGAAATCAACGACATGAACAATATTTGAAAAAGAATCAACTTTAAAAGTGCATAGCCGGGTCAGAAGATGTCAAAATGGTCTAAAAATGTTTGGGTGCAAACTAGACATCTTGTAGATCATTTCTCTAGTTGACATCTTTTTCGTACCACCAATTCTAAGATTACTGTAGCTCGGCGAGGTGACGGCTTTCAAAGTTTGCACTGAAAAACAATGTTTCCGGTTACCAGGCACTGAACTGAATACGGGGGGACCAAGGGAGATATCTTTGCGAATTCGCATTCTTAATCCTGAGCTGCTGCCGCCCTCCCTCTCGATTTGCTTCTGCACCAATTATATCCATCAGCACCTGT
Source organism: Caenorhabditis sp. 36 PRJEB53466 (assembly GCA_946814055.1). Taxonomy (NCBI): domain Eukaryota; kingdom Metazoa; phylum Nematoda; class Chromadorea; order Rhabditida; family Rhabditidae; genus Caenorhabditis; species Caenorhabditis sp. 36 PRJEB53466. The sequence goes on from CAMPFS010000001.1 coordinate 6,764,623, forward strand.
CGATGCTCCATCCATCCACTATTTCATTCCTTCCACCACAAGACATTTGCTCTTTCCCATTCTTCTTTCTTCTTCTCCTTGTTCACTTTGTCAGTCATTCACAGTGTTCTCTCAATGGTCCGTGTCTCGGCCATCTTTCGTTTGGAACTTTCTCCCCGCGAATGAGCAATCAAACCGATATCATCGGAATCGTTGAGAGTTGGGCGGCAATGAGCTCTTCGGTGTCAATCAATCTTGTTATCCGCCTGTTCTTTCTCTATACAGAATCGCATCATCCTCTCCAATATTTATCGAAGAGCCCGTCGAGCCAAGGGCCCGGCGCGCTCTCGTGGGGGCTCTCTTGCGGATCACAAAAAAGATAAGTGATAAATGATATGGAGGGGCGAAAGAGCACTGCGGGAGGCAAGAGATGGGAGAGCGCAGAGCGTGTTCGGACACATAACCCCGTGCGGCGGCAGTGGCGGCGGGCCGACGGGGGCCGAACCCCCCCCCCTTCGAAAAAATGAATGAGGAGGGCGAAGCGAAATGACGGCCCCGCGAAGAAGTTAATGATAACGGCGGAATGATCGGGGCTCCCGGCGGCGAAATCATCACATACTCTTATCGATTCGCACGATTTTTTTGAATTTTGACTTTGGAGGCCGCTCAGAATCAGTTCTAGACGGGAGACTGTATTGGCCGTAGGAATCGATAGAAGAGCATTCTTTTTACTCCTTTTTTGTTAATTTCTTCGGTCAAAATGTATCCTAGATGGAAAATTCTCTTCCATTTCTGCAGCAGCACCAAAGTTTGACTGCGTTATATTCAGACGAAGATGCGGAAACTGTTGCGATTCTGTTTTTGGTGTCTGACAACTGGACGCATTTTTGATTGGCCGGAGAACTCGTTTCGCACCCGACATTAGCCTGACTGAAACAATGTTTTGTACCGTGTTGGAGCAATCGCTCAGAATAAGAAAGCGCGTGCCCGTTGGCTTCTCGATGACACGTACAATATTCATTCTTTGAGGGCAACAAAAGAAACCGAAGGTCCAGTTGCAAATCCATACGTTTTTGTTTTAAAAGAAAGAGAGCATCCTCGAGTTGAAACCCTTCAAATTTCGACCATTCCATCCAGTTGTTCTTCCCATTTCACAATTCGCGTCTGTTTGTTCTGACAACTACGCGCTAGTTTCTAGTCGGAAAGTGCGCTCCGCTGAGAATTCCGTTTGGCGACGACTTCAAACTCATTCGACCAAACTCCGCCCGTTTTCTATCGTAATCGTGTCGCGTTTCCCACATCTGCGTCTCTCCCGCCACTTCCATCTTCAGAAGCCAGGCTGTCTTCGTGTGTCCCAGCGCGCGGGGGCGTGGCCTTAATATGCGGCTTGATTGGTCAGACGCATTTCGTCTCCTCCCACTTTTGCCCAAACTTTTTCATTTCCATTCCAAAGTCATCATCATCCGCTCCTCCTGCTGCTGCTTCTTCTTCCGTAAACTCTTGTTCGATTAGACAAAAAGAGAGTGTGTTATGAGAAGAGGCGGACAAAGTGTTTGTCAAGCAGATGCGACACACAAATGTTGATTACCGTATCGCCTAGAGCAAATCAGCCGTGTGCTGCGACGAAGTGGGCGCAAAATATCATCTCGCGCCCCGTTTCTCCCCCCCCCCTCCGCCAATCCGAAATGTTTGCCTCAGATTGCGCATCTCTTCTCGCTTCCCAATTGACAACGAAAACGACAGTGTTTCAAACATACACACACACACAAAAAATGGGCCGGAGACGTCGGCGTCTCCTCGCTTATCACACTCTCTCCCGCGCCCTGCTAGTTTGTCTAATTGATATAGCGCAAAGTTCAGAACGGATTACGGTAATCATTTGTGGTGGGGGGCTCGTGCTCTTGTTTCGTTCGTTCGTTTGCTCCGATCGTGTCAATGAGTGGTGTTTATATCACTTTGTTGATTTGGATTAATAGGCTCTACTAGTTAGAGGTGTGGTAAACTTTTGGTGTTTCGAAATGGGAAAAGAAAAAAAAGAACAAAGAAGTATCTGAATATCTTGAAACTCCATGATTTTTCGAACAAACTATGAAACACCTTTCTTTGATCTTTTTTAGCGTCCCTTCCCTCCGACCGCCCTTTTTTCCTCCTCTTCTCCGTCTAATTCGTGCGGTCCGCCGCCCGTGTCAATCTCGATTAAACCCTCATAAAATGGCACTTGGTCCGTGGCCGCCGGCTCTTTTCCCGGAGCTCCCTCTGTGTTTCGATGTAAATCATTTGCCGAACAACTTCTCACTCTGTGCCGTCCTGCCAAAAACCTCTGAGCGAAACAGTTGTCCTCGCTCTGCTCTCTTCCTCTTCGGCTTTGTCTCCCCCCCGCGCTAATTGATGCGATATGAAACTATAATGGCCGCCCATTTTTCCCGCCCGAGACGACGAACAAACATGTGTTACCCATTAGATTTCGGAAGCCAAGACACGTCGTCCGACCGAACTCTTCGTCCCTTTTCCCCCCCCCCTCTCTCATCCACTTCTTCGTTTTTTTGATGACCGTGAAGATGATGATGATGATGATGATGAAGAAGGAGAAGGAGAAGGAGAAGGAGACAAGGAACTCTTTGCAGAAGCAGCAGATGTCGGTGCGGATCGACGAACCGCAACTGTTTGTGAGCATGTCCAAGGAGCCGACGCAGGAGACGGTGACGGTCGGAACCGCCGGCGCCAACGACGAGACTGGCAGCAACTGCGACGAACGGCACGACGATCAGATTGACGAGGTGAGCAAGAAAGTGAGCCTTCAAGAACCAAGATTCGTGTTCAGAAGTGTTCGGGTTCGGCCCCAGCATCCCCAGATTTGACGCCGAACCTCAGCATGTTCGCCGACCTGGAGTCCCGTCAGAAAGTGGTCCAACGGCTGCTCAACTCACAATTGAACTTATCAAATCTCCGCGCGCCTCTCAATTTACCCCCGATCTTCCAGGCCCTTCAGACACCCTTCAACATCCAGGTGAGTGTCTCGAGTTCTTCCCGTTTTCCAGATTCCTCCCAGTTCCAGTACAACCGTCAATTCCAGCAGCAACTACTCGGATTGGCGTCCGGATTGACAGCCGTCTCTCCGGGAATCGACGATTACGACGAGGAGAATGCGAATCAGGGAGAGCCCGAAGACCTGACGCTCGGATTCCGGAAGGAGACATCGGTGAAGTCGGAAGAGCCCTCCGAGCCGGGAATTAACGCTTCCGGACCGGCGTGGTCCTACGAGGAACAGTTCAAACAGGTGGGCATTACCATTACCGGTTTTTTTCCGTTTTCGTTTCATTTCGTTTCGCTCGGCAATCCGACACTTTTGTCCTCCAATTACCATAGAGACGAAGCTTGGTACCTAGTTAATTATGAACAACAACTCTTCTTCTTCTTCTCTCTCCTGGGCCTACCGTATTCCAGGGCATACACGATGAAGCATTGTGTTCACACATTTACGAGTCTATTGTTCACACCGAATCACTAATTCGCATTATTTGTGCCAACTCTCCCTCTCTCTCTCTCTCTTTGGGCAAGGAGAAGCCGCCTTGAAACCTAATCAATTATGAGCTCTGGCGTGTGTATCGATTACAAAAGAAAAAGGGCTACAGTAATCCATGTCATCAATCTAAGCGGGCGGGAGCAGGGGGCTCGTTTTTCGATTGATCAGTGCGCGGAGGAAGAGCGCGAGAAGTGCGCGCCCGGACGGATTGTTTGCCGAGCCGATTGGCTCGAATCTGTCGGATTAATAATGTAAGAAAGAAACATACAACTCTCTCTCTCTCTCTCTCTTCCTCCTTCTCTCCTCCATCGCTTCTTTTGTGTTCGCCCCGTTATCAGCTGATTAGAGTGGGGAAGAGAGGGGGACTGGCGAGAGATCGAGAACAAAGATCTCGGCCACGTGGCACCATCCTTAAAGGGAAGTCTTTTCTAAAAATAATAATCTGGAAAAAATAAGAGTGTTGACAGTTCCATGCAGCAAAAACAGAATTCCGGAATGTTTGCATTCAAGTCTGAGAAAACGCAATCAAAGTTTGGTTTCGCTCGTGGAAGAGAAACTGCATTCTGGAATGCTAGGCCATCAAATGTTTTCTTTTTTTTGCACGTGCGCACTTTTTGTGAAAACCGACCAGTATTCCTTATCGATAAGTGCCTATTTCGATAAATTATCGATACATTTGTCGAAATTTTAGCGGAAAATTAGTCTAAACTTTTTTTTCGGCCGTACGTTAACCAAACGTCATTTCGAAATTCAGTTTTTGCTGCTTGACAAGACAATTATTGAATTTTCAAGGAATTATTTTTTCACGAGACTTCAGAATACATCAGATCCGCCGACAATTATGTTCTGGGGCGGGCTCGAAACCATCGAAGAACTGTTGAGAGACAGAGAGCCAAAAGTTTTCCAATTTCTGTTCACTTTCTAATTGGGCTCTCCGCGGGCCGCCATCCGGATGCGATCATTGTCTTTCCGTCGTGCGAGCAATAAAAACGGACCAAAACTAATAATAATGATAGTGGAGAATATAATGGGCGAATTGCGAGTTTACAACATGTAATAATGGCTTCAGTGGTCGCGGGCCATCCGGAGAGCCCACTGATTTATGTGTATGACCAAAACGACTTTTGCTCCTGGTCTTCTGCTTTGAATTTAATAAAAGACAAGTACAGTAATCCATCTCAACTGCGTCAATTCCTTCATCAATTATCTTTAAGAAGAAGAAGAGCGCTCGTGCTAATTGAGTGGGGCACCGCGAATATTTAATTATGTGAAGAAGAAGGGGAAAAGTTTTTAGGCAGGCGAAATGAAGTATTACTTATTAGCTCTTACATATTACATTGCCAATTTCGGAAAGGAAAATGAGCATGTTTTGATGGGCGCCCCGCGGGGAAAACGGAAAAAAGAAAGATGAAAATAAAAATGAAAATGAGTTGTTGCAGTTGTACGAACTGTCGGACGATGTGAAACGGAAGGAATGGCTCGACGACTGGCTCAACTTCATGCACAGAATAGGTGGGAACATATGACCGACTTAGGGGTTTAGAAGACTTTTCAAGGCCCGGTCGACCTGAGTTAAAATTTTTTGAAAGTGTTGGGAAAAACTATCGATTTTTCAGCTGTTTAGGGAGCGTTATGATAAAATTCACATGGGGATTCCAAAACTGCTTTTCTTTGCTGAATAGCTCTGGAATTGAAGAAAAACTTGTCGAGCATAAATAATGTCTTGAAATTGTAGTACTGAAACCCGGACCCGGCCCGCGACAAGTTTGACACTCCAAGTTTTACATTTACAATGTTCTGTTTTGAACGAGTTTTTGAAAATCTTCTTGCAGGAAAGCCAGTGACACGAATACCGATAATGGCGAAACAAGTGCTGGACCTCTACGAACTGTACCGTCTCGTCGTCCAACACGGAGGCCTCGTCGAAATAATCAACAAGAAGCTGTGGCGGGAGATCACGAAGGGCCTCAACCTGCCCTCCTCGATCACTTCGGCCGCGTTCACCCTCCGAACGCAGTACCAAAAGTACCTCTACGACTACGAATGCGAAAAAGAGAAGCTGTCGAATCAGGCGGATCTGCAGCAGGCGATCGACGGAAATCGGCGGGAAGCTCCCGGAAGACGGACGGCGCCCTCTTTTCCGCTTCCGTTTCCGCTTCCGCACGCCGCCAACGCAGCCGCCTCGATGCTCAATAAGCAATTGAACGGACTGGCGATGAGGAACGGTGAGGGCGCGACGGAGCACGGTTGCATCACAACGATCCTTGCAGAGTTGCTCGACGACGAGAACACACTGAACCTGCAAGCGAGCGGGCTGTTCGGCGGCAGCTACGGGGCCGATCAGATGGCCATTCTGGAAGCGCACCACCGGAATATGGAGAGGGCACAACGAGCGGCGGAGCACATCTCTCGGCACACGCTCGGACTCACCGTCAGCACGAACGGAGCCAACGGCAACGGAGCGACGGGCGCTCAGAATGCGTCGGGACGTGAATCCACGTCGAGCAACGATTCCGACATTCCCGGTGAGAATCCGAATCGAAATCCGAGCAACTTGAAAGGTTTCTTTGCAGCGAAAAGGCCGAAATTAGAAAACGATAAACCGAACGGCGCGAATTCCCTTCGAATCAGTACAAAACAATCAGGTAACTCTAGAGTTGTGGGGAATTTGACCACAATAAAAAGTTGCAGACGGTTCAAAGAGCTCAATGTCCGTCTCGATGGAAATCAACGGAATCACCTACCAGGGAGTATTATTCGCACTCGAAGACGCCGACTGTTGAGCCACATTTCGACTCATTTTGTTTTGTAATTCGATTGCGCTCTGTCGCACAAATCACCGTGCAAAACCATTCACGGAATTCAACATTTTTGAATTTCGCGGACTTGTGCGATAGAGCGCAGTAACTCTAGAATGCAAATGTGTTCCAGTGCGAACTCCCTCCTTTTCCTTTTTTAATGATTTGCGAGCTTTTATGACAAAAGACAAAACGAGCTTTCCCCCCGACTTTTCCCTTTTAGACTTCCGTCCGTTCTTCCTGTTCAGCCCTGTCCTCCTCCAAAAACTCCCCCCAAAATCTCTAGTTGTGAGCTTATTTCATGGTGAAATTCTTCTCTCTCTCTTCATTTTTTCTTCGTAATTTAAAGCCTTCTCCTTTTCTTTCCCCCAAATTTTTCTTCCGTCGTTTCTTTATCATAATTATTCTGGAAACACACACGCTGCTTAGCACGCAATAAAACCTCACAATTGAACGGATTTCGAATGACTTTTCAGGGGAAAACAAGTATAAAATGCTCAGAACCGTAACATTGAAAATCTGGAAAATCAGGGAAAATGGAGAAAAAACAGAGAAGAACAGAAAACAAGAAAGAATGCATAAAAAGGTAAAGAGACTGGCCGTTATGAGAAATATGGAAGAAATACCCGATTTTAGGTGAAAATGGGGATTAGTAAGTAGATATTATTGCAGTATTTTTCTAACGGGTTGGTGTTTTCAGACTCCTGTCCGTCTCTCGAAATTGCAAATTTGGCTTAAATCAGGTATTTGTGCAAATTTTGCTGATTTTTCACTCGATTTCGACCAAATGTATTGAATTCAAGCGCGGACAGGAGTCTGCAAACGCGACGCGAAAAAACAAACCGCCACAGTGAAACATTGGAAATGGGTGAGAAATTGGAAGTGTCAAGTGAAGAGCATTCCTTCGAAGCGACGAGAAATTTCCTGAAATAGAAAGTATAGGTGGCTCTTTTCCTCCAAACTCACTCGGAAGTTCTCCAGACTGAAATTCTCTTGAGCCATCAGTATTTTGGCGCGTTGGGCCACCAACTTGGCGTAGTAGACCGGAGACGGGATGGAGACGCTTCGAGTGCACCGGGACTGCGTGTGACAGAGCTGCAATCCCAAATTATTTGCCATGTTCTTTTTGGCGCGAGCTCACCTGATAAGTCATATCGTGCACGTCTTCCGGCGGCATCTGATTGTCGTCCCACATGACGACGTACTTTGTCGGACGGGACGTTCCCTGGATACCGGCATGCGAGACCAGATAGAATTCGAAGAGGTTGTTGACGGTGATGCCAGTCTCCACGATGGTTCCAGCCGGCACATTCTGGCTGCTGCCCACTTTGTCCTGGAATTCAGAATGACCAGTTCGCGATTATTAAGTTTTTCAGGGATTCATTTTCACTCACAATGTCATCAGCGGCGAAAAGTCGAGTATGATGGGTGACATCCAATCCGATGAACGTGATTCCCGGCTGATAGTTCTGCTCGATGGCAGAACACGCTTCACGGACTCCCCTAAGCTCCGTCTGCAGAATCTCCTCGACCGTTTCGTCGGTGATTCCGGATCGATAAACGACAATTTTGTGCGGTTTGAATCCAGTTGCGCCGCGGAAATTGACGATCGCCTCTCGAACCATGTCCGCCATATCCACGATAACGTTCGAATTGCGCGGTTGGGTACGGAAGATCGGATAGAAACGAGTCGGATGTCCGTCCATGGAGCCGACGAGACAAGAGATGGAGGAATCTATGTGGGCGAGAGAGGAGACCGAGTCGGAGACGGAGCCGGACGAATTGCGGGAGAGGAGGCATCCGATGAAGAGGACTGGCTCGTGGGTGATCGACTGCGGCCGTGCGGAGATGACGACGTTCACTCCGCCCAGCTTCGAGTTGATCTTCATGCACAGATTGGAAAGCGTGTGCGGCGACACCTTTATGACGTTGTGGGAACGGACGCACTGGGTGGTCAGTCCGAGCGAGTCGCCCTTCCGTTTGACGTCTCCGTAGATGGCCGACTTGCCCGGAACGACACAGATTATGAGCTGGAGGTCCGGATGCTCCTCGTGCAAGTAATCCAAGATTCGGCTGGCTTGATCCGCTTCGGAGTACCTGAATTGGAGTTTAACTGAAACATTGGTTGGGTTAAGTACCTGCAGAAACAGTGATTTATCAAGAAAGGCATTCCTATCTCATTGGCGACTTTCTGAAGACTCGCCGTAAACGTTCTGATGTTGTTCGGCGAAACGATAGAGGAAGAAGCGAAGGAGACGAGTGCCCACTTCTGAAAACGTTCGTTGGAATGGGATTTTACTCACAACTGGAAGACTCACAGAAATCTGAATGCCCGAGTAGAAGTTCTTTCCCCTCATGTCCCATGTTCCGTTGTTCGGAGTCGTCACGCAGTCCTGTTGCCTCGTCATTGGAGAAGAATAGACCAGTTTGGGCGGCAAGAGGACTCTGCCCTCGATCTTCATCATCTCGGCATTAACAGAGAGTCCGAACTGGGTTCCGTACGGATCCTCATCTAAATCGATCCGATTTCGGAGCTTCATGACCGCCTCCTTCCGTTCCGACGCATTTCGACTTGTCGCCTTGATCAGATTGGCGATCTGCTGCTCGTTCAGCTTCTTTATGCACCGTTGACCACTGACAATGAAGCAAAGTTCGAGCGGAAGCACACAATCGTGAGTCCGTCCCACTTCGAGACACGGCAAGTGACGGTACTGTAGGTCGACGTCATAACGGATTCTGTAGTAGTCAATGAGAGTGAGTGCATTCATACCCTGGCCTCTGCTCGGAAGACTCAGATGTATGCTCTCCATCGGTTTCCACGTGCATCTGGCGACTCGGAAGCGTCTCGGAGTGCCGCGATATCTCGTCTCTACCTTCAATCCAGCAATCTCCTTCGAGAACCTTTTCTTCTGAACGTCACTCAAAGGCCGTCCGTCAATGACGGTTGCGAGCGGAACTCCGAGCACTTCGGCAAGGAATTCGACGACGGAGATCGGACGGTAGAATGTTGTCGTTGCCACGTCGAGATTCATCGTCAGAACATCGAACGTTTCGACGATATTCTGATAAAATCCGTAGCAAACTTCTCGTCCCAATCCTAGATTGACAGTTCCCCAGCCGAGACCGTGGCCTTGAAGATTGTGTGGAGTAATTGAGAAGAAGGACTGGAGCACGGCGTGGAAGCGATTAGAAGACGTCTGACGGAGAATCGTATCGATCGCGTGCATCATCCTCCTCTTCGGAGCATCGTCTTCCTGTTGCGAACGACTGAAATTAAATGAGATGTGGAATGTGAGTTTTAATTGAAGCTAACACTCTTGTGTCCAGCTGAAATTTGTCCATGTAGGTGAGGAAGACGCTGAACTCATTCGGAGACTCCTTCGTATTCACCATTCCGGCCACGTTGATATTCATCCGATTCACCTTATCCACGTCGATTTTCTTTATCGAATAAATTGTGTGCCATCCGTCAAAAGCCAGCGGAGCACCAAAATCAACTTGCTCTTGTAGAATGTTCATAATCTTGCGATTCAATTTTTTCGACGGAATATCCGGCTCAAATTGAACATTGTACTGATGAACGGACACTTCGGAGCAAGTTAATCGGAATTGATTGGCGAAAAGAGCCAAACGACGGACGCCGTTCGAGCACGGAAGTGGCTTAGACACAAGTCTAAACTGCTCTCTGCAAAAACGACATTCTTAAGCTCGAAATTTGATATTTGATTACCTCGGCACCTCTACTTCAAGCTGCCGGAAATTGAAGTCGTCATTGAAGCGAGACCCGGAAGAGATGCTCAGCAACTCGTCCTCGAGGGTGTTAGACGGCACGTTAATTGAGGACGACTGGCTGGTTCTCTCGCGTATTTTCTCCACTAAATCGTCTGTTAGTAGGGCTGACAACAGCCAATCTTTCTCCATGCCTGAATTTATTCATTTTATTTAAAAACACAAAATTTTCAATGAAATTTCATGAAAATTCAGTTGAGAAAGGTAAAATTTCAAACGACGTTTAAAGGCGCATACACAAAGTTTTACGTGTACAGTAACCCAATTCAAAATTCAAAACATTGACTTATTCAACAGAAAATACAAAAACAGGGTTTCTTCTCATTCTCCTTCTTTCTGTTTTAAAGTGAAAATCATCTTGTCGATTTCAGCCAGCGTCTCGTACTGCGGATCCTTCGCGTCTGCTTTCTGAATCTTCTCCGGCGGCTTGAACTCTTTCCGCTTGCCCTCCTCGTCTTTCTTCGCTTCATTCACAGGCTCTTCTGCCGGCAAACTGATGGGACCGAGCGTCTGTGTCGCGGTCTCCTCAAGCGGCGTCGCATTCTTCTTCGTTACGCTCTTCACTTTCTCCTCCTTCGGCGGCTCTTCCGTTTTTCTCGAGTCTTTCGGTTTCTTACTATTCGACGAAGCTTCCTTTTCCGTTTCTCTCGTCGGACTCGTCTGCTTACTCTGCAATTCTTTTCATTCGAAACTCTCAGCTAAGAATAACCTTATCGGTTGAGCTGTCTCCGCTTTTGTTCGAAGTCGGCGAAGTGAATTGCGTTTTCTGTCGAACGCTCGGAGCCATTTTCTTTTCCTTCTTACAGACACTCAGGCTCATCAGAAGACAGGCGGCGCCGATGACGTAAAGGATCATTCTGTTCCAATCGATCTAAAAGCGGATCTTGAACGTCAATCATCTGAAGTTAACTTACAATTTGCCAAAAATAAACTCTTTCTCGAACATCTCTGATCCGAAAGGGAGCGGTGAGGTTATTTGAGGGCGGCCTGAGGTCGGAACGGTTATTGAAACTTCGATTAAGCTGGAAAGATGCTGGAAAGCATTAGATTTCTGGCACATAAATATTATATTTACATTTTAAGTAACTTCTTGGCAGAAGCTTTTTTTTGTAAATGGTGAAAGATTAAAATGAGTTCGAGCTTCTTTTCAATCATCTGAAAGGAACTTACAATTTGCCGAAAATGAACTCTTTCTCGAATATCTATGATCCAAAAAGGAACGGTGAGTTCAGTTGAGCGCGGACATTTCGGGCCACAACACGGCGAACATCTGTGAACACGGTTTGAATTTCCCGTTCGTATTCTGTCGAAAGTTCGAGCTTCTAATCAACGTGATCCCCTACTAACATCCGGGCCGACCTCTCCTTATCTTAAAGGTTATCTCGCGATGTCTATAAAAGGGAGCGAATCGCCGAGGAGCGGCCATTCCCGTTCGTCTACTCACACTCCTCTCAACTCGAACCAAACGATCAACCGCAGCGATGAACACGCAGGAAAGAAAGAGAAGAAGCCGTGCCGCTTCAAGCGCCCCTCGTGACGCCCTCGGCCGCTTCACTTCCAGCAAAAAGTCGGTGGCCCGTCGCTCCCGTTCCCGCTCCCGCTCCCGCTCCTCCAGCCGCAAGTCTGCCCGATCGGTGAGCCGTGGACGTCGCGCCCCGAAGAGAGTCTCGAAGAGAAGCCGCAGCCGCTCTGCGTCCCTCCACACCGCCCGTTCTCCGAGGTGAGTCCCGACAAATACACCGTCGAATGATGATGAAGTTCCGTTTTCAGCGCCAAGTCGTCTCGCTCCCGCCGCTCGTCGTCCAGTCGTTCCGCTCGCTCCCGCCGCTCCGTGATGAGAAGCTCGTCGCGTGGCTCGTCTTCGCGTCGCTCATCGTCTCGCGGATCGGTCTATGGGCGCTCGGGCAAGTCGACCGCTTCTCGCCGTTCGGCTTCCCGCACCCAGTCTCGTCGCTCTCGCTCTCGTTCGGGATCTTCGAGTCGCTCGTCCAGCAGAAAAAGATCGACCAGGGCTGTGAAGAAGGCGGCGCCGAAGAGAGGACGCTCACGCAAGAACACCAGGTTAGGAGAGAATAGTGAACATAAAGAACAATCCGTTTCAGCAAGACCCGCAGCGGGAGCAGCAGCAGCGGCAGCCGTAGCCGTAGCCGCAGTGTCTCTCGTCGCAAGGCTCCGAAGAGAAATGCGGCCGCCAAGAGCACCCGCTCGCTCCGCAAGAGGGCCTGATCCGTCACACTGACACCATGCACTACTAACCAGAGAAATTAATGAATTTGTGATTATGATTGTTTTTATGACATTCTTTTCCTATCCTTACCTGTTGCCTAGGATGCCAGATGCCGGCCAGCAGCGGAATTCAGTCTTCTTTCTTCCGTCTTCGGTGTTCCGGCTTTTCAATTTCAGTTTAACACGAGGCAGATGATGAGAAAATCGAGAATTCGAGAAGGACAATGGGAAAAAAGACAATACGCATGCCGATGACCTCAGACGGCCGTCAATCTCAATAACCTTACAGAATGTACAAAGAAGTGGCAATCTGTGAATGGAGCGAGGAATTTCTTCAGAATATCATCCAGGTATTTATGAAAAGATTATGAACACGGAACACAATAATATCTATGGTTTTCCAGGAACACGAACATACGATAAGCCTCCCGCTCCCGCGAATCGACGGCCGTCATCTGGAGTTTGACGCAAGACTCATCAGTGATTGACAATCCAGCTCATCTATTATAGGGGCATCTCACAGAAATGGCGCTCTGTCCGCAATCTGGCCGAATTTCTAGAAGTAATTTTTCACTGAAAACGTGGCCTAACTTATCAAACTCGGCCACGTGGTCGCTCAATTCGCACTGCAAAAAGAATTTCTCAACAGAGCGCCATTTCTGTGCGGTGCCCATATAATACCACACGTGGTGGAGTCGTCTCGCACGTCGACAACCTCCTTCCAGTTTCTGGTTTCTTGTTTCACCCGATATCGTTGTTTGTTCACGGTTCAACGTCATTTAGTAAATGATTTAAAACTCTACTGGATTGGGTCATCGTTCTGGAAAAGCCAGAATTGGCGTGGCGTCCCACTGACATTCTTATCTTCGAAGGTCATCTCGCTAAAAATAAAAATCAGAAAAGACGGGAAAAGGAAGCGTCTGATAGTTGGATTTATCTTCATTTCACCAAACCACTATCCTCGCGAGTAGGATTATTTCTCAGTTCCGAGTCACTCGGAGAAACAATGCCCTCGTCTTACTGGCAACTAGTCGATTGGAACCACGTGGCAATGCACATTTGGACTTTCACAGGAGTCGCTTGTCTTTCCTACAGTTGGAGCATCTGCAAAGGATCGAAAAAGGCGCCGGCAACACCGGCCGCCCGTCCGCAGCCGCCCTCAGTTCCCCCGCAACCGCCGGCGTCTGTCAAGCCGGAACCACCGAAGGAAGCAGCTCCGGTGGCGGCAGCGGCCGAGAAGCCGAAAGAGGAAGAGAAGGTGAGAAAAGGCGGTCTGTCGGGCAAAATGAAATTGTTGCAGAAGCCGGAGGGAAAGTCGGCGAAATCGAAGAAAGGCGAAGATAAGGAAAAGTCGAAGGGATCGAAGAAGGAGGAGGAGAAAAAATCGAAGAAGAGCGAGAAGAAAAAGAAGGAAGGAAGCAAGAAGGAGGAGAAAAATGAGGAAAAGAAAGAGGAAAAGAAGGAGGCAAAGAAGGACGAGAAGAAGAAGGAGGAGGCGAACGCCAAGGATGCATTCAAAAAGCCCGAAGACCAGGACGCAGTGGCCGCCAAGAAGGATCCAAACTATCAGGTACAGTAATTCCTACCGTAATCCCTTATAAGGACTTTCAGACGCTCTGCGGATTGAACAATGATCTGTTCGGGCCCGACAAGAATCCGAAGAAGCAGTTCAAAGCGCCGACGAAAGTGGAGAAGGCGGACGTGAAGGATCCGCAATACGAGACGTTGAACGGAGTGGGCGACGATTTGTTCAAGGAAGAGAAGAAGGACGAGGAGGGCAAGAAGAAGGAGTTCAAGCCGCCAGAGAAGATCACGAAGGCGGACGCGAAGGATCCGCAGTACGAGACGCTCAACGAGGTGGACAAGGGAATCTTCCAGAACGAGGAGAAGTCGGGAGACAAGAAGAAGGACGAGAAGGAGAACAAGGAGGAGGAGAAGAAGTAATTTAACTGCTCGACGACGGATTTCACGTTGTTATAAAAGGTTCAGAATGAACCAACGTCTTCTTAAAATCTTTCGATTGTCGCCGTGCGGTGTTTGCAGACGTTAACCGTAACCGCTAAGTAACCTGAAAACACCTTTTTAAACTTCATTTCGCTATTTTTCAAATTGTTCAAACTACCTTATTTTCAAAATCACACTGTTTTGTTTGCCTTCGATTTTCCCTCCGAATGAGTCAATTTCGTTTTCCCATTCCCATCGCTCGCTTTCAATTTTCCCATCGTTTACAACAGTTTTCACACTCTCACTTTTCGTTTTTTTTTTCAAATTTTCGCTCCCAACTACTGTGTAAACCTTTTTGCCCAGCCAATGTTTGGATTTCGTGCCGCTTCCAGAAGTTTCTCTTTGAAATGGTGTCAAAAACAAGTGTCGCGTGGATAGGCTCAATCAATGGGCGGCGCGAAGAACCCATAATTCCTTTCTCTTCTCGCCTTCCGAATTCTTTTTCGCTTTCTGTCGGATTTCTTCTCGCCCAAGATTTATGAGCCAATTTCCAATTTTGCCGACGACGACGATGCTTTGGTGTGCAAAAATGGGACGAGTTCGTCTTCTTTTTAGTTGAATTCCTCTCCTCTTCTCATTTTTACGTCCCATTCAATGAAACAATACCGGGGTTGGGGGACAATGGGTCCGCCCATCTGTTCATGCTCCAAGTGCTTGCGCAAGGACACTCGATAGGTAACAGTAATTAGACGACGGATGGACGGTTTGATTTGAAAAAAAAAACTGACTCGAGATCTGTTTTTGCTTCTTTTTTTTAAATTTTGGTTCAATCTTTCCTAAGTACCACGTCGTAGCCCATGAATTGAACATTAAAAGTAGGACCGCAATGGGTTTCACGAAACTCGGATTAACGGTGTTTTCCCGAATTTTCAGGAAAAAGCGTTCCGAAAAGCGCCGAAATCTATTTTTCGTCAAATTTCAATGTTTTTTTTCCGGTCTCTGGCCTAGAATTCATAAAATTGAGCGACAGAGCACTATTAAGCACAGGTGTATTGTTTGATAACGTACTTGTAATTCTAGTACATGGTACCTTATGTCACTTTGTTTGCCAAAAGAATGTGTGCGTACGGTTCGACTGCTGACGGACCATGGCAATGAAGGTTTGCGGATCGAAAACGAAATATCGTTGTCGTTCGGACAACTCATAAAATTTGGGTCGACGACTCGCTTAACGCGCTTTTTTCATCGGCGATGGATCGGGGGCAGCTGCCGACTCATTTTCATTTTTCATTGCTCCGAATCAAATGAACACTTTTTCGCTCGCATTTTGAACGATGAGTTTTGATTTTTGAAGTCATGAGAGATGGCAAAAATGTTTAGGTTCCGCGAGTCCCCGTAGTCTAATTACTGCTTACACCGAGTAATTACCCCTGTCCGCTCACTCTCTCAATCATGATCGCAATCAGAGAATTTGATTTGAAAACTTGAAGACAGCCGTGGGATCCACGTGTCAAAACCAAACAATTATCGCTTCAATTATAAGAACAATCTGAACAGGTCATGTTTTGGGCAGATCGGATAGCGTTTTGTGAAAATTCTGGTTTTTGTGGAATGATTGACAATAAAGAATTAGGAAGATGAATTTACGAGAGCGAATAAAACGTACTGCGTGTCCGAGAGGACGTCGTCATGGCTTCTAAGAAACTACTTTCACGTTCGAAATGTGTGGTGAACGAAGGACGATCTGAGAAGAGTCATTACGGAGGCGGACGAATTCTAATCCTAATCCCTAAACTCTTCTAGACTTTCGAGTAATAAAACCCACGCGCGTGCGCCTCATTTCCGATCAGAAACTAGGTTGGTAGGGCAGTAGGAGTATGGCTCATTCGTCCATTTTTCACCCGGTACATCACTTCTCCGCCCGTCGCCTTGCCCCCCTATCGCCACTTCCTTCGTGCTGTCTCTGCGCCTCCGCGTCTCGTGTTGTCTCTCGTCACACTGACCCTCGACAAGTGTCCCCATACAGTCTGTCTTCGTTGCCCTCTCCTCGTGTCCCACAACAGACGTGCGCACTGGCCGGCCAGTCAGACGACGGGAGGACGACGAGGAGAGAGTGTGGGTAGCGCGGAGGGTGCAGAAAGGGAGACAACCAAAACGGTGGGTAACAGAAGAATTCAAATGCGCGCGGCCTGCGTTGCACGTTTTCCCTTGTTTCTCTTCCGCTTCACGCTCTTTTCTCACCTCTTTCGGCTTCCGTTTTGGTCATCTGTTGATAAGATTATCATCAATACTTCGTATTGCCCAATTTTTATCGATTTCGGTTCTAAAAAAGTCGTAACTCGGTTGCATTGCAGGCGCGTCGATTGGCTGTGATAACCGGAAAACTGAGTGCCCCCCGGTCTGTTGATGATTCCGCTCAGCGAGCCACCTCATGGCCCTCCGGGTCCTTATCATCCGAATGCGCATCTGATGCAACATCCTCAGATGCCCTATCATCATGAACAGGTAGCAAAAACTTCTAAAAACAACATTCAAACACAAAATCCGTGCAATTTCCAGGTCCCAACGACATCGCATCCTTCCTGGCAACAAGGTCTTCCGACGCCTCCCTATCACCCCCCACACCAGCAAATGGGACCTCACACCGTCAACTATCCGATGCCACAACAACAACCGTATCCCCAACAACAACATCATCCGCCGATCCCTCCACAGGCACTCGTTCAACAGCAGCAACAACAGCAACAACAACAACAACAACAACAGCATCAGATGCCAGCGTATCCACAGCAAAGGTTTGTTCTCTCTTTCTTTCTGTGAATCCGTTTCGAGACCCACCCTCGAAGATGCCTATCTGAGTGTCGCCACACATCATATTGATTGGTTGCCGCGCCCCGAAACTTGAAAGATTGGGGGGAGAAACGGAAATGGGAGGGGAAAGGAAAGGGGCTAACGAGCGATTCTTGATGGGAGGTCGGAACAGGAAAAACGACTGCGCTCGCGTTCGTTTCAATGCCAACGGTCTTCCGAAAACAACACACTTTCGAATGTTGATCATCTCTTGTCCTTTCCAGAACGCCTCACTACTCTTCTCCGTCGCCGACGTGCGTACCATCTGCTCCAGCACAAAATCAGAAGCATCGGACCGAGCAATGGCTGAACAACGAGTGGTCGTACGCCCAATCGTCCGCTCCGACCGTCGTTCCGTCAGTTATCAGCTACAATCAATGCGACGATCGGATGTCGATGCTCAGTGTGAACACGACGATGACGAATCAGTTCCCGGACGCGCAGAGGTGCTATTCGTCCAACGGATCCACGTGCGAGAATGTAAATCCAGAGCTGACGCAGCCGGCGAGCGTTGCTCAGATGGCCGAAGAAGCGTTGAGAGTGTGGTTTAGTGTCCCGGATCCAGGGCAGAAGTATCGAATGACCAGAGTAATACGGAAATGGGTTAAGGAGACGAAGCTCGAGCACATTAATCCTAATATCATGCCGGTAAGTGAACTGTCATGATTTGAAAACGCAGTTATTCATTCTTTCAGAGGTTGATCCAACAGCTTCTGGATATTATTCATGACGGGATGAAGCTGGTTCACGCACCCGCTCCTTCGCACATTCAGCAGTACCACGCCGTTCTCTACTATCACCTTCTCGACGTCTTCTTCTACCTCACCTGCCTGCCCGCCACCGTTCCCTACATTCATCAGATCGTTGCTCAATTCGCTCCGAAAGAACAAGGACCAACTGACTTTCGCGATTTGTTTGCCTTCTTTCTGCGAGCCAGCTTTCAAAGTCAGGCGGATCTGAAGCATGCATCAGACGCCGCGTTCAAATCGCTCAGCACAATTTTCAAAGTGCTCAACACTGCGGACAAGGAGAAAGCGCGGCTGCGAGGAGAACTGGCAAAGAATCTGAAGTTCGTGCAGTTGTTCCACTCACTCACAGAATACTTCTTTCCGCACGTGCCCATTCATCTAATTCACACGGATGTCTTCGTCGTTTTGCGGTTTCTCGTCAGCAATGACCCGATTCTCAGGAACTTTCTGATTTGGAACAATACGACAGTCGAAGCGAACAAGGAAATGCCGCCGCTTCCTCCGAACAGTGTGCTCGTCAACTTGAACAGAGTTCTTCTGCAATCACACGAAGCTGTACTATCAGAAGCGGGCCAAAATGAGCAATTGTAAGTCACCTAACTAATCCCATTATTTATAATTGTTTCATGTTTTCAGTAGGCGCCACATCGTCGCAATCGTCGTGGGTTTGTTCGAATTCCTGTTCATTCTGCTCAAGGATCCGCTCGCCGTGAAAGCGTTCGTCGCGTCGCAAGGCGTCAGTGGCATCTGCACGGTGCTCCAGATGCAGAATCCCAGCGTTTCCCGCTTTGCCTTCAAAGTTCTGAGTCAGGTCTCTGATTCGCCGAATCTCAAGACGTTGAATGATCTCAATCGAATACTGCCATTCGTAAGTTCTTTAATTTCCTAATTTCAGTGCTCACACGTCTTTCTTTCAGCTGATAAACTTCGTTAGTAACACGCAAGACAGCGAAGTCGTCAACGACGGAACAGGGTTTCTCTCGAACGTGGTGGCCGATAATCAGGCCGTCAAAGAGCTCGCCATTTCCAACGACGCCATCAATGTGCTTCACAAGATCGCCAGTCAGGTTCCACGACTCGCCGAGATTTCGATGGAGAAACAGAGGAAGCTGGCCATTGATATACTCTGCAACTGTCTCCGAGCGCTCATAAACTTTCTGATGCTCTGGTTTCCGAGTGCAAGGAATCCGACGCCACGGATGCCGGGCGAGAAGGAAGTGCAGCAGGTGTGCAGGTTCATGGAAGTTGGCATACTGCGCAAATTGATGAACTACTTGTCGGACGAGAATATCAGAACTACGGGCATCATGGAGCTTCGGAGCATGATCCTGAGGTTCTTCAATGTGCTGCTCAGAATGCCGTTCGTTCCGAAGGCAGGATTGCTCAACGAGATTGACGAGGTTCGGAAACAGAATCTTGTCGCGCACATTTGTGCAGCCTACACGTGGGCTAGTCGACAGCTTCCGAATCCGAACGACAAAAGCGACAGGGTGGAGAAGTCGAGGCAGCAATTGTTGGAACGAGCGATCGTGCTCCTGCTGACTCTGATAGAACAATGCGAAGCGAAGTCGGACGTGGGGCTCTATATGGTCGAGTGTCCGCTGAATCTGTTGAACGGTGAGAACGTGAAGCAGACACTAATGTGCAACGTGCTCATGATTTGCGACAAAATTCTGGAGGTGAATCCGGATAAAGCGGAATGTTGGAACATCGACGGCGCAATGTTGGAAGGACTCACCAACCACAAAAGTCCAGAAATCGGTAAGGCTATTTTTTTGAACTTAAACCACACTGAATCAGCTCCATTTGTAGCAAGGACGGCCAGTTCGTTGATCAGCAAACTGCCGACGGAAAGCAACATGCTCGCCGGAATGCTCGCCAACGGACCATTCATCTGACGATCTTAGATGCTATTCGTTTTAGTTCTCAATACAAGCCCGTTTCTGCCGCCTGTCTAGCGTGTACATAGCCGTTTCCAGAATGACTCACCATGCATTTCGCTCCCCCATCTCTCTTTTCATTCATACCGGTCTCTTTGCACTTTAGTTTCCTCTGTCACCCCCTCTTCTCTAGCTCCATCTGAAATACGTCTTCATTTATCTACCCTTACGACTCGGTTCTCACTTTAATCCGCTTTTTTTGTTGCTAAGATTGCGCATAATTTCATTCCCACTCTAACCCATTTTTTAGTGGCAAGCATGCTTCTACTTAATTATGTCTGTTTTATGTACGTCTTTCTACTTATTTATATCATGTTCCTTTATATAAAAAAAAACAAATAAAAGTTACCAATTTTAAAAGTGCGTGGGTCTCAAAGCGCAATCGCCGGATTACGGTCGACCACCCACAGAGAAAACGGCGGCCACCCACGAAGGAAATACCGGAGCGCGCGCCCTTTCCGTGCTTTTCTTTGCGCATAAAGTAACATTTTTTAGCCAGTATGTCTATGGATCAACTTCTGAAAGCGGACGAGCAACCGTTTGTGTCCCAGCCGGTCATGTTCAGGTCGGATTTTCAGCAAGAAACTCGGAAAACCCTGTTTTTTTTCCAGAAATTTTCTGTATTTTGGCGCCAAGAGCATCGAGTGCCGCCAGGAGCAGCTTCCGTGCGGAACCGCCAGGGAATCCTTCGTCCACACCGCTGGAATCGACGCATCGATCGCCGATAAATTTTTGAACACTATCGAGTGCGTTTTCCGGCCGACCTTTTCTCACAGTTGAGAATATTCACTTTTTGTTCAGTGTAAGCAACTTGAGTCCGCTGATGTTCAACATAGAAACGGACGAGGCGCTGCAGAGAAGCGATATGACGTCACAGAAGTGAGCATTTTCTGAGTTCTGAGTACCTTCTGAATGCGTTTTTACAGAATTCTGATCGAGGAGAGCTCTCGGCGCCGCAACGCGCAGTACAAGTCCATTGCTCTCCGATCTCTTCGTCACGATCACATCGATCTGAGTGCGCTGGCCAGAAAGTCGCCGTATCTGACTAGTGAGCATAAACCATATCATAAAATTAGCGCATTCATTTCAGACATCGTTCCGACGCCCCCGCCTCTTGCTCAGAAGAAGCTCAAGCCGCTGCTCATCAATTTGGACGTTCCGCCGCTTCTTGACTACGTAAGAATAAGCTGTCTAATCAATCTCCTTTTAACCTTTTTTCTCCAGAACAAGCTGATAATCTCGGTGTCGATCTATTTGGGATACACGCGAGAGCTCGAGTACCACGAGATCCGTCTTGGTCGCCTCATGAAAGTGACCGATCGCATCGAGCTGACTGGAGAAAACACGCTGGAAGACTTGCGCAACTCGTTCTCGTGTCCCGCCGATTACGCGTTCATTGAGGATTTCAGTGAGAAAAAACCGACGATCGACGACTTTGCCAAAGTATTTTATTATGTGGTGTTGATCTCGACACGTCGACGATTGCAGAATCTCTTCCCATCAAACATGTTCTTCATTCACGGCACGTTCTTCGTCGACGAGACAACTGGTCGCGATCCATCAGAGTAAGAGAATCTCACTGTTTTGAGGTGGCGATCATCTCGGAAAAGTTTCCAGAAACATTCGAGTATGGGCGGAAAAGCGAAACAATGTCGGACCAATGGACACGATGCCAATGAGCACAAAGTAAGTGCTCCGTTCCTCAACACAACATTATGAATATCCCAATTTCAGACTCGGGGACCTGACAGCTCGACTCGGACAGCCGTACGTCTTCGTTCATCAGGGCGTCTGCGAGCACCTCGTCGTCTTCAACGACCTCTTCATTCGAGATGAGTCGCATGACGGCGTCGTCTTTCCACGTCGTCTCATCGAGAGGAATTTCCGTCGCATCGCCTGCGATTTGTGCAAAGAAGAAGCGGCCAAATGGATGGTTCTGGAGCACGAAGACCTGCTGCCCAACTCGCCCGGATACGTATGCGCTTCCTGCTACAACGAGTACTGTTTTGATGTGACGGGAAAGAAGGTTTCCTCGTTTAAAGCGGTGCCGTACTGCGATCGAAAGGAAATCGGCGACGGTGGAAAGTTCATCTCTGAGCTGCGATTCGAGAAACGACGAAGATGACACACGCTAGAGCATCTTCTGTTATCTTTTGATCCGATTTTTTATTTTTGTTTTACCTCTACAAAAATCAATAAATTTAATGTTAAAATAATCATCTTTCTGATGGGCGACGATTCAGAAGTTTTCTCGTGTATCCAATTGTATGACAGCTTCGGATGCTCGGAGAGCAGTCACTGGAAGCGAGCGGAGCCTCCGCCCGCGTCGCCGTCCTCTCCCTGCCTTCTACACGCTCCTTCTTCTTCCAGCTGCTGATACTTTGGTGAATACTTTGGCGAATTCTGAAAATGCCGCTTTCTGCTAAACCGGGCGACATTACGACACTCCAAAGGTCGCCGACTAGTCGTCAGCAGTTTGCTGGCGCATTCTACGATCACTGAAAACGCGCCAAGGGTCTTGCAACGACTGCGATATCTTCCACTTCGGATTCCGTTTTCTAGTCAATATATTGGTGAAAACATGTATATTTCTCGTTTCTCCACGTTTTCATTGTTTTTGAGACTATTGATCGTAAAGGCACATTGATCTGCCTTTTGTATAATCTCAATTCCTGCAGAAATGTGTTGTTTTGGGACTTCTGCGTCACTTCTCCTTTCGCAACCTAATCTCTATGTTTTCATAGAATTATCATCAATTTCTGTTGTTTCAGCAATGTCTCGTTTTTTTCACGCCAAAGGCGACTCGGATTCCGAGACCGAATCGAGCGAAGATGAGATTGAGGATCAGAAAGTTAATAAGAAAACCAACTTTCGGTAAGAGCTTTGGAATAATCGAATAATTGAATTCCAATTTATTACAGCGATGACCTCGACTTCATGGCTGGTCCCGAGGACGACGAGAAACGTGTTGTTCGTGCTCAGAAGGACAAGAAGTTTGATGAACTCAAGGGAATCATCAAGCAAAATCGGGACGCGAAGAGCAATAAGGATTTGAACAAATTGCTCGCCGGCTTCGATTTGCTTGCAAAAGCATATGAGAAGTCGAAAACCGTGTTTCAACGTCAAAATGTGAGCAACCCACGTTTCTACATCCGGTAATCTGCTAGCATCCTGTCACAACTTTAAAAAATGCTGTTTTAGTTCGCTCGTCGAAGTTGAGGACTATGTTAACAAGCTTTGGGAAGACAAAGAAGCTAAGAATGCCCTTTCAAAGAACAACGCAAAGGCTCTTCCAGCTCTCCGTCAAAAGCTGAAGAAGTACATCAAGGAGCAATCCCTCGGTGACTTGGTTACGGACTATCGTGCTAATCCAGACGAGGATGGCTACGAGACTCCAGACGACGAGGATGACGATGATCTCGAGATTGTCTCAGAAGCCAAGACTGAGAAATCTCCCGGAAAGCAAGCTGACAAGGCTTTGGACAGTGAAAGTGACAGCGACAGCGATGTTGATGATTCGTCGAGCTGGTCGTCCGAGCCAGACACGAGTGGAGATGATTCAGATGAAGACAGCGTCACCAAGATGGAGCAGCTCCGTCGGTACTTCTTGAAAAAAGAGTTCCGTGAAGAGAGCAAGGATGACAAGAAGGATAAGCGAAAGCGTGTGATCAAGGTGAAAGAGGTCGTTGAAGACGAAGACGATGACAGCTGGACTCCGGTTAACAGAGAGAAGTCCGTTGTGTACTTCGACCCCAAGGAAGAGGTCACTCACGATGTGATGATCAAGAAACTGAACGAGGTGATGGCCGGACGCGGAAAGAGAACGACTGATCGCAACCAGCACGTCGCCAATCTCCAAAAGCTTTTAGAAGTGTCCGAGGAAAAGAATCTTGGCCTCGGAATAAGTGTCAAGATCAACTTTTGCATTATTTCGGCGCTCTTTGAGCTTAACTCCAAAATCAGCGACTATATGGAGTACACGACTTTCATGCAAGCTTTGCAAACCGTCAACCAACTTCTCGATGTTCTGATCTCCACTGATCGCGTCAAGCTCTCTGTCACTTACGCAGAAGAAGATGAAAACCTCAAGGTACGTTAACAACAAATGCAAAGCAATTGTAATTGTACCAATTTGCAGGACGAAAACGAGGAATACCGCATTCAAGGAAGTATCCTGATTGCTGTTCAGAGACTAGATGCCGAACTGGCCAAGATTCTTCAGAACGCCGACTGTCACTCGAACGACTATATCGAAAAGTTGAAGGCCGAGAAGGACATGTGTCTTTTGATCGAGAAGGCTGAGAGATACGTCGAACTGCGCAACCACTTCGGAATCTTTGACAAGCATGAGGTGTGCAAGGTGTACATGATGCGCATCGAGCACATCTACTACAAGTACAAGGATCAGTGCGACTTCGACGGAGACGTCGGAGCTGTTATGGACTATTTGTGCAAGAAAATCTACTCTATGGACGATGAGAAGCGTTTGAGACAACGTGCTATGCTCTGTCACGTCTACTGGCTCGCCGTTCACGATCAGTGGCACCGTGCCAGAGACCTTCTGCTCATGAGTCACATGCAAGCGATCGTTGATCATTCGGATGTTGACACTCAGATCCTCTACAACAGAACGATCTGCCAACTCGGACTCTGCGCATTCCGTCACGGATTCATACGCGAGGCTCATCAGGGTCTTTCTGAGATTCAGAACACTCAGAGAGCCAAAGAGCTGCTTGCCCAGGCCGTTGGAACTCGCCAACACGAGAAGACTGCCGAGCAGGAGAAGATCGACCGCTCCCGTCAAATCCCGTATCACATGCACATCAATGTGGAGCTCATGGAGTGCGTCTACTTGATCTGTTCGATGCTTCTCGAGATCCCGCACATGGCAAGTTGCGAGTTTGAAATGCGCCGTCGCATGCTCAGCCGAAGCTTCCACTATCAACTGAAGCAGAGCGAGAAGGCTTCGCTGACCGGACCGCCGGAAAATACTCGTGAGCACGTCGTCGCTGCGTCGAAGGCGATGCTGAACGGAGACTGGAAGAAGTGCCAGGAGTACATCGTCAACGAGAAGATGAACCAGAAGGTGTGGAACCTGTTCCACAATGCTGAGCCGGTTAAGGAAATGGTCGTCAGACGCATTCAAGAGGAGTCCCTTCGCACCTACCTTCTGACCTACTCCACTGTCTACTCTACCGTTTCTCTCAAGAAGCTTTCATCGCTTTTCGAGCTCTCCAAGAAGGATGTTCACAGCATTATCAGGTAATCGGATGCAACTCCAAATACTTTTCCAATTCATACTTTTTTAGCAAAATGATCATCCAGGAAGAGTTGTCTGCGACCCTCGACGAGCCGACCGATTGTCTGATCATGCACCGCGTGGAACCTTCTCGCCTCCAGATGCTTGCCCTCAACCTGTCCGACAAACTGCAGACATTGGCTGAGAATAACGAACAGATTCTGGAGCCGCGCACCGGACGTGGTGGCTACCAAGGACCCGGGTCGTGGTTTCAAGGCAGGAACGAGCGGCAGGGAGACAAGCAGAAGGGATCTGGTGGATACCAAGGAGACCGTCGCGGAGGATCCGGACAGGACGGAAAGCGAGGAAACTGGGGATCCCAGGGCGGACAACAACGCCGTCAGAAGCAACGTGCTTTCTAAATTCTCACGTCTCCTAAATCGTCTCACCCATCTGTGGAAGAACCCGCTTTTTTGCCTTTCATGGCGCCTGCAAACTGCTTTCAAATCAGTTTGCAGGCGCCAGTACTTGTTGAATTTTTTGTTCGCCTTATCAGTTTAGTAATACTCCCTCCACATTTATCCTCCTTTCGGAATCTATCATGGACCCAAATTACCCTTCTTTTTTTCTGTTTCCGGTTGGTATCTAATTTATCCTGTCCCTCCTGCTCTATGTTTTTGTTTTCTCTAATGATTATATTGGATTTTCCGTCCGTTTGTTTTCCTAAAGTAAAATAAAGTAATCAAAGATTGACAGAGTCCCTGCTCAATTTCATTGCCTGGTTTTTAATCCACCATTATATTTTCTTGTCGAAATAAAATTTCCTCAACTGACCAAATATTTCATTCAGGTTACTGGGCAATCGCAGTTTCGCCAAGCGAAAATGGGCAAAAAGAAGGCGTTTATCGATAAGAAAAGCAGCCAAAGCTTCCGATTGGTGCCGGATAAAGGCGAGAAGAGCGAAAGATTCAAGCCGACGCAGGAGCATCTGGAAGAACAGCAGAAGTTCGGAGTCTACTATGACGACGATTACGACTACATGCAGCACTTGAGAGGCGTCAATGAGGTTGGGAAAGGATTTGATTATCCTGAGACAATTGTTAGTTTCAGCCGATGAAATTGGAAAGTTTGACAGAAGATGTGGAAAAGACGACAATCAGAACTTCCGGGGGACCTCCAGCATTCCCGCCGGCTCCTCCACTCTTCGGACTCACGGGACCGCTCAAGAAGGCCGAGTTCTACGACGAAGACGTCGCCAATGCGCTCAACGAGGTGGCAGACGACAGAAATGGAGGAGAACTCGAGGATAATTTCATTTCTCTCGCCGGCGGTCTTCTCGATGAGCGAACGACGTTCTATCGAAATGTGAGAGGCGCTGCGGATTCGGACGAAGAAGAGGAGGAGGATGACGATGAAGAGGTGTACAATGATTACGACGACGATGAGCTGTTCGGAGAGGAAGCCGTTGGAGAGATCAGACCGCAAAGAGCTGATCAGCGTGGGATCGACAACGATTTCGATCAGGTCTTGGAGCAAGAGTACAGCAATGAACAGATTGGAGAGCTCGACGGCGACGACTACGACGTCGGAGGTGCACTCGAGCCGAATGCAGGCCGTCTCCATCAGCTGGTCAACGACAAAGGACGGACTAATGCGGAGTATGATGAGGAGGTTAAGAGCACTTCAAAGGGCTCGTCAATTAATTATTCTTTTGCAGCTCGCCAAGTTCTACGTCCGCGAAAGAATGCGTCTCATCGAGGAGGGCGTCATAAAAGAGAAGGAAGAATTCGAAATTGTGGAGGTGGACGAGAGCACTCGCAAGAGAATGAAGTGGGATTGCGAGTCGTTCGCCACTCAGTACACCAACATCTACAATCATCCGACGCTCATCAGAGAGCCGAGAAACGGACTGTCTAAGAAGGCGCTGAAACGGTTTGACAAGGCTGTCGAGCAGATGGAGATTGCGGAGGAAGAGGAGGGAGAAGACGACGATGAGGACGAAGACATGGAGGACGACGATGGAGACAAAGAGAGCGTCTTCTCGACAGTTTCGACGTTCCGACCGAAAGGAGAGACTCCCGAACAAAGAAATGCTAGAAAGAAGGCGGTGAAGGAAGCGAGAAAGCAGAGAAGAGTTGAGAAGAAGGCCAACAAAACAATGTTCGCCGAGGAGAAGCGGAAGGTATTCATAAATATCATCGGAGAACATTCTGGAAATCAGTTTTTCAGCTTGCCAAAGGACGCATTGGACAGATCAAAGCTCGCCCCATGTAGTCAGCTGGACCTCCAATTTCTAAATACTGTGTTAACCTGTTGCTTGTTTTCATTCGCTTTCTTTTTCGGATATTTAGTCTGTTTTCCTTCCACTTCTTGTTTTGTTTTTCCTCCTCAAATGTTTTGTTTTTCTTTGCGGCCGCCTCGGTCGCTGCATCGAATTTTTTTGATGAATTTGAGCAGTGAAATGTCGAGATTTTATCGCCGCAGGCAGCGCCCTTCGCGAGAGACGCCAACTTTTGCTCGCATCTCCCTATATTCCTTATTCCCAAAAGCTTGCGACTCAAGAGACATGAAGAAGCGGAGGAGCAGTGGAGGAGAAGAGGCAACACAAATAAGCAGAAGAAGTATCAACTGCTCGGCTCCCAAAAGGGGGCGTGGCTCGGAGCATCCGCCCCTTTCGCCGACTCAATTGTGTTGTCGCCGGCCTTTCTCCCCCTTTTTCCATCGCCTCTTCTGCTTATTCTTGTTCGCTGCCCGCATCATCTGACGACGTCTTCTTCTCCACTTATGCCATCCTGAAGAAGAAGAAGCGGCGATAATCATGGTCGAAGGAGGCGTCACAATAGTCAAATATCTCCTTTTTCTCGCCAATCTCGTTCTATGGGTACGGTATTTCGATTCGAACCTCCGACACGGACACTATCCGTTTTCAGGTCGGTGGGCTATCGCTGATTATTGTCGGCTCCATTTTACAACTGAAATACGACAATGTGTTAGACATATTGGGCGACGAAAGGTACTCGATCGTTTTGGGCTCACGGAGCACACCGTTTCCTGCAGGTTAGCCACCCCAATCCTCCTGCTCGTCATCGGCTCCTTGTGCACCCTTCTCGGCTTCCTCGGATGCTGCGGAGCCATTCGCGAGAACTACTGTCTGACCGTCTCGTTCGCCGTTCTCCTCGCTCTTCTAATTGTGAGTTCATTTGAATTGATGACGTATATCAGCTGCCTGTAGAGATATCAAAAAATGGTCAACTGATAAAATGTTTATTAGGACATTGTGAACGTTTTGATATCAGTTGACGACTTTTTGATTTCTCTACCGGCTGCTGATATATCTTGAATTAAATTTTTTTGCCCAATCTATGCCCAAATGCGGTCGAGCCAAAGTCGTGACGAAAATGTCAATGCGATGCTCTCTGAGCTTTTCCCAGGAATTCCCAATTAGCAAAGCTCCTCTAATTTCCACATTCTCCATACTAATTGGACGTTTCGCCGTCTCAGCCCACGCACTCTTACCCCCCTCTTCTCTCAGACATGCGAAATAGCGGCGGTCATCATCGGATACGCCCTACACGACAGTTTCCGGCTCGGCATTTCCAATCAACTTCAGGTTTCGTTTGCTCTTTTTTTTCCTATATCTATTAAATTTGCATTTTCAGACGGGTATGGTTCGATATCACGAGAGTCGGGGAGTCGAGACCGCCTGGGACAAAACGCATCAGGTGAGGGAAAGTGACAAATGATAATGGACGGAGAGTGGGTAATCCGAGTGGGCGGGGATTAGGGAAAACGGGTGAATGGGGAGGAGACCTTATTCAGAAAAGAGACCGGAAATGGGAAAATATGTGGAGAGGGAGTCGAATATTTCACTTTTTCTCAAAACTATCACATTTTTTACTTGCAATCAACCGGTCGGTAACTATTCTCAGCATTCTCTGGGATTGGGAAATAAATCTTGAAAGTTTCAATTCGATTGGATTTTTGCCGATTACCTGATCAGAAGGTATACTGAAACGAGACAGATTCTCATCCTTAAATTTCGATTAAACTATTAGCACACTGAAATGACATAGAGCGCGGAAGAGAGCGATTTCCAGATTTCTGCGACTGCAATAGGGGTTTTCAGTCTGAAATCGATAAATCTCCAGATCCGTAAATTTGCAAAGTACATAGATATTCCAAATCGATACTGATAATATTGCAAAGTTTGCGTCCGATTGGATAACTGGGTCAAAAAGGTCCTAAAGCCAGCCCTGGCGCATAGCCGAGTCCGGAGACGTTACAAGGAGGTTCTATACAATTAAATCAATTAAAGGTTCTAAACAATTTACACAAAAAAGGTGTCGACTGTCATTCCCTTCTCCTATTCGCATATCATCGAATCTCTCGATTTGCAGTTGTTCGAGTGCTGCGGAGTGACGAATTCGTCCGATTGGCTCACGTTCACAACGATTCCCGACTCGTGCTGCATCGAAGAAATGGAGGGGTGCGCGCGCGAGAATGCTCCGCTTTTCGAGCCCGGATGCATCCACAGTGTCGAACGTAACACCCACTCTATTCCAGCTCAAATAATGCCGGTCGCTTGCAGAATGGGTGCTCCGAAACGGCGCGATGGTCGGCGGAATCTGTGCCGTTCTCGCGGCGATCCAGCTCGTCGGCGTCTGCTTTGCCTGTTGTCTTTCAAAGTCGATTCTCAAGGATTTCCATGACTTTTACTATTAGCCTTTTTCCCAATTCGTCGCCACCTCATTTAGGTTTCTCCCGCGCCAATAATGAATAATTTATATATGAAACATGATAAAATACACAATGATGGAAACAATAAGCAAAGAAATACAGACAGATTGTTACGGCGGCGGGGTGGAAAAACTGGGATGAATCGACGAGTTTAACCCTGATTCGAGGTGCTCGACACACACACAAGTGTTTTAGACTGGAAAGAGAGGAGAGGGGACCTTGTCTGGAGCTGAAGACAACAGAACACAACAGAATATGAATAGAACAAAAGGAGTTAAGCGAGGAGAGTACACGCGTGGACGGAAGATGGCAGAAGAGGAGATAAACAACATGAATATGAACTGATCTACAGTAACCTGGGGGCACTCGCTCTCTTTTGCACTTTCTCGTCGCCCATCGCCCCTTCCAACAAATATCATTTTTGCCCATCTCGCGTCCTCGTCTTTGTTGTGCTCGTGGTAGAATGGCTCACGCATTTCTTCGCTCTCTCTTTCTGGTGGAGAAGAGCTTCTTGGAAAATGTGCTCGTCGCAACTCGAATCAGGAAGCGAACGAGAGAAAGTGTGGCGAGACGAGGAGCGCACAGAGACAAAGATGGATCATGCTCTGGGGAATGATTCTGGCGGCGGGTGGGGAAGGGACTGGGGCGAGCGAGAAGTCACAAAAAGTTTGAGTTTTTAAACAAGACAGACGTGGAGGGGGAGATTTAAGGATTAGTCGGGTTGAGATCCGTGCATCACCGCATGTTCGCCAGGTCATGGGCGCCATTCTGAGGGGCTGGTTTGCTGGAGAGCGCCAGGTAGGCTTTGTGGTAGCTGGAGAGCGTCTTCGAGGAGACAATCCAGATTGCACACGTGATACCGACCACCAATTGGGATACGTATCTGAAAGAGGCGAGGTTGGAATGAAAAGTTGCTTGGAAAGCTTATTTACTTTAGTAGGAACAGTCCGATTTCAGGATTCGCCACTTTTGGATCCGGAGGACACTCGCTCAGAGGGTAGGAGAAGCCGAAAAGCTCTCGGTCCGAAACTCGGATGCACCGGTGATGAAGCCATCCTTCGAGCCATCCGGGCATGTTAACCGCTTGATACCACAGAATGAGTGCTTGGATGACTGTTGGCAGGGCGTACATGACGGCGAACGCCACGATTCTAAAAAAAAAAACCAGACGTTTGTACTGTAGTTTCCGCTTCCACTGTTTCTACCTCAACATGAGTTTCTCCAACTTGCTAATGTTCCTTTCGACGTCAGCGTGCTGCAGTTTGATATAACTTCTAATCCGAACCATCGACACGATTCCGACAAAGAGCAGAGCCGCTCCGACTGCTGAAAATAGGCGGTCGATAAATAACAGAGAACGGCGTCGTCGAAAAAATAAAATAAATTCGATTTGGTACGCGCGCATACGGGCAGCCAACCGAATCGGCGAACAACTTACCCAACGAGCCGACGATGGGAGCGAAGAAAAAGTAGATGAGCGCCGAGGGATTCAGATTGCCGACCGAGCAGATTCCAGTGAAAATGTCGCCGTCGATCGAGTTGGTGACGAGCACGGCGACGGAGAGAACGGCCGGCGCGCCCCAGCACATTGCGTGGAAGTACGGCGAGAGGGCGGCGATCGACTCGGCTCCCCACTTCAGATAGGCGGCCAGGAACCAGGCGAGACACAGAACCAGCCACCTGAAATTAGTACATTGTCAGGAGAAACGGACGGATGACAGACATACCATGCACAGCTGGCCATGAAGAAAAAGTAATGGACAACGGCGAGAGCACTGCATCCTACATTCTCTCCTCCCTGAGTCACAAGCACCGTCGGCGTCGATCCGTACGTTCCGCATGCGAAATTGTCTTCTCCAACGACTCCTGAAGAGGTTATTTCAATAGTTTTCCATGAAACATCGGGAACGCTTACCAATCATGTAAACCAGTGAAATGACGAGATAGGAGAACGTCAAGTAGAGAATTGGACGGACCGGATACGCAAATCTGGACAGATCGACGAGGAAGGTGACGAGAGTGAAGAGGCAGCAGACGAACGAGGCGACGGACCAGGCGGCCGTCCAGATGCGGAGGATCCGACGGATTCGGCCGTCGAACATCATCGGCACCTGATTGTCGGCCTCGCAGGTCAGCGAACATTCGGGAAGACGGCCGCTGAGCAAGGGAAGGGAAAAGTGAGAGCCGCTGGTGGTGTGCATCACGTGGGGACACTGTTTCGGCGAGAGCACGACTTCATTGGCGCTCGTGGACACACCGAATGTGACGTCGTTGCTGCTTCTGAAACTTTGTATTGACTGAATCATAATCTCCAGGTCGGAAATGCACTCACTTTTTCGCTGAGCTCGACTCGCTCGAGTTCTTGCCCACGCACAGGTCGGTGACCGGGAACTTGTTGCAATCCAACTGTTCGGGCCACGAGAATCCAAACTTCTTCATGAGCGACTCGCATCCGTTCTTGGCCGACAGACACAGCTCGCGGCACGGTTGGATCGGCTTCTCGAGTACCGTACAGACGGGCGCGTAGACGGTGCAGAGGAAGAGGCGAATGTCCTCGGAGCACTTCACTTTGATGAGCGGATTGAACTGCGAGATGGCCGGATTGGCTTCCGCCTGCGAGACGTGGCCGACGAGATTCGGAAAGACGGTCATGTTGTAGTCGAGATTCTTGCACATTGGGATCGTGATCGGCTCGCATTTTCGTGTCGTCGAGAATCCGTGCATCGAGGAGATCGACGTGGAAGAGAGACGTTCATCGGCGGACGCGAATCCGAGATGCACGGAAAATAGCAGAAGGAGGAGGACCGGCGCTCGGAACATGGTTATGATGGAAATGAAAGTGTATGTGTGATCGGTCGAAGGGGGTTAGTTCATGTGTCTGGAAGAAGAACGGATTGGTACGGAACAGAACTGGAAAAGAAAGGGTAAGACGATGAAAAGACTCAAAAACTGATTTCACAGTATTCTCAAGCGGATTACACTAATTTCGTTGAAAACCCTAGAATTCCTGCTCGGTCTGAGATAACACACTCTCTCTCTCTCTTTCTCTCTCTCAACAACTTTCAAATAATATAGCCGTCAAAATGGCCTCCAAGAGAAACGATGGCCAAAAAAGTGCAATGAGGCAATCAGAATGTTGACATTGGCGTTAGTTTCTACTTAATGACTCGTTAAATTTGCGAAGATGGTGGGAACTTCCATGTTATTACTTGACCCCAGAATAAACAGAGCACAGTATCGATTCGAAGACGTTGCTGAGCGCTAATCTCTCAATTATCTAATCGGCACAAGATTACAGTACAATGCATTCTAATCTGGGTTTAGAGTAGAATTGCGTAAACGTATCGAAGCATGAGCATACAGGAAAGGATATAATTGACAGACTTTCATAGTAATTACGAAGAAGATGATCATGAGCCGACCTAATGAATGATGAGAAGAGGAGAGAGAGAGTGGGTAGAGTGGAGAGACGGAGGGAATGAGGACCACCTGCTGCGGATGCTCACAGTGTCAAATGAGGTCGGAACATGCGAATTGGAGCTGATTCGGAAACGATTTCGAATGTGATTCATGCCAAAAACATTTTTGGTATCCCTTTTGCTGGAAGATGAGAGGAGGGAGGGAGAAGATTGGAATCGGAAAAGAGAAACGACGACGCTCATCGATTTGTCGTAGCGATAAGAGCCACTGGTACTGTTGTTACCTGCTAGGTAGGTCTGTTATGTTTGTACATTTTCATATTTTTCAGAAGGGCAAAAGAGACCCGTCCCGATTGTTTCGCAACAGCGCCCGTAGGGAGCAGGAGGAAGAAGAGGGCGTGGTGATGGTGTCGAATTCAATTTGAAATACAAATCAAATCAAATGGACCACTAGCCACACACACACATGAAAAAGTACTGCCCTCTGGGTTGTGCTGGCTTGTGACCAGGGCACGCAGAGGAGCAAAGGAGTGATTGGTGATTGATAAAGAAATGAAAAATGGATGGAGAACCAGAGAGAGTAGGAAGAAGCGAGGAGCCGCAGACGACTGATGATAACAGAATTGTTCTTGCTCCTAAAATCGTCAAGAACATTCGAGTCGACGGAGACGCACGCACAAACACACATACAGGACTGTCCTGACCCACTGAATGGCCCCATCATGAGCGCACTATAAAGTGTCGATTTATGGGGTCCTTTCGCACAGCGGAATTGCACTATGAAAACGACATTTTTATGCAACAAAAGTGATGATTTGATGGGCTAAGAAAACGGACGAAGCACCCGCAGATGTCTTCCACCTGCTTGCTGTCCAAGGCGATGGGCGGTCAGATGGAAAATTATATGATTTTTTTGATTAAACGCTAGTCATTTTTCAATCGCTTCGAATTTCATAAGGGTACAAGGGTAATGCATTGAAAATGAGCTAGAAGCTAGTAGAGAACTCGGAAACCAATTCAGGTTGATGTGCTAGCTTTCAGAGCCTAGGATTCAAGAAACTCCCGTTTTATCAAATCAGTGGTATCCCTTTCCATTTCCAACTTCGAAGCTGTCACCTAATAACTCAATTAAGAACACCGCCATGACGACTCAATTTAGTGGGTGCCATAAAACACATAAAACACCCGCGAAAAGCAATAACGTCGTCCCTCCTCGTCTCCCTCTCTCGCGGTGGCGGCGGCCAAGGAGGAGGAGTCTCGGGGTGAGGCGGCGCCATAAATCAAGGTGAATGGGGTGTTTGCAACAAGAAGAAAAGAGGAAGAGATCGGAACGAAAAAGTAATCAATGAGGGAGGGAAGAGGAAGGGACGCCGGCGGCGGAGCGAGGTGTTAGATGGATCGGTTTTGTGTTGTTTCGAAGCGAAGCGGGGCGGACCGACAGACTGGGCCGAATGATGGAGTGCTCCGATGTCTCTTGAGCCCCTCTCCCGGACCAGTCTTGTGCCTAATTCGGAGGAGGAGAAGAAGAAGAAGAAGAAGAAGAAGAAGATGGAGGCGATGGATGGCACGACTCCTTTCTATTTATTCATGAACAATTGCGAATTAGCACTTTCCGATGGAAGAGTGATGGACGGGCCTCCCTTCTCTTGTTTCATTGTTTGATGCGGGCAAGAATTGCATTTTAATTGGGTTCTGGGGAGGTTCACAAAATATCGCGTGCATCTTTTTTTGAAGGACGGCTCATTTTTCAAAATTGTTAGTTGCAAAGTCAAACTAAAGTGAATTCTACAGTAGCCCTTCTCAAAGATTAAACTTATCGGAAATTGTGCTAAAAACTACTTTCGCCCAATTCTTGACCATTTCGACATCCTAGAGCATGGCATGCCCATTTTATACGGCCACTCAGCCTCTCCTCTTCTCCCGAATATTTGTGGAGTGTCATGTCGAAAACTATCTTCTCAAGTCCCTCGGGGACATCAGGCACACGTCGGAATTCACGAAAAATCGGACAACGAGAAAGTGGACGGACAGGAAACGGAAAAAGAGGCTGAGATTGACCTCGAACCTCGGGACTCTCGAAAATTGAACGCGGTACACTTTCGCGGCTGTACGCAATGCGCCGTCGAATCAGGTGTATGCACATTTTCTCTCAAGAATATTTTCCAACAATTCTCTGAGGTTTCTGAATAAAAACAGAAATTCTATAAAGTTTGAGCAGATAATGGAACTAAAAAGTTTTGAAAAAACAACAGGGTATGACTATTATCGATTTTTCTCTCGTTGGAACTCATCTGAAGCGATTTCAAACAAAACATTGAACGTTTATTTTCAGATGTCAAAGCAGCTTCGTATTGCTCCTCCCTTCGGAGCAATTTCGAGGAAAAGTAAATAACAATGTCCTCAAAAACATTCTGGAAATGGGAACTGTTGACTTTCAGGTGATTTCCTCCTCGGCACGTTCTTCTCCTGCATCCACGTCCTGCTCACCACCGTCGTCTATCACTATGTTCCAGATCCGTACATGGATGAATTTTTCCATATCTGTGAGCATTTTAAAGTAGAAGCTTATTTTAAAAATGGGCATTCAGCTCAAACACGATCCTATTGTGCTGGAAACTACACGTGGAATCCTCTGATCACAACTCCGCCGGCTCTCTACGTCATCTCGATGCCTCTGTGTGGATACGAAAGATACGCAAATTCGATCATTCTGCTTTTTGCAATTCCAGCATTCTGTAGATTCCGGAGAATGTTTGCGAGAGTGAGTCTTCCTTTTGGATTTTCGTTGGAAATGCAAATTTTGACAGGAAGACGTCTGGTTGACTGCTTCGATCGTCGGAATGCTTCCCATTCTCATGTCGTCGTCTGTTGTTTTCTACACTGATCTGCTGTCGCTGACTACAGTAATGTGGGGATTCTCAATCAGGTAAATAACCATATTTCTGTAATCGCACTCCTTGACGCCCTCGTCTTTCAGCAATCCACTCCTCTCTGCTGCTTTTTTTTCTCTCTCCGTTCTCACTCGTCAAACCAACATCATCTGGGCTGCAATTTATGCATTCTCAGTACTCGCTTCCCGAATCGACAGTTCCCGTCCGATGCTCGCCAATTTGAAGACGCTAATCCTCACAGCCTTCTCAATGTGGCCGTTCCTGAGTCTTGCCGCTGGATTCTTGGCGTTCCTGTACGTCAATAACTTTCAAATTGTTCTCGGCGATGCGAAAGCCCACGAACCAAAGTTCCACGTGGCACAGTTCTTCTACATGCTCGCATTCAGCGCCGTTCACACGTGGCCTCAAGTGCTCAACAATCTGTTCGCCCATTTGCGTCATCTGACAGACGTGAAAGCTTTGGCTCTCCATGTCTTAGTGGGCCTTCTCGTGTACCAGTTCTCCTATGATCATCCGTATCTTCTTGCCGACAATCGGCATTTCACCTTCTACATCTGGCGTCGATTCCTTTCCGACCCGAGAATCCGTGTCTCGCTTGCGCCGCTCTACGTCTTCAGCGCCCGCTTCATGGTGACGTCTACTCCCAACGTACACTTCTTCCACAAAATGCTGTTTCTCTTCGGATCGTTTCTGGTGCTCGTGCCCGCCCATCTTTTCGAGATGCGTTACTACATCGTCCCTTATGTCATTTGGAGGCTCTCAACGACGAACGCTCCGCGGAAATCACTGCTTCTTCTAGAGATACTCTCGCAAATTGCAGTTTTTGTCGTTGTCTTTTTATTGTTCTTATTCAAGACGTTTGAATGGCCAAATGAGCCGGGAGTCAAACAAAGATTCATGTTCTGAGCGGATGATCTACCAAAACCGCGCCACTGCCAATTCCGACGAGTCGCGTTGCGTGTCGCGTGGCGTGTTCTCCGAAACAGTTCTGTTCATTTCATTGTTCACAATTTTGTATTTTACTTGGTAAGCAGACTTTCCTTTTTTCTTTAGGCGGGTTTTATGTATTGAGGTAAATTAATAAATTATTCGCACACTGGTAATATTCTGAATTCCGTTTTGCCACCTCGCACGAAACTTTTCAGAAACGTTCGCTACTAGAACTACTCGATGCCTCGAGCGCCTCGCAACCGGTTGTCGTTCGTCGATGTGAACAGGATGGACGTCGATGAGCAAGAACGCGAACTTGCTCGTCTCCTCCAAGAAAAGGCCGACCGCGAAATGGCTCTTCGCCTGCACCGACAGTGGGAGCAGCCTGAAGAAGAAGACAGCGATGAGGAAGGTCATGCTGCTCCGGAAGAACGGCCTCCAGCTCAGCCTGCCCCACAGGTTGCGATTATCAATGATGCACCGGCACAAAGATCTGCTCCGGGGCCGATTCGGAGATCTAACAGAAGGAATCTTCTCGCCAGTCGTTCCCCACTTCCGCGAGCCCGTGCTGCGCCTATTCCAATCAGAAATCGACGTGTTAGATCTCCGCCCACTCCCGTCACTCGTCCTCCTCGACCGATCATTCGTACTATGGAACGGAATCGGTAAGCATAGAGCAATCTTCAAATTTTTTATCCTAATTTTCAGTCATATTGCAAATTTACTCGTCAATGCCATTGACAACAATACCGTCTCATCGGAGTCCGAGGTCAGCGATGCGGAAATTTCAAATTCCGATAACTCCGACTCGGACACTCCTCCGCCTGCCAACGCTATCAATCAGATGCTTCGAGACAACGATCGTGAGATGTACCACCGCGAAATGGAGCTCTACAACGACGACGATCAAGCCGGACCCTCGACTGCGTACAGGCCGCCGGCTCGCATCGGCAATCCCAACTCAAGATGGGGAGACTGCACGATGTGCTTCGACGCGCCCATCGAGCCGCGCGGCTGCAACTCTTGCCTTCAGATTATTGGCTGCAAATCGTAAGAATTCGGAGATAAGTTCAAGTTCCACGAATTACTTGCAGATGCGTCACCAGTTGGCATCAATCGGCGCAGAACCCGTCGTGTCCCTTGTGTCGGCACAGATGGACTCGCATCCCAGACGTGTCCTGCATGACCCGAATCGAGAGCCGCACTCGCGCACGTCGTCGTGATCGCCGCTTCGCCGCTTCTCGGCGCCTCGTTCACTGAATTTTCACTCTGAAACTGATAAATACTCACCGCTGTGTCTAAATTTTTCGATTCCCGTCTGCTGTATCAGATTCCCCTTCTTCTTGACACTCATTTTAACGCTTGTGCCCATGAAATTAAAATTTTTGTCGATTTATTCATTTACGCCATGTTTTAATATTTCCTGCTTGCGGTTAGACAGTTTTGTTATTTCCTCGCATTATTTGGAAACGTTTCATTATTTCTCGATTTTTTTTCAAAGGTGTGGCTCGGGGGAAACGATGACGGCCGCTCCAGCGAACGACGCCGTCGATTTGACACTGTTCGATGTCAATGAGCAAATGCAAGGACCGCCTACCTGAACCGATAAAAAATGTTCCTGATTTCAGCCGTTTGTACACCCGAATTCAACAAGAACAGGCGGATCTCGATTTTGCCCGTCAACTCCAAGAGCAGTTCAACGAAGTCGACGAGAATGACGGACCTCAAGCGCATCCACAAGCTCCCGCAGTTCCTGCCGATCCGCCAGCTCCTGTGTCGCCTGCCCAACAGACAATTGGTGTTTCTGCTTCTGTACTTCCTGCTCGAGTGCCAATTGATATTGATGCTCCTGTGCCGCCTGCCTACGAGCCAATTGATGTTCGTGCTCCTGCTGCTCTCCAATATCTAGCTCCAGTAGTGCCTGTTGCTGATCCAGTGGCTGGTCCAGCTGATCAGCAACCACCTCAAGCGCCGGTTCCTGATCTTATTGTTCTTCGTCACTTCAGACCGCCCAGTCCAGTACCACCAAATCCTGAAGATCGTTTTCACGCAGGACTCGATAATGCGCCAGTCTCACCACGAAGACGAGCCACACATCCACGCGAGACGCTGGTTCCCGCCATGCAAAGGCGCTACGAACTGGTCGAACCACAGCCGAATGGAGCTCCGGGAGACGATGGTGATCCGGCTGGATATCGGCTGATCCACGTTCACCCGCCTGAAGCAGTTTTGGCCGTTCTGCCTCCCCCGCGAGTTCCTGGACCAGCTCCAGGGCCAGT
This sequence comes from Caenorhabditis sp. 36 PRJEB53466, assembly GCA_946814055.1. Classification (NCBI taxonomy): domain Eukaryota; kingdom Metazoa; phylum Nematoda; class Chromadorea; order Rhabditida; family Rhabditidae; genus Caenorhabditis; species Caenorhabditis sp. 36 PRJEB53466. The sequence goes on from CAMPFS010000001.1 coordinate 6,803,916, forward strand.
ACGAACCAGAAGATCCAGAGGAGGCGGAGGCGGGAGGGCCAGTGGAGGACGTGCTGCATCGCGGATTGCATCTTCTCCCTATCATATTTCGCAGCGGATCGGAATGCCCGACAGAAAATGGGGTGAATGTCTGGTGTGCTTCGAAGCTCCGATCGATCCGCACGGATGCAATGCTTGTCTTAAAATTATTGGATGTCATGCGTGAGTAAAGTTTGGAAGAATTGCATAATCCTGTCATTTCAGATGCGTTCTCGGCTGGCATCGAGCGTCGCTGAGTTCGTCGTGTCCTTTGTGTCGCAACAGATGGCATCCACAACCCGACGTCTCCACGATGCCCGAAATTGAGCGTCGAACTCAGCCAATCGGGAGAATTGAACCGCTTCGAATTGACCCGGCACGTGATTGAATTAAAGCAAAGGATATCGCTCGAACAACCCCTCTCTAATTTTCGTTCTCAACTGTCCAAACCTCGTGACTTTTTTATCCCACTGCCACATTCTAGTGTTCCCTAATGTATCTTTTAGCTATTATTTTGTTCTTCGGTCGTTTATCAATCGCTCGCCAGCGCCGTCGTCAATTCGGGTGCAAGGTACGCAGTGTACTGTAGGACGCTGTACCACACAAAAAAAGCGACGGCGTCTGACGCTTACAATCGATAACGTTATCTTCGTCCTTTCCTTTTTCTGCAATATCATCATTTTCCGATTCGAAGCGCTTTGAAAATTAGCAGTTTTTGACGTTAATTGCGTCCATTCGATCGTTTGATTTCAATATCGATTTCAGCAGCTGTTATTTCTTGACTCGGTTCAAAATGGATCCTGGAGGAGATGAGATGCCTCCTGAATCCAACCGATCGCCTCGTTTAACTCCTGCGTAAGTGAAATAACCGGGCAACACAATTCAACATTGATTTTCCCGGTTACAGTCAAGAACGACAACAAAGAAGTGCCTTGAGAGCGCAACGAGCTCTCCGACGCCAAATTCGAGAATCGTTGCGACCGCCTTCGCCCGCGCGAGTGTTTTCGGTTTCTCCGCCCGAGGCCGACCTATGGCAGTCGAGGCGGAGAATTCGATACAGAGATGCGGACGGATTCGTGCCGCCCGCGCCTCCTTCGCCACCATCACCCGAATTCTCGTCACAGGATAACTTTCCGATGTTACACCAACAAGTTCCGGATATGTATGAACTCATGAATCAAGTTGTTAGGGACGGAGGCGACATAGTGCAGACTCTGAGGCAAATCATGAATTTGTTCACGAGATCGCAGAACGGAGAGGACATTTCGAACATTGCGTGGGTCTCCTAACTGAAAAAATCTGTGCAAACAGAACTGAAATTATTTCAGTGCGCTGGCGCCTCTGATTCCTCGTGCCACTGACGTTGAACCGGTGACGACGTGGGGAGACTGCCCGATGTGCTACGATCCGCCCATCGATCCACATGGATGCAACTTCTGCCTTCAGTTCATCGGATGCAAAGTGTACGAAAAACGACAAAAACTCAGAGAGTCCCTCATATTCGATCTCATTTTCAGGTGCATTCGCAATTGGAACATTCGTTCGCGCGTTCCGTCTTGTCCGTTGTGCCGCCACACATGGGGTGGAGCTCCGGACATTTCCAGCATGACTGAAATCGATAGTCGCCGTCGCAACACCGCCTATCAGACTACTGGCGCCACCGCTTCTCAATAATTTTCTGTCCCTTAACTGCCCACACTAATTCTGCATTTTTGTAGTTTTATCAACTTTGCCATCGCTTGTTCAGTATTGTTAAGTATTTCGAATATAATTCCGTTCTTGTACACGGTTTTCTTGCTCTTCGGTTTTCTTGCTCTTCTTCGACCCCATTTCCCTTTCTCTCCTACGTATCCGTGGTTTCCCAGTGTTGAAGTAGAATTATGGAAAGAATGTTTTATTTTGATATCTTATTTTTAATGTGGTTGACATGAAAATTCAATTTGTACTGAGAATTTTACGCAAAAATTACGCTGAAAGGCGGTCGCAAACCGACGCGTATCTCGATAATATAATTTTTTTCTGAATATATATTCCAAGGTCTCGACACGAAAAATTAAAACAAAATTACGTGGCTGATCGACAATCGATTCCGTTTTCTGCACGCATTCAAATCCGGAATTGTCGCATAATTGATTTTTTTTCAAGATTTGAACGCTTTTTTGCAAAAAATTTCGAAATATTTGTCAACCGATTGATCCCCAATTGGTGCACTCGGGGTGCAGTGGAGAGAGGAAGAAAGTTCGGCCGTCGTCCCGTGAACTGTCGGCTGCTGATTTCGCCGGCCGGTGGCACGCTCCCCAAGCATTTTTCCGCGCGCCAAAACTTCTGATGCGTGCTGTTCGAAGAATACTCATTCATTTTTCCTAATTTTTTGGGAACGAGTTCATTATGATTAAAACTCGCAAGCAGCAACGAGAAACCCGCAGGCAGCAACGAGAAACTCGCAGAAATGTCTAGGGGTGACTGCCAAAACTGTTTTTGTTCGAAATATGACTGCTCGTGCGTGCTTTTTGTGTCTCTTTGTTAGTTTACATCATAATGAACACGTTCTCAAAAAATCAAGTGAAATGAATCAGTATTCATCCGACGGCACGCATCTGAAGTCTCAGAACAGCCGAGGAGCGCACGGGCGGCGGACGGCGGCGCGCTCTCCAAGCCTTCTTCTGTGCGCCGCAACTTCAGATGCGTGCTGTCGGACGAATACTGGTTCATTTCACTTGATTTTTTCAGAGCGAGTTTATTGTGATGTAAACTAACAAAGAGACACAAAAAGCACGCACGAGCAGCCATTTTTCGAAAAATGCTATTTTCCCATTGGCCTATAGACATTTTTGCGAGTTTCTTGTTGCTCTTTGTTAGTTTTGATCATAATGAACGCATTCACCAGTGTTGAGCGGAATTCCGTCTGCCGTCTTCCGTCTTCCGTCTTCCGTGGTTTTTTTTGTTCCGTCTTCCGTCTGCCATCTTCCGTGAGAAAAGTTTTCTTCCGTCTTCCGTCTGCCGTCTTCCGTAAAAGAATGTTTCTTCCGTCTGCCGTCTGCCGTCTTCCGGGATTTTTTTTCTTACCGTAAAAGAGTAATAGCTTTTCAAGAGCCATTTACTAGTCCCGAAGAACGCGAATTTCCACGGGCAGTACCCAGATCCAAAAGTTTTGTTGCATTAGTTATTTTTTTCAAAAAAACCGGAAAAAAGGCTCTGAATTGACGATTTTTTGTTCCGTATTCCGTCTGCCGTCTTCCGGGAAAAAAGTTTTCTTCCGTCTTCCGTCTGCCATCTTCCGTGAGAAAAATTTTCTTCCGTCTTCCGTTTTCCGTGTTCCGTAAGAAAAATTTTCTTCCGTCTGCCGTCTGCCGTCTTCCGTATTTCA